>JAYESA010000017.1:63172753-63790253 GCA_036927795.1 Iris macrosiphon | reverse complement strand
TTGTAAGCCCCTCATTTTAAAACAGGGATAATTTGGTAATTTATAATTATTTTTATTATTTTGATATATTTAAAGAATTAATTTCTAAAATCCTTTTTATTATTTATGACACTTTGCCATGGCTTAGATATTTTGAGCAATGCACGACCTTTTTCTTCCAACCAAATTCACATTATTGACCTTGACTGAACCAAGTATAGTTGGGACATGGGTATTACATTATTTTGATCTAACACATGCTCTAAAAATATTAACAAACATCTCGAACCATTGATATTGCAAAACTATCTTTATTTGGCTAGTTGAACCCAACCGAGCCCAAACTCTCAACTCGGACTCTAAAACCAATTTTTATGAACCATGTACACTACCCCACACCTTTTTTCTACTCCAAAACACATCCCACATATAAAATATATTCATAAAGTTTGAACAAATCAATTAAATGGTCCATAAATATAATATTTCCAAATTAGGAAAGACCCCTATGCAATCTTGTTGCATATAAATTTAAATCTGAAACAAATTTTTTAAAATATAATTTAAAGATTCTTGATCACCCTCTTACCCTATTTTAGTTTTTTTAAATCCTATCCATAGATGAAAACACAAAATCAAATCCTAACCACCCACCTTTTTAAACTACCTATATTTATCAACCCCCAACACCTAGACCTAATAGCCGACCTTACCCTCTCTCATACCCAAGACCAAGCAGCCTCTCCCCCTCCCCCTCTTCTCTCTTTTCCATATCCTTTCTTCCCCTTTTCAATCCCCCACAAGCCGGCCACCAAAAACCCCAACTGAACCCCCCTTTTAGGCCGAATATTGGCTGTTGGTTGCAGCAGCAGTTCAGACCCCTCCACAGTAGCAAAAGACCCTAAAACCCTATATTTACATCTTACTTGAAGCCCCTAATATTCCTCTCAAGCTTTGCGAAGTTTGGAGTTCGTTTGTTGCTCCAAAAGGTCCGTGTCTCAAGAAGAAACTCCGCTGTAATTGCGATCACGCAAGTTTTGTAATTCCATTTTAATATTTATTTTTCCTATGTTAAAACCCTTGTATAAATCCAAAAATAGGTTAGATGACACATGATGAAATCCCCATACATGAGAAACCCTAATTTTATATGCAAAACTGCTCTTTGATGATACGAGAACCAATACTTGGCAATGTGTAAACCATAATAACCTAATTTTGATATATGTTATTATTTTAGTATTAAAATATGAATTTCCAGAAATTAAATAATAATTTTCATAAAATTAATTAATATATTTTATATATTAAATAATTTTTTATGCAAGTTGACAACATTACATGCACAAACTAGTTGCAAGTTGTTAGAATTCCTAGTCAACGCGTAACGAAACTTTGTGCATGCAATAACAACTATTTCAGTATTTTTCACTAAATAAATAATAATTTCAGAATTAATATTTTTTAATAATTAATGATTTAAAAATGGTTTATGGCAATGTTTAATGACTAGTAATATTTTGGTGTGTAATTACTTGTATGTGCAACCAATGTAGAATTAATAACTAGACAATAATCTAATTAAACTAGAAAGTTAGAGTGTAACTAGTATAATAGTTAATTGGTAGGTGTTCGAAACATTTCTGTGGAGAGCTCCGGACAAGACTTGTGGTGCTCGCAGCTTGGCTTGGAAGAAAAGTACACCTTGCGTGATTGTATTGTTCAGTTTACATTATGCCTAGTTTTATTTGTTTAGTTGCGTGCACGCGTCTTAGAGTAGCAGACTTACCTGGTATATTGTGAAGGTACTTGGTATCTTCTGACCTGACACTTGTTCAACACGTTCACTGAATGAGAGAATGCATAGACTAGCGTGTCGACTGATCATCGATACGTGAGTTCGCGGCTTATGCTAGTAGTTGGTATTTGGGCTAGTTTTCTAGATTTTATTGATGTCGTTGCATTATGTCTGCGCTGCGTATACGGTTCGAATAGTACATTGGAATGGAAGAATCTACTAGTGAGCGTATGTGACTTCTGTTTCTTTTGGTGTAAATGGTGTACCCCCGATTTCTATCCAACGCCTGGTGGGATGACGAATTCTTCTCTTCTTCCCCCTCATGCGCCACTAGAGATGTCTCGAGTACATTTCACATAGATCAATTAGTTACCCTATTTATTGTTTATTGCTTTACTTTTATGCATGTCAATTTATTGTATACTTGTTATGTTCCTCTGAGGACCTGGCACCCTTTCCAAGTGTAGACGATCTTGACTATTTGCAGGAGCACGGATCATGACCTTCTACTTTATTCACTTCCGAGGAGTTATTTACCTCCGTGTCTACTTGTTCATAGTTGAGTTGATACTTTTCTATTGTTTATTTATTTTAGGAAGTTAGATTCTATTTCTATCCTATTTTGGTAGCGAATTTATCTCCACCCGACTATTATTTCGGATTATTTGGACTGGATCATTTGGATCTATATTAGTTTAGTTTAATTATTTATTGACTTTTGCTGTGGATAAGATTTAGTTTTTTGTGACTTGTTGTAGCACCCCGTTCCCCCGGTGCGGGGAGCGCGGCTAAGAACCACAAACGGTATCGTTCGATCGGGATAGATTGAATTAAGAACTCGTCCTCGTTATGGATTTGTTTCTTCGGAATCGATTCCCATATTCAGTGGACCGCGCCCCAAGGATCGGCTTAGCGGCAGAGTCAGGAGGGACCTCTCCGTTGCTATCTTTTATTGCCTCGGTTTTCGATGTCGCTTGTTGCTTTCGTGCTTTGAGTTGGTTTTGGGATTTGCTTGTTTTCCTTGAACGGTTTCGATGGTTTTCATTGTTTTCGTTCATTGAACTGTACTTCAATTCCGAGATTGGAAAGAGAGTGTCATGCCCCTGTCCCAAAATGTCGAGGGACGGGACACGTGGCAATGGCCAACAGCATGCACCGATGGACAACCCAATTTAATGGATCCATCAGGGCATGCTTAAGCTGTAGACTAACAGGAATTAGAGCAATTGTTACAAGTCCCAGGTTATTCTAATCTCATCCACAACAGATAATCACAGATTAAATTCCAAAAATAATACAATAGAATAAATAAGCTGATCTCAATAAGTATCTCGGGAAACAATCCGAGAATATGTCTGGTACAACAATGCAAATAGACAGGAAATAAACAACTGGAAATAGAAATAACTGACTACATACAGCCACTGCTCAAGAGAAGTCCTCTAGTACGATCTCGTCCTCGGGTCCTGGTACAGCTCCTGGAAGTGCTCCTGTACGGTGTAGCTCTGGATGGATCTCTTCAGCTATACCTGGAGACATCATCCATTCTAGGTCCTCAGGGGACATAGCAAGGTACAAGATAACTCAAGCCAAATAAATAAGCAGTGAAGCAATAAATAAGCAATCGGGTAAACTATGTAACCAGCTAAGTGAGATGCAACATGAGAGCAGTACAAGAACTCAGGCTGAAACTACTACAAGCTCTGTGTCGGGGAGCCGGTAGCAGTGATATCATGTAGTTGTCTAGCTCAATGGGAGACTACGACGCCGGCATAATATAAAATCAACCTGTAGCATGTGTGTCTCTCCCCACCCCATGTAATCATGCGTATCATGACCATAACATCTCATGTCCATGTCAGCGGGATTATAGCTAATACAATAAGTCATAATGTCTATAAAATATCTCTGTCAAGTCATGTATCCTATACAGAATCACCATGAATGTCTTAGGAAGACTCTGTCTCATGAATAGTGTCAAGTGTCCTGGGTTCTGGAGTACTTGATAAGACAAGTACGAGAATTGTCGGGTCTCGATAACCATCTCTATGTGACGTTACACAACTCCGCGTACGGAGTTGGCACCCGACTGGTAATCGGACGCTAAGTAAGCCACTCGGTCCTGGGTTTTAACAGTTAAACAGGTTTATATGCATTTAAACCAGAATTCAGGCAAGTTATATAACAAGAATTACTGAATTTGGCAAGCTTTACTTGCCCACTAATGTATAAATAAGTCAAGAAAAATAAGTAGCAAGCTGCAGGGTTTGGCAAGGTACACTTGTCTGTGGTTCCGGCTCTGATTGCAGCTCTGACTTCAGTTGGATTTGCAGGCGGTACTCCGGTTGCTGAAATAAATATCACCATCAGATCTAGAAAATATCAAACAGCTAGAAACGCCTGTCCTTGAGTCCAATTTGGAGACAAGGGCAGAAACGACAGTTTCGGATCAAAACGGGGTCCACATGTGGGCCCGCTTTGCACCGAAAAATGTGTCCGGGTCAAAGGTCTCTAAATTCACCAAACTTAGTGTCAACAGGTCAGGAACGATGATACGAACCCAACGGAACTTCCAGAATTGGATTTCGATGAGCCGATCACAAAATCGCCCGTCGAGCGGGGCCTGTGGGGCCCACGACACGCGATTTCGTCAACGTTCTCAGAATCGAACCAAACTTGGGTCACAGGACCAGTGTATCGCTACGAATCCGATGGCGTAAGTTTCGTTTCAATCCGACGTGTGTACACAAAGTTAGGGTGAAGTGCAGAAAAGTCGGATACGGGGCGATGTCCGCGGATACGCGTGGATCCCGGTGTGCACGCACACCCGAATCGACTTCTGCGAAATCCCGCACGTCCGTATCGACGACGCGCAAGTATCTGTGAAGACCGCGCGTGACCAAGTCATCCCGTTTGGCGGGGCGTACTCAATTCCGGGGTAAAACAGGGTCTGGTTTTTTTCCTGATTTTGGATCGCGGTGTGCGATCACCACTGGACGCGATGCCCCGAGCGGTTTGTCCGAGCACCGAGAGGGTCACACAGGCTTCGCAACGCAATTTACGGAATCCAAATCCGAGCTACGAGCAAGAAAATATACGCACCTGAACGGGGCCCGAAAACCGGGCTTTGAATCGTGTCCGACACGTGTCAGATACAGGAAATTAGGGTTAGGGTTTGGGCTGAACTCCAGCGGCGGGGACGGTGGCTCTGCGGCCGGGCTGAGGCGGAGGGGGCCGGGGCAGCGCGGCGAGGCGGCCGCCGGGGCTCGCGGCGGCGCTGGAGGCTGCCGGAGCTGCTGCGGGGGCGTGGGCCGCTGCTGGGTCGGGAGAGCCGCCGGGGGAGAGGGGAGGCGGCTGGAGGAGGAGGGCCGGGCGGAGGAGGAGAGCCGAATGGTGTCGATGGCAGGCTGGGCGGCGGTGGCAGCGGTGCGTGGTGGCTGTCGAGCTGAGGCGGAGGGGAGGAGATGGCCGAGGGTTTAAATAAGGGGAGACGGCGGGGTCGAGGCCGGGAAGGGCGGAGACGAGGGTGGCGTGGCCGGGCGGAGCGGAGCAGAGCGGGCCGGAGGACGCGGCGGCAGCGCGGCAGACGGCGAAAGAAGCGGAAAAGAGGGAACGGGTCAGGGAGAGGGGACCGGGTCGGGTCGGGTCGGGCGGATCCGACCCGACCCGCTAGGGGGCTGGGCCGGGTTTGGGCCAATGGGCCGGGCTGCTAGGTTAAAATAAAAATAATTAAAATCTAATTAAATAGATAATTAATAATTAATTAAATAAATAAATAATTAAATAAATACTTTTAGGTGTTTTAAAATATGTCCGGGGCCCAATAAATTTCAGAAAAATTACCCTAAGTCCAGTTTTCCATTTTACACCCAAAATTATTATTTTCTTAATATTTTAATCTCATTTATTATCATTTAAAAACCATTGAATAATTAAAATACTGTTTTTAAATTACAGAAAAATTCCAGAAAATTTCAGAAAATTGTGAAAAATCCAGTTTTAAAAATTTTGAAAAATCAGGGTGTTTACAGAGAGGAAGAAGTATTAATCGAGATGTTCGTGTGCAGGTGTAAACCCCCTGAATTTTCAAAATTATTAAAACTTGGATTTTTCCTAATTTTCTAAAATTTTCTAGGAATTTTCTGAAATTAAAATCAAGGTTCTTAATTATTAAATAATTTTTAATTGTTAATAAATAATATTAAAATATCATGGAAATAATATTTTTTGGTGTAAAATGAGAAAACTGGACTTAGGATAATTTTTCTGATTTTTTTTGGGCCTCAAACCTATTTTTAAATGCCTAAAAACTATTTTGCTAATTAATTAATTAATTAAACTGTTTAGTATTATTATTATTATTATTTATATTATATATTTTTATTTTTCCTTGGGCCGGCCCAGTGGACCGGCCCAGCAGCCCAGCCCCCAGCCCGCTCCCTTGCGGGTCGGGCGGGTCTGCCCGGACCCGACCCGCTAGCCGCCCGACCCGGGCGACCGGCTCTCCCCCACGACCCCGTCCCTGCGCTTTTTCCGGCAAGCTCCGCACCACCCGCCGCTCCGGCCGGCTCGCCCCGCCCTCCGCGGCCACGACCCCCCTCGCCCCGCCTTGGCCGGCCCTCCTCCCTCCTATATAAGCTTCCCCCTCTTCTTCTTCCCCCTCACTGCATCCTAACCCTAAACCTAACTCCGGCCACCACCCGCCGCCGTGCAGCCCCGACCTCGCCGCCTTGCCCTCGCCGAGTCCCCGCCGTAGTGCCTCCTCCTCTGCTCCTCCTCCGGCGCCACCCTCTCGACCACCAGCAGCAGCAGCTGCCCCTTCCCCTCGAGCCGAGCCCCTCGCCGGCAGCAGCTTCCGGCGCCGCCCCGCTCCGCCGTGCCTCCGCCCGGCCGCGCCCCAGCGCCCCCGACCGCCTTCGGCCAGCCAGCGCCGCCTCAGCCTCCGGTCGGCCCCGCCGCAGCTCCCAGACCTAACCCTAGCCCTAATTTTGGACTCGGACACGTCGAACCGTGTCGGACACAATTTGACCCTGATTTTTGGGTCCCCTTCAGGTGCGTGTAACTTTTTATTCGTAGCTCTGTTTTCGATTCCGTGAATTACGTTACGAAGCCTGTATGACTCTCTCGGTGCCCGGATAAACCGCTTGGGGCATCGCGTCCTGTGGTGATCGCACACCGCGATCCAAAAACAGAAAAAACCAGACCCTGTTTCACCCCGGAACTGAGTACGCCCCGCCAAACGGGACGACTTGGTCGCGTGCGATCTTCACAGATACGTGCGCGTCGTCGATACGGACGTGTGAGATTTCACGGAAGCTGATTCGGGTGTGCGTGCACACCGGAATCAACGCGTATCTGCGGACATCGCCCCGTATCCGACTTTTCTGTATTTTGCCCTAACTTCTTGTACACTCGTCGGATCAAGACGAAACTTACGCCATCGGACTCATAGTGATACGCTGGTCCTGTGGGTCAAGTTTGGCTCGATTCTGAGAACGCTGACGAAATCGCGTGTCGTGGGCCCCACAAGCCCCGCTCGACGGGCGATTTTGTGATCGGCTCATCAGAATCCAATTATGCAAGTTCAGTTGGGTTCGTATCAGCGTTCCTGACCTGTTGACACTAAGTTTGGTGAATTTGGAGACCGTTGACCCGGACACATTTTTCGGTGCAAAGCGGGCCCACCGGCGGACCCCGTTTTGACCCGAAACTGCCGTTTTTGCCCTTGTCTCCAAATTGGACCCAAGGATAGGCGTTTCTAGCTATTTGACATCTTCTGAGCGTGATGGTAATGTCTATTTTAGCTTTTGGACTCATTTCTGGAATTTTCCCGAGATACAATTAATTGGATCCAAACAACAGGCAAGTACCTGCACTTCAAGTTAAATCTTTATATTGTGATAATTAATTCCCTGCTTTACTAGTACCCTTGATGATTACACCTAGTGTTAGGAATACTGGATTTCATGTCTTGAATATTGGAGTTTATGTCTTGTTTTTCATGTCGGGTGGGAGAATACTAGAAGGCATGTAGTTTACCCTTCCCCTTGTCGTGTTTAATAGCTGTTGGTACGCGACTGTACCCTCAGCCGGATCTCGATTATTCCTATTTAATAGCCGTTTATGATGGCCGGATTAGCCTTATAAACCCCTACATGCCAACTATGTATTCTAAAACAAACACAAGTTCACACAGATAGCTTCTGGTCTTGTTATAGTTCTTGCTGACTGTTGTAGTTTCATTTCCTGTCTTATTTATTCCTGTTTCCTCATATCCCTGTTTATAGCATTAACTCTTATTATTATTGTTGTTTCTTTTATGCATATTCTCAATATAATACTCAATTTAATTGTCATGAATATTTAGTTTAATCTTGTTGTGCATTGTGTACTTTGCTCCTTTCCTGACTGGATCCGTTGACTTAGACGATGATGAGGACCTTGCCCCTACATATTATGGCCCCTATGAGGGAACAGATGACACTTATGAGGAACCAGATCCCACCCAGGAGACCACTGCTGCAGAGTAGTTAGCAGTAGCTTTTATTTTCATGCTCTTTTATCTTAGTAATCGGGTTTGTCCCCGATTTCATTTCTGAATTCTGTATTAAACTTTTGATCTGTTGTCACATTTATTTCATTTGAAATCTTAAGCATTTATTTCCCATTATTATCTTGCCTATATTTTTGTGAATGAGCTAGTTTAGTTAAATATGGATTTGACCTAGACAGCGTACTACCGCCGACTCTGCGGCGTAGGCTGGACGTACCCACGCACTCGTGCCCGAATTTCCGGGTGCGAGTCGTGACACATTTTTATGGTGGCCCATGCAGGTCCAGTATCCATAAATAGGGTAATATCCTAGGACAGGGTATGGAATAAGATTGAGGATTTTAGGAAAAGCTCATTCACAGTATAGGGTCCTTATTTCAATTCTTGATATCATTTCTGCTCAATTTTCCTATCGCCCTTGATTTTCAAGTAATCTATTCTGATCTTCCTATCCCTTAATCTTTCAGAATGGTCCAGACAAGGAACACAGTAGGAGGCACATCAGAACCAGCTGAGCAGAATGTGCCCAAAACTCTTGCACTCCCGCCGCCTCCATCTACTCCAGCAGTTACTCTAGATGGGGCACAGCTACTCGGAGTGTTCCAGGGACTCGTAGAATCCCAGAAAGAACATACTGCACTTCTACGGACCAGCCTCTCAGAAGCTCTTAGGTCCCAGGAGTCGCCACTCAAGAGGCCAGGGAGTGCCAAAGACTTCAAGAACCTTAGACCCCTGGAATTCTACGGAACTGAGGGCATTCTCTATGCCGATGAGTGGATAGAGAATGTCGAGAGACTCCTGAAGACTGCTCGGGTCCCTGATGATCTCAAAGTGGAGTCCGTAAGCCTGCAACTGTTCGACATAGCTCGGACCTGGTTCAGAGATGAACCCCAACTATCTGCTCCTGACCTCACCTGGGAGAACTTCAAGAGGCTATTCAAGGAGAAATTCTACCCCGAAGTGGATCGGGAAGCTCTCGAAAGCCAATTCGAGAGACTGGAACAAGGTAACCTATCTGTTGATGAGTACACTGCTGAATTTAGCAGGTTGAGCCATTTTGTGGAGTACATGGTTCATACCCCGGAGGACAGAGCCCGTAGATTCAAGAAGGGGCTGTCTCCGGATATTCGCCTTGCTGTCACCACCAGCCGAGCTCGCACCTATGAGGAAATCTTGAGCATGGCACAAGGCGTTGAGAGAAACATGGGGCATAAACTAAAGCGAGAGAGAGATACCGGAAATACGGGACCCAACAAATGCCCATTTCAACAACAGCAACAGCAGAGGGCCCCGCAGCAAACTCAGCGTCCTCTCCCTCGAGCTCCAGCACCCCAACACCAGGCTCAAGGACAGAACCAACAAGCTGCTGCTTGTAACTTTTGCCAAAAACTAGGTCACACTTGGCAAGTCTGCAGGAAGAGGCTGGGTGCCTGCCTCTACTGCGGCTCAGCAGCGCATCAAATGAGGGACTGTCCTGCTGCTCAAGGACGCCCAGCTGCACCAAAGGCTCCAGTCCAGGCCAGGCCTCCAGCAGCACAACAGAGGGGACCCCCGCTTCCAACTCAACAACAACGCTTTGCTCAGCACCAACAGCAGCAACAGAGGGGTGCACCTCAGCAAGGCCGTGCTTTTGCAATGACTCTGGAAGAAGCTTAAGCCACAGCAGACGTGATCACAGGTTCTGTGCTTATCAATTCAATACCAGCCATTACTTTATTTGATTCTGGAGCTTCACATTCATTCATGTCAGTAGATTTCCTTATGAAGCACAGCTTAATCACTGAATCCCTTAGGAATTGTTATAAGATCATTACCGGTGGAGAAATTATCCCGGTTAGTGATGCATGTAACAATTGTCCTATTACGTTATGTGGAAGAGAACTATATGCTAGGCTACTCGTAATGCCAGTTTCCAGTTTTGACATTATACTGGGTATGGATTGGTTGAGTCAACACCATGCCACTTTAGACTGTCACAGAGGTAGTGTAATCTTCAGGCCCCCTGACAAGCCAGAATTTGAATTTGCTAGAGGTTCTAGAGAAATGGGTAGTAACAAAATTTGTGGAGCCCTAGTAACAGAAGAATTGCCACTACCTATCATCTCCGAATATCTTGATGTCTTCCCTAAGGATCTCCCAGGCTTACCCCCGGACCGAGAAGTTGAATTCTCTATTGACTTAGTGCCGGGAGCAGCGCCAGTATCTCAAAATCCCTACCGAATCAACAAGAAGGAGATAATAGAACTAAATGAGCAAATAAAAGAGTTAGAAGACAAATGCTTCATTAGGTCTAGTGTCTCACCCTGGGGAGCTCTAGTATTATTTGTGCCCAAGAAGGACGGAACATCCCGAATGTGTATTGACTATAGGGCCTTGAATGCCTTAACAATTAAGAATAAGTATCCCCTACCCAGGATAGATGACTTATTTGATCAATTAAGTGGAGCTCGGGTATTTTCAAAGATTGACTTGAGGTCTGGTTACCACCAAGTAAGGGTAAGGAAGGAAGACATCCCTAAAACTGCTTTCAATACCCGAAACGGACGCTACGAATTCTTAGTAATACCGTTCGGATTGACGAATGCTCCAGCAGTTTTTATGAACTTAATGAACAGAGTCTTCCAGCCATACCTAGACAAATTTGTAGTGGTCTTTATTGATGATATTTTGATCTACTCCCAGACCCCCGAAGAACATGAAGAACATTTGAGGCTAGCATTGGAGACTTTGAGGAAGGAAAAACTTTATGGAAAATTATCTAAATATGCATTCTTCCTAGACAAAGTAGAATTCTTGGGACATGTTGTGACTGGAGATGGAATAGCTGTAGATCCCAAGAAGATAGCGGCAGTTAAATCATGGCCCACTCCAGACTCTGTAGCAGAGATTAGAAGCTTCCTGGGACTAGCTGGCTACTATCGGAAGTTTGTGAAGGACTTTGCTAGGATTGCGGAACCCATGACAAAATTAACAAAGAAGGATGAAGAGTTCACCTGGACTGAGGAATGTCAGCATGCTTTTGAGGAATTGAAGAAAAGGCTGACTACTGCCCCTATTCTGACCTTACCTTCTGGAACCGGAGGATTCGCTATTTATAGTGATACTTCTGGAAAAGGTCTAGGTTGTGTATTGGAACATAACAAGAAGGTAATAGCATATGCCTCTAGACAGCTTCGACCCCATGAAAAGAACTATCCAACTCATGATTTAGAATTGGCAGCTGTCATCTTTGCTCTTAAGCTATGGAAGCATTATCTTTATGGAGAAAATGTGGAAATATTTACGGACCATAAAAGTCTAAAATATATCTTCACTCAGAAAGAGCTGAACATGAGGCAAAGAAGGTGGCTGGAACTAATAAAAGACTTTGATATCACCCTTCAATATCATCCTGGGAAGGCCAATGTAGTTGCTGATGCTCTAAGCAGATATCCTATGGCGATGTACTTGACTATGGACCGACACTTGCTCGAGGACTTGGAAAGTTTGGGTATTGAGGTAATTATCCCAGGAAAAGAAGGCCAAATGATGAACTTGCAGATTCAGTCTACCTTAATAGATAAGATCAGGGAGACTCAGTTTCAAGACGAAGGCCTACGAAGCCTTCGAGGTCAAGTGCAAGCTGGGTTAGTGGAGGATTTCAGAATTCATGAAGATGGATCACTGAGGCATGGAGATAGATTATGTGTACCTCAAGGAGATATAAGAGAAGAAATTATGCAAGAGGCGCACAGATCGCAATACTCTATACATCCAGGAGCCAACAAGATGTACAAGGACCTGAGGACGCATGTTTGGTTGTATGGCATGAAAAGAGAAGTAGCCAGGTTCGTATCTCGTTGTTTAGTGTGCCAACAGGTCAAGGCAGAAAGACAAAGATCTGGGGGATTGCTTCAACCACTACCCATTCCGGAGTGGAAGTGGGAACATATTACAATGGATTTTGTTTCTGGACTTCCAAGGACACGTAGTGGAAAGGATGCAATCTAGGTGATAGTAGATAGACTGACCAAATTTGCACATTTTCTACCTTTCAAAGTAGGGCTATCTACAGAGAAGCTGGCAGATTTATATATCAGACATATTGTTAGATTGCATGGGATTCCAGTAAGTATTGTCTCCGACCGAGATTCAAGATTCACCTCTCACTTCTGGAAGAGCTTACAAGCCAGCTTGGGGACTCAACTCAAATTCAGCACAGCTTATCATCCCCAAACCGATGGACAATCGGAACGTACAATCCAGACACTTGAAGATATGCTCCGTACATGTGTTCTAGATTTTGGAGGATCCTGGGAAGACTATCTACATCTTGTGGAGTTCTCTTATAATAACAGTTACCAAGCAAGTATTGAGATGACTCCATTTGAAGCTCTGTATGAACGAAGATGTCGTACCCCGCTATCATGGGACGACGTTGGAGAAAGAGCCCTACTGGGACCAGAGATGGTGATCGATTCAACTGAGAAGGTAAAACAAATAAGGGAAAGACTTCGGGTGGCTCAAGACAGGCAACGACATTGGGCAAATAGCCACCGAAGGCCCTTAGATTTTGAGGTAATTAAATTTATGAAATTCAAGTCAATTTAAACATTTTGATTATGGAACTAAGACTTGATTATAACTTTATTAAAGGTTGGAGAGCTGGTATTCTTGAAGATCTCTCCGACACGTGGTACCATTAGGTTCGGAAGGAGTAGAAAACTCAGCCCAAGATTTATTGGACCTTTTGGCATTCAGGAGAAAATCGGAGAAGTGGCATACCGACTGGCATTGCCACCCTCTCTGGATGGAGTCCATAACGTCTTCCACGTGTCACAGCTGAGGAAATACGTGTCAGACCCCAGCCATATTTTGGATCACTCAGAGCTCGAAGTAGGCCCAAGTTTGACTTACCAGGAGCAGCCCGTGGAGATACTGGATCGATCGGCGAAAGTTCTACGGAACCAGGTTATTTCCTTGGTTCGCATAGCTTGGAAGCACCATTCTCCCGGCGAATCCACCTGGGAGCGAGAAGACGAGATTAGAGAGCGCTACCCTTATCTTTTTGAACCCTGAGGTATATTTAATTTCCGGTCTTCTTTTTTTCGTGCCATTGTTATTCTTAAATTTCGAGGACGAAATTTTTATAAGTTGGGTAGATTGTAAACCCCCTGAATTTTTAAAATTATTAAAACTTGAATTTTTCCTAATTTTCAGGAATTTTCTGGGAATTTTCTGAAATTAAAATCAAGGTTCTTAATTATTAAATAATTTTTAATTGTTAATAAATAATATTAAAATATCATAGAAATAACATTTTTGGGTGTAAAATGAAAAAACTGGACTTAGGGTAATTTTTCTAGATTTTTTGGGCCTCAGACCTATTTTTAAATGCCTAAAAACTATTTTACTAATTAATTAATTAATTAAACTGTTTATTATTATTATTATTATTATTATTATTATTATTATTATTATTATTATTATTTATATTATATATTTTTATTTTTCCTTGGGCCGGCCCAGTGGACCGGCCCAGCAGCCCAGCCCCCAGCCCGCTCCCTTGCGGGTCGGGCGGGTCTGCCCGGACCCGACCCGCTAGCCGCCCGACCCGGGCGACCGGCTCTCCCCCACGACCCCGTCCCTGCGCTTTTTCCGACGAGCTCCGCGCCACCCGCCGCTCCGGCCGGCTCGCCCCGCCCTCCGCGGCCACGACCCCCCCTCGCCCCGCCTTGGCCGGCCCTCCTCCCTCCTATATAAGCTTCCCCCTCTTCTTCTTCCCCCTCACTGCATCCTAACCCTAAACCTAACTCCGGCCACCACCCGCCGCCGTGCAGCCCCGACCTCGCCGCCTTGCCCTCGCCGAGTCCCCGTCGCAGCGCCTCCTCCTCTGCTCCTCCTCCGGCGCCACCCTCTCGACCACCAGCAGCAGCAGCTGCCCCTTCCCCTCGAGCCGAGCCCCTCGCCGGCAGCAGCTTCCGGCGCCGTCCCGCTCCGCCGTGCCTCCGCCCGGCCGCGCCCCAGCGCCCCCGACCGCCTCCGGCCAGCCAGCGCCGCCTCAGCCTCCGGCCGGCCCCGCCGCAGCTCCCAGACCTAACCCTAGCCCTAATTTTGGACTCGGACACGTCGAACCGTGTCGGACACAATTTGACCCTGATTTTTGGGTCCCCTTCAGGTACGTGTAACTTTTTGTTCGTAGCTCTGTTTTCGATTTTGCGAATTGTATTGCGAAGCCTGTATGACCCTCTCGGTGCCCGGACAAACCGCTCGGGGCATCGCGTCCTATGGTGATCGCACACCGCGATCCAAAAACAGGAAAAATTAGACCCTGTTTTACCCCGGAACTGAGTACGCCCCGCCAAACGGGATGACTTGGTCGCGTGCGGTCTTCACAGATACGTGCGCGTCGTCGATACGGACGTGTGAGATTTTGCGGAAGCTGATTCGGGTGTGCGTGCACACCGAAATCAACGCGTATCCGCGGACATCGCCCCGTATCCGACTTTTCTGTATTTTGCCCTAACTTCTTGTACACTCGTCGGATCGAGACGAAACTTACGCCATCAGACTCGTAGCGATACACTGGTCCTGTGGGTCAAGTTTGGCTCGATTCTGAGAACGCTGACGAAATCGCGTGTCGTGGGCCCCACAAGCCCCGCTCGACGGGCGATTTTGTGATCGGCTCATTGGAATCCAATTCTGGAAGTTCCGTTGGGTTCGTATCAGCGTTCCTGACCTGTTGACACTAAATTTGGTGAATTTGGAGACCGTTGACCCGGACACGTTTTTCGGTGCAAAGCGGGCCCACCGGCGGACCCCGTTTTGACCCGAAACTGCCGTTTTTGCCCTTGTCTCCAAATTGGACCCAAGGATAGACATTTTTAGCTATTTGACATCTTCTGAGCGTCATGGTAATGTCTATTTCAGCTTTTGGACTCATTTCTGGAATTTTCCCGAGATACAATTAACTGGATCCAAACAACAGGCAAGTACCTGCACTTCAAGTTAAATCTTTATATTGTGATAATTAATTCCCTGCTTTACTAGTACCCTTGATGATTACACCTAGTGTTAGGAATACTGGATTTCATGTCTTGAATATTGGAGTTCATGTCTTATTTTTTATGTCGGATGGGAGAATACTAGAAGGCATGTAGTTTACCCTTCTCCTTGTCGTGTTTAATAGCTGTTGGTACGCGACTGTACCCTCAGCCGGATCTCGATTATTCCTGTTTAATAGCCGTTTATGACGGCCAGATTAGCCTTATAAACCCCTACATGCCAACTATGTATTCTAAAACAAACACAAGTTCACACAGATAGCTTCTGGTCTTGTTATAGTTCTTGCTGACTGTTGTAGTTTCATTTCCTGTCTTATTTATTCCTGTTTCCTAATATCCCTGTTTATAGCATTAACTCTTATTATTATTGTTGTTTCTTTTATGCATATTCTCAATATGATACTCAATTTAATTGTTATGAATATTTAGTTTAATCTTGTTGTGCATTGTGTACTTTGCTCCTTTCCTGACTGGATCCGTTGACTTAGGCGATGATGAGGACCTTGCCCCTACATATTATGGCCCCTATGAGGGAACAGATGACACTTATGAGGAACCAGATTCCACCCAGGAGACCACTGCTGCAGAGTAGTTAGCAGTAGCTTTTATTTTTATGCTCTTTTATCTTAGTAATCGGGTTTGTCCCCGATTTCATTTCTGGATTCTGTATTAAACTTTTGATCTGTTGTCACATTTATTTTATTTGAAATCTTAAGCATTTGTTTCCCATTATTATCTTGCCTATGTTTTTGTGAATGAGCTAGTTTAGTTAAATATGGATTTGACCTAGACAGCGTACTACCGTCGACTCTACGGCGTAGGCTGGACGTACCCACGCACTCGTGCCCGAATTTCCGGGTGCGGGTCGTGACAGCAGGTGAACGAGCAGTAGGCGGCTTGCGAGCGGAGTCGTGAAACGCCTCTTTCCTTCTCCCTTCCAACAATCTAAGTGAGTGGCTACCATCCCGATTAGCTAGCCTTGCTTCCAAGTCTTCACACCTAAAATGACTTGCATTCTTGTTGCCCCGATCAAACGATACCAAGTAATAATAATAAAAGAAACCAAGATAAAAGAGAATAGGCTTGGATTATATATTGCTTGTCATTCAACTTGGGAACGGTTACTCATATGCTTGTTTGTTCGTTTGGAAATGTTCTATACATGCTTCAAGTTTATTTAGAATGCATTTTCTTCCATAAATTGTGCTAAGTATGGAATACACTTGTTATGAAATAAACTGTCAGGAAGACTATGCAAAACGAATCATGCAATGTTGCTTATCTTGTTCACGTGCCTCAACTGCATCAACGTTAACGTATCACGAACGATTGATCACGGACAACTTGTGCACAAGGTAACGGGTTCCTGCGGACGGTTGCTGGGGCACTGGCACCGATCCGGTCCGGGTGAAACTTCACGATAGTCTCACGCATCTGGATAAGGATAGTCTGCAGCCACCAACGTATCTTTGCTGCATTCCATCCTCGTTCAAGACTAAACGGTCCATTATGGCTTCTAGCCAGTGATCCCAACGTGTATATTTAAACCTGTTACAAACTAACTTGTATCTTCGTGGCAGGGAAGGCATGGTAAGTATTGTGCAGGTAATTCAGACGGGCAGGTAAAATCCACCGAACGGTGGCACGTTCATTTCAGTAAATTCTATATGCTGCTTACTTGTAAATGAACTAAGGCAAGATAGAAACCCACAAATATGCATGCTTCATTAAAACAACGTGTTGATTGGTATAGTTCGGTTAGCTCGCCTTCACCAGTATGTTTCGACATGCTGACCCTCGTTGAAACAGGTTCTCCGCACCAAGGCGAACCGAACGAGGAGCCGAAGTCGTCTTCCCGATCCAGTCCAGCTGTTGGCGCATCTTCACCGCGCCCCTTTGAAGCATTTTGAAGACAGGAGCCTGCAACTCTTCATACACAAATGCAGCTCCGTGGCAAAGCTGTCCTCCAGCCTGGAGGTCTTTATCATTTTGAGTTTATAAAGGGATGTAATGTACATGACTGTTATCTCATTTTGAGTCAACACTTTTGTAAGCCGTTCGGCATATTAGCTGACTCGTTCAGGAGTTTGTAATAGATGTTCATTATCAATAAATAGAACTTTTCCATGTTTCAAATCTGTGTTTCAATTTATCTGCGTACTCTGAATATGTGCTCGTTATGCAAAATACTTTAGCCTTGTGCGGGCGCAACCCCAGGCCCGCACGGCATCACGATTCGGGGGATGCCCCAACGATTCTAAGGAATCGGGTCGTGACACTTGTGACATTATATACCACTTGTGAATTATTATTCATAATACATCGTACGTATGTGTCATGGTTTTCATATATTGGAGTTGCCATATACATAGTACGGTCATGCTTCCGTATTTCTAGTCCTACGTATTTTGGGACTTGGACGTGACATATTTTTGTGGTGGCCCATGCAGGTCAGAGCATATCGTTTCGGTTACGTTATTGTGCCGAGTGAGCCTACAGTTAGGATAAGGTTGTTAGTATCTCAATTCACAATTGCTATTGGAACTTCCTTTGATTTTAATATCGTCCTTGATCTAGGGATATTGCACCAATGGTTATTGCAACAATTATCGCACATTCATTCTCAATCATATTTTTTTTAAAAATATGTTGTTGAGAATGATGTTGACGTGACACCACTTTATAAGATGATTTATAACAACACGATTGAAATAAATGTGTGGTTGAGATTGTTTAGTGTAATAATCTTATACAATATTTCGTCTCATATATATATAATAATAAATCATAATTTAAATATTTAAATAATTTTATATTAAAATAAAAAAAAAATATTTTAAGTGCATGAAATTACTAAACAGTCCATAAAAGATCGGAGAAGCGAAGACGGAGAACTCACTTCGCTCAGGGTCATTCAAGTAAAAAAGTCAAATCGATGGCGGACTACCTACGGCTACCAAACCTACGGGTTAAAGTTAAACGACTAAGAGACCCCCACCCAATCCCATCTCCAGCGGTCCGCGAAACACGTGGGCAAACTATACAAAACCCGACGTACCGGTTCCAGCTCTCCACAGACAACCCACGTACCGGTTCCAGCTCTCTGCGACAGCTAAGGTTGGGAGACTGGAGAACCTGTAATTAGCAGTCACCACAACCACCACCTCACTATAATAAAAATAATATTATTATTAGTAAACAAGAAGCAGTTGTCTACTTCCTTGCATCCATTTCCGTCTCTCTATTTTCTTCCTCCTTGGACTTCTCTCCCTTTCTTTCTCCTTCCAATCTCTTCTTCAGCATCTCTTCCCTTCTTTCCTTTGGCTCGGTTCCATTGCAGTCTTCATGATAGCTTGATCATATAATACTCAGATTCGTTTCATATCTAGATAGTTCATGGAATAGAACAGGATCTCTTTGGAGGCCAGGTGTTTGTTTATTGTAGTACTAATTCTATGAAGATGGCAGCGGAGATCGGATTCCCGTCAGCCCAATCCACTGCATTAGATTTAGAGGCCGGCTGCAGTATTAGCGACAATCTCGCGGCTTCGATCGCGACCACCGCGAAGCATTCGAGGCCCAGCAAGCCCCCTCGCCCTGTGCTCCGGCATTGTGCGAGCACTACCGGCTTCGAGAGATCCCTAGATTCAGTTAGTACTCTTATATATTTAGAAGTAATGAATTTCTTCTTCTTCTTCTTCTTTAACTAATATTGTACGTATTGTATTCTTTTGTGTACCTATTTATGTAGGATTTGGATACTGGTCGTAAGCCTGGATCCGACTCTCCTGTATTCCGATCCGGCAGCTGCGCCGATATCGGGCCGAAACGGTACATGGAGGACGAGCATATCTGCATTGATAGTCTCGAGGATCACCTTCCAGAAATTGCGACACCTGCTGCTTTCTATGGGGTGAGGAAATCTACTTTGTTTTTAGGAATTTCTTGTTTCAACATCTGTAAAAATTTGGATCATACTTTTTTGGGCTAAAACTGGTAATGGTTAATCAATATGATGCATAGAGCAACGAAAAGAATGTAGCATCTAACTGTTGTATGTATGTATGTATGTCCAGGTATTTGATGGCCACGGTGGCACAGATGCCGCATCATTTGTACGGGATAACATTCTCAAGTTTATAGTCGAAGACAGACATTTCAATGTCTCTGTGGAGAAGGCGATGAAGAACGCGTTCTTGAGGACCGACCACGCGTTTGCCGATGCTGCGTCGTCTTCACTCGACAGTTCGTCGGGGACAACGGCACTGGCGGCAATCATTTTCGGAAGGTCGACCGAATCTCACTTTCAGTAATTTCTAGCCGTTTCAGTTGTGTGTTCGATAATTTGTATTCTCTTAATTTCAAGTACTGGTGCATAATACGTTTGTTTCAAATTATTGGTTTGTAGTTCCTCAGGGGCCACACCCCCTGCCATTCTGTTATGCTTGATTCAAATTGCTGTCTATTTTTGTGTGCTTGTGCAGGACAATGTATGTCGCCAATGCTGGGGACTGTCGTGCCATTCTAGGCAAGCGAGGGCGAGCGGTCGAGCTGTCGAGGGACCACAAGCCCGGCTGCAGCGCCGAGAGGCTGAGGATCGAGAGCCTCGGAGGTGCTGTCTACGACGGCTACCTCAACGGGCAGCTATCCGTAGCGAGGGCCATCGGTGATTGGCACATGAAGGGCGCGAAGGGCTCGGCCTGCCCCTTGATCGCCGAGCCGGAGCTCCGGGAGACGACCCTGACGGAGGAGGACGAGTTCTTGATCATGGGCTGCGACGGCCTGTGGGACGTCATGAGCAGCCAGTGCGCGGTCACCATAGCGAGGAGGGAGCTCATGGCTCACAACGACCCCGAACGTTGCTCGAGAGAGCTAGTGAGGGAAGCCCTCAGGAGGAACACCTGCGACAATCTGACGGTGGTTGTGGTCTGCTTCTCGCCCGACCCTCCGCCTCGGATCGAGGTTCCGAAGAACCGGTTCCGGAGGAGCATTTCTGCGGAGAGTCTCAATTTCCTCAAGGAGGTCCTAGATAGTAACTAGTTTGTGATGATCAGCAAAATGATTTGTAATTTCTGTGTTTCTAGCAATATTGAGCGAGGGGCTAGCCTTCTTGTTTTCCTTGTAAATTAAAGACTGCGATTATTTGTAAAGATTGAAGGGAAATTAACCATGAATTGATACTCTGTTCTGTTTCTCCTTCATTAGCAAATTAGTGAACCCCACAGACAGAGCTACTAGGCCTCACATGCCTGCCTCGTATGTTGCCTGCAGCCTCTCACTTTTGTTCTTTGTTCTCTTCTGATATGATTCGGAAGTGAGGAACAAGCTTTTGCGTCTTTCTCCTGCTCACCAGCACTAGTCAGTAGTACTGGGTCGCCACTTTGCTGCCATTGGTGTTGTCAACTTGCAAAGCCAGTACTAGTGACTTCTTTGTCACTTTTAACTTCTTCGATCACTCAAAATCATCACCATTGGTAAAAGGCTCAAGCTATTAATTCCAAAACAAGATACACTTTTAATAGCTATTAAGTACTAGTGACTACTCTTTAAGCTATTAAGTAGATTGCCATTAAGCTCAAGCGATTGGTAAAAGAGTAGCCACTCTTTAAGCTCGATACACTTTTTGGAATAATTCCAAAATCATCACCATTGGGATTAATGGATTCTTATTAGAATAGTAGGATAATTTAAGATATTGAGTAGTACTAGTGACTACTCTTGGTTTAGAACCTACTTATCAGTTACTTTTACATCTCTAATTACTGGTTGTCACATCATCGATCCATTGATGGTGATTGACGGGGAAGAGATCGTGGTGAAGATTTTGTATGGCCATGTAGAGGGGCAAGTAGCTCCGCTAGCAACATGAGCAAGTTGTGATAGGATAGGAAGTTGCTAGTGGCTTTCTAAGAGCAAGCACAGGTAGTGGCAGCAGTAACTTTCGGTGCTTTTGAACCAGTGGTTCTCATTGTCAGCAAGCAAGATTTCTTTGTCGATTTTAGTAGTTGAATAAGGGGAGCTGTTGTGGAGGCATCAGGAATGTTGTCCCATTGATATTGCGGCCCGGCTGAAGCGACCGCGGAAGAAACAAACAATCACGTACGTCCGGACTTAGATATGATTATTTCAGATCCAAACTTTTAGAGGAAATCAATTTTTTTTATACTATTTAATATATTTAAATTTAATTCTAACAAAAGTATAGCAAGTCATTTTTAATCATTTTCATGTGCATAAACATTTTTTTTGTTATAAGATATCTAAACGTCATTGTTGTCATCACAAAATTGAAAGTTTTGTTAACTTTTGTATGAAGTGAATTACAACGAAGGAAAGTACAAAAGAATTCTAATTACAAAAAAAAGTGAATATAGGAATTGTGACGATGGACATCGAGTTGTGCAGCTAACTCCTTTACTCCATTGACGATCGACCGACGAAATAAAATTGTTAAGTTTCTGTTCACTAGCAAGGACAACAATTGGACTCTGAGTCTTCTTCTTTCGACCAGACCAAGATTCGACCCTTGGGAAGCATGTGTCCCTGGTATTTATAGCCATTTGCAATGAAATGGCCATGAGCATGCGTATCGTGAAAATAATACTGTTTTCAGTCTATGCGCACCGAATCTGGGTTGCCGCATGGTATTCTCAACAGAATACGGTTGTAACCGTGCGCACATGTCGCGGACCAACTGCCATGTGACATTAGTTAGAATGACCTGCTACTGAAATCTTGGATGACACCCACATATTCCAGGTTATTCACTCGTTGCATGCATGACTCGGTCAACTTGACTCGTGGCAGGCGTTAAATATTGAGGATACCACGAGAACTCTGTCGCATGAAGGTTCATGGGGATGCTACCGCATGAAAGCTCCGTCGCATAAAGGCTCGTGAAGGCTCATGGGAATATAGTCGCATGAAGGCTCAGTCGCATGAAATCTCATGAAGGCTCATGGGAACACTGTCGCATGAAGCCTTGTCATTTCGGAGACACTTGTACTACACGACTATGACTAGCAAGAGTAATTATTACGTTGACATAACCTTCTGTCATTAAGTGTCACCGAAGTCTGCATACGAAGCGGTTTGAGAAATTAATGCAGTATCAAAGCTTTGGACTATGGGGCTTAGATGTCTACCGCAAGGCTTCCTTTGTCGCATGACTTCTGGATCACTGCTCGAGCCACCTAGACGAAGATTTGCTGTCTTTAGGCTGTATGTGTCTTAAGATCCATTCTGCATGGTGTTTGAGTGTATACAACCTGACTTTACTGACTTAGGAGTTTGACGGATGGTCATAGATTTTTCATGCTTCTACAAGATCCTCTTTAAAGTTTCTAAAACTTGAATAAGTTTTGAAATACTTTGAAAAGAAGCATGGATGGAGAATGCCGCATAGGTGTTCTTGCCGCATAGGCTGACTGTTGCATAGGCAAAGATGCCAAGCTGTCAAATCTTCGTGGATAAAAATCCATCTCAATTCCCGAACTGACAGGTTCATCCTCATTAATGCCAGGTTCATCCTTCGATTTTGGCGTCGGATTTCTCGGGAATCCAAGTGTCAAGGTGGTTGACTCTGCCTTATCCTGAGCCAATCCTGAGCCTATAAATAGGGGGTCGAGGAGGGTTGTAACGACCCATTCCGTTCAAGCGGACTGCCAATCCAAACGGCGCAAGTGCAACGACACGACCCACTTTGCTCAGCGAGAATACTCGTTTGAAGCAAAAGATTTTTAGACTTGGCCCTTCAGGAGTTTCAGCTTAGACATTCAGAGGCTCACTCGGAGTATCGTTCGACCGAGGCGAATCATCGCTAAGGTGGGTGGCTACGATAAACTTGTATTTGCTTAGCCAACACACTTAAAATATGGACGATACATGCTAGTCGCTTGGTGAATCATCCCCTGCATGCTAATAAAGAATACAATACACCTAGCTAAGGGAATAATCCCAACTTGTATTGCTTGTGTTAGAACATAAAAATAAAACTTTGCTTATAAATGGACCCTTGCATGCTACCTTTGCCTTGTGATTTGTCGCGTATACTCAGATGGAATATTGTTTTGAACACTGTCCCTCCGCTGTGTACTCGATCGATTCGATGATAGCCACAACTTTAACGATATTGCCTTGTGCGGGCGCAACCCCAGGCTCGCACGATATTACGTCTCGATGGCAAACGACAATACGCCCCGCGGGAGCACCGAGGCGCGATGATTCGAGCCCGGCGGGGGCGTTGTCGGGACCTTCAGGATCAGGGCGTGACATATTGGAATCAGAGCATAGCTTTACGTCTTTGGACTTTGTTTCTATTTTCTCAGTTTCGAAAGTTTGTTCGTGGATTATGTGCATACGCCCTCTCTCAATATCCCATCGGAATATTCCAAACAATGAGTCTAAATACTTTCAAAAGTTACATGTGAATGATATGATTGCTTGTACGAAATTGTAATGCGATGGCCTTTGTGCCGACCTGTACTAGACTTGTGGGATTAGACTCGTGCTAGAATTTACAAGTTATGTGCGAACCCATATATCTATAAAGAATTTCCCAACTAGTTAGTGTATAGAACAGAATATCGTCCGAACGGTTAGCTATGCACACAGCCTTTCGATTAAGTTGTGTTGAGTATCGTGCGCCAAGACCCTTTTGGTGCAAGCTAGTTGCAAACGAGTTTGGGATATCGTTCAGATAAGAGATAAGTTAGACTTAGAATGCCAACCGATAGAAGCATTATCAGATTATCGCTTAGGCGAGCATAGATAATCGTTCTTGGATTTTGGGAAATAGTTTGAACGGTATTTCGTGTCGGAAGATACAAATCAAATATGATTTACTTAGATGACTATAAACAGGAAATATATATATACGAGACTAAGATTTTATCAGGTGACACCTAAGTATCGTGCGGGAAATTCTAAAGAACAACTTGGTAAATATGCTAGCGAATGATGCAAACACGATAGAGGATTTAATTGGTTGACTCAATTCCGAGTGGTGTATAGATCATTTAAAAATGTTCAAATGGATTCATAGGTATCATTCGATAGTTGGATTGAATGAATTTGAGAATGTCTTGAACTAATTGATAAGGCTTATATCAAATAGGACTTCAAGAAAATGGAAATCAATATCTTGGTTAAGAAAACTTGGTGGAAATTTGAAGGATTGTGCAAGCGATTTTGGATTAAAACAAACGGGTTGAACTTGAATAAAATATTTTGCTCGAATAGAAGTTAGCCCGAGAATGAATATTGTGATTCGATGAAAGAGATAAGCGATAAAGGATTTGACTTGGAGTTTGGAAGAACGATCTTGAATCTAGTTTGAAAAGATAACCTTCAAAATTAGTCCCAACGATAACGATTATCCTACGGGAGCACCGGCGTGGTGATTCACGTACGACAGAGATGATCGAACTCACATGAACATGTTCGTTAATTATTCCAACGAACTCGATGAATAGAATATATCAAAAGTGGATAGACTTTGGCTTAGATAATTAAAACATAGTTGTTTGAGGAATGCCAAAAGTAGACTATGGATTTACCGAACGGTAACGTAAAGTTTGATGATTTTGCTAGACAAATTATGATCACTACATGAACGGACATGCTTTGGTAGATAAATATATATAACTTGGATGGAGGGAAGTAAATGATAAGGTGTCTTGATCGTTATGAAGATAACCATAATGTTCAGATATTCATATCTTGTACGAGCGTAACTCTGTGCTCGTGTATGCGTCACGTCCGGATTAGGACGATTATCTAGCGGAAGCGTTGACGTGGTGATCTCACGTATAACAAGGGTGATCGAACTTACAAAAGACCGAAGCATGACAACTGATGGATCATCTTGACTTTTGGTTCGACACGATAAGACGAATTTGGAACTGCAAGTGCATCAGAAATGTTTCAGGGATAAGTTAGCCTAGAACCTGGAATAAATCACGCTGATGGTTTTGTGAACGGATACATGAATCTTGTTGGACGACTTGGAGTTATAAAAAAGTGTTTAAAATTGAATCTTGGCTTGGTGGTCTAGACTTGGAATGGATATATGGATTCTATCAAACATGCTTAAGGAGATAAACTATGTAAATCACTAGGCTTGTCCTGCAACTTGGATATCGTGAATTTTACTAAACGGACTCGACCCCTGTGCAAACGAACATGTTATTGTGTGTAGGATGATCCATGCTCGATGTTTAAAAATCTGAGTGAAACAAGCTTGGGTAGAATATCCCGTACAAATGAACAATGGTTTAGCCTTAGGAATGGGTGCGAGCATCATTCGATAAATTTGCACGATAAATCGTGTGCTTGAACTTGTACCTATGACCTTGTGAGCTGACTTAGCAATTAGGAAGACGACCCTGTGCCGAGTGAAAGAACCAATATGACCGACTTTAGCATATTTCTTGAACAAAGCCACAGAACTGGGGCATCAAGACTTAGTATTAGACTTGGAACGGTAACGTGTGCTATGTTTCACCCGAACATATTGAAGCTAGTCGGTAGACCGAATATATCGTGCTTAACGGTAGTGCAAATACTTGATTTGAGTTGGAATGGAAATGACTTTGAAATTTGATTGACCCTGTTGGAAGTATCAATGTGATTTATGAGACGAGAACCCTGGAGATTTTTTCTAGTTGCTTGTCCGATTTCACTATCACTAAGTTTGGTTGAATGCATATGTATGAGGGATGCCTTGAACGTGTACACGATCCAAGACTCAATGATATGTGAAACTCAAGTTCTAAGACTTCACTATCGCTAAGTTGGTTGACATACATATGTTTGAAGGACGCTTTGAATATGTGCACGATCCAGACTCGTGATATATTGATCTCGAATGCTCGTGCAAGTAAAAATGTTAGACCCGTATAGACAAGTATAACGACTTGTATAAGTTTGCCTTAGCCTTAGATCATTATTCACGATGGATTGTAACGTACCCTGCATTAAGCAATATATTCTGCGCTAGGGCGCAATAGAGACTGAGTCAGAACTTGGATTAAATGATAGTCGTTCAATACGATCGACCCAGCATACACGTGACACTGTATAAGGAACGAGTAGGAGATTGTGTTCGAATGGATCTAGTGGTACCGATTGCTACGCTTGAGATAGATTCGATAGTGCGATAAAACGGTTTGCGCTCAGGAAGTCTCAAGGAAGAGATATTTTCTGAGTGGTTTATAATATAACGACTTGTTCCGTTCAAGCGGACAGCCAATTCAAATAGCGTAAGTGCAATAATCCGACCCGCTTTGCTCAGCGAGAGTACTCGTTTGAGGCAAAGAATTTTCAGACTTGGCTCTTCAGGAGTTTTGACTTAGACTTTCAGAGGCTCGCTCGAAGTATCGTTCGACCGAGACAAATTATTGCTAAGGTGGGTGGCTACGATAAACTTGTCTTTGCTTAGCCAACACATTTAAAATATGGACGATACATGCTAGTCGCTTGGTGAATGACCCCCTGCATGCTAATAAAGAATACAAAACACCTAGCTAAGAGAATAATCCCAACTTGTATTGCTTGTGTTAGAACATGGAAATAAAACTTTGCTTATAAATGGACCTTTGCATGCTACCTTTGCCTTGTGATTTGCCCCGTATACTCAGATGGATTATTGTTTGCAACACTGTCCCTCCGCTGCCTACTCGATCGATTTGATGATAACCATAAATTTAACGATATTGTCTTGTGCGGGCGCAACCCCAGGCTCATACGGCATCACGTCCCGATAGCAAATGAGAATACGCCCCGTGGGAGCGCCGAGGTGCGATAATTTGTGTCTGGCGGGGGCGTTGTCGGGGCCATGCTAATCTTCTCTGTATCGTTCCAATTTTATCAGAGAACAAAGTTTTGTCCACTCACCTAGATCAGTCATCTCCTGGTTCAAATTTTATCGGATGTAGTGCCCCGCTCTGCATAGGCACTATATATGCCTTAATAATGAATCCTACTTTTTAAATGCTTGTTGTAAGAAGATAGTTTCATAAGAAGAATGATAGAACCTACCTCTGCATTCTTAATAAAAGAACTCGTATAGCTTGTCATTGAAATAAACCTGCTTGCCTAACTAGAGAACTTGAATGCTTGTCAATAGAGAACCTTGCTATGTTAATACGAATAGTAAGAGATTGCTTGAACATATTTTTATATCGCTTGTGTTTTAATAGAACCACATCGTGCTTGAACTATTTTAGAGAGAGAGGCTTGAACGACTTGTAATCTCGGCCTAGCACCACTTGTAACACTTGTTCAATATCAATAGAGATTTTATTTTATTTCTATACTTGTGTTATTCAATACTTTCGCTTTTGACGACTCTATGAACCTGTTACCAATAGCCTATACATTTCTAATTCTGCTGCACTCGGGCTATCTGTGGGACTCTGTGGCTTAGACCTCTTATCGCCTGCTTGGACCACAGCCTTGTACGGGCACAGCTTACGCTCGTGCGGCATCACGTCCAGATGGGTCAAGCGATCGTCCCGCGGGAGCGCTAGTGCGGTAATTCGTGCCTAGCGAGGATGGCCGATTGACTACGGAAGAATGGGGCATGACATAATGGTATAAGAGAAACTCGATCTTCTGGCCTTATATCCATTTTGCTATTGTTCTTAGATGATGATTCCTTATACATTAATATCGTTATTGAGTAGAGCGTTTCATACAATAAGTCCATATATATTCTCAAAGTTGTGCAAAAGTTTTCTGGATTTGATTTGTTGCTTGAGAGTTATGCTTTCGTGCTTGTAGTTTGCTAGAGTTTTTGATTGAGGATAGTGAGGGATGAGGACTATCGCTGATCTGGATATCGAAAGTTTCTTCTTGAGTTTCGAGGATAAAACTCTTTCTTGGTGGGTAAGTATGTAGTGCCCCGTTCCGCGTAGGCAGTACATACAAGAGAAATCGATTTGCTGACTCAAAAAAGATATCTTTCTTAAGAGATTCTTGTTGAACCAGGAGATGACTGATCTAGGTGAGTGGGCAAAACTTTGTTCTCAGATTCTTGCACGCCTTAATAATGAATCTGAGTTTTTGAATGCTTATTCTAAGAATATAGTTTCATAAGAAGAATGATAGAACCTACCTCTGCATGCTTAATAAGAGAACTCGTATAGCTTGTCATTGAAACAAACCTGCTTGCCTAACTAGAGAACTTGAATGCTTGTCAATAGAGAACCTTGCTATGTTAATACGAAGAGTAAGAGATTGCTTGATCACTTGTGTTTTGATAGAACCACATCGTGCTTGAACTGTTTTAGAGAGAGAGGCTTGAGCGACTTAAAATCTCAGCCTAGCGTCGCTTGTAACACTTGTTTAATATCAATAAAGAGTTTGTTTTATTTCTATACTTGTGTTATTCAATACTTCTGCTATTGACGACTCTGTGAACCTGTTACCAATCGCCTATGCATTTCTAATTCTGCTGCACTCGGACTATCTGCGCGAATTTGTGGCTTAGATCTCTTACCGCTTGCTTGGACCACGGCCTTGCACGGGCGCAGCTTACGCTCGTGCAGCATCACGCCCAGATGAGTCAAGCGATCATCCCGTGGGAGCGCTGGTGCGGTGATTCATGCCTAGCGAGGACAGCTGATTGACTGCGGAAGATCGGGGCGTGACAAGGGTGAGAAGTCCACTATTGTATCTCCACTTCCCATGCCTCCGTCTATTCCTGTACTAAAATTTGACAGGGGAAACACTGTGGAGCACTTCGTTGATCCTCTGTCATTGATGATCCATCACTTCAGGATGCTCATCTCGATCGGAGGTAGAGGGGATGCCCTAGTTCTCTCTTCTAATGGTGGAAGAAGACAAAACTTCCTAAATTTGTACTCGAACACGAACATGTAGGCACAGTCTATTGCGTGGATGAGAAACCGTCAAGAACATGCACATATGATAATCCAATACCGATGCAATGGTTGTTTGCTGTCACGACCCGCACCCGAAAATTCGGGCACGAGTGCGTGGGAACGTCCAGCCTACGCCGCAGAGTCGGCGGTAGTACGCTGTCTAGGTCAATTCTAGGTTTACTAAACTAGCTCATTCACAAATAACATAGGCGAGATAATAATGAGAATTGAAACTTAAGATTGCAACTGAAAATAAATGTGACAACAGATTCAAATGTTTAATACAGAATTCAGAATTGAAATCGGGGACAAACCCGATTAATAAGATAAGAATATAAATGAAAGATAGCTACTACTAGCTACTCTGCAGCAGGGGTCTCCTGGGTGGGTTCTGGCTCCTCATAGGTATCATCGGTCCCCTCATAGGGACCATAATAAGTAGGGGCAAGATCCTCATCATCGCCTAAATCAACAGATCCAGTCAGGAAAGGAGCAAAGTACACAGTGCACAACAAGGTTAAACTAAATATTTATGACAATTAAATATTTGATATCATGTTGAGACAACAGCATAACAGAACATTATTATCTCAGAGTTAAAACTGTACGCAGGAATATGAGAAACAGAAATAAATGAGACAGGAAATGAAACTACAACAGTCAGCAAGATATATAACATGACCAGAAACTATCTGTGTGAACTTGTGTTTGTTTTTAGAATACATAGTTGGCATGTAGGGGTTTATAAGGCTAATTCGGCCGTCATGAATGGCTATTAAACAGGAGAAATCGAGATCCGGCTGAGGTACAGTCGTGTACCAACAGCTATTAAACATGACAAGGGGAAGGGTAAACTACATGCCTTCTAGGTATTCTCCCACCCGACATGAAAAACAAGACAGGAACTCCAATATTCAAGACATGAAATCCAGCATTTCTAATACTATGTGTAATCATCAAGGGTACATGTAAGGCAGGAAAATAATTATCACAATATATAAAGATTAACTTGAGGTGCAGGTACTTGCCTGTTGTTTGGATCTGATTAATTTGGTTCTCGGGGGAAATTTCCAGAGATGAGTCCAAAAGCTGAAATAGACATTACCATCACGCTCATAAGATGTCAAATAGCTAAAAATGCCTGTCCTTGGGTCCAATTTGGAGACAAGGGCAAAAACGGCAGTTTCGGGTCAAAACGGGGTCCGCCGGTGGACCCGCTTTGCACCGAAAAACGTGTCCGGGTCAAAGGTCTCCAAATTCACCAAACTTAGTGTCAACAGGTCAGGAACGCTGATACGAACCCAACGGAACTTCCAGATTTGGATTCCGATGAGCCGAACACAAAATCGCCCGTCGAGCGGGGCTTGTGGGGCCCACGACACGCGATTTCGTCAACGTTCTCAGAATCGAACCAAACTTGAACCACAGGACCAGCGTATCGCTACGAGTCCGATGGCGCAAGTTTCGTCTCGATCTGATTAGTGTACAAGAAGTTAGGGCGAATTGTCGAAAAGTCAGATACGGGACGATGTCCGCGGATATGCGTTGATTCCGGTGTGCACGCACACCCGAATCAGCTTCCACAAAATCTCACACATCCGTATCGACGATGCGCACGTATCTGTGAAGACCGCACGCGACCAAGTCGTCCCGTTTGGCGGGGCGTACTCAGTTCCGGGGTGAAACAGGGTCTGGTTTTTTCCTGTTTTTGGATCGCGGTGTGCGATCACCACAGGACGCGATGCCCCGAACAGTTTATCCGGACACCGAGAGGTTCAAACAGGCTTCACAACGCAATTTGCGGAATTAAAAACGGAGCTACGAACAAAAAGTTACACGCACCTGAAGGGGACCCGAAAATCAGGGTCGAAACGAGTCCGACACGTGTCCGACTCGTGTCGGACACAGGATCCTAGGGTTAGGGTTTAGGGAAATCCGGCGAGGGTGCGGCGGGCCGGCCGGAGGCCGAGGCGGCGCTGCTGGGGAGGAGCTGGGGCGGCTCGGGGCGGTGTCGCCGGGAACAGGCGGAGCCGACCGGAGGCACGGCGAGGCTGGCCGGATCGAGGAGGCGGCGCAGGCGGCCGCTGCTGATGCTGATGCTGCTGTCGGGGTCGTGGGCCGCCGGGGGAGAGGGAAAAGGAGGAGGAGGAGGAAGGTGGTCGCCGGCGAGGGCGAGAGGCGGTGGTCTGGGTGGTGGCAGCGGCGAAGGGAGAGGGGAAGGAAGAGGGAGGAGGCGGAGGGGATTCTTATAGGCGGAGGGGGAGGTCAGGGAGAGGGGATCGTGGCGGGCGGGGCGGAGCGTCGTTGCGGGGCGTGGGCCGAGCGGAGCGGGCAGGGCGGCCGGGAAGCGCGGGCGGCGCTGCGCGTGGCCGAGCGAGCGGTGGAGGATTCGGGCAGCGGGGCTGGGTCTCCGGGTCGGAGGCATCGGGTCGGGTCTGGGCAGACCCGACCCGACCCGGTAGGGAACGGGTCTGGGCTGGGCTGCTGGGCCGGTCCACTAGGCAGGGCCGGCCCAAAAAAAATAAATAAAAATAAAATAAAATAAAAGTAATAATAATAATAAGTAATAAAATCATTTAATAAATTAATTAATTGCTCAAAATAGTTTTTAGGCATTTAAAAATAGGTATGAGGCCCAGAAAAATCCAGAAAAATTACCCTAAGTCCAGTTTTCCATCTTACACCCAAAAACATTATTTCCATGATATTTTAATATTATTTATTGCTAATTAAAAATCATTTATTAATTAAAAACCTTGATTTTAATTACAGAAAATTTCTAGAAAATTCTAGAAAATTGGGAAAAATCCAATATTTAATAATTTGAAAATTCAGGGGGTTTACAACCTACCCAACTTACAAAAATTTTGTCCTCGAAATTTAAGAATAACAAGGCACGAAAGGAAAGACCGAGAAATAAAATATACCTCAGGGTTCAAAAAGATAGGGGTATCGCTCTCTAATCTCGTCTTCTCGCTCCCAGGTGGATTCGCCGGGAGAATGGTGCTTCCAAGCTACGCGAACCAGGGAGATAACCTGGTTCCGTAGGACTTTCTCCGAGCGATCCAGTATCTCCACGGGTTGCTCTTGGTAAGTCAAACTTGGGCCTACTTCGAGCTCTGAGTGATCCAAAATGTGGCTGGGGTCTGACACGTACTTTCTCAGCTGCAACACGTGGAAGACGTTATGGACTCCATCCAGAGAGGGTGGCAATGCCAGTCGGTATGCCACTTCTCCAATTTTCTCCTGAATGCCAAAAGGTCCAATAAATCTTGGGCTGAGTTTTCCACTCCTTCCGAACCTAATGGTGCCACGTGTCGGAGAAATCTTCAAGAATACCAGTTCTCCAACCTTTAACAAAGTCATAATCAAGTCTTAGTTTCATAATCAAAATATTTAAATTGACTTGAATTTTATAAATTTAATTACCTCAAATTCCAAGGGCCTTCGGTGGCTATTTGCCCAATGTCGTTGCCTGTCTTGAGCCACTCGAAGTCTGTCCCTTATTTGCTTTACCTTTTCAGCTGAATCGATCACCATCTCTGGTCCCAGCAGGGCTCTTTCTCCAACGTCGTCCCATGATAGCGGGGTACGACATCTTCGTCCATACAGAGCTTCAAATGGAGTCATCTCAATACTTGCCTGGTAACTGTTATTATAAGAGAACTCCACCAGATGTAGATAGTCTTCCCAGGATCCTCCAAAATCCAGAACACATGTACGGAGCATATCTTCAAGTGTCTGGATTGTACGTTCCGATTGTCCATCGGTTTGGGGATGATAAGCTGTGCTGAATTTGAGTTGAGTCCCCAAGCTGGCTTGTAAGCTCTTCCAGAAGTGAGAGGTGAATCTTGAATCTCGGTCGGAGACAATACTTACTGGAACTCCATGCAGTCTGACAATGTGTCTGATATATAAATCTGCCAGCTTTTCTGTAGATAGCCCCACTTTGAAAGGTAGAAAATGTGCAGACTTGGTCAGTCTATCTACTATCACCCAGATTGCATCCTTTCCACTAGGTGTCCTTGGAAGTCCGGAAACAAAATCCATTATGATATGTTCCCACTTCCACTCCGGAATGGGTAGTGGTTGAAGAAATCCTCCAGGTCTTTGTCTTTCTGCCTTGACTTGCTGGCACACTAAACAACGAGATACGAACCTGGCTACTTCTCTTTTCATGCCATGCCACCAAACATGCGTCCTCAGATCCTTGTACATCTTGTTGGCTCCTGGATGTATAGAGTATTGCGATCTGTGCGCCTCTTGCATAACTTCTTCTCTTATGTCTCCTTGAGGTACACATAATCTATCGCCATGCCTCAGTGATCCATCTTCATGAATTCTGAAATCTTCCACTAATCCAGCTTGCACTTGTCCTCGGAGGCTTCGCAGGCCTTCGTCTTGAAACTGAGCCTCCTTGATCTTGTCTATTAAAGTAGACTGAATCTGCAAGTTCATCATTTGGCCTTCTTTTCCTGGGATGATTACTTCAATACCTAAACTTTCCAAGTCCTCTAGCAGGTGTCTGTCCATAGTCAAGTACATCGCCATAGGATACCTGCTTAGAGCATCAGCAACTACATTGGCCTTCCCAGGATGATATTGAAGGGTGATATCAAAGTCTTTCATTAGTTCCAGCCACCTTCTTTGTCTCATGTTCAGCTCTTTCTGAGTGAAGATATATTTTAAACTTTTATGGTCTGTAAATATTTCCACCCTTTCTCCATAAAGATAATGCTTCCATAGTTTAAGAGCAAAAATGACAGCTGCTAATTCTAAATCATGAGTTGGATAGTTCTTTTCATGGGGTCGAAGCTGTCTAGAGGCATATGCTATTACTTTCTTGTTCTGCTCCAAAACACAACCTAGACCTTTTCCAGAAGCATCACTGTAAATAGCAAAACCTCCGGTTCCAGAAGGTAAGGTTAGAATAGGGGCAGTAGTCAGCCTTTTCTTCAATTCCTCAAAAGCATGCTGACATTCATCGGTCCAGGTGAACTCTTCATCCTTCCTTGTTAATTTTGTAATGGGCTCCGCAATTCTTGCAAAATCCTTCACGAACTTCCGATAGTAGCCAGCTAGTCCCAGGAAGCTTCTAATCTCTGCTACAGAGTCTGGAGTGGGCCATGATTCTACTGCAGCTATCTTCTTAGGATCTACTGCTATTCCATCTCCAGTCACAACATGTCCCAAGAATTCTACTTTGTCTAGGAAGAAAGCACATTTAGATAATTTTCCATAAAGTTTTTCCTTCCTCAAAGTCTCCAATGCTAACCTCAAATGTTCTTCATGTTCTTCGGGGGTCTTGAAGTAGATTAAAATATCATCAATGAAGACCACTACAAATTTGTCTAGGTATGGCTGGAAAACTCTGTTCATTAGGTTCATAAAAACTGCTGGAGCATTCATCAACCCGAACGGCATTACTAAGAATTCGTAGTGTCCGTTCCGGGTATTGAAAGCAGTTTTAGGGATGTCTTCCTTTCTCACCCTTACTTGGTGGTAACCGGACCTCAAATCAATCTTTGAAAATACCCGGGCTCCACTCAACTGATCAAATAGGTCATCTATCCTGGGCAGGGGATACTTATTCTTAATTGTTAAGGCATTCAATGCCCTATAGTCAATACACATTCAGGATAATCCGTCCTTCTTGGGCACAAATAATACTGGAGCTCACCAGGGTGAGACACTAGACCTAATGAAGCATTTGTCTTCTAGTTCTTTGATTTGCTCATTTAGTTCTATTATCTCCTTCTTGTTGATTCTGTAGGGATTTTGGGACACTGGTGCTGCTCCTGGCACTAAGTCAATGGAGAATTCAACTTCTCGGTCTGGGGGTAAGCCTGGGAGATCCTCAGGAAAGACATCAAGGTATTCAGAGATGATAGGTAGTGGCACTTCTTCTGTTATTAGGGCTCCACAAATTTTGTTATTACCCATTTCTCTAGAACCTCTAGCAAATTCAAATTCTGGCTTGTCAGGGGGCCTGAAGATTACACTACCTCTGTGGCAGTCTATAGTGGCATGATGTTGACTTAACCAATCCATACCCAGTATAATGTCAAAACTGGGAACGGGCATTACAAGTAGTCTAGCATACAGTTCTCTTCCACACAATGTAATAGGACAATTGTTACAGGCATTACTAACCGGGATGATTCCTCCACCGGTAATGATCTTATAACAATTCCTAAGGGGTTTAGTGATTAAGCTATGCTTCATAAAGAAATCTACTGACATGAATAAATATGAAGCTCCAGAGTCAAATAAAGTAATAGCTGGTATTGAATTTATAAGCACAGAACCTGTGATCACGTCTGCTGTGGCCTCAGCTTCTTCCAGAGTCATTGCATAAGCACGGCCTTGCTGCGGTGCACCCCTCTGTTGCTGCTGTTGGTACTGAGCAAAGCGTTGTTGTTGTGTTGGAAGCGGGGGTCCCCTCTGTTGTACTGCTGGGGCCCTGGCCTGGGCTGGAGCCTTTGGTGCAGCGGTGCGTCCTTGAGCAGCTGGACAGTCCCTCATTTGATGCGCTGCTGAGCCGCAGTAGAGGCAGGCACCTAGCCTCTTCCTGCAGACTTGCCAAGTATGACCTGGTTTTTGGCAAAAGTTACAAGCAGCAGTTTGTTGGTTCTGTCCCTGAGCCTGGTGTTGGGGTGCTGGAGCTCGAGGGAGAGGACGCTGAGTTTGCTGCGGGGCCCTCTGCTGTTGTTGTTGTTGTTGTTGTTGAAAAGGGCGTTTGTTGGGTCCCGCATTTCTGGTATCTCTCTCCCGTTTCAGTTTATGCCCCATATCTCTTTCAACGCCTTGTGCCACGCTCAGGATTTCTTCATAGGTGCGAGCTCGGCTGGTGGTGACAGCAAGGCGAATATCCGGAGATAGCCCCTTCTTGAATCTACGGGCTCTGTCCTCCGGGGTACGAACCATGTACTCCGCAAAGTGGCTTAACCTGCTAAATTCAGCAGGACATTCATCAACAGACAGGTTACCTTGTTCCAGTCTCTCGAATTGGTTTTTGAGAGCTTCCCGAGCCACTTCGGGGTAGAATTTCTCCTTGAATAGTCTCTTGAAGTCCTCCCAGGTGATGTCAGGAGCAGATAGTTGGCGTTCATCTCTGAACCAGGTTCGAGCAATGTTGAACAGTTGCAGGCTTGCGGACTCCACTTTGAGGTCATCAGGGACCCGAGCAGTCTTCAGGAGTCTCTCGACATTCTCTATCCACTCATCGGTATAGAGAATGCCCTCAGTTCCGTAAAATTCCAGGGGTCTTAGATTCTTGAAATCTTTGGCACTCCCTGGCCTCTTGAGTGACGACTCCTGGGACTTAAGAGCTTCTGAGAGGCTGGTCCGCAGAAGTGCAGTCGGTTCTTTCTGGGATTCCACCAATCCCTAGAACACTCCAAGTAGCTGTGCCCCATCCAGAGTAACTGCCGGAACAGATGGAGGCGGCGGGAGTGCAAGAGTCTCAGGCACATTCTGCTCAGCTGGTTCTGATGTGCCTCCTACTGTGTTCCTGGTCTGGACTATTATGAAAGATTAAGGGATAGGAAGATCAGAATAGAATACTTGGAAATCAAAGGCGATAGGAAAAATTGAGCAGCAAAGATATCAAGAATTGAAATAAGGACCCTATACTGTGAATGAGCTTTTCCTAGAATCCTTAATTTTATTCCATACCCTGTCCTAGGGTATTATCCTATTTAAGGATAAGACCTGCATGGGCCACCATAAAAACGTGTCACGATCCGCACCCGGAAATTCGGGTACGAGTGCGTGGGTACGTCCAGCCTACGCCGCAGAGTCGGCGGTAGTACGCTGTCTAGGTCAATTCCAGGTTTACTAAACTAGCTCATTCACAAATAACATAGGCGAGATAATAATGAGAATTGAAACTTAAGATTGCAACTGAAAATAAATGTGACAACAGATTCAAATGTTTAATACATAATTCAGAATTAAAATCGGGGACAAACCCGATTAATAAGATAAGAATATAAATGAAAGATAGCTACTACTAGCTACTCTGCAGCAGGGGTCTCCTGGGTGGGTTCTGGCTCCTCATAGGTATCATTGGTCCCCTCATAGGGACCATAATAAGTAGGGGCAAGATCCTTATCATCGCCTAAATCAACAGATCCAGTCAGGAAAGGAGCAAAGTACACAGTGCACAACAAGGTTAAACTAAATATTTATGACAATTAAATATTTGATATCATGTTGAGACAACAGCATAACAGAACATTATTATCTCAGAGTTAAAATTGTACGCAGGAATATGAGAAACAGAAATAAATGAGACAGGAAATGAAACTACAACAGTCAGCAAGATATATAACATGACCAGAAACTATCTGTGTGAACTTGTGTTTGTTTTTAGAATACATAGTTGGCATGTTGGGGTTTATAAGGCTAATCCAGCCATCATGAACGGCTATTAAACAGGGGAAATCGAGATTCGGCTGAGGTACAGTCGTGTACCAACAGCTATTAAACATGACAAGGGGAAGGGTAAACTACATGCCTTCTAGGTATTCTCCCACCCGACATGAAAAACAAGACAGGAACTCCAATATTCAAGACATAAAATCCAGCATTTCTAATACTATGTGTAATCATCAAGGGTACATGTAAGGCAGGGAATTAATTATCACAATATATAAAGATTAACTTGAGGTGCAGGTACTTGCCTGTTGTTTGGATCTGATTAATTTGGTTCTCGGGGGAAATTTCTAGAGATGAGTCCAAAAGCTGAAATAGACATTACCATCACGCTCAGAAGATGTCAAATAGCTAGAAATGCCTGTCCTTGGGTCCAATTTGGAGACAAGGGCAAAAACGGCAGTTTCGGGTCAAAACGGGGTCCGCCGGTGGACCCGCTTTGCACCTAAAAATGTGTCCGGGTCAAAGGTCTCCAAATTCACCAAACTTAGTGTCAACAGGTCAGGAACGCTAATACGAACCCAATGGAACTTCTAGATTTGGATTTCGATGAGCCGAACACAAAATCGCCCGTCGAGCGAGGCCTATGGGGCCCACGACACGCGATTTCGTCAACGTTCTCAGAATCGAACCAAACTTGACCCACAGGACCAGCATATCGCTACGAGTCCGATAGCGCAAGTTTCGTCTCGATCTGACGAGTATACAAGAAGTTAGGGCGAATTATCGAAAAGTCGGATACGGGACGATGTCCGCGGATACGCGTTGATTCCGGTGTGCACGCACACCCGAATCAGCTTTCACGAAATCTCACACGTCCGTATCGACGATGCGCACATATCTGTGAAGACCGCACGCGACCAAGTCGTCCCGTTTGACGGGGCGTACTCAGTTCCGGGGTGAAACAGGGTCTGGTTTTTTCCTGTTTTTGGATCGCGGTGTGCGATCACCACAGGACGCGATGCCCCAAACAGTTTGTCCGGACACCGAGAGGTTCAAACAGGCTTCACAACGCAATTTGCGGAATTAAAAACGGAGCTACGAACAAAAAGTTATACGCACCTGAAGGGGACCCGAAAATCAGGGTCGAAACGAGTCCGACACGTGTCCGACTCGTGTCGGACACAGGATCCTAGGGTTAGGGTTTAGGGAAATTCGGCGAGGGTGCGGCAGGCCGGCCGGAGGCCGAGGCGGCACTGCTGGGGAGGAGCTGGGGCTGCTCGGGGCGGCGTCGCCGGGAACAGGCCGAGCCGACCGGAGGCACGACGAGGCTGACCGGATCGAGGAGGCGCCGCAGGCGGCCGCTGCTGATGCTGATGCTGCTGTCGGGGTCGTGGGCCACCGGGGGAGAGGGAAAAGGAGGAGGAGGAGGAAGGTGGTTGCCGGCGAGGGCGGGAGGCTGTGGTCGGGGTGGTGGCAGCGGCGAAGGGAGAGGGGAAGGAAGAGGGAGGAGGCGGAGGGGATTCTTATAGGCGGAGGGGGAGGTCAGGGAGAGGGGATCGTGGCGGGCGGGGCGTAGCGTCGTGGCGGGGCGTGGGCCGAGCGGAGCGGGCAGGGATGCCGGGAAGCGCGGGCGGCGCTGCGCGTGGCCGAGCGAGCGGCGGAGGATTCGGGCAGCGGGGCTGGGTCTCCGGGTCGGAGGCGTCGGGTCGGGTCTGGGCAGACCCGACCCGACACGGTAGGGAACGGGTCTTGGCTGGGCTGCTGGGCCGGTCCACTGGGCCGGGCCGGCCCAAAAAAAAATAAAAATAAAATAAAATAAAATAAAAGTAATAATAATAATAAGTAATAAAATCATTTAATAAATTAATTAATTGCTCAAAATAGTTTTTTGGCATTTAAAAATAGGTCTGAGGCCCAGAAAAATCCAGAAAAATTATCCTAAGTCCAGTTTTCCATCTTACACCCAAAAACATTATTTCCATGATATTTTAATATTATTTATTACTAATTAAAAATTATTTATTAATTAAAAACCTTGATTTTAATTACAGAAAATTTCCAGAAAATTCCAAAAAATTGGGAAAAATCCAAGATTTAATAATTTGAAAATTCAGGGGGTTTACATTTGCTGAAAGGCTTTGACATAAAGATGTGCTGAGGGCAAGAATTTACTCATATGGATTTAGCTGTCTCAGGACGCTAATTACGAACATGCGCCAGAAAGTTATGCGCGGTCGTCCTCTACATGGATGTGATTGTCTTCTTGAGACATGTACCGCGAACATGCGCTGTGGTCGATTATGCGCGTAGATCCAAAATAATTATCTATGTACATGTGCATTGATGACTTGTCTCTGTCCTTCAGAGCACTATTTTGGTGGAGTGTGCATAATACGCATATCTGTCTTAGCAGGGATTATAAGTATTATGAATTTATGTATTTTTCATGTAGCGATCGCTTTGAACCACTTTGGTCTTGATGGAGCATGGAAGGATATCATAAGTCCCGTTATTCGTGATGAACAAACATATTACTCCAAAGTCTACCCGTCGTCTTCCAACCTAACTCACCGTATGTGCCCTCTAAATATGGCCGCCATATTGATTACATGGTTGGGATTGAGTCCTAACCAAAACTCTGTCTACGGCGCATCCACATGGTAGAAGTGGGTCCGTGCATACATTGAATAATTTATGCAGGCCCAGTTATGTGTTGTACCCTTCTCTGTTATCCATCAGTATGGATTCTTTTTCATATATTATGGTTTGCGCTGAGGAGGGATGACCAAGAATGAATTGTGTTGCCAAATTCTCCGCGGAGGGTCATTTTGATGAAGAAAGTGCTAAATGTAATAAATTCTCATTAAATGTTCTCATAATCTTAAATATCAATGAAAATCTAAGTGTAATAGATTCTCATCATATGTACTCATGATCTTGAATATCAATGAATCTTTTTTTCTTTTTCAAAACTCCTCATATATTTACCATTTGATGTATCCTCTTTTTCTTATACTAAAGAGATGAAGATTACGTGTGAGCTTGAATATTATACTAGGGGTAATATATACATAGTATAATCCGTAGTTGTTAGGAACATTCCACTGGGGAAATTTTAGTGGACTTATTATCTAGTGCGCACTTAATAATTAAGTACAAATAATAAATTTGGACTGAAACCCTATCAGATGGTATATAGACGTGATAGGTTGAGATAATTTTGTTGTAAAATTTTTGTGGACTTATCATCCCTGACGTACTTATAACTAAGTATAGATGATAAGTTAAAATGACTGACGCCCAGGTATTATGGATGTGATGGTAGAAAGTTGGTAAACAATAATGTTTGTGTCACTCCCCGTTTTTGATATACATATTCGGAACATATTATTTCTTGATTGCATGATAATTAGGTTGCATGGAGACTAGACCCATTCTTTGGTTTAGATTGGTTCATGGTTTATTTATTTGGTTTGGTTTGGTCATGAGTTAAACCCATAGTCTAAACCTCAACCCTAACTATATAAGCGAACTTATTTCTCTCTCTTCTCTCGTTCTTTCATTTTTCTCTCTTTCTTCATTTTAGGCAAGTATACCTTGCATGACAAGGAGAAACCCTTAGATTTTAATTCTTGCTTTTTTCTTGTATTTTATTTGTCTAATATGTGTATACTATAATTTTAAGCACTTTTAATACTTGGAGTTTTTGATTGTAATGGATGGATATGAGTAGATCTACATTTAAAGATTAGGGTTTTTATGGATTTTATGAGTTTTTTTGTTTTGATCTACTTAAAGTTAATATCTTTGAAAACTAATTATTCCATGTGGTAGAGCATTCAATTTCGTACGATTTTGACTTTTGTTTTACTTGATTTGGACTTAAAATAAAGTTTTTTATAAAGAAAGCAAATATTTGGTTTTGAGCTTTTCGTCATAGATGAATTTGATTTCTGGAGAAGACAAAGTTCTCATACGGCTAGCATCTATGCGGCCGAGAGTTCTATGAGGCCTGATCCTTATGCGGCGTGGACTCTTTGCAGCATATGCCTTCACAGCATCGTCCATCTTGTTGGATGCATGACTGATTATTATACAAAGTATTATATAGCTAAGTACATAAAAAAGTCCTATGTAACAAAACTTTTCGTGTTTCACTCGCTGAACGAATGATAAATTCACTAAGTCCAAGAGACATCTATGCGGTAATCAGAGCATGCGACAAGTGAACTTATGCGGCGGTGACCTTATGTGCCTTTCTCTCTTGGACGCATAACTCTGCTCGCCTTGTACATTTTTCCATGAATTTATATTTTTCTTTCTGATACACTTTATGGATTGTCACGTCCATCACTTCAGTCACTTCTCTTACACGAATTTATTGGCCGTCACTCAGCACTTGCCCCAAGGAATAGAATTTGCCTTGACTTATGCGACATTGACCTATCTGTCCTTGACCTATGTGACACTGACCTATGCGACCTTGATCCTATACTGCCTTGACCTATGCATCCCTGATCCTATGTGGCCCTATGTGCATAATTTATTAATTATTTGGGTTTTGTGTTTTATTGGATTTTGTGAGTGTATGTGAGCTAAGTGACCATGTGTTAGACTCGACTAAGTGCCTGACCCGATAATGTGCAGGACTAGGCTATGCACCAAGTGGCCATATTATCTATGCGCCAAGTGACTATGACCACTTATGTTCCCGACTTAACTAATGTGTTGCTATGTGCTAGAACTAATGTATTTTACCAATGATTAGTAACTTGACCCGACTGTTGGTATCCGTGTTGATACACTTACTACGTGTTCCTATATGCTAAGTGTTTCTATGCGATTATGTTATATATTTTACATCGAGGTGTACCTACATGCTATGCGATATGTAATATGATACAATTTTCTCCAACATGGATATTATATTTGGTCGATAACCATGTGTGGTTAGGACTTGTGTTGATTGTTGCATCATGTTGGATGAATCCAAATTAAACTATCAAGAGACAAAGTGGACTCGTATCTAACGTGTTCGTACTGCGGTATAACGTATAAGGGGAATAACATATGACCACGCTATGTGATTCCAACTAACTGTAGGGTTAACTAGGCAACTAAAATTTGTAGAGCATTGGGAGGGACAAACTCCCGAGATCGCGCTTAACTAGACACCCTCAAATATTCATCTCGGGAGTGTAGGCTGGCTACCATTTGGATATTGTTTAAATCCTCATAAGTGGATTACGATATCCGACTATTATATTGTACTATGTGTTCTATGCGATCTTAGCACGGTGGCCTTGCGAGGGACCGATGAATAATTATTGCGTGCTATGCGGTGATTCATGGCTCGGCTAGCCCTGCTAGTACATGGTTTGATATGAGGATTCCTATTGCATGCATAATATTTCTGGGATAACCCAGACTCCAGCTAGCAAGTCATAAAAGTGATTGGATGATACTGTAATTGAACTTATTTATGGTTATATCTACTGTTAAATAGTTTAGGGACACGGACTATTATTGTGCAATAGTCTAAACCTTGTCCTTGTTTGGTTGTAGGGTTAGATTGTTGTATCACGATAGGCTATGGACATAAACTATGAGATAGAACTATATATATATTTTTTCTCTAGTTTTGTTTTCATTCGTGCTTCCTTTATGGTACTTGCTATTTGGGGTCTAACCCCACTGATTTTGCATGGCCATATTTTGAGCCAGGACTTGAGAATCCAACGAACTTCTCTCCTGAATAATGACGTGCACCAGACGAATGGCCGCTGAGGGACACAAGTGGATTTTTTCTTCCCTGCTCGATATTATACATTTTTCTCTTTTGGGCATTTAGCTACCGACACTTGTTAGCCATAGATCTGGACATTTAGTTTTCTTACATGATTATAATTAATCAGACTGTAACTGATCATGGTCATGTACTTTTGCTACTCTGCCATCTTCTTATTTCGTAAAGCTGGTTTCTAGAATATTTTGATGGGGTGATTGGGATGCCTTTCAGCTTTATCATATATGTTCTATGTTGCTATTCTTGTTTGACTAATTGAGACAATAGATATTCTGTGTGACCCTAAGTGACTTGTTTGTAGTATATACCCTATTTTCTAGTTACAACCGTGATTGTCGTATGATGTATAGTACCTTGTACGGGGTAGTTGGCAATCCGTCTCCATATTTCGGTACTAGAGCATAACAACGTTTTAGTGGTGGCCCATGCAGGTTTATGTTTTTCGACTTGTAGGGGTGTCATGGTCCTAGGAGTCTCAATCAAACATATGCCTTTGAAATCCTGAATTCATTCTTCTCGATCCCCTGCTTGACTATCAAATCAATTGCTTCTTTGATCCTTCTCGTACTGTTCTTGATGTCTCTTATCCTTTTCTTTAGGGATTCTTTAGTTGCTGTAACAGCAAATCTGGTAGGTCAGGGTCCCCCTGGGCCATAGTGAGAGGCATCACCTGCTCTGAGTTAGGTCCGGGTTGATCCAGTGATTGAGCAAGTCGAGACAGTCAAACCATTATCGGATCATGTTGAATAACAGACCCAGAGATCCCAGTACCTCTAGCCGTACCAGCGGTACTTGACACTCTAATATTATTGGAGATCATCCGAGGGATATTAATAACTCATTAACATCATCTATTTAAGCAACACGAATTGAATGTCTTACTGAATAAAGGGTTACAGATGGCTCTAGAGAGAGGCAGAATGGAAGATTTGGCGACGTCGGTCAGATTTTGCCGACTTAACCTGAGATACTTTGATGGCATAGAGGACGCCATCACGGCAGACACATGGCTCTAAGACATCAAAGTTATCTTTGCAGCAGCAAAGGTTCCGGCTGAGAAACAAGTTATACCAGGTCCGACTGTAGCTTCAAGATCTTGCCCGTGAATGGTGGGCGTCAGTAGAGGTTGCCTTAAGGCATCCTATCTCTTGGGAAATTTTAGGACTCGATATTGGGCCAAGTATTTTGTATTCGTAGCACAGTATGAGCTCCAACAGAGATTCATCGGTCTCAAGCAGGCCAACAGGACCGTAGATGGATATGTAGCCGAGTTTTACAGGCTGAGTAGATTCGCTCCGACTATGGTGGCGATAGAGTCGGATAAAGAGATGAGGTTCCAACAAGGACTTCATCTGGAGATTCTATAAATGGCAGAAGGGAATGACTACCGGACTTACGAAGAAGTATTGATAGCAGCTCGAAGACATAAGCTTACTATGCAGAAGTTATCAACGAGGACGGAAGGCAAAAAGAGGTCTCATGCTCAGAGTTGAGAACGAGGTGGTGGAATAACCTGAATGTTAGCACCATCACCTGGCGTTCGTATTCATGATATAGTGCCATGGAGGTTGGCAGTTTCAACGATGATAGCACCAACTCCGCAGCAGCCGAGGTAGCAACAACAGCAGCAGCGCTAGGGAGCACCGTTGGGATGTACTTACTGTGGCAAGGGAGGATACACTAGAGATGTATGTAGGAAATCCAATGGGTTGTATATAAGGTGCGTTAGTCTAGATCACCGAATTGCCAATTATTCGATGGCCTAGAGGCCAGGAGGGCCAGTCCGACAGTTACTAGTACTACCAACACCAGGGAAAGTTCAGTACGGAGGGCCAACAATAGCAGTACGTCCATTAGCTCTTTGTCTATTACCGACGCAAACTCAGATGTACCAATATCATCATAATTAACATCAGGTCTAGCAGAGGCCACAATAATGCTTCTAAGGGAGGCAACAATGAGGAGCGCAGCAGGGCCAAGGGAAATTATTCACTTTGACCTTGGAAGAAGCATTGACATCAGGCAACGTGGTGTCAGGTAACATCTCTGTCCCATATTTTCCTTCTATAGCATTATTTTATTCGGGTGCATTTTATTCTTTTATATTTGCATGATATGCGACACGCATTGGATTGGAGGTCGAGGCATTGCCAGAGAGGTTGAACATACTCACTGGTAATAGGCTCGTAGAAGTTAGTAGGGTGTATATAGCGTATCGAATCATAGTGTGCAGACGTTTAGTACCTGCACGGTTAATTGAGTTACCTATGGGTAACTTTGACATTATCCTAGGCATGAACTGGCTGAGAGACAGTCATGCTATGATAGATTACCATAGGGGTATGATATTGTTTAGTATCGCAGGTATGGAAGACTTCGGCTTTAATAGATCTGTGGGAGACTAACATGAAAAGATGATTGCGATGATAATGATAGCAGAAGAACTGCTTGTCGGGATAGTCAAGGAGTTTCTAGATGTATTCCCAGAAGAACTCACAGGAGTACCATCAATGAGAGATGTGGAGTTTTGTATATAATTGATCCCCAAAATAGGACCAATATCTAGTAAGGTTCACCAGATTGCACCATCAGAATTAGACAAGCTTTACCAAAACGTAGAAGAGTTGAAGGCGAAGAAGTTTATCCGAACCAGTAGATTACCTTGGGAAGCGCCATTAGTTTAGTAAAGAAGAAGGATAGGTCAATGAGGTTGTGCATCGGCTATAGGCAATTGAATGCAGTAACAGTAAAGAACAAGTACCCATTACCAAGGATAGATGATTTGTTTGATTAATTTAGCAAAGATTTTCTCTAAGATCGACCTCCGGTCAGGATATCATCAAGTAAGAGTTCGAGAGAGAGACATACCCAAGACAGTATTCAGGTCACGATATGAGCATTATAAATTATTAGTTATACCATTCGGATTGACCAATGCTCCAGCGGTATTCATGGATTGATGAACCATATTTTTATGCTATACCTAGACCAGTTCATGGTGGTTTTCATAGACGATATTCTAGTTTATTCTAGTAGCGAAGAAGAGGACGAAGAGTATCTTCGGAAGGTCTTACAGATTTTGAGGGAATACCAGTTGTATGCAAAGCTTAGCAATTGTGAATTTTGGTTAGATTACGTATCATTTTTGGGTCACATCATCTCTTGAGCAGGAGTAGTAGTAGATCCGAAGAAGATTTTGGTCGTAGAGAGTTGGCCAGTTCCTAAGATAGTAGCATATGTGCGTAGTTTCCTGGACTTGGCGGGCTATTATAGGAGGTTTGTGGCATATTTTGTAAGAATTTCTGCATCATTGACCCATTTGATGCGCAAGGAGGCTAAGTGTTATCGGTCAGCAGAGTGTCAACAGCCTTCGAGGAGTTGAAGAAGTGGTTTATTTCTGCACCTATTCTCACGCTTCCAGTAGGTTCCAGATAATTTATAGTGTATTGCGATGCATCTGGTGTCACTCCCCGTTCCCAATATACGTATTTTGGAATATATTATTCTTGCTTGCATATTATTTAATTGGTTGCATGCGACTAGACCCATTCTTTAATTTGTCTTGGTTTATGGTTTATGGTTTGGGTTGGTTTGATCATGAGTTAAACCCATGGTCTAAACCTCAAACCATAGCTATACAACCCAACTTCTTTCTCTCTCCCTCTCCATTCTTTCTTTTCCTTCTCTCTCTTAGGTTTTTCCCTCCCTCCATAGGCAAGTACACCTTGCATGAGAAATGGAAAAATCCTCCATATTATTGGTCTATTATGTTTATTGTATAATTTTAAGCATGTTTAGAACTTGGTAATTTTTGATTTGGTGGATAGAATTGTGTAGATCTGGATTTTTATGAGTGTGGGTGTTCTTGAGTTTTTCTTGGTTTTGATCTTTAAAAGGTTTATTTCAAAAAATTATGGTTCTATGTGATGGAGCACTTCATTTTTGGCAGTTTAGTTTTTGAAACATTTAATTTGGAGTTGATATGAGGATTTTATGGCAGATCTATTCTTTTCGGATTCTTACCATGGCCGAACTTGCTGTTCTGGGATGATGGGGTACCATGCGGCCCAGCAACATACGCCTCCTCCAGTATGCATCCATCTTGTTAGACGCTTGTCTACTCTGTGCATGCTTTCAAAAGTCGGACACATAATACCTTGAACGCATGGAAATCCACTAAGGCCTGACTCCATGCGTCCAAGAGATTATGCTATCATGAGCCATGCGTCTCTCCTTTTGGGCGCATGTCTCTACACGACTTTTATGTCTCTGCACGACTTTTTCTTCTTTTGTCTTTTCTCTTTGACACTTATGCCTTGTCATGTCAATCACCTTTATTGTCACTTCCCTGATACTTTATTTATCGCCTATCACTTCGGCACTAGTCCCAAGTAATAGACTTTTGCCCGAGCATTCGGCATGGAGGAGCATGCTGCCTGGAGGAACATGTGGCCATGTTAGAACATGCGGCCAGTTGGTTCATGCGGCCTGACCTTCATGTGCACGACTTAGACACGTATTATCCTTAGAACTTTTTGTTGGGATAATTATTTTATTTGGAATATTTCTTATCATCCACTATGTGGTTGATCCTGGTTATTGCCTGTGTTATGATTCTAAGGGATAATGGACTTAGCAACCCGAACATGTGCTAGAACTTATGCTTATGATCTTGGTAACTGGACTCAAATACTGTGTCCATGCTAATATAATTATTGCCTGATATTTTTCATGATCTAATGTGCACCAAGGTGCGATATATCGTATTACATGTTAAGTGATTTATATTTGGATTGTGCATCGGGAATGCCTCTAAATTCCTGAATGCGTGATACTATAAATATACTTTTTTCCCAACACAAGCATGATATATGAGTCAAGTAACAAAGCATGGCTAGGATTTTGATTGTTGAATATTCCATACATGCTCGGATGAATCTAGATTGAACTTCTATGGATTCGTATCTAGTGTGCCCGTACTTTATACGAAATCTTAAGAGAAATTATCATATAGTCACGCCTTGAGATTTCAAAACAATATAGCATTAATTAGGCAACTAAAAGAGCTAGTAACATTGGGAGGAAATGGTATCCCGGGATCATGCCAACAAACCTTTCCACAGAGATTCATTCTAAGTGTGCTGTGGGTTGACCACTACAGATACTATATATCATCTACCTTAGTGGAGTACAGTATCTGACCTATTCTAAATAATGCCAAGTCAGGGTTTCACTATAGGAATATTGGAACCGTTAATACCATGATCTAGCACAGTCGCCCTATGGGGAACTGGTATAATTTGTGAAGTGCCTGTATAATAATTTTATTTGGCTCGGTTAGCTCATGTTCGACAATGGCGTGATCTGAGGATACCTATTATGCATTATTATGAGATAACCTGAGGCTCCATAATTGGCAAGCTATACAAGTGATTGGCCAATCTTATTAATTAGACTTGATTATGATTGTATTATTTTATTAGTATCCTAGGGAAATGGACTATAATAATGTGATGGATTCAAACCTTGTCCTTATTTGGTTGTAGGGTTGGGCCTTTGTCACACCCTAGTACCAGAATACGGAGATGGACACGGCCAGCTACCACATATAAGGTACTATAGGTTGTACGTCGATCATGACTGTAACTAAACAAGGGTGTGCATACTACAATCAGGTCACTTAGGGTCACACGAACATCAATATATCAATCAATCAAACAAGAAACAATAATCATAGAGCATATATGATAAAGCAATAAGGCGTCCCAAATGCTTTCATAAAAATATTCTAAAGATCAGCTGTACAAAATAAGAAGTTGGTAGAGTAACAAAAGTACATGACAATGATCAGCTGCAGTCTGATTTAATACAATAAAGTAAAAAAAACTAAATATTCAAACGTGCTGGCTAACAGGTGCCGGTGGCTAAATGTCAAAAAGATAAAATGTACAATGACGAGTAGGAAAGAAGAAAATTCTCTCGTTATCCTCGGTGGCCATATTCTTGGTATGCGCCATGAGTCAAGAAAAAGTATGATGGATCCTCGGGTGCTGGTTCAAAACCTGGTCATGCAAAACCAGTGGGGTTAGACCCCAAATAGCAAGTACCACAAAGAAAGCATGAAAGGAGAACCAAAAACTCAAGCAATAAATATATAATAATATATAATAGTTTTGTATCGTAACTTAGGTCCATGGCATATCCTAACACAAATGCCTAACCCTACAACCAAACAAGGACAAGGGTTGAATCCATCATACCATGATAGTCTATTTTCCTAGGCTACTAAGAGAATAATAAAATCACAACCAAGTCCAATTAATAAAATTGGCTAATCACTTGTACGGCTTGCTATTTGTGGAGTCTGAGGTTATCTCGAAATAATATATAATAGGTATCCTCAGATCACGTCATTGCCGAACACGAGGTAACTAAGCCAAATAGAGGAATATACAGGCACTTCATGAATTATACCAGTTTCCCGTAGGACCACTGTGCTAGATCACTGTATTAGCAGTTCCAATGTTTCTATAATGAAACTGTGACTCGGTATTATTTATAATAGGTTACATATTTCACCCCACTAAAAGCGGATAATATAAAGTATCTGTGGTGGCCAGTCCACAACACACTAGAATAAATCTTTGTGGGAAGGCTTGGGATTCTATTTCCTTCTAATGTTACTACAACTTTTAGTTGCCTAATTAACCCTATATTGTTTTGAAATCTCAAGGCGTAGCCATTTGAGAATTTTCTTTAAGAGATTGCACAAAGTACGGGCACGCTAGATAAGAATCCATAAAAGTTCAATCTGGATTCACTCGAGCGTATATGCAATATTCAATAAATCAATATCCTAGCCATGCTTTAGTACATGCCCATGCTGGGGGGAAACTATATTTATAGTATCACACATTCAGGAATTTGGAGACATTCTCAATACACAACCCAAATATAAATTACTTAACACGTAATACGGTATGTCATACCTCGGTACACATTAGATTATGAACAATCTCAAATAATAATGGTATAAACACGGATACAGTATTCAAGTCCAATTACCAATTTATTATTGGGTCACATGAATCTTGATCACATTATAACACAAAGCTTATGTCATGCACATAGCCAGTTAGTCACTATTCACATAGTCTGGTCCACACAGAACATCTCAATCCAATACATATTCATGCCATATATGAAGCCAATCTTAGCATATGGTCATGTCTAGCATGAAGTCTGGTTTTTAAGTCCATTCTTCCTTAGAATTATAACACAAGCAATACCAGGATCAACTACATAGAGGATGATGAGAAATATTCCAAATAAAATAAGCGAACACATAATGAAATTTTTACGTGCACGCATGGAGTCACTAAGGATAACACGCGCATGAAATTTGTACGCGTGAAGATCAGGCATATGAACCAAAAAGCGCATGCTCAGGGTGTCGTATGAAGTCAGGGGCACAGAAAGTCTCATGAAGTCAGGGGCGCATAAAGTACGCGAGCTACAAAGAGGTGGCACACTTTGACAAGTTAACCAATACGACACACTTGACAAAAGTATGCGAGATACAAAGGGGTGGCGCACTTGACAAAAGTGCATGAATAAGAATAAGGCGTGCTTTCAAAGAAAGTGCATGAGCAAGCTAGCTAAAAGATATAACACACAATCTGAGGTCAAAGCTCCACAGTCGAGAAACTCGTCAACCAAGGAGTGTAGAAGCATAAAAAATTATGTAGGCCGCAAAAAGGTCATGCCCCCTGAACAATCAAGCCGCATAGAAGCCACATATGGCCTGAACAGTCAAGCCATAGAAGAGACACATGCGGCTTGATCAACCAAATCACAGAAAAGCCGTATAGTATACTATATGCGGCATGAACGACCATATAGCAGGGATGCCACATAAAAAACCCCTGACACAGATTCCGATGTCTGTCAGAAGATCTGACACATCACTCACCACTCTAAGATGCTTCGAGACTTGTGAAGGTGACAACTCAGGGTAAGACAATAAGTCACATCTGTGTATTAATTGCTTTGATAAATGTTCGGTGCCAAGTGTTCCCTCGTATGTGACTACACCTTATGCGACCTCGCCAAAATACGGCTAAAGCATCCATCGACCAAGGCCAGATGAGAGTTTGCATACAGCCTCGCCAACATGCGGCCAGAGTATCCATCTGACCAAGGCCAAACCAGAGCCAGTATGCGGCTGCAAGACACATGCGACCTCGCTATCATGCGACCAGAGTGTCCATTCGACCAAGGCCAAAATGAGAGCATGTATGTGGCTACAAGACCCATGCAACCTCGCCATCATGTGGCTAAGATGCTATGCGGCCTTCAGCTTACAAGATCTTTCCGTTATAACTGCAAAGATATTCGCACAATTGGTGCTGACTACGTGTCCAACTAACAAAGTCACGTACACAACGGGTTGGTAACAACCCCAAGATCTCTTCAATAGCATATCTCAACCAAGACTACATGGTAATCGGCCCATGGCATCCAACGACAGTTTCTACCGTATTCTGTTGAAGGAGCCTTATAAGGTCACCAAACGGAGGCATATGCGACACCCATAGCCCATTAGTACGATGGCTATAAATAGGAGCAACTTGAACGTTCTAGGGGCTGGCTTTTTTCTTCTTCTTCAGAGAGAGACAACATACCACCCCCGACCAATATAGAGAGAGAGAGCATACCAAGACGAGTGAAGAAAGAACGTAAGCTTCCTCACCCTACATCGGATCATCCACGGAGTAAAAGAGACGCCATAGTGCTCCTTATCCATCGCCACACCCCAGATCAAAAAATATTGTACTTAGATTGTCCGTCCATTACTGTCGCCCATCCATTCTTTGAATTGACTACCGTCCATCCAGAGGTTGACTGTCGAAAGTAGGTTCTTGTGACACAATCTGACGCAACCAAGCTTGGGTCCATTCAAAGGATGCTGGTGGTCCTCTTCGACAAACAGGCCTTCAAGGACATAATCTTCGGGTACAATACGAGTCCTTCTCTGTGGTAAGAAAAGCCCAAGAAGACCCACAGGACGTGGGTAGCAAAGGCCATCGTGCCTCACCTAATTGCGGAGCAGGCACTTGTCGTCTCTCTCCCTGACGCAGGGATTGCATATTATGCGTCCGCTGCTTATATGACAACCTCTTCCAACCAGAAGGGTGCTCACCACTCGAAGACCCACAGAACGTGGGTAGCAAAGGCCACCATGCCTCACCCAACTGCAAAGCTTGCGCTCCTCGCCTCTCTTCTTGTTACTAAAGGCGCTCGCCAGGCATCCCCCCAGGCTGTCTATGTGGCATCCTTACCTGACGCAGAAAATGCTCAGCCCCCAAACTATGACAGAGGAAAAAATAATGATGCTACACGGTCGGGTGCTGATGCAAGCTCTATGCGGCCAGAGAGGAGGGCGCATAAGACTCATTATACGGCATCGGTTGACGGCCGTAGGCAGATGGCCGCATGCAACTCTAGCAGTAGCCGAACCTTTGTTTTCGATCGAATCTTACGTAGCGTTGACCCTATACGCCATGCTAAGAATGGTGGAAACCCAAACTTGGACTCTTCGTACTATACACCTTCGGGTGCCAATTCGAAGATGTCTGGGGCAGTGTGAGCTCGTCATGCTTAAGCAACTATCCATTTCGCTGACCGTCGGAGGGCACCGATAATTATTATGCGGGCACCTGATGGAAAGTTGTATAAGACTGTCCCGTTCATCCAGCCCTTAGCAAAAAATAGACAGGGTCTGACTCAAAAGTCTTCTACTGACGATATGGGAAAAGTTCTTGTATGAACCCTAGATCAGGGAGCAAAAACAACACCCACGCACCCGTACGCTCGGTCTACCCATGCTCACGAAAAGGATAAAAAGGTGAGTAAAACCTGGCCTGACTTGCGTAATATAATAAATCACAAGCGCAAGGCGAGGGAGGCAGCTGCGCCATATGAATTATCCTTCCCAAGACATTACTATGCCAAAATTATCATCAACTGCTGCTGCAATAAAATGGAAGTACCTACAAGCAGGCAGTCGATATTCCAACGACTGCACCCAAAGGAACCTATCCAGCGACAATCCAAAGATCAAGTGCAAAAACCAGAGGAGGAGGTGAAGCTGCCCTTCGCCTCATGTTACTCAGCTCGGAAGGTTCATTCTACTACAGAAAGAAACAAGCCATCTCTAAGCCAGCTCGGAAGGTCCATTCCACCATAGTTGACCATAGTTTCGCTTAGAGTTGACTTAGTTTGACTTTTGACTTAGAGATGGCTTGTTGACCTAGAAGTTGACTAGTTTAACTTATTTTCTTTTCGAACCTTGTATTGATGTTATATTCCATATCTAGGTCTTTGAGGCACCGTATCAGACATCTGTGAGACTGTTCATTGGACTTCAGGCGAGTACATTCTCTGATAGTTTCTCATTTATGATATCCTCTATGTTCATTGTATTTAGTGTAGATATCCATGTCTTCTTGACACGATGGTTACACGGATTGGTATATCCGGATCTTGTCATGAGATGTTATTCCTTGGTATATGGTGTATCTTGTACAAGTATTGTTTCATTGATTATCTTGTATATATATAGACACTGATTCTCGGGAAGACTAGCTATCTTCTTGGGGAATCTCGTGCCATAGCGTACCATGGTTGGATCTACTATACCAGTCGGGGGTGGGGAGTATTAGTGTAGATATGTGATCATACCTTCCTGTGCAAGTATTATTTTCCTGTGAGTGTTGGTCATACACCGCACGTATGACTAACCAGGCCATTATTCTTATACAAGTTTCCAAGCCGATCACATGTTAAAGCTAGTGCTCACTCACTTAGTCATTAGTATTCTTGTTCATCGACATATTATTTATTATTGTATTTATTCTAGTATTTTTTTATTGTGTATCTCTTGTATCTATTGTGCATCTTGTATATTCACATCTATTTACTGTTACATAGTTTTTATTATTGATAAGAACTGCTGTTAGAGATGTACTCTGCTCCTTTCCTGAATGGATAAATTTTTTCCTAGATGACACTGAGAAGTGGTACCCTACACATTATGGACCTCAGGATGTTGTGGGATTAGAGTCAGAGACCCTGGCTCAGGAGGGACTTTTTCCAACTAAGACAGACGACCCGGGATTAGTAGCTTCTTAGTATTCTTTTGTACTGGATTTGTCTCCAGCTTATTTGTTAGTATTCCTTCAGACTCATTGATGTTATTATTTTAGACTCATGAGTTGTATGTGAATGTTCCATTCTTTATCATATTCATGCTTAATTCTATCTTAGATCTGTGATTGAGTATATTATTATTGTTGGTGGCTCATTATATAACTAGATAGATTATTCAGATAATGTTCTACCGCCGATTCTGTGGTGTAGGCTGGGCGTTGTTCCCGACTTGTATCCCTACATCGGGTGCGGATCATAACATATTTTTAGTGGTGGCCCATGCAGGTCGTTTCTTCGAGGTCGCAATTAGTGTGATTCGTAGTGGTGCTCTGACTTGAGTACTATTACGAGCCTTTGTCAGGATATTGGATGTAGGCTATAGGTTGAGAATACTCAATCACATCTAGGAAAAATTCTTTTGGTTCATTCAACTATTCTCCTTTAATATTGATACTTGATCTCTTTAAACTGTCCTTTCCTTGAGTGTCTTACATCATGTGCCATATTGATTCTTTCTTTCGCTTTGTCTCAAAAGGCCGCCTAAGACTAGATCATAGCAGGAAGAGCAGCTTCTGAGAGGTCTGCGACATCTCGAGGTCCTACACCAGTCACTTCTTCGGTGATTGGAGTATCAGCTGCTTTCGGAGGTCCACCACCTACTCAGAAGACTATGCCAGTTGTATCTGAGGGGCTTCCACCTCCATCTCTCATGCCAGCAGAGGCGACACAGATGTTTATACTATTTTGTGAGATGCTCGAGGCACAGAGGGCTCAGTCAGAGGCACATCAGAGGCAGACTAACGTTTTATGATATGGCATCGAGAGTGCTCATCAGCTTGCTCGTACCGTAGTAGAGAAAAAAGTTCCAGTCCAGCAATAGGTTGCTCCTCAGGTTGCTCAGTTTCGTCCAGGTAACATTCAGGACTTTAAGAAGCTGGAGCCTAGAGTCTTCAAGGGGAAGGAGGGCATCGTCTATGCTGATGATTGGCTCTAGGACATTGAGCATTTTATGAGGGTATCTCATCTTTCTGAGGATCTGAAGGTTGAGGTGGTAGGACTTCAATTGTTCGACGTCGCCCGTACTTGGTTAAGGAATGAGCCAATTCTTGTTGATGCAGGATAGTCTTGGGAGGTATTCAAGGACCTCTTCAAGAAGAAGTTCTTCGCTCGGGAAGACAGGCTAGACTTGGGAAGGCAGTTTGAGAGCCTCATTTCGGAAAGCCATACTATGGAGGAGTACGGTGTAGAGTTCGGCAGGTTGAGCCAATTTGCAGAGTATTTGGTGAGAGAGACGGAGGTTCGGGCTATTAGATTTTGCGAGGGTCTAAACTGGGAAGTTAAGATCCTTATTCCATCTTTTTATGAGACATACTCGAAGATACTTGCGGAGGCACGCAAGGTTGAGCGAGAGTTGGGTTTAAAGCCCAAGAGAGACCGTGATTCTTTTCTGGGGGCCAACAGCAGTGCAGTATCTGCCAAACATTATCATTTCCAGTCTAGGTCTTTCCAGCAGCCGCAACCGTACCAGACTCCAGCAAGGGCACCATTTTATCAGGCACCACGGTAGCAGAGACAGTTATAGTAATCTTTTTGCCACTTCTGCAAGAAGCCCGACCACATCTGGGAAGTTTGCAGGAAGAGGTTAGAAGTTTATTTGTATTATGGTACTGAAGGGCATCAGTCGAGAGAGTGTCCTTGTCGTGCAGTTCAGGGAGCAGCTTCAGCTCCGAAGGCACATACGAGACCACCTGCAGTATAACCGAGGGGACCTCTTCCGACACAGCAGTAGAGTTATGTCCAGCATCAACAGCAGGGAGGTGCATGTCAGGGACGAGCGTTTGCTATGATCGTCGAGGTGGATGAGCCCACCGGAGATGTCATCGCAGGTTCTATTCATCTTGATTCTATTCCAGCTTTAACTTTATTTGATAGTGGTGCTTCCCATAGTTTTGTATCTATTTTTTTTGCTCTGAAGCATGGTTTGGTAGCTGAGTCTTTGCTTAGGACTTGCACGATCATGACCGGGGAAGGCATTATCCTGGTTAATAATATTTGCAAGGATCGGAGAGTTACTCTTGGAGGCCGAGAGTTAAGTGCGTGTCTACTTGTAATTCTACTTTCGATCTACGATATGGTACTCGGGATGGATTGGTTGAGTAGGCACAGTGCTAGTATAGATTGTAGAGGAGGTAAAGTTTTGTTTGGTTCGCCAGGAGAGCCAGAGTTTGAGTTTGCTAGAGGAGCTACAGAGGAGGGATAAGGCATTATTTGTGGAGCTATGGTGGAAGACAAAGAGTTGCCGCATCCATTGATAGCAGAGTTCTTGGATACATTTCTTGAGGAATTACTAGGATTGCTGCCAGATCGAGATATTGAATTCTCTATAGACTTGGTGCTAGGTGCAGAACCAATTTTATAGCATGTCTATTGAGTAAACAATAACGAGCTGGTCGAACTAAAGAAGCAGGTAGATGAATTACAGGATAAGAGACTTATTAGATCGAGTTATTCATCGTGGGGAGCCTCGATATTGTTTGTACCGAAGAAGGATGGATCAGTACGCATATGTATTAATTATAGGGTATTGAATAATCTCACTATCAAGAATAAGTACCCTTTGCCATGGATTGATGATCTGTTCGATCAGTTGAGTGGTGCCAAGGTATTTTCTAAGATAGATTTGAGATCAGGTTACCACCAGGTGAAGGTAAAGGCGGAGGACATACCTAAGACTGCTTTTAGAACTCGGTATGGTCAGTACGAGTTTATGGTGATACCGTTTGGGTTGACTAATGCACCGACGGTATTTGTAAACTTGATGAACAAAGTGTTCCATCAGTACCTTGACAAGTTTGTGGTGGTGTTCGTCGACGACATACTCATATACTCGAAGACACCGGAGGAGCATGAGGAGCATTTGAGGATTGTGTTGGATGTGCTGAGGAAGGAGAAGCTATGTGGAAAGCTATCCAAGTATGAGTTCTTCCTGGACAAGGTGGAATTCTTGGGGCATGTTGTGACTGGTGATGGTATTTCAGTGGATCCGAAGAAGAACGCAGTAGTAGAGTCTTGGAAGACCCCGAGTTCGTAGTAGAGATTAGGAGTTTCTTGGGATTGACAGGCTACTACAGGAAGTTTGTGCAGGATTTTTTGAGGATTGCCGAGCCGATGACCAGACTCACTAGGAAGGATGTAGAGTTTGTCTGGACGGAGGATTGCCAGGTTGCTTTTGAGGAATTGAGAAAGAGGTTAACGTCTGCTCCTATTTTGACGTTGCCATCAGGGTCTGGAGTTTCACTATTTATAGTGATGCATCAGGAAAATGTGTAGGTTGTGTTCTTCAGCAGAATGGAAAAGTGATTGACTATGCATCCAGGCAATTGTGTCCTCATGAAAAGAACTATCCTACCTATGATTTAGAGTTGGAAGGAGTCATCTTTGCCCTGAAGTTGTGAAAATACTATTTATATGGAGAGCGTGTGGAGATATTCACAGACCACAAGAGCTTGAAGTACATTTTTACGCAGAAAGAGTTGAACATGAGGCAGCTTCGGTGGTTGGAACTGATGAAGGATTTTAATATATCTTTGCAGTATCATCCTAGAAAAGCTAATGTAGTTGCCGATGCTTTGAGTAGGTATCCGGTAGCTATGTTCTTGATGCAGAATCGATATTTATTGGAGGACTTGGAGAGCTTGGACATTGAGGTTATAGTTCCTGGTTTGGCTATACATATGTGGGGATTGTAGATACATTCAGATTTGATGGACAGGATCAAGGCAGCACAATATAAGGATTTATCTCTGAGGAGCATCAAAGCTCAGGTGAGAGCAGGATTGGACAATAATTTCACCATTGCCGATGATGGTTCTTTGCGGCATGGAGTTAGATTGTGTGTGCCTAGTGGTAAGCTGCATAAGGAGGTATTGCAGGAAGCGCATCGCTCTCAGTATTCCAAGCATCCAGGTGCCAATAAGATGTATCGGGATACGTGAGAGAGTGTGTGGCAGTATGGCATGAAAAGGGAAGTGGCACAGTTTGTATCCAGATGCTTAGTGTGTCAGCAGGTGAAAGCCGAGAGGCAGAGGCCAGGAGGTTTACTTCAGCTATTACCCATTCCAAAGTAGAAGTGGGAGCACATTACTATAGATTTTGTATCCAGACTTCCACGATCTCCAGGAGAAAAAGATGCGATTTGGGTCATCGTTGATAGGTTGACCAAGTCGGCCCACTTTTTGTCTTTCAAGGTGGGTTTGTCTACGGAGAAGCTGGCAGAGATGTATATGAGGCAGATCGTCATGATACATAGATTTTTCGTCAGCATAGTCTAGGATCGAGATAGTCGTTTTATTTTTTATTTTTAGACGAGTTTGCAGACAAGTTTGGGCACTCAGCTCAAGTTCATTACTGCATATCATCCCCAGACAGATGGGCAGTCAGAGAGGACTATTTAGACTCTCGAGGATATATTGCGCACTTGTATACTAGATTTCAGGGGTTCTTGGGAGGACCATCTCCATTTGGTAGAGTTTGCTTATAACAACAGTTACCAGGCTAGTATAGAGATGTCACCTTTTGAAGCTCTATAGGATCGGAGATATCGTACTCCCTTGTCATGGGACGATGTTGGAGAGAGAGTTTTGCTTGGACCAGAGATGGTTGTGGATGCAGCAGAGAAGGTTCACTTGATCAAAGACAGACTTCGTGTGGCGTATCATAGACAGCGGCATTGGACCGATAGCCACCGAAGACCTTTGGAGTTTGAGGTTGGTGGTTTGGCATTTCTGAGGATTTCTCTGACACTAGGCACGATTCGCTTCGGTGGAGACAGGAAGCTTAGTTTGCGATTCATCGAACCTTTCACTATTCTATAGAGGGTCGATGCAGTTTCATATAGACTAGACTTGCCACCTGCATTGGAGAGAGTGCACAATGTGTTTCACGTGTCACAGTTGAGACGATACATGGCAGACCCTAGTCATGTATTGGATCACTCGGAGATAGAGGTGGGCCCTACTCTTAGCTATCCAGAGTAGCTAGTTGAGATTCTGGATCGGAGAGAGAAGGTGCTGAGAAACTAGACTATTCCTTTGGTACACATGCACGGAGGCATCACTCTCCAGGGAAGTCTCCCTGGGAGAGAGAGGATAAAATACGAGAGCGTTATCCATATTTATTTGTGCCTTGAGGTATGTTCTTTCATAGTAGTTTTGTTCTTTGGTTCTGTTCTTTTGCTATGTTCTGTTATTTTTGGGGTTATTTTTTGCCTTTGAATTTCGAGGACAAAATTATTTTAAGGAGGGTAGACTTGTCACTAACACATTTTCTAGGAAAGGGTATTTTAGTAATTTTATAATTAATTAAATATTTTGCATGTTAAATAATTATTTGTTGTATTATTTAATTATTGTTAGATGTTAGTTATTTATTTTTTACTTGTGTTAGTGGACCTAACTAGTTTAGTTTAGACTTATGGACCAACATGTATTAATAGTTAGATTTTAGCCCATTTAGAAAACCCATTGTTTAGGAGGAGGATTAATTCAATTAAACCATTACACTAGAAGCTTCCATCCTTAATTATTTCTTCATGAGAGGCCCCAATAGGTATAATAAATATTACATAGTATCTTGAGGAAGCGGTAGAGGGGGCCGGCCTATATAAAAGATGGGGGAAAGTTTCTTTCTCCTCTTTTTATTTGAAAACTAGATCTAAAATTTCTCTCAAGCAAATTCCTTCATTCCCATATCATTTTCCTACCAAATTTTATCCTAATTTCTTCTCAAATCACCATTGGAGGCTAGTAGAGCAAGAATCTAGAAGGAGAAAGCAAGGATCTATAAAGAGGAGCACAGATCTACAAGTTGGAGGCTAATTTTATCATATTTGGAGGTTTTATTGAGAATCTATCTCCCAATAGATATAATTTTCTCCCCCTTAATTTAGGTTCTAAATATGAGATTTAACCATGAGAAATCAACCCATATACATAGGCTACCCATAGGATTTGGTTTTGTGTTCATAGGAGGCCTATTGAGAAAGTTACGGTACTTTTTGTGTCAATTTGGGAGAATTCCTAGATTGACATTTGTTGTGTGTGTCAATTGGTCCTATTGATCAATTTTGCATGTGCTTGTGTGTTTGGGGATAGTGTCGTGTCCACAATTGGGTACTTGTAGGTCGTATCACAATAATTTGGTGATACGTGTTGATTTGGAAGTTTTTCCTCCGACACGAAACTTTGTGCATGTCATATTTTGACACGAACACATAGATTTATGTTTGACTCTTCGTATTATTCATAAATAATATATTTGACTTGTTTTTGTCCTTCGGGGTACGTTTGGATGTGTGGTGGACTCGTGTCGCAAGCGTATCCTAGATCTAGTGGGATACGGGTGTGATACGCTCCATGTGTTTGTGCAATTTAATTTTAGATCTATTTTTCTATTATTCTTAGTTGTTGTGATATGTAATTATATGTATATATATTGTTGTTATATATATATTTATGTAGCTATTATTCTACATATGTAAGAGCTAGTTAATATTGTAGGTATATATATATATATATATATATATATATATATATATATATATGTTGTTATATATATATATATATATATTTATATGTATTTATATTTTGTATATTTATATATGCATGTACGTATATATGTTACTATATATATATATATATATATATATATATATATATATGTTATGTCATAATAGTTATTATGTACATGTATATGTTTGTGGAGGTGTATGTATGTTTACATATATTTATATAGTGGTAAGTTATATATAGTCGTATTATATATTATGTGTTATATATTATATATATATTTGGGTTATATATATATATATATATATATATATATATATATATATATATATATATATATATATATATATATATATATATATATATATATATATAGAGGGAGAGCATGGAGCTTTGACGACAGTTTATAGCGACAACAGTAGCAGTTAATAGCAACAGCAGCAGCAACAACAGTTAATAGCAACAGCAGCCGCAACAGCAATAGCAACAGTAGCAGTAGTTAATAGCAAAAGCAGCCGCAGCAGCAACCGCCACAACAGCAGCAGTAGCGACGGCTGCAGCAGCAACAACGACACACCAGCGGCTTTGGCGACAGCAGCAAGAATCCGTCACAGTAGCAGCGGTTCTCGCCACAACATCAGCAGCTTTTGTGACGGAGACCAGCAGCCTTTAATGACACTTCTGCAGTTTATATGGGATATTAGGTATTTAAATATATTAGATATATTAGATATATATATATATATATATATATATATATATATATGTATATATATGGTAATAAAATATATGTAGATACATTCCTAATTACTAATTGTGTTTTAATATGCTATATTTATAATATTTAAGTTGTTCGCATATATTATTATGGGTAGTTAGTATAAACAAGGTATTGGATATTACCTTAAAATACCAAGGTAAGAATCAAGGTATTTGAGGATACCCAAGGTATTATGTTTGGGTATCAAGATTATGGGTTAGTGTTGTGATACCAAGTTAGTTCGAAACCAAGGTATCCATTTAATATTTGTAATTAGAATATTATATATTTAATATTTGTTTGATATGTATATGTGATACTTTACCTATTATTTTACGTATCCTGAGATACGGTATCCTAGTATCCTAAGATGTAGCTTTATGACCTAGACTCTAGTGTTTGAACCTAATATTTTGAGATAGACTCATGCAACCTAGAAATATGTAGTTTGACATAATTGACCATAGTTTGACCATAGTTGACCATATTTTGGCTTAGAGTTGACTTAGTTTGACTTTTGACTTGGAGATGACTTGTTGACCTATAAGTTGACTAGTTTAACTTATTTTCTTTCTGAACCTAGTACTGATGTTATATTCCATATCTAGGTCTTCGAGGCACCGTATGAAACATCTGTGAGACTATTCAGTGGACTTCAGACGAGTACATTCTTTGATAGTTTCTCATTTACGATATCCTCTATGTTTATTGTATTTAGTGTAGATATCCATGTCTTCTTGACACGATGGTTACACAGATTAGTATATCCGGATCTCATCATGAGATATTATTCCTTAGTATATGGTGTATCTTGTGTAAGTATTATTTCATTGATTATCTTGTACATATACAAATACTGATTCTCGGAAAGACTAGCTATCTTCTTGGGAAATCTCGTGCCATAGCGTACCATGATTGGATCTACTATATCAGTCGGAGGTGGGGAGTATTAGTGTCGGTATATGACCATACCTTCCTGTGCAAGTATTATTTTCCTGTGAGTGTTGGTCATACACCGCACGTATGACTAACCAGGCCATTATTCCTGTGCAAGTTCCTAAGTCGATCACATGTTAAAGCTAGTGCTCACTCACTTAATCATTAGTATTCTTATTCATTGACATATTATTTATTATTGTATTTATTCCATTATTTCCTTATTGTGTATCTCTTATATCTATTGTGCATCTTGTATATTCATATCTATTTACTGTTACATAGTTTTTACATTGATTAGAACTGCTGTTAGAGATATACTTTGCTCCTTTCCTGACTGGATATTTTTTTCCCAGATGACACTGAGGAGTGGTACCCTACACATTATGGACCTTAGGATGTTGTGGGTTTAGAGTCAGAGACCCTGGCTTAGGAGGGACTTATCCCAACTGAGACAAATGACCCGGGATTAGTTTCTTCTTAGTATTCTTTTGTACTGGATTTGTCTTCAGCTTATTTGTTGGTATTCCTTCTGACTCATTGATGTTATTATTTTAGACTCATGAGTTGTATGTGACTATTCTATTCTTTATCATATTCGTGCTTGATTCTATCTTAGATCTGTGATTGAGTATATTGTTATTGTTGGTGGCTCATTATATAGCTAGATAGATAACCCGGATAGCGTTCTACCGTTGATTCTGCAGCTTAAGCTGGGCATTATTCCCGACTTGCATCCCTACATCGGGTGCGGGTCATGACAAAAGTTGTGCAAAAAATCTCTAAAGTCGCCGCTCGCACTGGGGGTAGATCACGGAAAGGATGAACTTGAGGAGTACGTCGCTGCTCACGCAGATATCCCTTCTCTCGATGATATAATTCCTGGTGAAAAGATACCTTACTTTATGAATAAAGGGCTATATTTGAACTACTCTGAAGTAGTACACATAAGCACACTGCATGGAGCACGGTCTGGGCCAGCACCTGCAGACCCAGGTGATCACAACCCATGCTGTAAACTAGATTCTCCCTAGCCAAAAATCTAACTTACTAGTCCCAACTAGGAAGAGGGGAGACAGACTCATCATCTTCGGCAGAGTAGAATGCCCTCGATCCTTCGTCCCCGAGGAACTAGATATAGAGCCATATACCGACAAAATGTTACTTTACCGATATAGCTCTCAAGCCAAGTACCATATCCAGAAGATGGGGTACGATCTGAAGGCCAGTAAGGGCTTAAACTATGACAAAGGGTGAAGGTTGCCCCTGTGTCTACCTGCTCCTGCAGGCAAATTCGAGGACTACTACCATAAGGCAAAGCATGGCTTAGGGTATGTAACGCCTCCCACAACCTCCAAGGATTCAGATGAAGGAGATGTGGAGCACTCTCACTCTTCACAATCTTCTGCTTGGGACTCTGACATCAGTATCGGAGAGATGCTCAAGCAAACATTATATGCCAATATGGTGTTATCTGACCCTGAGGAATACGACAAGAATCTATTGAAATGCTTTGAAGTGGCACAACGCCTAGACGCACAATGGGAGATGCAGTTCGAACAACGAGAACCTTCTATCGAGGACAAAGTCATATAAGTCAATCTGGGTGACGAATCCTTCCCCAAACCTATCTTTATCAGCAAAATTTTGCTAATTAGGACCGAGAATCACTTCTACAGCTCGTCAAGGAATATATTGATGTCATTGCCTGGAGCTACGAAGACATGCCAGGATTGGACCCCCAAATCACGGTCCATAAGCTCAATATCTTGCCGAACACTAAGCTTATTAAGCAGAAGCAACTAAGGTTCCGGCCAGACATAATGAACGACATCGAAGAAGAAGTTAATAAACTGATAGCTAGTGGCTTCATCTGTGAAGAACAACAACCAGACTGGTTAGCCAACATCGTGCCCATCGTCTAAAAAATTGGAAGATTCGTATCTATATTGACTTTCGTGATCTAAATGTGGCCTGCCCCAAAGACGAATTTCCTCTTTCGATTACAGACATATTGATAAAAAATACTTACGACTTTGAGCACATGTCCTTCTTTGAAGGATTCTCAGGCTATAATCAGATCAAGATGTCCCCTGATGATTAGAATCATACATCATTCCGAACGCCGATAAGAGTACTGCTATACAGTCATGCCCTTCAGTCTGAAGAATGCAGGTGCTACATACCAGCGAGCTATAAGCACCATCTTTCGTGAGCATTTATGCAAGATGGTCAAGTATTACATCAATGACATCGCCGTCAAAAGTCACTCCAAAGGTGACCACCTTAGGGACTTGAAGACTGTGTTCAACCTCATTCGTACGCACCAACCCAAGATGAACACCTACCAAATCCTTCCTGGGAGTCTCCAACGGCAAATTCCTGGGCTTTATCATCACTTCTCAGGGTATTCACATAGACCCCGACAAAACTAAAGCAATCCTTGAGATAAACCCGCCGAGGAACCTCCGGGAGCTTCTTGGCCTTCATGGTAGGCTGGCCTACATCAGGAGGTTCATATCAAACATCTCTGGGCATTGTCGGCCATTCACCTAGCTTATGAAGAAAGGTGTCTCCTTTGTTTGGAATAAAGAATGCCAACGCGTGTTCGACGACTTCAAGGGATGCTTATCAAACCCTCTAGTGCTGGTAGCCCCGATCTTAGGAAAGCATTTTTTGCTTTATGTATACATGATGGATCACTCTCTTAGTGCTCTATTAGCCCAGAATAGTGATGTAGGCCACGAATATGTCATCTATTATCTCAGCTGGATGATGGTTGGCGCAGAGCATAGGTACAAACCTGTCGAGAAGGAATACCTTGCTCTAGTATTTATTGTCCAGAAGACTCGGCATTACATGACTGGACATACCATTTATGTGATCTCACGAGTCAATCCTCTAAGAGTTCTTATAACCAAATCGGGGGCGCTCAGTTTTTGCCTAGCTACCTGGGCGATACTATTGTCTCCATACGACATGGTGTTTGTCCCACATAAATCCGTCGAGATAGTTTTTGCCTAGCTACCTGGGCCAACTTTCCGGCACCACATCTGACGCCAGAAACCTCAAAACTCTACGACGAGATTCCAGACGAAGTGGCAGACTCAAATATAACTTCATGCTAGGTTGTTTGGCAAATTTTCTTCGATGGTGCCTCAAGAACAGGACCTAAGGGCAAAATCGTTACGGGGGTCGGGATAGTGCTAATCTTCCCATACGGTCTGGTCATCAACCGGTCTTACTCTCTAGCAAACTTGTGCTCTAACGATATGGCAGAGTACAACGCCTTGGTCATTGGGCTCCAACTCTCTAAATAAGTAGGAGTGGAGTATCTGGAGGCCTACGATGACTCCAAATTATTAGTTAGTAAGCTCCGGGGTGAGTACAAAGTCCGTCACGAAGACTTGATTCCTTACCACCAAGATGAGCTTAGCATCATCTCAACCTTCGAGGGATTCTTTATTAAGCACATCCCTTGGCTGCAAAACTTTGAGGCTGATGCCCTGGCCAGCCTCGCTGCCTCCTTGGCATTTTTAGACAACACTCATCAGCTAATCATAGTGATCGATCGAGAGCTGGTCTGCCCAAAGAATAACCTCTGCCTGCGTCTGAGCTATCTGGCAGAAGTACACACTGATATCCATGACTGGAGTCTTCCATTCATTGATGACGCAATCTATGGAATTCTCTCCGAGAACCCAAAGGAAGCCACATCGATCAGAAGACGTTCCCTCCAGTTCTATTATGCTACAACTACCAAAATATTGTATCGTCGGTCCTACGATAGCCTTTTGTTATGATTCCTATCGAATATAGAAGCAAAGCAGGCCCTCCGCGAAGCTCATAACGATGTCTGCGGTGCACACCAACCTGACCCAAAGCTACATGACCGTCTTCGAAGAATGGGTTATTAGTGATCTATGATGGTAGTAGAGGCCAATGAGTATACGAGAAAATGCCAGACGTGCCAAATTCACGCAGACTTCATCCACCTGCCCTCAGAATTCCTGCACCCAACGGTCGTATATTCTCTATTTTAAGCGTAGAAGATGGACATTATCGGACCAATCAGTCCACCTTCTTCTAAAGGACATTATTTCATCATGGCTATATCTGATTACTTCTCCAAATAGGCGAAAGTTGTTCCACTCGCTGAAGTAAAGACATCGAACGTGATTAGCTTCATTAAGCATCATGTCATATACCGCTTTGGTTTGCTACGAAGGATCATCTACGTTAATGGTTTACGTTTGGAAGTCATGCGTTATATTGATTTTACGACAAAAACTGGATTCAGAAGGTAGCATCAATCGCCTATAACCCGATAGCAAATAATCTGGCAGAAGCCTTCAACAAGACCATCATAAAGCCACTCAAAAAGTTTGTGTCTTCCAACAAGCGCGACTGGAATGAGAAGCTGGGTGAATGTATCTGGGCCTACCGCACAACAATCGGACAACTACTGGCAACACACCTTTCTCTCTGGTGTAAGGAAGCATGGCGGTCCTCCCACTCGATATCCAAATCCCTTCACTCCGAGTAGCCCTCTCCAACCAATTAACCGTCGACAAAAATTACTGCCGACGGCTACAAGAGTTAGAAGCACTCGACGAGAAACGTCTCTTAGCTCAGCAGCGTATTGAGCTATATCAAGCTCGTCTCTCAGGAGCCTTCAATAGACAGGTCAAGGAAAGAACTTTCCAAGTGGGAGACCTCATCCTGACCGAGAGAAGACCGATGGCCATGACCCACATGACGACCGACAAATTCCAGCATAAATGGGAGGGTTCGTTCATCGTGGATTACGTATTCTCCAACGGCGCCTACCGGCTAGTGAAACCCAATGGCGACTTACTTATGATGCCTATCAATAAAAAGTTTCTGAAAAGGTTCTATGTCTGAGATCAACTTGTACTCCTCTTATCCCCAGTGGGACATCCCAGATGTACATCTCTACACTCTTGGTTCTTTATCCCCAATAAGTGCCTATGTGCAACTTTTTTTCTTTCTTTACAAATTCCCATAAAAGCCATCATCTGTATCCAGGAGTCCTAGATACGCGATGGATGATGGATCCTCAAAGTCTCCCCAACAGAGCAGTCCTCAGATCCACTTGCACACTCTTGCAGTGACCACTCAAAAACTAATATGTTAGATGCTAGCCATATCCATATTTTCTCTGAGCTATCATCCCACAATCTCTACAGCGGAACAATCCTCAGGTCTATCTTCATTTTTGGATAGACCACACTCACTAAACCACTCCTAAGTGAGTATCTCGGACATTAGTTAACGTCTATATTACCTCTGAACTACTGTACTAACACTTCTCCCTGGCTAAGTTTGTCATGTCCATATTACCTCTGAGCAAACCTTCCAGATTTTGTCTATCAATCATCATGTCCATATTACCTCTGATATCGGTTGTCATTCCCATTTATCACCCATACTTACCAAGGTACACCAGTGGTGTTAAGTTCACAAAAACTGCCACGTTCATATCACCTCTGACATGGCTTATCTTAAACCTATTACTTGCACTAACATGCATAAAATATAATGGGTCCACAAAAACTGCCACGTCCATATCACCTATGTTAGGGCTTGTCTCAAACCTATTACTTGCAGTAACATGCGCAAAATATAATGCGTCCACAAAATCTATCACGTCCATATTACCTCTGATATGGATTATTTTTGAACTTATTATTTGCACTCTAGTGCGCAATAAGTGATAAGTCCACCAAAGATCTCCCAGTGGGATATCCTCAATAACTATGGTGTTGTACTACGTACATATTACCTCTAGTACGATATCAGAAGTTCACGCAAATAAGTCACAACAAAAAGGAAAACATTTATTTTGCTAAAATGAAAGAGCAAACTACACTTGAGGTACTATCTACACCCCAGCCGCAAAATCAAAACTAACTACGAAATAAAGGTAAAAGATAGTCTTAGAAAGGGAAACACAAACAACTACTGCTCCGGGTCAGGTTATAACTTTGTTAGCCGCCCAAGGAGACGGGCGATATGGCCATCCCAGTGTGCTGTAGCTCGGTGCTCCACCTCTCTCGCCATGACCTCGGGATCCTCGTAGAGAACATAGGACTCATATCAGTCAAATAGATTTTGTACCTTGACTTCAACACCAACCGTGATCTTAGTTACTGGACTCCTCTTCTTACTGGCCATTTCAGAGTTTGCTCCCTAGCATATCAAGCTTGACCTGGAGTTGTCAGATCTCTTCGGTCAGGTCCTTTTGCCGGGTGAGAAAGTCCTCCTTAAGGTCATTCAGCTGATCACGCTCCTCTTGCAACTTTTGGAGGTCACGCTGCAAGCCTTCCTTAGAAGAAGCAAAGAGGGCCTTCTCTGCCTCCAATCTCGTCAAGAATTTATTATACTTGCGAGATATGAATATCCCTATGTCAACCTGCTGGTACTGCCACAACTCCGTTAGGAATTGCTCTACTTCTACCACTTTCTGGTCCAGGAGATCCGCCGTCTACTCCAAACCAGGGATGCTCCTTTGGGAATTGGCCTGGCACTCGGCAAAGCATTTTACCCAGTCGAAGGACCTGTTTTGCTCCAATATGCTCTGAACCCCCTGCCTTAGAAACATGTAGAAGCTTCCAAGGAGATCTTGATATTTTCATCAATCTCCTCCAGCGTTGCCGGGGTCAAAGGCGGATAAAGGGAGGAAAAAGCAACTATAAGAGCAACAAGCCGTACGACAACGCTTGGTGACCTAGAAGGTCAAGCAGTAGCAGAGGAGCGACCAATGGTATAGCTTGCGTTCCAATCCTTTATAGCCACATTAAAGGTCTGAACACCCAGAAGCTGAGCAAGAGAAAGTTTGCTGGTAGTGCGACTTGCGGTAGGAGTACTAAGGTGCCCCGCTTCTTCTGCACCCGCTTGTGTATCAACCCGGACTGCATTGCAATATCTTTGGTGAATGAATCAGCGTCCGTAGTACAAGGAACATCGAGGAAAGTTTCCTCGGGATGGCTCAAAACCCCACCAACAAAAGGGACTTCGACATCAGAGTGCCCAGCAACAACAGGTGGGGGAACCACCTCCGCACTAGAGGGACCTACCACAGACTTTACAGGGTGTCCCTCGCCACCAGAAAAGTGAATAAAGGACTCAGACCTCCCCATAACGAGCTGACTACCCTCTTCTTCCATGATGCCTTCCTCCGCGGCCACATTCACGGTCTTCAGGGGAGAGATAGGGCCTGCAGGAACAGAACAACCAACAATTAATTTTTTTTTGGAGAATGTGAAGATGAAGCCAGAGAATCTGATCTCCTGTGAAATTACAAAATGACGTACTAGAGGGAGGTGGCGTAGGCCGTGGCTCGCCTAGTATTGTGATAGTCTCCCTCATAGCTTCTATGTCTTCCACGGATATGTGCTCTAGAGGGGTATAAGGCTGCTCTGCCAAAGCCGCATCCAATCCCCGAGCTTTCGAAGCTTCGGGTGCTGGTTTTGAGGCACCCACATCGGACTCCGGAGGATTTTTCTCTTCTGGTTCAGCGTAAGAAATTACTGAAGCAGCTGCTCGCTGGGGACGGTCCCTTTGCTCCTGTATTTATTATTCAAACAGACCAAAAGATATATTTATAAAGAGCAACAGGAAGAATTAAACTAAGAAGATTTACGGATACCTCCATAGCATCTAAATCGGTCTCTGCTTTAGGAACCGTTAGTGCAAGGGGTCCTACCTCTTCTCGTGCAGTCCCCGTCGCAAAGGGCTTAATCTTTGCCATGGGTCCCATCTCCGGGGTCACATCAGTCATCGCCTTCTTGGAATAATAAGCATGATGTGTCTCAGCCTTTGACTTTCGCTTAATAGGCAGAGGATCGTCAGAAGGAGACATTTTCTCTCCTTTAGCGGTTGACGTGTCCAACTCCACAAGCACGGCCCAGCGACCCCTTAGCCTTCTTGGGCGTTCTGCGGTCCTTTGCCTCGGAAGGCATCAACATGGTGCCCTTGAGGTAACTTCTCTCCAGGACAAAGTCAGCCTGTAGGGCATTGGCCGTGCAATAGTACTTCGTCGCTGTATACAACATCCTTGGCACAACCCCGGTCCTTAGCAACTAAAACTAGGCTCGAGTGCCAACAACGCTATAATAGCTCCATGCACAGACCCTATCAAGCAAACTGCCACTGTACCCAAGGGAAGCGCTCGGGTGACCCAACAAGAGCTGAGTATAACCAAACTGGCAAGCAAACTGGCTTGGCAGATAAGGCTCTATAAAAACCTTACCTTGATTCTGGTACACCAAGTATGAGGGACGAATAGCTTGGAGCAAAAGAAAAACCCTCTCAGACAGGTTTTGAGGCGCTCCCTCGGTATCTTGATGGGCAACGTCTCTCTCTCTCTTCGTCCGTGAACTCTTGCTCGGAGGTAAAGAAACTCCAACCATTCATAAAGGAGTGCTCCCTCCTACCAGCGGGGACTGTGTCGGATCTCCACTTCATCCCCCGATATTTGTAGATCATGACATCATCCGCCACCATGTCCTCGTCAGTCCTAGGGCTCACCAGGGACCCATGATGCAGGAGGAGCCAACCCATCAAGTAATGATAAGGGAGCTCGATCCGATTGAAATGCCCCTTGCCCGGATGTTCCTCAAACTTTTGAGTGAAGTTGCGGAGCCCCTGATGGATGCAGCATACCCTAGCTGATAGAAGGGCCAGCTTATGGCCGAAAGCCAACTTTACGGCAGGAAGGATGAGAGGGCGACTGATCCTATATGTGATCCTGGATCTGCCCGGGACTATACAGTTGCGTAACTAAAGCATCAAATATCCCGCCAGAACGATATTGGCGGATAACTTATGCATATCCATGTAAAAGTAGATGAGTTCTTCTTCAAGATTACCCAGCTCATCCGCGGGTTCATCTTCTTCATCCGTGGAACCCTCGACTTCCTCTGCCTCGGAAGAATCCAGTTTCTGATGCACCTGAATTAGGTCAGCCACTTCCTGTCTAGTTCGTGGCATCCGGATGTGAACTCAGCTAGAATCTTTCAAATTCAAAAAAATATAGTGAGTCCAAGCGATGATATGGGGAGAAGACCCCTCAGAGGACTTTTTCTTTTTTGACAACCGCTGACAAATGCCATAATGGCACAACAATTCCTGTTACAATGCCAAGATTTCCGGGTTCTCTGCCTCCAACTCTCCCATATTTCATTACTCGAGGTATATTTTTTGTAGGGCTCCTCACCCCAAGAAAGTTTTGAGACATCATGCATCTCATGCAAAGCTAGTCCCATCTTGCTTCCGGGCGTGAAGAAGGTCCTCGTTTGACAGTTATATAAATCCATCAGGGTGACAAATATGGGCAGGTTCATCTCTAGTCCATAACATGTACCCCGTAAAACAAAGAATAAGTTAGCGGCCTTGAGCTCCCGCTCATACTTTCTTGGGATCCACAGAGTCAGGCCATACCAAGAGATACTATAGTGTGCCCAGCTGAGAACCCACAACTATCCCATGGGATATGAGCCCTTCTTGGCAACCTGATGGAGAAAGGTGTCTGATGCATATATACTTAGGTTTGGTCTCAATTTACTGCTGATGAGGCCGGGCTTCACTCCTTGCAAGGAGTAGAAGAGTGACTCCTTTGCGCTATAAATTTACCCTTGTTATGTCCGATCCCGCATCGAACATTACCCAGTGGAGCCCCCCTCGGCTCGGGGGTCAAGTCCCAATCCATATACCGAGGACCCATTATCACCTTTAGGTCCGATAAAGCTCGTGACGACCGAAGAAAGGAAATTTTATCTCTGTTCTACGGAAGGTGAAAGACCAGTTCTTCCTTATCAGCCCCACCCGAGAAGACTCCAGCGAATCTCCGAACAGGAAGTACAATTTCTTAAAAAAATTCTTCCCATCCTTTGCCAGGATCTTCTCGCATTCATTTGACTCAACAAAAAAGTAGACGTCTGCTCGGTGATCATCTTTTGGCGTTCAGGCGAGAGAACTTTTCCAAGCTACTTCCTGATGGATCCAAGGAGATCTTCAAGGTTCATGTTCGAGGGCAGCAGTTTTGCCCAAGGACCAATTTGCTAGACGGTATAGTGGACAAAGTCACTACAAAAACCATAAAAGAGTTTGGTCAAAAATGTTCTATAATAATATAGATATGCGGCCCAGTCACCCTATGCAGCCGAGTCGGCCATACGGCAGAACTCGTCCATGCGACATAGGCACCCATGTGGCCAAGTCAGTCATACAGCAGAACTTATCCATACGACATAGGCACCCATGCAACCGAGTAAGCCATGCGGCTAAAATCGTCTATGCGGCTAAGTTACCTCTATGACAGTGAGTAGTTGGCGCATAGACATATCCATGCGTCTAATGGTGCACACGTGTCTCTGTATTCTTGAGTGTTCGTCTCCTTCATAGAACGTACCCTCAATAGGAGACTGAATGTCGACGGGGAATGACGGAGGGTCCACCGCAGTGGCATGACCCTTCCCCTACTTGTGATCTTCCCCTTGTCCTTAGGAGCCTTCTTAGCGACGGCGGTGGCGGAGGAAGCAACCTTGGGAGCCATGGCAACAACAAGAAAGAGGAAAGAGAGTTTGGAGAAAAAGACTTCTCTTTCCTCCCTATATATAGGGAGGGCTATGCGAAAACGGATGACAACGGCGGTTGTTCGAATCCAGATCCATGACTCATCTCGATCTATACAGTGACAACGGTTGGTGGTGACTCTCGTTAGTTGAGCCACTTTATCCACTTACGGTACAGAATCCTAATATATCCGTACAAAGATAAAAGCAAATATCCTCATTTAATGACAGGATAGCATGCCAGAGACAACTATGTGGCAATAAGACTATACAGCATGCCCTGCATATGCGGCCAATAACGCTCATCCATGCTTCTTTTAAAGTATTCCAAACTTATCATTTTGGAAGCTTTGAAGGGGGTCTTGTAGAAGCATAAAAAATTATGCAGGTCGCATAAAGGTCATGGCCCCTGAACAATCAAGCTGCAGAGAAGCCACATGTGGCCTGAACAGTCAAGCCACTTAAGAGCCACATGCAGCCTGATCAACCAAATCACAATAAATCCGCATAGTATACTATATGCGAATTAAACGACCACAGAGCAGGGGGGCCGCATAAAAACCCCTGACACAGATTTTGATGTCTGTCAGAAGCTTTAACACATCACTCATCACTCTGAGATATCTCGAGACTCGTGAAGACGATAACTCAGCTAAAGATAACAAGTCATATTAGTGCATTAAATACTTCAATACATGTGCCATGCCATATGTTCCCTCTTATGCAGCTATATACTATGCACCCTCGCCAACATGCGGCTAAAGTTTCCATCGACCAAGGCCAGACGAGATTTTGCATATGGCCTTGACAACATGCGGCCAGAGTGTCCATCCGACCAAGTTCAAACGAGAGCACGTATGCGGCTATAAGACCCTTGCAGCCTCAACATCATGCGGCCAGAGTGTCTATTTGATGAAGGCCCAAACGAGAGAATGTATGCAGCTATAAGACCCATATAGTCTCGTTATCATGTGGCCAAGATGTTATGTGGCCTCCAGCTCACAATATCTTCCCATTATAACTATAGAGATCTTTGCACAGTTGGTGCTGACTACGTGTCCAGCTGACCAAGTCAAGCACACAACGGGTTGGTAACAACCCAATTTCTCTTCAATAGCATATCTCAACCTAGACTACGTGGCAATTGGCCCATGGCATACGGTGATAGTTACAATTATATTCTGTTGAAGGAGCATTATACGGCCACAAAACAGAGGCATATGCAGCACCCATAGCCCATCAACACGATGGCTATAAATAGAAGAAACTTGAACGTTCTAGGGGCTGGTTTTTTTATCTACTTCAGAGAGAGAGCACACCACCCTCGGCCAATACAAAGAGAGAGCATATCAAGACGAGCGAAGAGAGCACGTAAGCTTTCTCATCCTATATTGGATCTTCCACGGAGTAAAGAAGATGCCATAACACTCCTTATCCATCGCTACACCGCATATCAAAAAAATATTGTACTTAGATTGTCCGTCCAGGACCTCTTTATACTTTCTTTCATTTGTTGATTAAATTAAGCTATTTTAGAACCTTTAAATTTATTGGCGAACAAGGAGCACACAAATCAATAACACTAAAATTAAGAAACCAACAAAAGCTTTGTTCCTAAGGAAAAGAAGAGGAAAGAAAGTGCGTCAGCAGACCAAACATAAGAAAAGTGCACCGGCTGACGAAATACAAGAGAAGTGTGCCAGATTGCCAAATACGAAGAAAGTATGTTGACTGACTGTGACACACTTTCTCATGGTTTCTCAGGGAGAACTTTGATTGAATACGCACCGAAGTGCGGCAACTGAGTTTCCTCTCAAAATTGTGCCACTGACTCAAGAAGTGTGACTAGCGCACTTTTACTAGGAGACTAAGTGCAGTATGATTAGTACGCACGAAGAGTTGGGACAACGCACGATACGCCCAAAGTAAAACATACATATTTTTATGCCAAATAGGTTCTCTTGTATATGTAGTGCCCTACTCCGTGTAGGCACTATATAAAAGAGATATCGCTTTGCTGGCTGAGCGGAAGCCATTTTGGAGAGTTCTTGATCGAAACACAAGACGATTGATCTGGGTGAGTGGGCAGAAACTTCATTCTTTGATTCTTGCACGCCTTAATAATGAATCTGAGTTTTTAAAATGTTTGTTTGCTTAAGAAGATAGTTTCATAAGAAGAATGATAGAACCTGCCTTTGCATGCTTAATAAGAGAACTCGTATAGCATGTCATTGAATGAACCTGCTTGCCTAACTACCAAACTTTAATGCTTGTCTAAAAAGAGATAGAGATTGAACCATTGCCATACGAATAAGAGATAAAAATGTTGCATTCTTAGCTACATGGTTACCGCTATCGAACGCCATGCTAATAGACAAGACAAATAGATGTTTATATGTTTCCATCGTATATGCTAATGAAAGAGTAGAACTACATGCTTAGTTAAAGAAATAGAGAACTGTTTCCATGCTTGCTTGCTGAAATAGAGATTGTTATATGTTTCCATAGAAGTTATCAAAATGCTTGAACGGTATCAGAGAAATGGTAGCCAGTCTGCATAAGAGATAGAAATGGTGGCCTATTTACACAGAGACAGAGGCAAAGATAGAGAGAGAAGAGATTTAATATAGGCTTGTTATTAAACTGATGCATCCATATAGAATTTATCTGATAGAGTTGTATTCCTGCATTGGTCTTTAGACAACTTGTGCACATGAGAAAATTCTATGAACAATTTTTTGGGGCGCTGGGGACCGTTCGCCTTGGGGGGATTTGAAAAATACCTGAGGCAAAGAAGTCCTCACGATCAGGGGGTATTCATGTCTATTAGATAGCTGGTTTACGTGTCACGACCCGTACCCGATGTAAGGATACTAGTCGGAAACAACGCCCAGCCTACGCCGCAGAATCGGCGGTAGAACGCTGTCTAGATAGTCTATCTAAAGTAATGAACCACCAATAATGATAGAATACTCAATCACAGAACTAAGATAGAATAAGCACAAAATCAGATAAGAATAGAATAGTCATCATACAACTCATGAGTTTAAAATAATACATCAATGAGTCTGAAGAGTAACAAAATAAGCTGGAGACAAATCCAGTACAAAAGAATACTACCATACTACAAAGCTACACTCTAGGGTCAACTGTCTCAGTTGGGATAAGTCCCTCTTGAGCCAGGGTCTCCGAATCTAAACCCACAATATCCTGGGGTCCATAATAGGTAGGGTACTCCTCAGTGTCATCTAGAAAAATATATCCAGTCAGGAAAGGAGTAGAGTACATCTCTAACAGCAGTTCTAATCCATGATAAAAACTATGTAACAGTAAATAGCTGTGGATAAACAAGATGCACAATAGATACAAGAGATATATAGACAATAAGGAAATACTGGAAAGAAATACAATAATGAACAATATGCCAATGAAATAATAATTCTAATGACTAAGTGTGTGAGTACTAGCTTAACATGTGATCGGCTTGGGCAAGATACAATGCGGCCTGGCTAATCATACGTGCGGTGCATGATCAACACTATTCGCTTACCAATACTTTATTCAATAGGGATTTGATCACATATCTATACTAATACTCCCCACCCCCAACTGGTATAATAGATCCAACCACGGTATGCTATGGCACTAGATTCCCCAAGAAGAGAGCGACTCCTCCCAAAAATCGGTGTCTGTACATGTACAAGATAACCAATGAAACAATACTTGCACCATATACACCATATACCAAGGAATAACATCTCATGACGAGATCCGGATATACCAATCCGTGTAACCATAGTGTCAAGAAAAATATGTATATCTACACTAGATACAACGAACATAGAGGATATCATAAATGAGAAACTATCAGAGAATATACTCGCCTGAAGTCCAATAAAAAGTCTCACAGATGTCTGACTCGGTGCCTCAAAGACCTAGATATGGAATACCACATTAAAATAAGGTCCCGGAAAGAGAACAAGTCAAACTAGTCAACTTCTAGGTCAATAAATCAATTCTAAGTCAAAAGTCAACTATGGTCAACTCTAAAGCCAACTAAAGTCAAACATGGTCAAACCAAGGTCAACCTCACAAAAACTCTATATAAAATAATATAGAAAATAAAATACAACAATTTAGGAATAAAAATTAGATCCCAATTGGTACCCACACAAAGTATACTAGTAATACAATTAAATACTATTAGTTACAAAACATAATGCACATATTAATGTACGTATTTTATATGGCTAGAAGCACACATAAAAATACATTCATTAAATTAACAATTAAATATATAATAATTATAAATAATATAATTACACATTTAAAAACATAAATATATTTTATAAAACATTTATGTATAATTTATGTTATTAACATAAGTACATATATATTTGCATGCAAGAAAGCTACATACATATATTTATACACCACATTAGAACACATAGAAATATCTATAGATCTATGCTACAATAAATACCATAATAAATACACTAAAATAATATGTAATATCTATATATATTTATTAATTATAAATGAAGAATTTAAAGCATAAATAATTAGATCTACACATAAACACACCAAATTAGAGAGTATCACACCGTATCCCACTAGATCTAGGATACGCATGTTACACGAGTCCAACACACAACCAATTGCACCCCGAAGGACACAAACAAGTCACAAATAATATTTATGAATAAATTAAAGTGTCAAAGGTAGATCTATGTGTCCGTGTCAAAATACGACATGTTCAAAACCCCGTGTCGGAGGGAAAACCCCCAAAATGATACGTATCACCAAATAGTTGGGATACGAACCACATGTACCCAAATATGGATACGACACAAGCCCCAAATACATAAGCACATGCCCAATTGATCTATAGGATCAATTGACACACACAACAAAATGTAAATTCAGAATTCCAACAAAATTGACACAAAAAGCACCATAACTTTCTCCATGGGTCTCCTATGAACATAAAACAAAGTCCTATGGGTAGTACATACATATGGGTTGATTTTACATGATTAAATCTCAGATTTAGAAGCTATTTTAATAGGAAAAACTAAATTATACCTATTGGGAGATGGATTCCCAATGAAACCTCCAATTGAGATGAACTTGCTTCCAAATTGTAGATCCTTGCTCCTCTTTGTAGATCCTTGCTTCCTCCTTCTAGATCCTTGCTTCTCAACTTTCTAATGGTGAATTGGGAAGAATTTGGAATGAATTTGGTGGAGAATTGGAATGGGAATGGAAAGAATTTGGGAGTGGAAATTTCTAGATCTAGATTTGGAATGAGAATGAGAGGAGAGAGAAATTTCTTCCCTCTTTTAATAGGCCGGCCTTGCCCCTCTCCCAAGCAATTGTAAAATATCCAATGTACCCCTTGGGGCCTCTCATGAAGAAATAATTAAGGAAGGAAGCTTCTAGTCTAATCACTTAATTAATTTAATCCATCTCCTTAACTATGGGCTTTCTAAATTGGCCAAATCTAACTATTTAATTCATGTTGGTCCATGGGTCCAATCTAAACTAGTTGGGTCCACTAAAATAAGTCCAAAATAATTAAATAACATCCAACAACAATTAAATAATACAACAAAAATTATTTACCATGCACAATATTTATTTAAATAGAAAATTACTAAAATACCCTTTTTCCTAAAGAGAGAGCCTTATACATATATGTTTATGCAAAATGTTGCTAACTTGTATGTCCGCTGTAAGGATAATCGCTCGACAAAAGGGTAATAATCACTAAATAAGAGATATGCATGCTATCGAATATGCCCTTCTATATTAAATACTTGGATAGAGAAGTCTTATTTTCGTATATGCTTCTATCTCGTTCACACTATAAGATGTTGCTAATAAGAGAAAGATAGATATGCTAAGAGAGAGATGCATAGAGAGAGATGCTAAGAAGATAGTCCACTAGATGCTCGCTAAAGGATTTAGAGAAATGCTTATGATTCAAGAGACACACTGAGCACCAAAGATAGTAAATGAATTTTGCATATCGTATATGAACTATTTGTCTTGCCTGCTTACTTGTATATCGAACATGAACTCTGAATTCAAAAATATTTTCAAAAAGAAGTAATATGACTCCGTTCCTGTGCTACATATAACGAACACAGGTAAAAGTAGAAAGATCACTAGTAATATAATATTCTGCTATATGCTTACCATGTGTGGGTTTCAGGGGATGTTGCTTCTGTTCATTAATTTTAGAATCACCAGTACTTTCTTCAAAGTGCTGACCCACTATCAGTTTGCTTGTTCTCAGATGCTGGATCGTCCGAGAAAGCGATAGCCGTGCCTCATCCCCAGGACCCAAAAATCTAGAGTCGATGTCTTGATCCGTATCGAGATTGCTTTGAGCTGCTTTTATATAGAGGGACATAATGTATGGAACAGTGTTATTATAATCGGGAGAAAGAAAGCATGAACAAACTATAATCTTGGCCAAGCATCGCTTGTAATATATCTTGATTATCAATAAATAGCTTATTTTCATATGCCATTGTGTTCTTTACTTTTCTGCAATATTGTGCTGCGACTCCCATCTTGAATAACTTACTTTCCCTTGTTCAAAACTTTGTCCTGGTGCAAGCGCAACTTAGGCTTGCACGACATCACGCCCACGCGAGGACGAGTCAGTCCCGCAAGGACCCAAGCGAGGATGAATGGCCCCCCTGCGGGACTGGGGCGTGACATAATGGTATCAGAGCTACTTGATTCTTTGCCTATTTTGTTGCATTCGACTCAGAGATGTCCCAAATATTGTGATACAATGAACGTTCCAAACAATAAGTCCATAGATATTCTCAAAGATGCTAGCAAAAAGTTTTCTGGATTGTATTTATCATTTGAGATTTTTGGATTTTGATTTCTGTTTGCCTGAGTAATTATTTTTGATTGCTAGAGTTTTCGATTGAGGATGGTGAGGGATGAGGACTATCGCTGCTCTGGATATTGAAAGTTTCTCCTTGAAGTTTCAAGGACGAAACTCTTTGTTAGTGGATAAGTATGTAGTGCCCCGCTCTGTATAGGCACTATTTACAAGAGATATCATTTTGCTGGCCCGAGCGAAAGCCTTCTCAGAGAGTTCTCGATCGAAATACAAGACGATTGATCTGGGTGAGTGGGCAAAAACTTCATTCTCTGATTCTTGCATGCCTTAATAATGAATCTGAGTTTTTGAAATATTTGTTTGCTTAAGAAGATAGTTTCATAAGAAGAATGATACAACTTGCCTCTTCATGCTTAATAAGAGAACTCGTATAGCTTGTCATTGAAATGAACATGCTTGCCTAACTAGAGAACTTTAATGCTTGTCTAAAAAGAGATAGAGATAGAACCATTGCCATGCTAATAAGAAGTAAAAATATTGCTTGCTTAGCTATACGGACACCGCTATCGAACGAACCGCTGCCATGCTAATAGATAAAGAAATAGATGTTCATATTTTTCCAATGTATATGCTAAAGAAAGAGTAGAAATGCATACTTAGTTAAAAAGATAGAAAACTATTTTCATGCTTGCTTGCTTAAATAAAGATTGTTATATATTTCCATAGAAGTTATCAAAATGCTTGAACAGTATCAGAGAAACGGCAGCCAGTCGGCATAAGAGATGGAAATGGCGGCCTGTCCGTACAGAGACAGAGATAAAGACAGAGGCAGAGAGAGAAGAGATTGAATATAGGCTTGTTATTGAACTGATGCATCCATATAGAGGTTATCTGATAGAGTTACATTCATGCATTGGTCTTTAGATAACTTGTGCACAAGAAAAAATCCCACGACCGATTTTTTGGGGCACTGGGGACCACTTCATAAGGATAGAAAGAGTTTCCCCCTCGAAAATAAATGCAAAGAAAGTCTAATGGTCGCCTTGGAGGGATTAGAAGAATACCTGAGGCAAAGAAGTCCTCGCGATTAGAGGATATTCATGTCTATTAGATAGCTGGTTCACGTATCAAAGCAGTTATGTATAGGAGCGAGTATACATTAGTGTAGTGCTGGAACGTGATAACACCACTTCTAATCTTGAGAAAGGAGACTCATGGACCATCATATAGTTAGGTTGCATGCTAGGATTCAACCTTCTTTTATACCTAACTGTTTGACGCAGAGACGGACAGAGAAAGAGAGAGACTTATACATATATATTTATGCAAAATGTTGCTAACTTGTATATCTGACTGCTCGGCGAAAGGGTAAGAATCATTGAATAAGAGATATGCATGTATCAAATATGCTCTTCTGTATTAAATACTTGGATAAAGATGTCTTATTTTTGTATATGCTTCTATCTCATTCACACGATAAGATATTGCTAATAAAAAAAAGATAGAGATGCTAAGAGAGAGATACATAGAGAGAGATGCTAAGAAGATAGTCCACTAGATTCTTTCTAAAGTCTTTAGAGAAATTCTTATGATTCACGAGACACACTGCGCATCAAAGATAGTAAATAAATCTTGCATATCGTATATGAACTACTTGTCTTGCCTGCTTGCTTGTATATCGAATATGAACTCTGATTTCAAAGATGTTCTCGAAAAGAAGTAATATGACTCCGTTCCTGTGCTGCATGTAATGAACATAGATAACCTAGAAAGATCACTAGTAACGTAATATTTGGCCACATGCTTACTTAGTGTGGGTTTTAGGGGGTGTTGCTTCTGTTCGTTAATTTTAGACTCATCAGTACTTTCTTCAAAGTGCTGACCCCCCAACAGTTTGCTTGTTCTTAGGTGCTAGATCATCCGAGGAAGCGATAGCCGTGCCTCATCCCCAGGACCCAAAAATCTAGAGTCGATGCCTTGAGCCATATCGAGATTGCTTTGAGCTATTTTTGTATAGAGGGATATAATGTATTGAACGATGTTATTATAATCGAGAGAAAGAGAGATTGAGCGAACTGTAACTCGGGAAAGCGCCGCTTGTAATACATCTTGATTATCAATAAAGAGCTTGCTTTTATATGCCATTGTGTTCTTTACTTTTCTGCAATATTGTGCCGCTGCTCCCGTCTTTAATAGCTTACTTGCCCTTGTTCAAAGCTTTGGCCTGGTGTAAGCGCAGCTTAGACTTAAACGATATTACGCCCACACGAGGGCGAATCGGTCCCGCAAGGACCCAAGCGAGGACGAACGGCCCCCTACGGGACCGGAGCATGACATCATACTCTTCACAGAGCACTGTTCTTCTACTCCAGACAGTCATTTTGGTATACGTATGGTATCAAGTTTCAGAACTGAACTTAGCTGGACTCGAAATCAAGCAATGCCAAAAGCAGATTTACATAAAATATGGTCCTCTATACTATGAGCTAATTTGTTTTATAAAATACAAAGTTTTAGGAGATCAAACACAGGAAAATAAAAGTGAACCCATAGACCCAAACTCAGGTCTATGCAATTCTGTCACTACCACATTTTCTAGGAAAGGGTATTTTGGTAATTTCCTATTTAAATAAATATTGTGCATGGTAAATAATTATTTGTTGTATTATTTAATTGTTGTTAGTTATTATTTAATTATTTTAGACTTATTTTAGTGGACCCAACTAGTTTAGATTGGACCCATGGACCAACATGAATTAATTAGTTAGACTTGGCCCATTTAGAAAGCCCATAGTTAAGGAGATGGATTAAATTAATTAAATGATTAGACTAGAAGCTTCCTTCCTTAATTATTTCTTCATGAGAGGCCCCAAGGGGTACATTGGACATTTTACAATTGCTTGGGGGAGGGGCTATGGCCGGCCTATTAAAGAGGGGGGGGGGGGAAATTTCTTTCTCCTCTCATTTCATTCCAAATCTAGATCTAGAATTCTCCCACTACCAAATTCCCTCCATTCCCAATCCAATTCCCTACCAAATTCATTCCAAATTCTTCCCAATTCACCATTAGAGAAGGAGGAAGCAAAGATGTAGAAGAAGGAAGCAAGGATCTACAAAGAGGAGCAAGGATCTATAATTTGAAAGCAAGTTCATCTCAATTGGAGGTTTCATTGGGAATCCATCTTCCAATAGGTATAATTCAGATTTTCCCATTTAAATAGCTTCTAAATCTGAGATTTAATCATGTAAAATCAACCTATATGTATGTAGTACCCATAGGACTTTGTTTTGTGTTCATAGGAGACCCATGGAGAAAGTTATGGTGCTTTTTGTGTCAATTTTGTTGGAATTCCGAATTTATATTTTGTTGTGTGTGTCAATTGATCCTATAGATCAATTGAACATGAGATTTGTGTTTGAGGCTAGTGTCGTGTCCATATTGGGATACTTGTGGTTCGTATCCCAACTATTTGGTGATACATGTCATTTGGGGGTTTTCCTCCGACACGGGGCTTTGAACATGTCGTATTTTGACACGGACACATAGATCTACTTTTGACGCTTTGATTTGTTCATAAATATTATTTGTGATTTGTTTGTGTCCTTCGGGGTGCATTTGGTTGTGTGTTGGACTCGTGTCGCATGCGTATCCTAGATCTAGTGGGATACGGTGAGATACTCTCCAAATTGTGTGTATTTTTGCATAGATCTAATTAATTGTGGTTCAATTCTTCATTTATAATTAGTATATATATATGGATATTAAATATTTATTTTGTGTATTTATTATAGTAATTATTGTAGCATAGATCTATATTTTGGGTGTGCTAATATAATGTACAATATAACATATAGCTTTCTTGCATGCAAATATATATGTTACTACTTGTTAAATAATATAATTTATACATAAAAAGTTTTATAAAATATATTTGTATGTTTAATTGTGTAATTATATTATTTATAATTATTATGTAATTATTTGGATATTAATGTAAATATTTTAGGTGTGCTTCTAGCCATGTAAATTATATGTTCTTTGTTAAATATTTGAAGGTATAAGTTTATGTGTATATTAATATATATATGTACATTTTTGTATTAATGGTTTATATATATATATATATACTGTTTTATATATTCTGTTTATATATATATATATATATATATATATTGTTTATATATTCTGTTTTTATATATATAATTATATATATACAACTTGTTTTAGTGACAGTGAATTAATGACAGTAAAAAACTGTCATTAATTAGCCGACTAATAGCAGCCGCTGTAGCCTTCGGGCAATTAATGACAAACCTGTCATTAATTGCAGCAGCGGGAAACAGCAGCTTTTCTGCGATGCTTTTCCGCGACAGTTTAACTGTCAGCGAAAACCAAAGCAGTGGCAGTTTATTATTTGGGTTTCGGTGACAGTCCTTCGGTGACAGTCCCGAATGTCACTATTTAAACTGTTTTGATTTAATCCTATTTTATTCACTGTTTTTCAATGACGCTTTGACAGATTTAATGTATATATTATATATTATAATTGTATATATATATATATATGTATATATATATGTGTTTTGTGAGGAATAATAATTGTAATAATATATTATGTTATTTATATAAATGTTGGGTTGTATATATATTATTTTAGGGTATATATTAATTATATTATTAGTATACTTTGTGTGAGTTCTTTTTGAATTTAATTTGATTCCTAAATTATTGTAGTTTATCTCTATATTATTTTATAGATGTCTTGTGAGGTTGACTTTGGGTTTGACCATGTTTGACTTTAGTGGACTTTAGAGTTGACCATAGTTGACTTTTGACTTAGAATTGACTTATTGACCTAGAAATTGCCTAGTTTGACTTGTTCTCTTTCCGGGACCTTGTATTAATGTGGTATTCCATGTCTAGGTCTTCGAGGCACCGAGTCAGACATTTGTGAGACTGTTCATTGGACTTCAGGCGAGTACATTCTCTGATAGTTTCTCATTTATGATTTCCTCTATGTTCGTTGTATCTAGTGTAGATTTACATGTTTCTCTCGACACTATGGTTACACGGATTGGTATATCCGAATCTCGTCATGAGATGTTATTCCTTGGTATATGGTGTATATGGTGCAAGTATTGTTTCATTGGTTATCTTGTACATGTACAGACACCGATTCCCGGGGAGACTAGCTATCTTCTTGGGGAATCTCGTGCCATAACGTACCGTGGTTGGATCTATTATATCAGTCGGGGTGGGGAGTATTTTAGTGTAGATATATGATCATACCCTCCTTGTGCATGTCTTGTTCCTTGTGAGTGTTGATCATACACCGCACGTATAATCAGCCAGGCCATTATACTCTTGTGCAAGTTCCTAAGCCGATCACATGTTAAAGCTAGTACTCACACACTTAGTCATTAGTATTCTTGTTCTATCAGCATATTGTTCATTATTGTATTTCTTTCCAGTACTTCCTTATTGTCTATATATTTCTTGTATCTATTTATGCATCTTGTTTATCCACAGCTACTTACTGTTACATAGTTTTTATCATTATTTGAGAACTGCTGTTAGGGTTGTACTCTGCTCCTTTCCTGACTGGATATATTTTTCCAGATGACACTGAGGAGTATCCTACCTATTATGGACCCCAGGATGTTGTGGGTTTAGATTCTGAGACCCTGGTTCAAGAGGGACTTATCCCAACTGAGACAGTTGACCCTGGAGTTGTAGCTTTATAGTTTTGTAGTATTCTTTTGTACTGGATTTGTCTCCAACATATTTCTGTATTTTTCTTCAGACTCATTGATGTATTATTTTAGACTCATGAGTTGTATTGTGACTATTCTATTCTTATCTGATTCGTGTTCATTCTATCTTAGTTCTGTGATTGAGTACACTATCTTTTGGTGGTTCATTATATTAGATAGACTTTCTAGACAGCGTTCTACCGCCGATTCTGCGGCGTAGGCTGGGCGTTGTTTTCGACTAGTACCCTTACCCCGGGTGCGGGTCGTGACATATTTTTGGTGGTGGCCTATACAGGTCTAGCTTCACAAGTATGTGAAGTCGTGGTAGTACGACAACTTAGTTGTACTACTGCGAGCCTGCGATAGGATATAGGATATAGGCTGAGATACTCAATCACATCTAGGAAAATTCTTTTGATTCAACTATTCTCCTTTGATATTGATACTTGATCCCTTAAACTTGTCCTTTCCTTGAATATCTTACATCTTGTGCCATATTGATTCTTTCTTTCGCTTTGTCTCAGGATGCCGCCTAAAACTAGATCACAGCAGGGGAGAGCAGCTTCTGAGAGGTCTGCGACATCCCGAGGGCCTGCACCAGTCACTTCTTCGGTGATTGGAGTGTCAGCTGCTTTCGGAGGTCCACCACCCACTCAGAGGACTGTGCCAGATGTATCTGAGGGGCTTCCACCTCCACCTCCTGTGCCAGCAGAGGCGTCACAGATGTTTACTCTGTTTCGTGAGATGCTCGAGGCACAGAGGGCTCAGTCGGAGGCACATCAGAGGCAGACCGACGTTCTACGGCAGGGCATCGAGAGTGCTCATCAGCTTGCTCGTGCTGTAGTTGAGAGAGGAGTTCCGGTCCAGCAGCAGGTTGTTCCTCAGGTTGCTCAGCTTCGGCCAGGCAACATTCAGGACTTCAAGAAACTGGAGCCTAGGATTTTCAAAGGGACGGAGGGCATCGTCTATGCTGATGATTGGCTCGAGGACATTGAGCGTCTTATGAGGGTGTCCCGTCTTTCTGAAGATCTGAAGGTTGAGGCGGTAGGACTTCAACTGTTCGACGTCGCTCGCACTTGGTTCAGGAATGAGCCGGTTCTAGTTGACGCAGGACAATCTTGGGAGGTATTCAGGGACCTTTTCAAGAAGAAGTTTTTCGCCCGGATAGACAGGCTTGACTTGGGGAAACAATTTGAGAGTCTCATTCAGGGAAGCATGTCTGTGGAGGAATACGCTGCGGAGTTCGGTAGGCTGAGCCGATTTGCAGAGTATCTGGTGAGGGAGCCGGAGGTTCGAGCTATTCGTTTCCGAGAGGGTCTAAACTGGGAGGTGAAGATTCTTATTCCGTCTTTTTATGAGACATACTCGGAGATACTTGCGGAGGCACGCAAGGTTGAGCGGGATCTGGGTTTGAAGACCAAGAGAGACCGTGATTCTTTTCTGGAGGCCAACGGCAGTGCAGTATCTGCCAAACGTCCTCATTTCCAGTCCAGACCTTTCCAGCAGCCACAGCAGAACCAGACTCCAGCTAGAGCGCCTTTTTACTAGGCACCTCAGCAGCAGAGGCAGTTACAGCAAGCTCTATGCAACTTCTGCAAGAAGCCCGGCCACATCTGGGAAGTTTGCAGAAAGAGGCTAGGAGTTTGTTTGTATTGTGGTACTGAAGGGCATCAATTGAGGGAGTGTCCTCGTCGTGCAGTTCAGGGAGCAGCTCCAGCTCCGAGGGCACAGATGAGACCACCTGCAGCACAACCGAGGGGACCGCTTCCGACACAGCAGCAGCATTTTGTCCAGCATCAGCAGCAGGGAGGTGCTCGGCAGGGACGAGCGTTTGCTATGACAGTCGAAGAGGAGGAACCCACAGGAGATGTCATCGCAGGTTCTATTCTTCTTGATTCCATTCCAGCTTTAGCTTTGTTTGATAGTGGTGCTTCCCATAGTTTTGTATCTGTTTCTTTTGCTCTAAAGCATGGTTTGGTAGCTGAGTCTTTGCTTAGGACTTGCAAGATCATGACCGGGGGAGGCATTATCCTGGTTAATGATATTTGCAAAGATCGGAGAGTTACTCTGGGAGGCCGGGAGTTGCGTGCGTGTCTACTTGTAATGCCACTTCCGAGCTACGACATTGTACTCGGGATGGATTGGTTGAGTAGGCACCGTGCTAGCATAGATTGTAGAGGAGGTAGAGTTTTGTTTGGTCCGCCAGGAGAGCCAGAGTTCGAGTTTGCTAGAGGAGCTGCGGAGCAGGAAGAAGGCATTATTTGTGGAGCTATGGTGGAAGACAAGGAGTTGCCATATCCGTTGATAGCAGAATTTTTGGATGTGTTTCCTGAAGAATTGCCAGGATTGCCGCCAGATCGAGATGTTGAATTTTCTATAGACTTGGTGCCAGGTGCAGAACCGATTTCGCAGCATATCTATAGAGTAAACAACAGCGAGCTGGTCGAGTTGAAGAAGCAGGTGGACGAATTGCAGGATAAGGGGTTTATCAGATCGAGTTCTTCACCATGGGGAGCCCCGGTATTGTTTGTACCGAAGAAGGATGGATCGGTGCGTATGTGCATTGATTACAGGGCTTTGAATAATCTCACTATCAAGAATAAGTATCCTTTGCCACGGATTGATGATCTGTTTGATCAGTTGAGTGGTGCGAAGGTGTTTTCTAAGATAGATTTGAGATCAGGCTACCATCAAGTAAAGGTGAAGCCGGAGGACATACCGAAGACTGCTTTTAGAACTCGGTATGGTCAGTTCGAGTTTATGGTGATGCCGTTTGGTTTGACTAATGCACCGACGGTATTTATGAACTTGATGAACAAGGTGTTCCACCAGTACCTTGACAAGTTCGTGGTGGTGTTCATCGACGACATACTCATATACTCGAGGACACCGGAGGAGCATGAGGAGCATTTGAGGATTGTGTTGGATGTGCTGAGGAAGGAGAAGCTGTATGGAAAGTTGTCCAAATGTGAGTTTTTCTTGGACAAGGTGGAATTCTTGGGGCATGTTGTGACTGGTGATGGTATTTCAGTGGATCCGAAGAAGATTTCAGCAGTGGAATCTTGGAAGACTCCGAGTTCGGTAGCAGAGATCAGGAGTTTCTTGGGATTGGCAGGCTACTACAGAAAGTTTGTGCAAGATTTTTCGAGGATTGCCGAGCCGATGACCAGACTCACAAGGAAGGATGTGGAGTTTGTTTGGACGGAAGATTGCCAGGCCGCTTTTGAGGAGTTGAAGAAGAGGTTGACGTCTGCTCCTATTTTGACATTGCCATCAGGGTCCGGAGGTTTCACTATTTATAGTGATGCATCGGGAAAGGGTTTAGGTTGTGTTCTTCAGCAGCATGGGAAAGTGATTGCCTATGCATCCAGGCAATTGCGTCCTCATGAAAAGAACTATCCTACCCATGATTTGGAGTTGGCAGCTGTCATATTTGCCCTGAAGTTGTGGAAACATTATTTGTACGGAGAGCGTGTGGAGATCTTCACAGACCACAAAAGCTTGAAGTACGTTTTCACGCAGAAGGAGTTGAACATGAGGCAGCGTCGGTGGTTGGAACTGATGAAGGATTTTGATATCTCTTTGCAATATCATCCTTGGAAGGCCAATGTAGTTGCCGATGCTTTGAGCAGGTATCCGGTAGCTATGTTCTTGACGCAGGATCGATATTTGTTGGAGGACTTGGAGAGCTTGGGCATTGAGGTGATTGTTCCGGGTGGTGCTATGCAGATGTGGGGATTGCAGATACATTCAGATTTGATGGATAGGATCAAGGCAGCACAGTATGATGACGTATCTTTGAGGAGTATCAGAGCTCAGGTGAGAGCAGGATTGGAGGATGATTTCACTATTGCAGAGGATAGATCTTTGAGGCATGGAGTTAGATTGTGTGTGCCTAGTAGGGAGTTGCGAGAGGAGATATTGCAGGAAGCGCATCGCTCTCAGTATTCCATACATCCAGGTGCTAACAAGATGTATCGGGATATGCGAGAGAGTGTGTGGTGGTATGGCATGAAGAGGAAAGTGGCACAGTTTGTATCCAGATGCTTAGTGTGCCAGCAGGTGAAAGCCGAGAGGCAGAGGCCAGGAGGTTTACTTCAGCCATTACCCATTCCAGAGTGGAAGTGGGAACACATTACTATTGATTTTGTGTCCGGACTACCACGATCTCCAGGACGGAAAGACGCGATTTGGGTCATTGTTGATAGATTGACCAAGTCGGCCCACTTTTTGCCTTTCAAGGTGGGTTTGTCTACGGAGAAGCTGGCAGAGATGTATGTGAGGCAGATCGTTAGGATACATGGAGTTCCCGTCAGCATAGTCTCAGATCGGGATAGTCGTTTCACTTCTCATTTCTGGAGGAGTTTGCAGGAGAGTTTGGGCACTCAGCTCAAGTTCAGTACTGCATATCATCCCCAGACAGATGGGCAGTCAGAGAGGACTATTCAGACTCTCGAGGATATGTTGCGCACTTGTGTACTAGATTTCGGGGGTTCTTGGGAGGACCATCTCCATTTGGTAGAGTTTGCTTACAACAACAGTTACCAGGCCAGTATAGAGATGTCACCTTTTGAAGCTCTATATGGTCGGAGGTGTCGTACTCCTTTGTCTTGGGACGATGTTGGAGAGAGAGTTTTGCTTGGGCCAGAGATGGTTGTGGATGCAGCAGAGAAGGTTTAGTTGATCAGAGACAGACTTCGAGTGGCACAGGACAGACAACGGCATTGGGCCGATAGCCATCGGAGACCCTTGGAGTTTGAGGTATAGTTTAGATTTTATTTTGTGTGCTTGTTCTTGGTTGTTTGTTATAGATAAGTTCTTAAGGTGGTGTTTTGTTCTAGGTGGGTGGTTTGGTGTTTCTGAGGATTTCTCCGACACGAGGCACGATTCGCTTCGGTGGAGGCGGAAAGCTTAGTCCGCGATTCATTGGACCTTTCACTATTCTAGAGAGGGTCGGTGCAGTTGCTTATAGACTAGACTTGCCACCTGCATTTGAGGGAGTGCATAACGTGTTTCATGTGTCGTAATTGAGACGATACGTGGCAGATCCTAGTCATGTATTGGATCACTCAGAGATAGAGGTGGGCCCTACTCTTAGCTATCCAGAGCAGCCAGTTGGAATTCTGGATCGGAGAGAGAAGGTGCTGAGGAACCAGACTATTCCTTTGGTGCGCGTCGCATGGAGGCATCACTCTCCGAGGGAGTCTACCTGGGAGAGAGAGGATGACATGCGAGAGCGTTATCCATATTTGTTTGTACCTTGAGGTATATTATTTCTAGTTATGTTCTGTTCATTGTTATGTTCTGTTCATTAGTTAGTTGTGATTCTTTAGTTCTGTTCTGTGATTTTCTGGGGGTAGTTTTCGTCTTTGAAATTTTGAGGACGAAATTATTTTAAGGAGGGTAGACTTGTCACTACCACATTTTCTAGGAAAGGGTATTTTGGTAATTTTCTATTTAAATAAATATTGTGCATGGTAAATAATTATTTATTGTATTATTTAATTGTTGTTAGTTATTATTTAATTATTTTAGACTTATTTTAGTGGACCCAACTAGTTTAGATTGGACCCATGGACCAACATGAATTAATTAGTTAGACTTGGCCCATTTAGAAAGCCCATAGTTAAGGAGATGGATTAAATTAATTAAATGATTAGACTAGAAGCTTCCTTCCTTAATTATTTCTTCATGAGAGGCCCCAAGGGGTACATTGGACAATTTACAATTGCTTGGGGGAGGGGCTATGGCCGGCCTATTAAAGAGGGGAGGGGGGGAATTTCTCTCTCCTCTCATCTCATTCCAAATCTAGATCTAGAATTCTTCCACTACCAAATTCCCTCCATTCCCAATCCAATTCCCTACCAAATTCATTCCAAATTCTTCCCAATTCACCATTAGAGAAGGAGAAAGCAAAGATGTAGAAGAAGGAAGCAAGGATCTACAAAGAGGAGCAAGGATCTACAATTTGGAAGCAAGTTCATCTCAATTGGAGGTTTCATTGGGAATCCATCTCCCAATAGGTATAATTCAGATTTTCCTATTTAAATAGCTTCTAAATCTGAGATTTAATCATGTAAAATCAACCTATATGTATGTAGTACCCATAGGACTTTGTTTTGTGTTCATAGGAGACCCATGGAGAAAGTTATGGTGCTTTTTGTGTCAATTTTGTTGGAATTCCGAATTTATATTTTGTTGTGTGTGTCAATTGATCCTATAGATCAATTGAACATGAGATTTGTATTTGAGGCTAGTGTCGTGTCCATATTGGGATACTTGTGGTTCGTATCCCAACTATTTGGTGATACGTGTCATTTGGGGGTTTTCCTCCGACACGGGGCTTTGAACATGTCGTATTTTGACACGGACACATAGATCTACTTTTGACGCTTTGATTTGTTCATAAATATTATTTGTGATTTGTTTGTGTCCTTCGGGGTGCATTTGGTTGTGTGTTGGACTCGTGTCGCATGCGTATCCTAGATCTAGTGGGATACGGTGAGATACTCTCCAAATTGTGTGTATTTTTGCATAGATCTAATTAATTGTGGTTCAATTCTTCATTTATAATTAGTATATATATATGGATATTAAATATTTATTTTGTGTATTTATTATAGTAATTATTGTAGCATAGATCTATATTTTGGGTGTGCTAATATAATGTACAATATAACATGTAGCTTTCTTGCATGCAAATATATATGTTACTACTTGTTAAATAATATAATTTATACATAAAAAGTTTTATAAAATATATTTGTATGTTTAATTGTGTAATTATATTATTTATAATTATTATGTAATTATTTGGATATTAATGTAAATATTTTAGGTGTGCTTCTAGCCATGTAAATTATATGTTCTTTGTTAAATATTTGAAGGTATAAGTTTATGTGTATATTAATATATATATGTACATTTTTGTATTAATGGTTTATATATATATATATATACTATTTTATATATTCTGTTTATATATATATATATATATATATATATATATATATATTGTTTATATATTCTGTTTTTATATATATAATTATATATATACAACTTGTTTTAGTGACAGTGAATTAATGACAGTAAAAAACTGTCATTAATTAGCCGACTAATAGCAGCCGCTGTAGCCTTCGGGCAATTAATGACAAACCTGTCATTAATTGCAGCAGCGGGAAACAGCAGCTTTTCTGCGATGCTTTTCTGCGACAGTTTAACTGTCAGCGAAAACCAAAGCAGTGGCAGTTTATTATTTGGGTTTCGGTGACAGTCCTTCGGTGACAGTCCCGACTGTCACTATTTAAACTGTTTTGATTTAATCCTATTTTATTCACTGTTTTTCAATGACGCTTTGACAGATTTAATGTATATATTATATATTATAATTGTATATATATATATATGTATATATATATATGTGTTTTGTGAGGAATAATAATTGTAATAATATATTATGTTATTTATATAAATGTTGGGTTGTATATATATTATTTTAGGGTATATATTAATTATATTATTAGTATACTTTGTGTGAGTTCTTCTTGAATCTAATTTGATTCCTAAATTATTGTAGTTTATCTCTATATTATTTTATAGATGTCTTGTGAGGTTGACTTTGGGTTTGACCATGTTTGACTTTAGTGGACTTTAGAGTTGACCATAGTTGACTTTTGACTTAGAATTGACTTATTGACCTAGAAATTGCCTAGTTTGACTTGTTCTCTTTCCGGGACCTTGTATTAATGTGGTATTCCATGTCTAGGTCTTCGAGGCACCGAGTCAGACATTTGTGAGACTGTTCATTGGACTTCAGGCGAGTACATTCTCTGATAGTTTCTCATTTATGATATCCTCTATGTTCGTTGTATCTAGTGTAGATTTACATGTTTCTCTCGACACTATGGTTACACGGATTGGTATATCCGGATCTCGTCATGAGATGTTATTCCTTGGTATATGGTATATATGGTGCAAGTATTATTTCATTGGTTATCTTGTACATGTACAGACACCGATTCCCGGGGAGACTAGCTATCTTCTTGGGGAATCTCGTGCCATAACGTACCGTGGTTGGATCTATTATATCAGTCGGGGTGGAGAGTATTTTAGTGTAGATATGTGATCATACCCTCCTTGTGCATGTCTTGTTCCTTGTGAGTGTTGATCATACACCGCACGTATAATCAGCCAGGCCATTATACTCTTGTGCAAGTTCCTAAGCCGATCACATGTTAAAGCTAGTACTCACGCTAGTACTCACACACTTAGTCATTAGTATTCTTGTTCTATCAGCATATTGTTCATTATTGTATTTCTTTCCAGTACTTCCTTATTGTCTATACATTTCTTGTATCTATTTATGCATCTTGTTTATCCACAGCTACTTACTGTTACATAGTTTTTATCATTATTTGAGAACTGCTGTTAGGGTTGTACTCTGCTCCTTTCCTGACTGGATATATTTTTCCAGATGACACTGAGGAGTACCCTACCTATATGGACCCCAGGATGTTGTGGGTTTAGATTCTGAGACCCTGGCTCAAAAGGGACTTATCCCAACTGAGACAGTTGACCCTGGAGTTGTAGCTTTATAGTTTTGTAGTATTCTTTTGTACTGGATTTGTCTCCAGCATATTTCTGTATTTTTCTTCAGACTCATTGATGTATTATTTTAGACTCATGAGTTGTATTGTGACTATTCTATTCTTATCTGATTCGTGTTCATTCTATCTTAGTTCTGTGATTGAGTACACTATCTTTTGGTGGTTCATTATATTAGATAGACTTTCTAGACAGCGTTCTACCGCCGATTCTGCGGCGTAGGCTGGGCGTTGTTTCCGACTAGTACCCTTACCCCGGGTGCGGGTCGTGACAAATTCCAACCAAGAAAATCAAGAAATAAACAGATAAAGGGGATAAGTATTAAAGATGAAGGGGTACTCGATCCCAATAATATGAGCTAGAAATAAACAGAAAATATTAAGAAGTAAAAGCATATATAAATCTATGATTCTTCTCTTGTGCAAGATATAGTTTCCTACAGTGGGAGAGAGAAAAATCTATGAGAGAAAAATGGAAAAAAAATAATGAGCAGTGTAAACCCCCTAATTTTCATATAAGATAATTTGATAATTTGAATTTATATTAATAGCATCATTATTATAAAAATATATATACATATAAAAAAATATTAGCATTAACCAAATTGAATTATTCTATTTTATTATTATAGTTTAAGTTGTGTGATCCTACACAAAATAACAAATTTGTTAGTTTGGAACAAAGAAGTGCACCACACTTTTGTGCATGCTACTATTCACGTGAGTAAATTATTTCCAAACTACACAAACCATGCAATACTTGCATGCACAAGAGCATTGATGCATAAGGAGCAAAATAAAATCTTTTGATTGCTTGCTTGTGTGTTGTAGCAAAACTTTAGTTGGTATCATTGTAGCAAATTTAGTTGGCATGGTCCTATAGCGACGTTAGTCTCTACTATTTAATTTGTTAATATTATATTGTGCATGACCACACATCTGTAACCGACAATAATCAAGCCTTTATTCACCTGTAACTCTTCTACCAAGTATTGAAAAAACATGGGTTATTCAAGCCTTTATTCACCTGTAACTCTTCTACCAAGTATTGAAAGGACAGGGGTTATTTTTTTGTGCTGTGATGGCACTCACTTATCCCATCTAGCCGTAACCCATTTCTCTTCTATATTTATAACCATCATTATTATCCCAATCCCATAACATTAGCTGCGGCCCTCGTTCTTCCCTTATTCTCCAGTGTTCCCTTCATTCTCCTCGAGCCTAGGTAAAGCTTTTCACCTTGCTATTGACTACTACCTCCTCGACACGTACAGGTCGCACTGGTCTTCTCCTCCTCCATAGGCTCGGGTACACTGAGATTACGTCACACTTACCTGTCAGGGACGATTGTGTGTGGAGATGTTTTTCGCATTTTTGATATTTTATCTCGGTGTGTTTCTCTCTAACTCGTAACCTGGCTTTTGTCATGTCTCTTCAATTCTTGCCTTAATCATATGCGTAGGTCTCCATCTAGTTGACACTAGAACAATTATGGAAGGGGATGAACTGCATAACTAAATACGATACCCATGAAAAGAAACAAGTTTGAGCCTATGAATAAACCATTAGCAAAGCTACTAGTGTAGCCATATTGGAGGATATTGTTTGCAAATAGACTCTTGAAATAAGTTTTGAGTGTAAGATGCAAATAAAATTAACCTATCAGGTAAACTTTCTTCTAATGTTAATCAAGGGGACATAGGATAGGGTGTGCAAATTAAGCATTTTTATTCATAAGTCGACCATACCCATTTTTTTATTTATTATTGAACCTTGACTCATTCATAAGAAAGCCATTTATTATTATTTTACAACTTCAATAATTAATTAACCCAATTTAAATTAGTAATAAATCTCTAAATTATTTTTACCTTCATTCCCTAGGTTCTCCGAACTCTTCAGACTTGGGCGTTGGACCCGAACCTCATCCTCAGTATTCGAAACTAGGCAAGTGTACCTTACCATACTTGCAGTAAATTGCTTTTTATTATTTTTTTGATCTATTTCTGAGTTATATCTATTCAATCTAGGACCGTGTGACATTACTTAAGGTCCGAATAAGATTCGGGTGTCAACGCCGTACGCGAAGTTATATAACGTCAAATAGAGATTGATATCGCGACCGTATACATTTTTGTGCTTGCATTATCAAGTACGTCATACCATAGGACACCTGACACTATTCATGAGACAGAATCTTTCTGAGTCATTTATGGTGATTCTGTATAGGCTATAGGGTTCGTGACATAGACTTTATATATGCATAGCTATTAATATGACTTGCTGCATTTGATATGAACTTGCATGTTATGGACATGAGACATCATGGATATGAGATGTGTGATTACATTGGGTAGGAAGAGACACACAGGCTACAGGCTGATTATATATATATATTTATTATTGTGAGGCTGTAGACTCTACATCAGAGCTAGGCACGTTACGTGATATTACTGCTACCGGCTCCCCGATACAGAGCTTATAATGGTCTCAGCCTGAGTACTAGCGATGCTCTCACTTGCATATCACATAGCTAGTTACATAGTTTACCCTATTAATTTATTTATTATTATACTGCATTTATTTTGGCTTGAGTTATTCTTGTACCTTGCTATGTCCCCTAAGGACATAGATCCGGATTATGTCCCCAGGTATAGTAGAGGAGATCTATCCTGAGGTATACGGGACATGAGCAGAAGCAGAAGCAGAAGTAGGAGCAATACCGATACCCGAGGACGATGTGATGGCCGAGGATTTCCCTTGAGTATCTGCTTTATCTATACTCAGTCTTTGTTGTTGTTAGACTCTTTTATTTTTTGTCTATTAAACTGCTGTATCAGACTTATTATCGGGTTGTTCCCCGGGATACTTTATTGAGACTTGATGTTGGTTTATATTTTATTATACTAATATTGATCGTATTTATCTTCCATGGATAAGATTAGAATATGACATATTTAGTGGACCTTTATTGTTGTTTTACAGCTTAAGTACACCTTGATGGGTCCGTTAAATTGGGTTTGCCCATTAGAGTGTGCTGTTGGCCATTTCCACGTGTCTAGTCCCTCAGTATTTTGAGACTGAGGTGTGACATAGTTTTTGTGGTGGCCTATGTAGGTCAATGACTAAATTGTTCGATTTCAACTAAGGGACCGAGCAAGCATGCAATAAGGATAGGATAAGTTTTAGGATCTCATCCATTGATTTGAATCGTTCTTGATCTTTATATCGGATTCAAATTAATTTCTTGATTTACATCCTGTTTTGATTCCTCTGTGCATTCTCATAGTTTACTTTCAATGCAGAATAATGGATCCAAGAACCGGTAAAGAAAATCCCTTAGGTACACCACAAGGTGCTGTGGTCACTTATGATGATGGAGTGACACCAGAAGATAGAGGACAATTAGCTCAAAGTAATCAAGCAGGCCAGCATACCTTAAGGTTTCGGCGTGATGATTTCCTACCACCGTCGTAGTTCACTTCACCAATGCCTGCTTTTCCACCAGGGAAATCTATGGACCGGCAGGAGATGTTTCAAATATTTTATACAATGATGCAAGCCCAACAACAGGTTCAACAAGAGGCTCAACGTCACGACATGGAGAACTTGAGGAATAGCCTAGTAGCCGCACTGGAGTAGGCGAACCCACCAGCTAGGCGACTATCGGCGGGATCTATCACTGATTTTTGCCAGCTGAAACCCCATACCTTTTCTGACAAGGAGGAGCCCACTGAAGTTCATGAGTGGCTCACAAACACACAACACCAGTTGTTAGCAGCTGAACTTCCGAGGGAGCGATGGATGACTGCCGTCAGGATGCAGTTGACGAGCAATGCGCATCATTGGTGGCTATCTGAAGAGAGATAGCTCGGACAGGACCGAGTCACTTGGGAGGAGTTCTCTAGACTCTTCCAAGAGATGTATATTCCAGCTATTGCTCGATCAGAACTTCGAGACAAGTTCAACGGCCTCATTCAAGGCAATATGACAGTGGAAGAATATAATACAGAGTTCATTCGACTGAGTCGCTATGCCCCTACCCTAATTTCAACAGAAGAAGAGAAGGCAGAGAAGTTCTTCGATGGACTCAGGTTTGAGCTCCAGAGATTGATCGGATCTGTTGTACCTACATCATATACAGACGTACTTGCTGCAGCAGGACGCATGGAGCACGTAACCAGGAGGAAGTCCAGCCTGAAGTGGCCATTCACATCAGCACCATCCAGAGCACCACATGGGGAGTCTGTAAAGCGACCCCAGAGGAATCTACCTCAGAGAGCAGCACTAAGAGCCCTATCCCTTCCTACTTGTCACTACTGTGGCAAGGTAGGCCATATCGAGAGGGAGTGCAGACGCAAGTTGGTACTATGCCTGATTTGCGGATCTAGCTAACATCCAGCCAAGGACTACTCTGGGTGCCGAGATGGAGTACCAATGGTAGATCGATCAGCTTTACCAGCACCGAGGACAGCTTATCCAGCATTGGGAGCACCAAAGATAGGAGTTGGAGGAGTCAGACCACCAGCTCCAGGAGGGTATCAGCAGAGACCACCTTTGGCACCACAGGCTATCACGACCCGCCCCCGATGTAAGGTTGCAAGTCAAAAATAACGCCCAGCCTATGCCGCAGAATCGGCGGTAGAACGCTATCTGGATAATCTATCTAGCAATATAATGAACCACCAACAATAACAATTTACTCAATCACAGAACTAAGATGGAAAATAGCACGAATCAGACGAATCAGATAAAGAAGAGAAAAGTCACATACAATTCATGAGTCTAAAATAATACATCAATGAGTCTGAAAGAATACTAACAAATAAGTTGGAGATAAATCCAGTACAAGAAATACAAAGAAGGTACTAATCTCGGGTCATCTGTCTCAGATGGGATAAGTTTCTCCTGAGCCAGGGTCTCTGACTCTAAACCCACAACATCCTGAGGTCCATAATTTGTAGGGTACCAGTTCTCAGTGTCATCTAGGAAAAATATATATCTAGTCAGGAAAGGAGCAGAGTACATCTCTAACAGTAAATAGATATGAATATACAAGATGCAACATTAGATACAAGAGATATATAATAAGAAAATACTGGAATAATACAATAATAAACAATATGATAATGATCAAGAATACTAATGACTAAGTGAGTGAGTACTAGTTTTAACATATGATCGGCTTGGGAACTTACACAGGAATAATGGCATGGTTAGTCATACGTGCGGTGCATGACCAACACTCACAGGAAAACAATACTTACACAGGAAGGTATGATCACATATCTACACTATAATACTCTTCACCCCCGACTGGTATAGTAGATCCAACCATGGTATGCTATGGCATGGGATTCTCTAGGAAGGTAGCAAATCTCCCCGAGAATCAGTATCTTTACATGTATAAGATAATCAATGAAATAAGACTTGCACAAGATATCTCATGACAAGATCTGGATATACCAATCCTTGTAACCATCGTGTCAAGAAACATGGATATCTATACTAGATACAATGAACATAGATGATATCATAAATAAAAAACTATCAGAGAATATACTCGCCTGAAGTCCAATGAATAGTCTCACAGATGTCTGATACGGTGCCTCAAAACCTAGATATGAAATACAACATCAATACAAGGTTTCAGAAAGAAAATAAGTTTAAACTAGTCAACTTCTAGGTCAACAAGTCAATTTTAAGTCAAAAGTCAAACTAAGTCAACTCTAAGGTCAACTATGGTCAACTATGGTCAACTACCTATTTCTAGGTTACACAAGTCTAACACAAACATATTGGTTGAAATACTAAAGTCTAAGTCACAAAACCCATATCTTAAATACTAGGATACCGTATCTCCGGATACGTAAATCCAAAAGGAAAATATCACATACAAATGCCAAAACAATATTATTAAATAAAATATTAAAGACAACCATTAATTAGGTACCTTGGTTTTGAACCAACTTGGTCTCACAACATAAACCCATAATCTTGATACCCCAAATCCAATACCTTGGGTATCCCCAATACCTTGGTACTTACTTTGGTATCTCAAGGTAATACCCAAATTCTAGTTATATTATCTACCCATATATATATATATATATATATATATATATATATATATATATACCTAATAATAGAAAATCTACCAAACTGTCGCTAAAAACCCTGCCCACTATCGCTGAAGACTACTGTTGATGCTGATACACTACTGTTTTAGTGAAAGATTCCTGCAGTTATCGCCAAAAATTATCGTTGTAGCTTCTGATACGGTGCTGATACTCTGCAGTATCAGTGACATATACCTGCAGTTATTGCTAACTGCTGTCACTATAGGGCTATTGCTGCTGTTGTGCGTTTATTGCTGCAGCAACACTTGCTGCTGCGACACTTGCTGCTGTCGCTAAAGCGGCTGCTGCTATTTCTGGCTGCTGTTGCTGTTGTGATGCTCTTGTCCACTGTTGTCGCTAATAAAAATATATGTTTATATATACAATATATATCTAAATACCATATATATAACCCACAATATATATATATATATATATATATATATATATATATATATATATATATATATATATATATATATATATATATATGCAATATGCATATAAAACTATTAATAGCTATACATACACTCATACGTAGTAAATTGTACAAAATACCACATAGTAACATACATACACACACACACACACACACACACACACACACACACACACACACACACAGACACACACAGACACACACACACACACACACACACACACACACACATATATATATATATATATATATATAAAATTATTTCCCATATATAACACACATTATATAAATATAATCATAACACATGTAATTATATTTAACATATACATACATACATATATATATATATATATATATATATATATATATATATATATATATTATAATAAATATATACATGTAGAAGAATAGTTACATACAATATATACACCTATAGTATATACATTGATACATAGATCTAAGACACAATATTACATAAATATATATACCACATTATATATATATATATATATATATATATATATATATATATATATATATATATACAATTATATTATCCTTGAAATAAGAACACAAGATCATAGATCTATAATTAAATTGCACACACATGAAATGTATCATCCGGTATCCCACTAGATCTAGGATACGCTTGCGATATGAGTCCACCACACATCTAAATATAACCGGAAGGACACGAACAAGTCATATATATTATTTATGAACAATACGAAGACTCAAATACAAATCTACGTGTCCGTGTCAAAATATGATATGTACAAAGTGCCGTGTCGGAGGAAAACCCCCAATATCAACACGTATCACAAAATTGTTAGGATGCGACCTACACGTACCCAATTGTGGATACGACTCTAGCCCCAAACATACAAGCATATATCAAATTAATCTATAGGACCAATTGACACACACAATAAATGTCAATCTTGGAATTCCCCCAAAATGGATACAAAAAGCACCAAACTTTCTCAATAGGCCTCCTATGAACACAAAACCAAATCCTATGGGTAGCCTATGCATATGGGTTGATTTCTCATGGTTAAATCTCAGATTTAGAACCTAAATTAAGAAAAAACTAAATTATACCTATTGGAAGATGGATTCCCAATGCAACCTCTAAATCTGATGAAATTGGCCTCCAACTTGTAGATCCTTGCTCCTCTTTGTAGATCCTTGCTTCCTTCTTCTAGATTCTTGCTCTACTAGCCTCTAATGGTGATTTGGGAAGGAATTGGGATAAAATTTGGTAGGAAAATGAAGTAAAACTGAAGAAATTTGGTTGAGGTAATTTCTAGATCTAGTTTCCAAATGAAAAGAGGAGAGAGAATTAATTTTCTTCCCTCAAAATAGGATGACCCCATTTCCCCTTTCTCAAGCTACTATGAATTGTCCAATATACCCCTTGGAGCCTCTCATAAAGAAATAATTAAGGAGAAAAGTTTCTAGTCTAATGGTTTAATTAATTTAATCCATCTCCTTAACAATGGGCTTTCTAAATGGGCTAAAATTCTATCAATTAATACATGTTGATCCATGAGTCTAAACTAAACTAGTTAGGTCCACTAATACAAGTTAAAAATAAATAACTAACATCTAAAAATAATTAAATAATACAACAAATATTTATTTATCATGCAAAATATTTAATTAAATATGAATTTACTAAAATATCCTTTCCTATAAAATGTGGTAGTGACAACTCAACCCTCCTTAAATAATTTTTTCCTCGAAATTCAAAGATGAAAACTACCCCCAGAAAACAAAAGATCATAACAAAAGATCATAACAAAAGAACAGAACTAAGAAACAGAACTAACTATGAAAGAACATAACATATTTAGGAAAGAATATACCTCAAGGCACAAATAAATATGGGTAACGCTCTCGCATTTTATCCTCCCTCTCCCTGGTAGACTCCCTCGGAGAGTGATGCCTCCATGCGACGCACACCAAAGAAATAGTCTGGTTCCTCAGCACCTTCTCTCTCCGATCCAAAATCTCAACTGGCTGCTCTGGATAGTTAAGAGTATGGCCCATCTCTATCTCTGAGTGATCCATTATATGACTAGGATCCGCTATGTACCATCTCAACTGTGACACATAGAACATGTTGTGCACTTTCTCCAATGCAGGTGGTAAGTTTAGTCAATAAGCAACTGCACCGACCCTCTCTAGAATAGTGAAAGGTCCGATAAATCATGGACTAAGCTTCCAGCCTCCACCGAAGCGAATCGTGCCTTGTGTCGAAGAAATCCTCAGAAACACCAAACCACCCACCTAGAACAAAACATAACCTTAAGAACTTAGTCTATAACAAACAACCAATAGCAAGCACAAACAAAATTTAAACTATACCTCAAACTCCAAAGGTCTCTGGTGGCTATCGGCCCAATACCGCTGTCTGTCCTACGCCACACGAAGTCTGTCTCTGATCAACTAAACCTTTTCTGCTGCATCCACAACCATCTTTGGCCCAAGCAAAACTTTTTCTGTAACATTGTCCCACGACAAGGGAGTATGACACCTCCGACCGTACAGAGCTTCAAAAGGTGACATCTCTATACTAGCCTGCTAACAGTTATTATAAGCAAACTCTACCAAATGGAGATGGTCCTCCCAAGAATCCCAAAAATCTAGTACACAAGTGTGCAACGTATCCTCGAGAGTCTGAATAGTCCTCTCTGACTGCCCATCTGTCTGGGGATGATATGCAGTACTGAACTTGAGCTGAGTGCCCAAACTCTCCTACAAACTCCTCTAGAAATAAAAAATAAAACAACTATCCCGATCCGAGACTATACTGACGGTTACTCCATGTATCCTAATAATCTGCCTCACGTACATCTCTTCCAACTTCTCCTTAGACAAACTCGCCTAGAAAGGCAAAAAATGGGCTACTTGGTCAACCTATCAACGATAACCCAAATTGCGTCTTTTCCTCCTGGAGATTGTGGAAGTCCGGATACAAAATCTATAGTAATGTGCTTCTACTTCCACTCTGGAATGGGTAATGGCTGAAGTAAACCTCCTGGCCTCTGTCTCTCGCCTTTCAACTGTTGGCACACTAAGCATCTGGATACAAACTGTGCCACTTCCCTCTTCATGCCATACCACCACACACTCTCTCGCATATCCCGATATATCTTGTTGGCTCTTGGATGCATGGAATACTGAGAGCGATGCACTTCTTGCATCACCTCCTCACGCAGCTCCCCACTAGGCACACACAACCTAACTCCATGCCTCAAAGATCTATCCTAAGCAATAATGAAATTATCCTCCAATACTGCTCTCACCCGAGAGCTGATACTCCTTAGAGATACATCCTCATACTGTGCTACCTTGATCCTGTCCATCAAATCTGAAGGTATCTACAATCCACACATCTGCATAGCACAACCAGAAACTATTACCTTGATGCCCAAGCTCTCCAAGTACTCCAATAAATATCGATCCTGCGTCAAGAACATAGCTACCAGATACCTACTCAAAGCATCTACAACTATATTAGCTTTTCCAGGATGATATTGCAAATATATATCAAAATCCTTTATCAGCTCCAACTACCGATGCTGCCTCATGTTCAACTCCTTCTGCGTGAAAACGTACTTCAAGCTTTCGTGGTCTGTGAAGATCTCCACACGCTCTCCGTACAAATAATATTTCCACAACTTCAGAGCGAATATGACTGCTGCCAACTCCAAATCATGGGTATGATAGTTCTTTTCATGAGGACTCAATTGCCTGGATGCATAAGAAATCACTTTCCCATTCTGCTGAAGAACACAACCCAAACCTTTCCCCGATGCATCACTATAAATAGCGAAACCTCCAGACCCTGATGACAACGTCAAAATAGGAGCAAATGTCAACCTCTTCTTAAATTCCTTAAAAGTAACTTGGCAATCCTCCGTCCAATCAAACTCTACATCCTTTTTGGTGAGTCTGGTCATCGGCTCGGCAATCCTCAAACTTCCTGTAGTAGTCGGCCAATCCCAAGAAACTCCTGATCTCTGCTACCGAACTCGGGGTCTTCCAAGATTCTACTGCTGCGATCTTCTTTAGATCTACTGAAATACAATCACCAGTCATAACATGCCCCAAGAATTCCTCCATGTCTAAGAAGAACTCACACTTGGACAACTTCTCATACAGCTTCTCCTTCCTCAGCACATCCAACACAATCCTTAAATGCTCCTCGTGCTACTTCGGTATCTTTGAGTATATGAGTATATCATCGATGAACTCCACCACGAACTTGTCAAAGTAATGATGGAACACCTTGTTCATCAAGTTCATAAATACCGTCGGTGCATTAGCCAATCCAAACGGTATCAACATAAACTCGTACTGACCATACCGAGTTCTAAAAATAGTCTTCGGTATGTCCTCCGGCTTCACCTTCACCTGATGGTATCCTGATCTCAAATCTATCTTAGAAAATACATTGGCACCACTCAATTGATCGAACAGATCATCAATCCGTAGCAAAGGGTTCTTATTCTTGATATTGAGATTATTCAAAGTCCTGTAATCAATGCACATGCGCACCGATCCATCCTTCTTCGGTACAAACAATATCGGGGCTCCCCATGGTGAAGAACTCGATCTGATAAACCCCTTATCCTGTAATTTATCCACCTGCTTCGTCAGCTCGACCAGCTAGCTGTTGTTTACTCTATAGATATGTTGCGAAATTAGTTCTACACCTGGCACCAAGTCTATAGAGAATTCAATATCTCGATCTGGCGACAATCCTGACAATTCCTCAGGAAACACATCCAAGAACTCTGCTGTCAATGGATGTGGCAACTCCTTATCTTCCACGATAGCTCCATAAATAATGCCATCTCCCTGCTCTGCAGCTCCTCTAGCAAACTTAAACTCTGGCTCTCCCGGTAGACCAAACAAAACTCTACCTCCTCTACAATCTATGCTAGCACGGTGCCTACTCAACCAGTCCATCCCTAGTACAATATCGTAGCTCGGAAGTGGCATTACAAGTAGATATGAACTCAACTCTCGGCCTCCCAGAGTAACTCTTTGATCCATGCGAATATCATTAACCAGGATAATGCCTCCCCTGGTCATGATCTTGTAAGTCCTAAGCAAAGTCTCAGCTACCAAACCATGATTCAGAGCAAAAGGAACAGATACGAAACTATGGGAAGCACTACTATCAAACAAAGCTAAAGCTGGAATGGAATCAAGAGAATAGAACCTGCCATGACTTCTCCGGTGGGTTCGTCCTCCTCGACGGTCATAGCAAACGCTCATCCCTGATGTGCACCTCTCTGCTACTGATACTAGATATAATGCTACTGCTGTGTCAAAAGCGGTCCCCTCGGCTGTACTGTAGGTGGTCTCGTTTGTGCCCTCGGAGCTGAAGCTGCTCCCTGAACTGTACGACGAGGACACTCTTTCATCTGATATCCTTCAGTACCACAGTACAAACAAACTCCCAACCTCTTCCTCCAAACTTCCCAGATGTGGCCGAGCTTCTTGCAAAAAATGGCAGAAAGATTGCTGTAACTGTCTTTGCTGCTGTGGTGCCTGGTAAAAAAGTGCCCTAGATGGAGTCTGGTGGTGCTGTGGCTGCTGGAAAGGTTTGGACTGGAAATGAGGTTATTTTGCAGATACTGCACTGTTGTTTGCCCTCATAAAAGAATCTCGGTCTCTCTTGGGCTTCAAACCCAACTCCCGCTCAACCTTGCGTGCCTCCGCATGTATCTCCGTGTATGTCTCATAAAAAGACGGAATTAGGATCTTTACTTCCTATTTTAGACCCTTACGAAAACGAATAGCCCAAAACTCTGTCTCTCTCACCGAATATTCTGTAAAATGGCTCAACCTATCGAACTTTGCAGCGTACTCCTCCACAGACATACTCCCCTGAATGAGACTCTCGAACTGCCTTCCCAAGTCTAGCCTGTCTGCCCGAGCGAAAAACTTTTTCTTGAAAAGGTCCTTGATTACCTCCCAAGACTGTCCTGCGTCAACCAGAATCGGCTCATTCCTGAACCAAGTACAAGCAACGTCGAACAGTTAAAGTCCTACCGCCTCAACCTTCAGATCCCCAGAAAGATGGGATACCCTCATAAGACGCTCAATGTCCTCGTGCTAATCATCAGAATAGACGATGCCCTCCGTCCCCTTGAAGACCCTAAGCTCCAGCTTCTTGAAGTCCTGAATTTTGCCTGGCCGAAGCTGAGCAACCTGAGGAATATCCTGTTGCTGGACCGAAACTCCTTTCTATACTACGGCACAAGCAAGCTGATGAGCACTCTCGATGCCCTGTCGTAGAACGTCGGTCTGCCTCTGATGTGCCTCTGATTGAGCCCTTTGTGCCTCGAGCATCTCACAAAATAGTATAAATATCTGTGTCACCTTTGCTGGCACAGGAGGTAGAGGTGGAAGCCCCTCAGATACAATTGGCATAGTCCTCTAAGCAGGTGGTGGGCCTCCTAAAGCAGCTGACACTCCAATCACCGGAGAAGTGACTGGTGCAGGCCCTCGGAATATCGCAGACCTCTCAGAAACTGCTCTTCCCTACTGCTATCTAGTCTTATACGACATCCCGAGACAAAGCGAAAGAAAGAATCAATATGGCACATGATGTAAGGCACTCAAGGGAATGACAGTTTAAGAGATCAAGTATCAAATATCAAAGGAGAATAGTTGAATCAAAAGAATTTTCCTAGATGTGATTGAGTATTCTCAGCCTATAGCCTATAACCTATATCCTATCGCAGGCTCACAGTAGTACAACTAAATCATTGTACTACCACGATATCTCACAACTTGCGAAGCTAGACCTGTATGGGCCACCACTAAAAATGTGTCATGACCCACACCCGATGTAAGGTTGCAAATCGGAAACAACGCCCAACCTACGCCTCAGAATCGGTGGTAGAACGCTGTCTGGGTAATCTATCTAGCAATATAATAAATCACCAACAATAACAATATACTCAATCACAGAACTAAGATAAAAAATTGTACGAATCAGATAAAGAATAGAAAAGTCATATACAACTCATGAGTCTAAAATATTACATCAATGAGTCTGAAAGAATACTAACAAGTAAGCTGGAGACAAATCCAGTACAAGAAATACTAAGAAGGTACTAATCCCGGGTCATCTGTCTCAGTCGGGATAAGTCCCTCCTGAGCCAGGGTCTCTGACTCTAAACCCACAACATCCTGAGGTCCATAATGTGTAGGGTACCAGTCCTCAGTGTCATCTAGGAAAAATATATATTCAGTCAGGGAAGGAGCAGAGTACATCTCTAATAGCAGTTCTAATCAATGATAAAAACTATGTAACAGTAAATAGATATGAATATACAAGATGCAACAATAGATACAAGAGATATACAATAAAAAATACTAGAATAATACAATAATAAACCATATGACAATGATCAAGAATACTAATGACTAAGTGAATGAGTACTAGCTTTAACATATGATCGGCTTGGAAACTTGCACAGGAATAAAAATCTAATTAGTCTGAAAGAATACTAACAAATAAGCTGAAGACAAATCCAGTACAAGAAATAATAAGAAGGTAGTAATCCTGGATCATCTGTCTCAGCCAGGATAAATAATACATCAATGAGTCTGAAAGAATACTAACAAATAAGCTGGAGACAAATCCAGTATAAGAAATACTAAGAAGGTACTAATCCCAGGTCATCTGTCTCAGTCAGGATAAGTCCCTCCTGAGCCAGGGTCTCTGACTCTAAACCTACAATATCCTGAGGTCTATAATATGTAGGGTACCAGTCCTCAGTGTCATCTGAAAAAAATATATATCAGTTAGGAAAGGAGCAGAGTACATCTCTAATAGCTGTTCTAATCAATGATAAAAACTATTTAACATTAAATGGATGTGAATATACAAGATACAATAATAGATACAAGAGATATATAATAAGAAATACTAGAATAATATAATAATGAACAATATGACAATGATCAAGAATACTAATGACTAAGTGAGTAAGAACTAGCTTTAACATATGATCGACTTGGGAACTTGCACATGAATAATGGCCTGGTTAGTCATACGTGTGGTGCATGACCAATACTCACAGGAAAACAATACTTGCATAGGAAGGTATGATCACATATCTACACTTAATACTCCCCACCCTCGACTGGTACAGTAGATCTAACCATGGTATGCTATGGACGGAATTCTCTAGGAAGGTAGCAAATCTTCCCGAGAATCAGTGTTTGTACATGTACACTTGCACAAGATACACCATATACAAGGAATAACATCTTATGACGAGATCTGGATATACCAATCCGTATAACCATCGTGTCAAGAAACATGATATCTATACTATATACAATGAACATAGAGGATATCATAAATGAGAAACTATCAGAGAATGTACTCACCTGAAGTCCAATGAATAGTCTCATAGATATCTGATACGGTGCCTCAAAGACCTAGATATGGAATACAACATCAATACAAGGTTCAGGAAAGAAATAAGTTTAAACTAGTCAACTTTTAGGTCAACAAGTCAATTCTAAGTCAAAAGTCAAACTAAGTCAACTCTAAGGTCAACTATGGTCAACTATAGACAACTATGGTCAACTACCTATTTCTAGGTTGCACAAGTCTAACACAAAGATATTGGGTTGAAATACCAAAGTCTAGGTCACAAAACCCATATCTTAAATACTAGGATACCGTATCTCCGGATACGTAAATCTAAAAGGAAAACAACACATACAAATGCCAAAATAAAATTATTAAATAAAATCTTAAAGACAACCATTAATTAGGTACCTTAGTTTTTAACCAACTTGGTATCACAACATAAATCCATAATCTTGATATCCCAAACCCAATACCTTTGGTATCCCCAATACCTTGGTACTTACTTTGGTATCTCAAGGTAATACCCAAATACTAGTTATACTATCTACCCATATATATATATATATATGCTACAATAATTATTATACATATAGTATAATACAAGTAGCAATTAGAAAAATATTTACTTATATATTAATACCAAATATATATCTATCTATCTATCTATATATATAAATACCTAATAATAGAAAATCTGCCAAACTTTCGCTAAAAACTCTGCCCACTATCGCTGAAGACTGTTGTTGATGCTGATACACTACTGTTTTAGTGACAGATTCTTGTAGTTGTCACTAAAAACCGTCGCTGTAGCTTCTGATACGGTGCTGATATTCAGCAGTATCAGTGACAGATTCCTGCAGTTGTTGCTAACTGCTGTCACTATAGGACTACTGCAGTTGCTGTGCATTTATTGCTGCAGCGACACTTGCTGCTGCGACACTTGCTGCTGTCGCTAATGCGGCTGTTGGGGGTTTTCCCTCCGACACTTGCTACTATGTCTACCTGCTGCTGCTGCTGTTATTTCTGCCTGTTGCGACGAAATGTGACGTACAAAGTCCCGTGTCGGAAGAAAAATCCCCAAATCAACACGTATCACCAAATTGTTGGGATACGACCTATACGTACCCAATTGTGGATACGACACTAGCCCCAAACACACAAGCACATGTCAAATTAATCAATAGGACCAATTGACGCACACAACACAACAAATGTCAATCTCGGAATTCTTCCAAAATTGATATAAAAGTACCGTAACATTGTCAATAGGCCTCCTATGAACACAAAACTAAATCCTATGGATAGCCTATGCATATGGGTTGATTTCTTATGGTTAAATCTTAGATTTAGAACCTAAATTAAGGGGAAAAACTAAATTGTACCTATTGGAAGATGGATTTCTAATGCAACCTCCAAATATGATGAAACTGGCCTCCAACTTGTAGATCCTTGCTCCTCTTTGTAGATCCTTGCTCCACTAGCCTCCAATAATGATTTGGAAAGGAATTGGGATAAAATTTGGTAGAGAAATAAAGTGGGAATAAAAGAATTTGATTGAGAGAATTTCTGGATCTAGTTTCCAAATGAAAAGAGGAGAGAGAATTAATTTTCCCCCCTCTAAATAGGCCAGCTCCCTTTCCCCTTCCTCAAGCTACTATAAAAAATCCAATATACCCCTTGGGGCCTCTCATGAAGAAATAATTAAGGAGGGAAGCTTATAGTCTAATGGTTTAATTAATTTTGATCCATCTCCTTAACAATGGGCTTTCTAAATGGGCTAAAATTCTATCAATTAATACATGTTGGTCCATGAGTCTAAACTAAACTAGTTAGGTCCACAAACACAAGTCCAAAATAAATAACTAAAATCTAACAACAATTAAATAATACCACAAATAATTATTTATTATGCACAATATTTAATTAAATATAAATTTACTAAAATATCCTTTCCTAGAAAATATGGTAGTGACACAGGCAGCACTATTCCAGCAAACTCGGCAGCAGAGAGGTCCAGCTCAGGGACGAGGACATGTATTTGCATTGGCTATTGAGGAGGAAGCTACTACATGAGAGGTTATAGCAGGTACTACATTAGTAGCTTCATTACCTGCTGTAGCTTTATTCGATTTTGGAGTATCGCATTCATTCATAGTTGCTAACTTCATAGCCACAAATAGAGTAGCTACCGCACCCCTTCCGAAGACTAAAAAAATTATTACGGGAGGTAGAATTATTCTAGTTAGTGTCATCTGTAGATCTTGTTCAGTAGTAGTCTGTGGAAGAGAGATGCGAGCTCAATTCATGATCTTTTCTATGCTGGATTATGATGTTATACTTGGTTTGGACTGGTTAAGTCAGTACCATATGACCCTAGATTGCCGGATTGGACGGGTTATATTTAGACCGCCTGGACATCTAGAGTTTGAGTTTTTTCGGGGAGCTATAGATCAAGGTGTTCAGCCTACACTTAGGGAGCTATCTGTAGAAAGGGAGTCAGGTTACCCAAGAGTTATATCAGAGTTTTGGATGTATTCTCCGATGATCTTCCAGCCTTACCACCTGATCAGGAAATAGAATTCACAATATTCTTGATTCCAGGAGCGGAACCTATCACTTTATCAGTGTACCGGCTAGCACCTAAGGAGTTGGTAGAATTGAAGGAGCAAGTTGATGATCTTCTGGAGAAGGGTTTTATTCGACCCAGTATTTCACCAAGGGAAGCACCCATACTATTTGTGCCGAAGAAGGATGGGACGGTCCGCCTATGTATTGACTACAGGGTACTGAATGCTGTAACCATTAAGAACCGATATCCCTTGCCACGCATTGATGACCTATTCGATCAGTTGAGTAGTGCTAGTGTATTCTCAAAGATTGATCTTAGATCCGGTTATCACCAGATTAGAGTGAGAAAGGAGGATATATCGAAGACAGCCTTCAAGACCAAGTATGGACACTATGAGTTCTTAGTTATGCCGTTTGGTTTAATCAACGTGCCAGCTGTGTTCATAAGTTTAATGAACAAAGTTTTTCATCAGTACTTGGACAAGTTCGTGGTTATGTTTATTGAAGACATTTTGGTTTATTCCAAGAGCCACGAAGAGCATAAAAAGCATCTCAGAATCGTGCTAGAGACGCTGAGACAGGAGAAGCTGTATGCCAAACTCAGTAAATATAAGTTTTGTATAGATAAGCTGCCTTTCCTGGGACATATCATCTCCGGAGAAGGACTTTCAGTTGATCCAATGAATGTTGCGGCAATAGAAACTTTGCCTACACCCACATTAGTTGCAGAAGTGTGAAGTTTTCTCTGACTTGCTGGATACTACCGGAGGTTAGTAGAGAATTTCTCAAGGATTGCAGAGCCTATGACGCGGTTGACACGTAAGGACCAGGTGTTTACATGGACGAAAGATTGTCAGAAGGCCTTTGAAGAGTTGAAGAGGCGATTGACAACAACACCGGTCTTGACTCTTCCTTCCGGATCCGGACGCTTTATTGTTTATAGTGATGCGTCAGGTAGTGGACTAGGATGTGTTTTGATACAACATGGCAAAGTTATCGCTTATGCATCGAGACAACTGAAGGTCCATTAAAAGAAATACCCGACGCACAATCTTGAGCTAGCTGCAGTAATATTTGCATTAAAGATATAGAGGCACTATCTTTATGGAGAGAAGGTAGAAATCTTTACTGATCACAAAAGTATAAAGTATCTACATACTCAGAAAGAGCTCAACATGAGACAGAGATGTTGGTTGGAGTTGATGGTCGACTTTGATATAGATTTACAGTACCATCCGGGCAAGATGAATGTCATAACAGACACACTTAGCAGGAAGCCCACAACTTATTTCTTAACAATGCAGTCCCAGTTATTAGAGGAACTACATGAGCTCAAGATAGAGATTATTTTTCCAAGATAAAGTGGCTTGTTGGTGAATCTTGAAGTTAAATCATCACTAGTAGAGAGGATTAAGGCAGCATTACCCACATATGCTAGATTTCGAAGACTTAAAGAGAAAACAGAAGCTGGTATGCAGACAGGACTTTAAATCCATGAGGATGGGATATTAAGGTACGAAAATTGCCTATATGTTCCAAATAGGGACTTGAGACATAAGTTAATATCTGAAGCATATAGCTCCATGTATTCTATTTATTTGGGAGGTACAAAGATGTACTGAGATTTGAGGCAGTATTATTGGTGGCATGGGATAAAGAGAGAGCGATTGCACGATTTATGGCAAAATATTTGGTCTGCCTGCAAGTTAAGGCCGAGCATCAGAGAACTGCTGGTATGTTACAGCCGCTTTCCATATCCGAACGGAAGTGGGAACATATCACTATGGATTTTGTTACAGGATTTTCAAGAAGCCCCACTGGGAAAGATACAGTATGGATTATTATGGATCGACTCACTAAATCGGCATATTTCTTGTCGTTTAGATTTGGACAGTCCACAGAATTTTTAGCCGACATGTACATATGACAGATCATAAGATTACATGGAGTATCGGCTAGTATAGTGTCAGATCGTGACTCAAGATTTATATCCCATTTTTGGTGAAGCATGCAAGAGAGTCTTGGCACCCGACTCAAGTTTAGCACTACTTACCATCCATAAATAGATGGTCCGTCGGAGCGCACGATTCAGATCCTGGAAGATATGCTAAGGTCGTGTATGTTAGACTTCGGAGGGACTTGGGAAGACCATTTGCACTTAGTGGAGTTCTCTTACAATAACAGCTACTAGGCGAGCATCCACATGGCACCATTCAAGGCTTTGTACGACAGGAAGTGCAGATCACCGATATGTTGGAGTGACGTTGGCGAGCGTTAGATACTTGGTCCAGAGTTAGTGATGCAGATAGTTGAGAAGGTGAAGCAAATTCAGAGTCATCTTCATACAGCTCAGGACAGACAAAAGCATTGGGCTGATACACACAGACGACCTTTGGAGTTCAAGGAAGGAGAACATGTATTCTTATGGATTTCACCTACTCGAGGTACTATTCGATTTGGGAGTAGAGGCAAGCTGAGCCTGAGGTACATTGGGCCATTTAATTTTTTGGAGCGTATTGGTGAGGTGGCGTATCGTCTTGCATTACCCCCATCTTTAGAGAGAGTGCATGCTGTCTTCCATGTCTCATAGCTGAGGAGGTACGTGACTGACCCAAGCCACGTAGTTGATTATTCTGAGATTGTAGTGGGCCCTAGCTTGAGGTATGAAGAGCAGCCAGTTGGGATACTCGACATCAGTGAGAAGATATTACGAGGTCAGATGATTAGACTGGTCCGAGTAGCTTGGAAACATTACTCCCCCGACGAATCTACTTGGGAACGAGAGGATATCATACGCTAGCGTTATCCTCACCTATTTGAAGATGCAGGTATGATCTAAGAACTACCTATAGGTTACCAAGATTATTTTTTTATAGTTAATTCTTAATTGCGAGGACGCAATTCTTTTAAGGTGGGTAGATTGTAAACCCCCTAATTTTTATATAGGATAATTTGATAATTAAAATTTATATTAATAGCATTATTATTATAAAAATACATATATACATATATATATATATATATATATAAAATATTAGCATTAACCTACTTGAATTATTTTATTTTATTATTATATTTTAGGTTGTGTGATCCTACACAAAATAACAAATTTGTTAGTTTGGAACAAAGAAGTGCACCACATATTTGTGCATGCTACTATTCACGTGAGTAAATTATTTTCAAACTACATAAACCATGCAATATTTGCATGCACAGGAGCATTGATGCATAAGGAGCAAAATAGAATCTTTTGATTGCTTGCTTGTGTGTGGTAGCAAAAAGCTTTTGGTAGAAAAACTTTATGTTGGTATCATTGTAGCAAATTTAGTTGGCATGGTCCTATAGCGAGGTTAGTCTCCACTATTTAATTTGTTAATATTATATTGTGCATGACCACACATCTGTAACCGACAATAATCAAGCCTTTATTCACCTGTAACTCTTTTACCAAGTATTGAAAGGACATGGGTTATTCAAGCCTTTATTCACCTGTAACTCTTCTACCAAGTATTGAAAGGATAGGGGTTATTCAAGCCTTTATTCACCTGTAACTCTTCTACCAAGTATTGAAAGGACAGGGTTATTTTTTTGTGTTGTGATGGAACTCACTTATCCTATCTAGTCGTAACCTATTCCTCTTCTATATTTATAACCATCATTATCATCCCAATCCCATAACATTAGCTGTGGCCCTCGTTCTTCCCCTATTCTCCAGTGTTCCCTTCATTCTTCTCGAGCCTAGGTGAATCTTTTCACCTTGATATCGACTACTACCTCCTCGATACGTACAAGTCGCATTGGTCTTCTCCTCCTCCGTGGGTTCGGGTACACTGAGATCACGTCACACTTACCTGTCAAGAACGATTGTGTGTGGAGACGTTCTTCGCGTTTCCGATATTTCATCTCAGTGAGTTTCTCTCCAACTCGTAACCTGGCTCTTGTCATATCTCTTCAATTCTTGCCTTAATCATATGTGTAGGTCTCCATCTAGTTGCCACTAGAATAATTATGGAAGGGGATAAACTGCATAACTAAATACTATACCCATAGAAAGAAACATTTGAGCCTATGAATAAACCATTAGCAGAGCTACTAGTGTAGCCATATTGGAGGATACTGTTTGCAAATAGACTCTTAAAATAAGTTTTAAGTGTAAGATGCGAATAAAAGTAACCTATTAGATAAAATTTATTCTAATGTTAATCAAGGGGTGTGCAAATTAAGCATTTTTATTCATAAGTCGACCATACCCATTTTTTATTTATTATTGAACCTTGACTCATTCATAAGAAAGCCTTTTGTTATTATTTTACAACTTTAGTAATTAATAAAACCAATTTAAATTAGTAATAAATCTATAAATTAGTTTTACCATCATTTCTTAGGTTCTCCGAACTCTTCGAACTTGGGCGTTGGACCAGAACCTCATCCTCAGTATTCGAAACCAGGTAAGTGTACCTTACCATACTTGCAGTAAATTGCTTTTTATTATTCTCTTGATCAATTTCTAAGTTATATCTATTCCACCTAGGACCGTGTGACATTACTTAACGTCCGAATAAGATTCGGGTATCAATGCCATACGCGGAGTTGTGTAACGTTACCTAGAGATTGATATCGTGATCCTATACATTTTCGTGCTTGTATTATCAAGTACGTCATACCATAGGACACTTGACACTATTCATGAGAAAGAATCTTCCTGAGTCATTCATGGTGATTCTGTATAGGCTACAGGATTCGTGACATAAACTTTATATATATGCATAGCTATCAATATGACTTGCTGCATTAGATATGATCTTGCGTGTTATGGATATGAGACGTCGTGGACATGAGACGTATGATTACTTTGGGTAGGGAGAGACACACAGGCTAAGGCTAATTATATATATATATATTTATTATTGTGAGGCCGTAGACTCTACATCAGAGCTAGGCACATTACGTGATATTACTGCTACCGGCTCCCCGACACAGAGCTTGTAGTGGTCTCAGCCTGAGTACTAGTGATGCTCTCACTTGTATATCATATAGCTGGTTACATAGTTTACCCTATTGATTTATTTATTATTGTACTGTATTTATTTTGGCTTGAGTTATTCTTGTACCTTGCTATGTCCCCTTAGGACCTGGATCCAGATTATGTCCCCAGGTATAGCATAGTAGATCTATCCCGAAGTATACGGGATAAAAGCAAAAGCAGAAACAGAAGCAGGAGCAATACCGATACCCGAGGACGAGGTGATGGCCGAGGATTTCCCCTAAGTATCTGCTTTATCTATACTCAATCTTTGTTGTTGTTATACTCTTTTATTTCTTGTCTATTGAACTGCTGTATCAGACTTATTATCGGGTTGTTCCCCGGGATACTTTATTAAGACTTGATGTTGGTTTATATTTTATTATGCTGATATTGATCGTATTTATCTTCCATGGATGAGATTAGAATGTGACATGTTTAGTCGACCTTTATTATTGTTAGACAACTTAAGTACATCTTGATGGGTCCTTTAAATTGGGTTTACACATTATAGTGCGCTATTGGCCATTGCCACGTGTCTAGTCCCTCGGTATTTTGGGACTGGGGCGTGACAAGCAGAGAGAGAAATAGAAATATATAGATTTAGGTTTGATATATTGACCTTTGGGTCAGTCAAACCCATCTAAGCCACACATGCCACCAACCCAACCAAATTTACTCTCTCCACAACTCTCGGGTTTCGGTCTAAACAATGGCCGGGCTAGCAAGCAATATGCACCAAAGTGCGCCATGGACAATATGCACCAAAGTGCGCCGAGAAAAAGGGATGACATCTCACCTACCTTATAAAATTTTTGTCCTCAAAATTCAAACTTAAGGCTAGCTAGAGATATCAAGATAAGTAACAAGCTAACTACAAGAAATCTATACATGCAAGCAATAAAATCACAACACATAGGTAATCGCCTGATCACGAAATCTAAGATACGAAGAAAAAAGGTAGAATATACCTTCCGAATCGAATAGATGCGGGTACCGAGACTGTATATCATTCTCGCGCTCCCATATCGATTCTCCAAGAGTGTGATGGCCCAGGCAAGTCGGATAAGAGAAATAGTCTAGTTCTTGAGTACCTTCTCCCTACGGTCTAGAATGGATACAGGTTGTTCCTCGTAAGATAAGTCGGTACCAACGAATAATTCAGAGTGAACGAGGATATGACTCAGATCCGGGACATACCTACACAACTGAGATACATAAAATACATCGTGTACCTCATGTAGCAAAGGTAGGAGGGCAAGATGATAAGCCACATCGCCTACATGATCGAGAATGTAAAAATACCTAATGTATCACAGAGTAAGCTTCCTGTGGACCCCGAATCTAATAACTCCATGGGTTGGCAAAATCCGCAAGAACACGTGGTCGCTGACATAAAATTCTAAAGGCCTATGATGCTGGTCTGCACAGTGACGATACCGATCCTGCATAATCCGAAGTCGCTCTCTCATTACCAAGATAAGTCAAATTAGCGACGCTTAAAAACGTCGCTAAATTGGTAAAAAATTTTACAAATAAAAATTAGCGACGTAATTAACGACGTTTAATGTTAGTCGTATTTTATCAAGTCGTTGACAACAAAAATGTCGCTAAACGTCCCAATAGCGATATATTTTAGTGACGTTAATGCGTCGCAATTTTAGCAAAGTTTAGTGGCGTGTTGGCACAATTTTAGCGACACATAACGTGTCGATAAGAGTTGGAAATATTTTTTAAAATCATCGACGTTTGGCGATATTTTTTGGAGTCGCTGTAAGTCGCTAAATGTGTTGGCAATAGTCGGTACTATTTTTTTGAAATTAGCAACGTATAGCGACAATCATCGACGTTTAGCAACGTGTACAATATTGCTGAATGTCGCTAAACTGGTTTAATTCAGAGACGTTTTCTTGCATCGCTAAACTTCGCTAAATTTCCAGTGAGAAAATGAAAGAAAACAGAATATAAAATGGTTTCCAAACCAATCTTCCTGCAGTATATAAGTAGACCCGGATCGACCCTACGTTGAATTCCCTGGGTTCGTTGACCCTTTCAGTGGAACACTCAACACCTGTAAATTCACATACATTTAATATGAATAACAACATAAAATTAAAAAAAAAATATTAAAATTACAAACCGTGTCTGAAAAAAATCTTGTCATAAAGAATGCAATAAATATCTACACAATTGAGTGCAAGAAATAAAGTATGAAAGCCTCAAAAGTGTATATTATTCATAAATGACCCAATATCATGGGTCAAAACACAAACAACTATTAAACTGCCTTAACTAGGGCTACTGCGGATCTGCAAGAGGATGGCCACCGACGCTCATCAGGGATAAGAACAAATCATACTTCTCTCTTAAAATCTACACCGATATCGATGAAGAAGGTAGTGACGTCGGTAGAGTCGGTGTCGATGAAGGCACACTATGAGGACGTATCTGCTCCAATGTTGCTAGTCCTTGGTTGTATGAATCCATGGTAGATAACAGCCTCGTACTGCTTTGAACCATTGAATCCTGCATCATCATCAGCCTCTCACCCATCGATAGCTGTGATGCCTGCAGCTCTGTCACGTTGAGCACTATTGACGCTCTAAGATTAGTTATCATATCCCTGGGCTCCATGATGCTGTGCTCGAGCATATAAAATTGTGCGATGAGTGTCACATCATCCGCCTACGGCTGAGACAGGGGCTGCTCCTCCATCCTTCGCAGCAACTTATCACGGAATGACGCAATATGACAGTCAACGGTCTCATGGACTCGAGTAAACGCCTGCGAGCGCTGGGGAATGCGCACTTGCAGTGGAGGACCTAGAGCACTGTGTTGCAAAAAGGATGCCATAGGATCCCGTACAGTAGTACGTACCCCTCTGGAGACTACCAGCAGCGGTCACCCACAGCTTGTTCGTCAACGGAGATGGAGAGGACTGCGAGGAAGTACCAGCCTCTCCTGCTGTAGGTGCACTAGCTGGAGCCCGCTCATGCAGCCTAAGATACTCGGCCTAGAAAAGTATGGATACTCTAAAATAAAAAATATACCAAACGACAGAAATGATCCGTCATCAAAATCGAGCGACCACACCAATTTGCTGCCTTCTTCCTAGCTGTCTTATCCTTCTGAGACCTTTTCTTGTACCTTGGATCGTCAAATCTAGCCATCATCGCAGTCCACTTCTCTGGCGTGATCCAACCTTAGATTAATTTTTCTTCGCCATCATGAGCCTTTTTGTCATGCCGAGCATCACAGATCAGCTTAGCAGCGACGGTAAAAAATATCTGCTTGATCAACTCAGCCCGGTGCGGTGGATAAAAATACGTTTTCTACAAGAAGTAATTTAGTAAGTTATATAATATGCGTAAATTAGATAATTGATATCAAAACCAAATATACTTTTACCTTAAAGTGCGCAAACCAGAACGCCTTCCTCTCATCCGAAGCATCAGAGTAGTTGATCCAAGGGCCACCATAGTTCTACATTAGAAAGTGGCCTAGGCCACTCTGTACCGACGAGGGACAATATCTATACAAAGATAATTATATTCATAAAAAAGTAAATTTATGATGAATAAAGAAATACATGATATATATGTTGATAAACTAACTAATTGACTTAATTTGTACCGTCGGCCCAAATCTCCGTCCTCGTCTCCCCCGAAGGTGCGCAAAAAGGATCTCACTGATGTTGGGATGACGTAGGCTCAACCTCCACCATCAACTCATCTGTCTTCGTGGTTTCGTCAGCCGAAGGAACGCTGGACGAGGGAGTAGTCTCAGGCTTGGAACTACTCGTCCCAGGTGTGCTGCCATGTAATATTGTTGTAGTCAGAGATGTGACTGGTTGATATACTGGAGTACTCGACGACAAATATCCAGAACCAACAGTAGGCAGTACAGGAGGAGCACTCCGTCTATCTCGGGATCTGTCGAACGCTCCATGTCATCCTGTCATACCAGATAACAACATTTGGTGATAGAATAAATAAACAGATATATAATAAATTCTATAGTCAAAATATTATACATATCTTATAGTATTATTAGAATTGCACAGTAAATAAATAGTAGTATCACAAGTCTAAATGGATAGTACATTCTACAGTCAAAATATAATATATGTCACAAGTCCAAATAGATTTATTTTATTTTCAATCATCTTCAGAAAATTTATCTTGTTCGCCTTCCTCGTCCTCCTATTCCTCTTCCTTCTCATCTTCACTTTCATCTACTTCATCTTCGCCTTCGTCTTTCTCTTCAGATAATTCTATCTCTTCTGCATTATTAGTCATATAATGAGTAACTTCAGTTGAGTCCACATCTACAATATTTGTTACAAGAGGTAGCTCGTCCTCATGATAAGCTATTTCGTCAACGTCAAAGGTATTTCTAGTTTAGTCTTGCATACTGTCCACCAATCCGACCTCGCTGTCCCCCGTCTAGGATAAGTTGTAAAGTACACGAGCTGAGCCTGACTTGATTAGAAAAATGGTTCGTAGCCTTGATATCTATGGTTATAGTTTATATCCACAAGGCCATGCTTGTCAATTTTCTAACCTTGATCTTGAATCGGATTGAACCATTCACACTTGAATATCATGATCTTAGAAGGTTCTGTGCCATAATTATATGTCAACTCTATAATCTCTCGTAAGGTGCCAAATAAATCATTGCCTGGATTAACGTCTTTATAGTTCAAAGATTTGATACACAAATAACTATTTTTTATGGAACAAGATCTAGGAAGCTGTCCCTGATCGGAGCATTTGATAACTTAAACCTAAACTGATTCACACAGTAACTTGGCCATATTTTGACGGTAGTAATTGGTCCCTTGGCTAGAGTTCTAATAAATTCAGTCTCGTGTGTTATTAGACGATCGACCTAAATACCAAAGTAGCAATAGTAAGTTATTTATTGTGTAAGTGCATACAGAAGAAATAATTATCGAGCTCCTTATATATGCGCTCAACCAAGAAGGAAAATAACATGTCATTTCTTGTTTACTTCTTCATATGTTATGTTAACCGACCTCAGCTCATCAGTATATGTGCTAAAAAATAATGAAGCAACTGCTGATTAGTAGCATAATATTAGCTTATATTATTACATTGAGATATCATAAATGTGGATGTATTAATTACTTATCCCTTTAGCTTATCCACTTTATCCTTGTCATAATTGAGTAATATATACAACTGACCAGTCCTTAGCTCATAGTCATTCAAATATCTCTTTTTTATTTTTCCTGAAGGCTTTCCGGACGCATTGAATACTTTCAGTATTGCATTATTAGATTCCTGATATCCGTCGTCCTTTCTCGGATCTCTGGTTCTATTAGTAGCAATATGAGCATTGAAATATTTTGAGCAAAAGTTTGTAATCTCCTCGAGAACATAAGCTTCACAAATAGAGCCCTCAACCCATGCCGTATTTTTTTACCATTCTCTTTAGGTGATTCAGATGCCGCTCGAACGGTACATCCATCGATAACCGAAAGGACCACCAACTCGTGCCTCATAGGAAAAATGAATTAGCAAATGATCCTTGGAGTCGAAGAATCCAGGAGAAAACACCTTCTCGAGCTTGCACAGTGTTACTGTAATATCCTTCTCTTGCTTTTCTAGACGATCAATGAGTAACTTATTAGAACAAAGATCTTTGAAGAATATACTGAGCTCTGTCAATGGATCTCAAACGACTAGCAGCAGGAATTCCTGAAATACAATAAGAATTAACCTCTCAATGGATACGTGACAATCATGGCTCTTCATACCTGCCAGTTTGTTCTTCTTGAGGTCGACGCATCTTCTCAAGTTCGACACATACCCGTCTAAAAATTTTAGACCCTGAATCCACCTACAAAGTCTTCCTTTATCCTCCTTCTCTAGTAAAAAAATTGACTTAGGTTGCTTTAAATTTTTCATTCCCTTCCTCTATCAAATATAATACAGGACGTTTGTATATTTCTTGCAAGTCTAACCTGGCCTTTGGATTATCTTTCGTCTTCCCCTTTATGTCCATTATAATATTAATTATGTTATCCAACACATTCTTCTCAATATGCATGACATCAAGGTTATGTATGATCAGATTGATGCTCCAATATGGCAGATCTCAGAATATACTTATCTTCTTCTAGTTATGAGTGCGACCAATGCCGTCATACTTGTACCCCTTAGCAGGCTCTTCGATAACACTTGGTGTCACTACCACATTCCGAAAACAGGGATAATTTTGACTTTTTATAATATTTAATATTATTGTAGTTACAATTAAATAATTGCATGATAATATTTTTAATTTAAATAATTATGTGATGTATAATTAAATATAGTATTAGATGCAGTGTTCATTTATTTTTAAGCTAGTAGACTTGACCTAAAAGCCCAGTAGATGACCACCTGTCCGAATTATAGAATTTTGGATTTTATTATTTTATCTAGAATTTAATATTTGGAGATTGTAATTAATTATCATATTTTATTTAATATTTTTGCGCATTGCCTTTGCTTCGATAATTGGAGCAGTATCCTGACTTTTGTCTCCCAATAAATTTCACCATCTTGCCCTAGACGTGCCCGCCTTCAATTCTGCTATTTTTGCAACTCATAATTTTGCTCCCTGTGCATTATTTCTGGCCGCACAAAAATCATCGCGGACGTTATTTAATAAATCCCTATTTTGTATCGTTGTGCGTTCCAATTTAAATTGGGGACAATCTTGACCTATTTTTCATGCGGCCCAAATTAGGGTAATATTCTGTTCCGAGTCTTCTTCATTATTGGTATTGATGACCTGACCTGATTTTGGCCCCATGTACTCCTAATTAATTTTAGAACACAACTTGTATTTTATTCTAATTAAATTGAGGATACTATTTAAACCAATTCTGAAAATCTCAATTTAATTCCAGTGCCCTGCTATTTGAGCCCATACCGAACATACAGCGCCCCCTGACCCTACAAAATACCGGACCCCGAATCGCCCGCCAAATTTTTGCCATTTTATGTGTTTGTGCAATTTCTCGAATTTAAGGGGCTAAGTTACAATTATTCAATTGTAGGTGTCATCACCCCATTGTCCAAGACCAAATGGAAAGGTTATTTAATTGTGGACCAAATTGCATTTTTCCCACATAAGAAATTCATTCATATTTAATCTGGACCACTCATTTAATTGAGTGCATCCTCACCCTCCATCAAAACCCTCTCCCCTATTTAATATCACATCAACCCTAATCCCTAGAAAACCTAGGTAGCCCACATCCCCAAGCAAGCCCCCACCTCTCCTCTCTCCAACGTAGGGAACCAACCTCTTCCCTTCTTCTTCTATTTTCTTCTTCTCTTCCTTCTCCTTCTTCCTTTCTCCTTCTTTAGTGTTTTTATTTGAATTCAAAATTCAAAAGAGGAAGTAGAGGGGGGGGAACACTGTTCACCCCTCAACTCTGCATCAGCCGAGCCCAGCGGCCCTCTGCCAGTCCGGCGAGCTGGCCAGCCCGATCCCCGGCGAGCGGCCTACTGCACCCAGGCCGACTCCCCCTGGGCGGCCGAGTCCCCCGCAGTCCTCCCTGCTGTGTCCAGCGGTCCGGCGGCTCTCCCTCCGACCCTCCGACTACATCCATCAGCCTCCTCCACCTCTCCTTGCTCCCTGCTGCTCGGCTCCGACCGCCCATTACTGGCCTTCCCCGACTCCGGCGGCGAGCTCCACTCTCCCCCTACTGCTCGACATCTCCACCTATCACCACCATCATCTCCACCACCCCCCTCGATCACCACCACCGGCCTCTACTCCCCATCCCCTCAGCCTCCGCACTCCGGCCAGGCCGACCCACATCTCCCCTGAAGCCCAGTCCTCCGGCGGCCCCCTCACTGCTCCGGCGGCCCTCTGTCCTCCGTTCGAGCTCCTCTCCACCTTCCCTGCTGCTCCGGCGACTAAACATCCCTACAGCCGGCCAACCACCAACCAAGCCCCGGCCAAATTTCGGCCAGCCCCCACTCTGTGAGTTCTTCTTCTTCTCCCCTCTCCCTCTTTCTTTATATATATATATATATATATATATATATATATATATATATATATGTATATATATATATAATGTATGTAGGTATGTATGTAAGTATAATTAATGTTTTCTTTTTCGTGTAACATTTGTTAGCATAATGGCCTAATTTGCCACATTTATAACATTTAATAACTTTCTTAGAAGATTTCTTCTTTCGAAAGTTTCTACCATCCTTTTCTTTGGTAGTATCTTTTCTTTTAGAAGGGTATTTCCTTCTTCTATAAGGCTTCTTATTGTATTCCTTATAGTCATTTACCTTCTTTTTCCCCTTATTAGGAGATTTAGGAACATCCATAGCAAATTGGTCACAAAATTCTCCCAATTGCTTTCTCTCAGAGATTCTCTGAGTCTTTAATTGATGTCTTAGCTTTAAATCATTGCATAAAGCTAATCCTTCCTCAATACACTTATTAATCAAGCTACCATAAGTGTAATTATTATATGGAATTACTCCATTATTCTGACTTCTTAATCCTTGCCTAATTCTTTCAGCAAATAGATTTGGAAGTCCATCTATAAATTTAGATTTCCAGTGAGCATCATTAGCATCACCAAGTAACATAACTCTATTCAAGAAAGTATCTTTATACCATCTAAAATGAGTTAATGTTGGACATCTTAAATTCTGAAGAAGAGTTCTTATTCTCTCTCCATGATCAGAAATACCACCAGTAAAGTGTTCTAAAATTGTGATCATTAAGGTATAGACTGCATCAGTCTTAGTGACCTGAGTATGATCTTCAGAATTCGTCTCAGTTTTTACAGCATTGATTATTTCTTGCCGTTGAGATTCAGTAAGGCAGTTATTCCACCAACCTCGAAGAATTCCTGTGAAACCACAAGTAATAAATTGTGCGGTTTCTTTATCATTATTGCCAGTAGCTTTGGCAACATTAGAGTACATCATCATTCGATGCAACTGATCATGAATTTGTTTATCAGTAAGACCATCTATGTTCCATTCATAGATATCTCCACCACTGTAATGATTTTGTATTATTGAATCATTTTCTTCAAATAATACATCGGTCGGAGTTGGTCTTTGATAATAATATTTCATCAAATTCGGCTTATTGTATTTAACAGCCTGAATCTGAGGATTATTAATAGGCTTAGTTTCAACAAAAGATTGTTGAATAGCATCAATTTGCTCCATATTAATTTCGTCATCTTCAACTTCAAGATCATTGATCTCAGAAGACGAATCTTCAATTCGAGAACTATTAAGCATTTGAATATGCTTATGCTTTTCAGATTGCTGAAACATTTCTTTAGCAAATTGTTGCTTGGCATGAGCAATTAAGTCTCTCAATTCCATTTCTTCAGTATTAATTGTCTGAATATTAGTTCGTTTAAACTGAGCTATTAACTCCTTAATATCTTCTTTAGTAACTTCAGGATTCTTTCGAATCTTAAAGTCCTTTACCTCAGTAGGAGGTTTTATAGGGATATTAGATGTTTCCCTTAAAGAAGATTTTCCAGTTTTAGTGGAAGAATCTAATCTTTTGATTACATCAAATTGATGCAAAACTTTTTCCAAGTCTGTTTCTATTCGAGTCAATTGTTGACCCATAACTTGAATGGAAACATTGGTGTAATTATTTTGCTTGATTATCTTTTGTAATTCTTTGATAATCACTTCCTTGCTATCAATTGTTTTAGCAAAAGAAGAAGCATCAATTTTATCCGGCATATTTTTTACCGTGAGTTTAATTGACTCAGAAGGAGGATACATTGATCTCACAAATCCTTTGCTAGTACCTTCATCAGTGCTCCAGGTCTTGTAATATTCTTCTAACACATTTAGTTGTGTTAATTCTTTAGTGACATGGTCATGGATAAACCCATCAGTAAAAGGTATGAGACATTTTGTCTTTTCAAGATGATTATAATATTCATCTTTTAATTCATATCTCTTTTTAAGAGAGAAGGTTTTTTCAAACCATTTTCGAAAATTAATATCTTCATAGTACATTCTATTGAGAATGTCCCGAACTACTTTGTTGGTTGTAAAAACCATTAAAAAGTAGAAAATGCCATTTCCGATATTGTCGGTGAGCTCAATTTGCTCGTCTCTTTGTAGAGAGGATGTGCTATTGCATCATCAGAAATTTGTATCTTATTTATTTCTTCTTTATTAGAAGAAGTAGATCCAACAGTAGAAGGTAAAGTAGAAGGTAAAGGTTTTCTACTTCTACTGGATATAGAAAGCCTTGAAATTTCATGTGGAGTAAATCTAACTTCCACCTCACCATCGTGAGTCTGAATGATTTGATCAATTTCTGTATCCACAATTGGTTGTGGTAATACAGCTTGACTCAACACCCATTCTTTAGGGAAATTTATTTCATCCCATCGAATTATACGATTAGTTGCTACATTTGATGTCAACAAATTAGTTTCTATCAAAGTAGTCTTTCCAGGCTTAGTGATATGCTTAGCCTTTGGGGCGATGGTATTCATCACCTTGTAATGAACTCTATAGATTATTGCTATAGTTTCAGATCCAGGAAGAAAATTATAACCATTTGTCTTTAAATTTAAAGTAACTGCATCATAAAGATGATTATCAGTTAAAGACAGGGTTAAATTAGGATAGACATTGAAATATACTGGGCCATGGCAAAGACTTGTTTGCATGACTCCCATTAAGGATTGGCTCCAGTCTAAACATCTAGCATCTCTTAGAGATGTCATAATTGAAGCATTTAACCCTGGTAAAGTTAAGGGTTTAAACGCTATTTGAATTAGTCCAATATGGACGTAATTGTAAGCATCACGAACATGCCCAATATCTTCTTCGCTTATTAATTTAAGCGAGTGTTCTGTATTATTTACAGAGACAGTTCGTTCCATTGTTTTAATGGCAATGGACGATTTAAAGTCAAAAGTACCTATTTGGTAAATTTCTTTTGGCTTCACATATGGAATTGTCCATTTGTTTAATTCCTCCATTTCAGAAGGATACTCAACATTTTGAGCATTCTTTAGAGATTTGCCCTTATTAAGAGCTCTCTTATTGGTTCCAATTGCTAAGGGTTTTTCCATAGCAAATATGAGGTTCTACTTCTTTGACATACATGTAAATTTGCAAGTTATCAGGAAGTTGTTAATAAAACTTACTATGTAAATTCTGTTGTTTTACTTAACTAACAAAATAGTTGTCATCTATCCTAGACGATAGTAAAGACCTAACACGACTGTCAACGATTTATGCCAAAACACAGCCATCACGGCATAAACAGGCTACGCGACTTTGATGTCGTTCCATTAGGTAGAAGACACATCACTAAGATAAATTCGAACATAATTCATGGTTGAGTAACACAACAGCTTTAAACATAGTATGAATCATAACAATCTTCCTTCAAACAACTATACAATTACATGTTATGCAAAGAAGTAGAATTACCTCAGCCTTGAGCCATCATGGCTCTGATACCAAAATGAACCAGGATAAGAAGGATGAGGCGTCAAACGTTTATAAGGAATTTTATTGATAGTAGGAATTTATTACAGAGCACACAAGCTTACAGAATAGCAAAGAAAACAAACACTCCAAAAGGATGAGGCGTACATAATAGAGAGGACCTCGCCTCTATTTATACTACAAGAGTCGACATTGATCGACTGGCAGATGCAGGTAGGATGACCGGCAGCTGTAAAGAAGATTCTTTGAAGAGACAGCAACGTGAGTGCCCGTCACTATCAGCTTTTCACTTTAACTTCTTTATTTCTCCACCGTCCACGTAGTAGCCTTTATTGAAAGGAGTGTGAGTGGTAGGGTCCACCATTGTCGGCCACAACTTAAAGAGATTCTCTTTATAAAAAGTAGAGTAAATAGTAATTGACACCTGTATTCTGTCAATAATGCATTATAGCATACTTTCATCGTCACTTTCATTGTCAGATTGAGTAGTGACTCTTTTATGCATGCGTTTGAAGAAAGTTTCTTCATCCAGAGCATCATCATTCTCTTTGCCAGATTTAGTAGAGCTAACAGACATATTATCTGTTTCAAAGATTGACTCGAATTGAGTTTGCATATACTGAAGGCATTTCTTCTTAAGTTCTTCCTCAGTAATTCGAGGATTTCTTCTTCGCAAAGATTCCTTTAACCTCTTTAAAGGACTGTCTTCAATAATTTCTTTTTTCAATTTCTCTTCAATAAGGATCTCATTATCCTTAATAGATTTTTGTACAATTTGTACCTTTTCTTTTTCATCAATTCTATTCCACCATTTGATCAAGAATTGTCTCTCTAGAACAGGAAATTTGAGTTGATTAAACTCACATTTGAGTATCCATTTAAAGATATACGGGAGTTCAAAGTGAATAAAAAAGTACATTGTACTCTCCCCTTCCATAAGAGTGTCAGCATTCTGACATAATGGATAAGATTGACTCCAAGTAGCAAATAAATCCTGCAAAGATGGAGGCAAAATTTCCAAGGTGGTGCCAAATTTGAGCCACCATTTATTGAACCAGACAGGAATTTCCTGTTTCAGAATTTCTGGGCAGATGCGAATGAACCATGAATGCTTCTGCTTACTATTGTCATAGTAAAAGACTTTAGTGAAAGCCTCAATATAATCCCAGTAATTAAAGGAAGTATTTATTCCTTTCTCACGATGAACTAATTGTCTAGTTCTGTTGGGATGGAGTCCCCAAGATTGAGGGGTAAGAATCTGCTTGATGATTATCTTGCTATAATTCACATCACTTCGAAGATCATTGGTCTTCTGATAAAAATGCTCAATTTCCACTGATTTGGTTTGGAGCAAGATACCTTCAAAGATATTTCTATCTTTATCCTGGATTGGAAACATATGATGTTCCAAATATTTTTCCTTTATTTTCCAGGGTTCATCCATCATTGGGATGTCAGATTTGTTGAGTAGAAGAATTTCTTCCATGTAGTGATTAGAATAATTATTATGGGTAAAAATTGTTTCTACCTCAACCGCCTGTTTATAAGAAACATTGGTTTCTTCTTTCTCCTGAATTTGAATGCCTCTATTAGAGGGCTTACCTTTCCCAAGAACAGTTTTCTTGGACTGATAACGGAACTCATTGGAGTCCGATGTCATGGGTCTTGGAACCCATGGTTGTTTTCCCTTCTCCTTCCTACTCATGGTTCTGCAAAAATTCACGAGTAAGAAAATCAGGAAGAGAATTATTAACTCCCTTAATATATTCAATATCAAATTCAAATATGGCTAATTCAGATTGCCATCTAGCAAATATTTGCTTAGATGCTAAATTTTTAACATCTTTTTCAAGAACAGTCTTTGCAGAACTGCAATCAATGCGCAATAAGAATTTCTTATTGAGTAAATCATCCTGAAATTTATGAATGCATTGAATGATAGAAAGAATTTCTTTCTTAATTGTAGAGTAATTACTCTGAGCAGGATTCCATTTTCCTGAGTGATATCTTACTAACATTTCTTTGTTAGTAGTGGGATTTAATTGTTTCAGTATACCACCGTAACCAATATTACTGGCATCAGTCTCAACAATTTTAAACCATTCAACATTGGCTAAATGTAAACAAGGTAAATTCTTGACCTTCTGTTTTATTATTCTTACTGCCTCAGTGTGAGCATTAGTCCAAGGCGTAGGATTTTTCCTTAATCTTTGATACAAAATTTTTGTATCATTGGCAATATTCTTGTAAAATTCTGCAACATAATTTAGTGCACCAAGAAATCTTTGTAACTGCTTATTATCAGTTATTTCATCAGGGAATTTAGAAGCAAATTCAATACTTCTATCAATTGGATGTATTGTGTTATTAGTAATATTATGTCCCAAAAATCTTATGTCCTGTTGGAACAGTTTCATTTTTGGAGCAGATATTACTAAACCATTTTTAATGGCTAAGTGTTTAAACATACTAAGATGTTTAAAGTGTTCTTCAATTGAATTAGAGAAGATTAATATATCGTCAATATATGATAATATAAAATTAGAATGTTGAATGAATATTTTATTCATAATATTCTGAAATTCTGAAGGGGCATTCTTCAGACCAAAAGGCATTACATTCCATTCGTAATGTCCAAAAGGAACAGTAAAAGCGGTTTTATACCGATCCTTTTCATCAATTTGTATTTGCCAATAACCTGATTTCAGGTCGAATTTAGAGTAAATTCTGGCTTTAGCAATTCTATTAAGTAAATCCCTCTTATTAGGGATTGGATATCTAATCCATTTCAAAACCTTATTCAAGGGCTTGTAATTGATTACAAGTCTAGGTACTCCTCTTTCTTTCTCAGCATTATTATTAACATAGAATGCTGTACAACTCCATGGGGAGTATGACTTTCTGATTAATTTTTTATCCAATAATTCTTGGATTTCTTTCTTACATAATTCAAGATATTCTTGATTCATTTGACAAGGTCTAGCCTTTGTCGGAATATCCTTTTCATTAAAGGATTCTTCATATGGAAGAGAAACAATATGCTGTTTTCTATTCCAAAAAGCATTTGGCAAATTACTACAAGTTTGTAGTTTGAAATCCTCTTCAACTTGCTTTATTCTATTTTTGATTTCATATTGTTGTAATTGCTGGTTAATTGTAACCTGAGCAAGTTCCTCTTTAAGGAAATTAACTTGATTTTCTTTCAAGCGAACATTGTTAAGAATTTTAACAATAGGATTAGTTATAAATTCAAAAGTTATTCTTTTGCCTTTATAACAGGTAGTAATACCATCTTTTGTTATCTCATTGATTGGCATAAGTTTTTCTAGGAAAGGAGTTCCCAGAATAACATGCTGAGATATTTCCTTTACAACTATTAGATGTATAGGAATACAAATATCATTCTTACAAATATTCACATCGGTGATCTTGTAAGGCGTAGTTAGTGCTTTATTATTAGCAGCACTAAGTGTCTGAGAGGTTCGTTCACAATATTTAATAGGAACGATACCCTCTTTAACACAATTCAAATCTGCACCACTATCAACAAGTGCAATCAAATTATCAATATAATACTCGTTATTAACAAGCATATTGATTTTTATATACCATTTATGGGTAATAAAAAGATCCATTTTTTGTAGGAAATTGTTCCTATCATCTTGAGTTTCTTCATTCTGTTCTACAACATTCTCCCCCACTTGTTCTGGAGAGTGTGAAGAACTAACAGAAGTGTTACTAGTAGTAACAGTTTTAGTTGAGTGTCTAGAAATATTTTCTAGCTCAAGCCTACCAAGACGTAACTGAATTTGTTGGTCTTGAGATTTCAAGTTTTTTATTTCTATCTTCAAAGTCTTGATTTCAGACTGAAGATCCTGCATTGTGACAGGTTTAACTTGCCTACTCTTATATCTTGAGAAAACTTCAGCCATATTATAGGCTTCAGTAGGACTTTGAATAGGATTATTATCCTCTTCTTTACCAATAATATCTATTATTTTATTTTTTATTCCAGGACTAATATTATCCCGTAATAAAGCTTCAATTATATCCTTTTTCTCATCTAGAGTTAAGGTATTAATTGATAAGCCATTCATTTCTACTATAGATTTATAGTAATCAACATTCTTTTCTGTAACGCATTCGTTACATTGGCAATTTTCACCACATTCATTATCAGAATTATCTGATGATTCATCATTGGATGAACTACTTTCTTCATAATCAGAATTGATCATTAATTTATAAAGAGTATTTCTTAACTCTTCGTCTTCAAAATGAACCAGGATAAGAAGGATGAGGCGTCAAACGTTTATAAGGAATTTTATTGATAGTAGGAATTTATTACAGAGCACACAAGCTTACAGAATAGCAAAGAAAACAAACACTCCAAAAGAAAGCGTTGAAATTTCATGTGGAGTAAATCTAACTTCCACCTCACCATCGTGAGTCTGAATGATTTGATCAATTTCTGTATCCACAATTGGTTGTGGTAATACAGCTTGACTCAACACCCATTCTTTAGGGAAATTTATTTCATCCCATCGAATTATACGATTAGTTGCTACATTTGATGTCAACAAATTAGTTTCTATCAAAGTAGTCTTTCCAGGCTTAGTGATATGCTTAGCCTTTGGGGCGATGGTATTCATCACCTTGTAATGAACTCTATAGATTATTGCTATAGTTTCAGATCCAGGAAGAAAATTATAACCATTTGTCTTTAAATTTAAAGTAACTGCATCATAAAGATGATTATCAGTTAAAGACAGGGTTAAATTAGGATAGACATTGAAATATACTGGGCTATGGCAAAGACTTGTTTGCATGACTCCCATTAAGGATTGGCTCCAGTCTAAACATCTAGCATCTCTTAGAGATGTCATAATTGAAGCATTTAACCCTGGTAAAGTTAAGGGTTTAAACGCTATTTGAATTAGTCCAATATGGACGTAATTGTAAGCATCACGAACATGCCCAATATCTTCTTCGCTTATTAATTTAAGCGAGTGTTCTGTATTATTTACAGAGACAGTTCGTTCCATTGTTTTAATGGCAATGGACGATTTAAAGTCAAAAGTACCTATTTGGTAAATTTCTTTTGGCTTCACATATGGAATTGTCCATTTGTTTAATTCCTCCATTTCAGAAGGATACTCAACATTTTGAGCATTCTTTAGAGATTTGCCCTTATTAAGAGCTCTCTTATTGGTTCCAATTGCTAAGGGTTTTTCCATAGCAAATATGAGGTTCTACTTCTTTGACATACATGTAAATTTGCAAGTTATCAGGAAGTTGTTAATAAAACTTACTATGTAAATTCTGTTGTTTTACTTAACTAACAAAATAGTTGTCATCTATCCTAGACGATAGTAAAGACCTAACACGACTGTCAACGATTTATGCCAAAACACAGCCATCACGGCATAAACAGGCTACGCGACTTTGATGTCGTTCCATTAGGTAGAAGACACATCACTAAGATAAATTCGAACATAATTCATGGTTGAGTAACACAACAGCTTTAAACATAGTATGAATCATAACAATCTTCCTTCAAACAACTATACAATTACATGTTATGCAAAGAAGTAGAATTACCTCAGCCTTGAGCCATCATGGCTCTGATACCAAAATGAACCAGGATAAGAAGGATGAGGCGTCAAACGTTTATAAGGAATTTTATTGATAGTAGGAATTTATTACAGAGCACACAAGCTTACAGAATAGCAAAGAAAACAAACACTCCAAAAGAAAGCGTACATAATAGAGAGGACCTCGCCTCTATTTATACTACAAGAGTCGACATTGATCGACTGGCAGATGCAGGTAGGATGACCGGCAGCTGTAAAGAAGATTCTTTGAAGAGACAGCAACGTGAGTGCCCGTCACTATCAGCTTTTCACTTTAACTTCTTTATTTCTCCACCGTCCACGTAGTAGCCTTTATTGAAAGGAGTGTGAGTGGTAGGGTCCACCATTGTCGGCCACAACTTAAAGAGATTCTCTTTATAAAAAGTAGAGTAAATAGTAATTGACACCTGTATTCTGTCAATAATGCATTATAGCATACTTTCATCGTCACTTTCATTGTCAGATTGAGTAGTGACTCTTTTATGCATGCGTTTGAAGAAAGTTTCTTCATCCAGAGCATCATCATTCTCTTTGCCAGATTTAGTAGAGCTAACAGACATATTATCTGTTTCAAAGATTGACTCGAATTGAGTTTGCATATACTGAAGGCATTTCTTCTTAAGTTCTTCCTCAGTAATTCGAGGATTTCTTCTTCGCAAAGATTCCTTTAACCTCTTTAAAGGACTGTCTTCAATAATTTCTTTTTTCAATTTCTCTTCAATAAGGATCTCATTATCCTTAATAGATTTTTGTACAATTTGTACCTTTTCTTTTTCATCAATTCTATTCCACCATTTGATCAAGAATTGTCTCTCTAGAACAGGAAATTTGAGTTGATTAAACTCACATTTGAGTATCCATTTAAAGATATACGGGAGTTCAAAGTGAATAAAAAAGTACATTGTACTCTCCCCTTCCATAAGAGTGTCAGCATTCTGACATAATGGATAAGATTGACTCCAAGTAGCAAATAAATCCTGCAAAGATGGAGGCAAAATTTCCAAGGTGGTGCCAAATTTGAGCCACCATTTATTGAACCAGACAGGAATTTATATATATATATATATATATGTATATATATATATAATGTATGTAGGTATGTATGTAAGTATAATTAATGCATAGGAATATGTATATTATTTATTTTTATTAAATTGTATAATTAAGTATGTATCTAATTAATGTTTTAAATACATGAATATGTATAGTATATAAATTCAATGGTAATGTATAATTTAATAATGTGAATGTATATTATCTATTTAATTTATGTTAATACGTGTGTATGTATAGTATTTATTAGTTAATACTATATACACATATGTATAGTATTTATTTAATTTATGTTTAATATGTATAAGTATAGTATATATATATATATATATATATATATATATATATATATACTTAGTATATGTATGTATTAATGTATAAATTAGTGTAATTAATGCATATGTATGTATATGGGATTATTTCATATAATATGTATTAATAAAATGTATACTAGGTATAATTTCAATTAATGTTTTAGTATCTGTATTGTTAATTTTAATGATGGTATATATATACATATTTTGTATAAGTAATTAGTATATTCTTAATATATATTTTGTATAAGCATTTTAGTATATTCTTAGTATATAATTGGTATGTATATGCACACATATATATATAGTATAAACTCTATGGGTGTATTAGTCTTGGTATATTTTAATGTTAACAATATATATATAGTAAATTGTATTTTGGGCATATATATATATATGGTACATAAATAATTGTTCAACTAATATATATATATATTGTATATGTATTTATTTTGGTGCAAGTATATATATGGTAGGTATTAGTGTTAGTTAAAAATATGTAACGTGTTTTAGATGTCTGTCTGCCAAATGATCCTAGTTGACTAGTGCCCTGCCTGGCATGGCCCTGAGGCCAGTGTTTTGACTGTGTGTTAGCGTAGCTCCTGATGCGAATGTTATATTGTGTTATGTCTATAGGACTGTTGGTTCACCCAGGGGATACTCTGGAACAGGACATCCATAAATACCAGCTAAGGACCCAAGGCAAGTACATTCTTTGATAATTTCCAATTCCTTGATAATTTCTATAAATTAAATAATCATATAATGTTACATCTGAATCCTTGACACTGTGTTACACGGACTAGTATAGCTTGGATCTGCAGTCATGAGATGTTACCTTGATTATCATATTGACATTGTATACGACATATATATTAGACATCGTACATGATAGACTTGACTTGCTCGTGTATCGTGACGTGTCATGGTTGGATCCACAGTACTAGTTGGGGGCGGGGAAGTAGTTAGTAAAAAATGTGATCATAACCTCTTATTGTAGTATAGAAAATTGTAAGTGTTAATCATGCTCTTCACCCATGATTAGCCAGGCCCTGTAGCTATCGTACATATTCCCAAGCCGATCACATTTTGAACTACTATTTCAAACACTTAGAATAGATTACAGTTCCCTATTTTAAATCATATACTACATCACCCGTATATGATGCTGTTCCTTGTTCTTTCATTTTCATACATGTACTGACTGTATCATATTGCCTATTGCCTGTCTCTTTACATTGCCTGTCTCTCTTGAATTGCCATTGCATTTATTTTACTGTCTTCTCAGTAGCTAGCATGACATGTTTATTACTTTATAGTCCTTATCAATTAAATGGAACTGTTATTTGAGATTGTGCTTTGCTCCTTCCTGACTGGAAACATTTTTCCAGACTATGCCTTAGAGGACCGCTGTCCGACACTTTATGGACCATATGGTGAGTAGCTACAGACTTGGTAGTCTAGTTGTAATTCCGGGAGGTCTAGCCGGAAATTTCTATTTTTAGTTTGTTCTTTAAGTAGACTATTTGGTACCGGATTTGTCTCCGGCATTTTTGATGAGACTTGGTTATTTGTTGAGTTAGATTATTACTTTGACTTGTGTTGTATTTAATTAAATTTCTGTTCGTTATCTTATCGTGCTGTAATCCTGTGATTGAGTATGTGCTCGTTTATTTGTGTCATCCGTGCCTCCTTATGGAGATTGGATGTTGTGTGACATTAGCTAGATAGTATCAAGACCTTGACAGCGTTCTACCGCCGATGCTGCGGCGTAGGCTGGACGTACCCACGCACTCGTGCCCCTAAACCGGGTGCGGGTCGTGACACGTTTTTAGTGGTGGCCCATGCAGGTCAGACTTTGCGAGTTGTGCGAAGTCGTAGTAGTGTGGCATCTTTGTTACACTATTGCGTGCCTGCGATAGGATCTAGGACATAGGATACTAGGACGAGAGCGAATACTCAATCACAATTCCTTGAGAGATTCCTGGGATGACCCCTGAGAATCTTGTTATAACTTTCAATTTAAAATCATTCCCTTGTTCCGTCCATTCTCACTTATTGATATTGAATTTGATTATTGTTGATTAGTTATTAAGTTAGGATTTTGGTTACATAGTAGGGTTTGATTTCATATCAAGATGAATTTGCAGACTAATTTATGGTATTAACTGATGACGCATGACGATGAGGACAGTCAAAATGATTAACACTAGGGCTACTGGACTACTAGATATGGGTTTAAATTCTAATTTGAAGATTAAAAACGAATTGCATTTTTGAATTTTGAGGAGTCGAGATATTATGCTATTAAAATGTTATTTTTGAGGAATCCAGATTCAATTTGATGAACCTAGACAAGCTATAAGGATTTTGGAATTGATAAAATTTTCACTTCAGTATTTAGATAATTGGTCTTGAGGAAAGTGTATTCATTTACCTTAAAATTTATTCGAGGAGTTATTTTGAGGAATTTTATTTGAGGATAGGATTTTATAGTGGGAGAGATATATTAGTATATAAGTAGATAAGATTCATGTGTAAGATCTGTTGGCTTGAGCATGATTGTGATTTCACTACAAACTGACTTGGGTTTTCATCTAGGGTTGTATTAGAGAGTGCAGTACTTAGAATAGTGTGTTGTAATTGTTATGCACTTGAGTGATAGGAATAACTAGTATTAGCGATTGCAGTAGGTAAGGAAGCTAGCAGTGAGTATGTTTCAAGTAGAACTATGGTACCTTAGAGGGATAGAGGTATCAGACCTTGGATGCATCTTTGACTTGTGCAATCATAACTAGGATTTTTCCTTTCAATCTATTTATCTTGAATGTTGCTTCCTTAGAACTGTACTGTCCTTCCTTGATGATATCGCATTTTTGCCTAAATTGATTCTTTGGGATCTGTCTTCAGGATGTCGTCGCAGACACAGTCTATGAGAGCGGGAACATCAGCTTTAGAGGGGCCTGCCACCTCTCCACCTGAGAGACAGACATCCGTAGTTCCTCCTACATCTCCGATGCACGTAGGTGTATCTGCACTTTTCGGGGATCCTTCTCCCCCACCTGTTCAGAAGATTGCCGCAGCTGGGACGGACAACCTTCCTCCTCCACCGACTCCGATTCCCGGAAGTTTGCCAATTGACGGGACGCAGATGTTTACCTTGATCCAAGGCATGGTAGATGCCCAGAAAGTGACGGCAGACGCTCAGCGAGTTCAAGCTGAGGCTCAGAGGGTGCAAGCAGAAGTGCATCAGGCACAAACCGAGCTGATGAAAAAAAAAATGGAGAATGCCCATCAAGTGACTCTCCAAGCTTTGGAAAGAGTAGCACAGTACCAGCAGTTTCCTGGCCAGCAACAACAGAGATCAGGCACTATAGTGGATTTCAAGAGGATGATGCCTCGAGAGTTTAAAGGCACCGAAGGGATACTCTACGCTGACGACTGGCTAGAGGATATAGAGAGGAGCCTGCGATTGACCCAGATTCCGGAGAACTTGCAGATAGAAGCCGCTGGCAGTCAGATGTTCGATATCGCACTCACGTGGTATCGCACAGAGCCGAGAATTACTGCACAAGGACTTACTTGGGAGACCTTCAAGGAACTCTTCAAGGAGAAGTTCTTTCCCGACGTGGCATTGGGAACCTTGGAAAGTCAGTTTTATGACTTAGTTCAAGGAAACATGTCGGTCGACGAGTACGCTGCAAAATTCTGTAGATTGAGTCATTTTGCATCATCTATGATTCGAGACCCAGGAGATCGAGCCCAGAAATTTAGAAAGGGACTAACGAGAGAGATTAGGTCACGTACTTCTGGTCGTCGTACCGCTACCTATGAGGCTATCTTGATGGATGCTCAGATCGCAGAAGAGGATCTGGATCTTAGGCCTAAGAGGAGTCACAATACTTTTAGAGATACGAATGGTAACACAGGACCGGCCAAGCATCCCCGTATTCAGCATCCATCACAGTACCTAGCACCAGTTCCTATCCAACAACATCCTTGGGCGTATCAGTATCAACAACAGTACCAGGCACCAGTCCGTGTTCAGCAGAATCAGCAACAGCCTCCGAGAGAGACACAACAGACCTGTCATTTCTGTAAGAAGCCAGGTCACCTTTGGGAGAGCTGTAGAACGAGGCTAGGACTCTGTTTGCACTACGACGCTGCGGGACATCGAGTAAGGGATTATCTTCTAGCCCCTTATCTTCCCGGCTAGCGTGCAGCTTCAGATTATAGAGATCCAGTTAGGCTACCTGTGGAACCGTATATTGCTCAGCACCCGCGAAGGGAACCACCCCAGCAGGGCGGGGCAATTGCGACGATGGTCGAGGAGACCGATACTGCAGGTAATGTGTTAGCAGGTTCTGTTCTTTCCTTCCTTCTGTTCCTATCTATTTTGATTGATTGACTGATACCTTAGTGCCGTAGCTTGTATGCATGATTTTCTTGTTATAATGTAGTTAGTAGTACCCCTGATACAGAGACTGCAATACCATGACAAAAGATACCATGACCGTACGTATTCCCTTAGGTTGCATGTTGTATGATTGTAGGGAAGACTCTTCCTAGACCATGATTATTGGGGTTTGACCATGATGAAGATTCATGAAGGAGTTATGACTTGACAAGAGAGACAAGATGATTAGGATTCGAGGATAACCATTGATTTAAATACAGGGTTAAGAAATTAATATTGCATAATTGGTGGTTTAATTAATTCCAGGAAAGATTATGACATGTTTAAATTGGTTATTAATTTGAAAATTTTGGGAGATTTATCAATATATTTATTTAATTGCGAGTTATGAATTTTAGAATTTTATATGAGATGTTGCAATTTGAGAATCTTTAAGTATCGTATTGGTGGGTATTTTGAGGAAGAGGAAATCGAGAGATAAAATTTGATGAATAAATGTTTAAATTCAAACTTGTGGAACAAGATTACATTTTTATAATTGTTCATTGATAAAAATCAAATTTGAGGAGTGGATATTAAATTTCGAGTATTGAACTATTAACTAAAAATTTTGGGGAAATTTTGATAAAAATGGACGTTGATTCTATTTCGAAGATGTTTCAGGAATACAAATAATTTCAAATTTTTGAAAATTGAGAAAAGACATCGTGGATTATTATCTGATTTCATGGTGGATGAATTTAAAAATAGTAATGTGTATGAATAAACACTAATATGAGGATTTAAATTTCGAGGACGAAATTCTTTTAAGGTGGGTAGACTTGTCACTACCACATTCCGAAAACAGGGATAATTTTGACTTTTTATAATATTTAATATTATTGTAGTTACAATTAAATAATTGCATGATAATATTTTTAATTTAAATAATTATGTGATGTGTAATTAAATATAGTATTAGATGCAGTGTTCATTTATTTTTAAGCTAGTAGACTTGACCTAGAAGCCCAGTAGATGACCACCTGTCCGAATTATAGAATTTTAGATTTTATTATTTTATCTAGAATTTAATATTTGGAGATTGTAATTAATTACCGTATTTTATTTAATATTTTTGCGCATTGCCTTTGCTTCGATAATTGGAGCAGTATCCTGACTTTTGTCTCCCAATAAATTTCACCATCTTGCCCTAGACGTGCCCGCCTTCAATTCTGCTATTTTTGTAACTCATAATTTTGCTCCCTGTGCATTATTTCTGGCCGCACAAAAATCGTCGCGGACGTTATTTAATAAATCCATATTTTGTATCGTTGTGCGTTCCAATTTAAATTGGGGACAATCTTGACCTATTTTTCATGCGGCCCAAATTAGGGTAATATTCTGTTCTGAGTCTTCTTCATTATTGGTATTGATGACCTGACCTGATTTTGGCCCCATGTACTCCTAATTAATTTTAGAACACAACTTGTATTTTATTCTAATTAAATTGAGGATACTATTTAAACCAATTCTGAAAATCTCAATTTAATTCCAGTGCCCTGCTATTTGAGCCCATACCGAACATACAGCGCCCCCTGACCCTACAGAACACCGGACCCCGAATCGCCCGCCAAATTTTTGCCATTTTATGTGTTTGTGCAATTTCTCGAATTTAAGGGGCTAAGTTGCAATTATTCAATTGTAGGTGTCATCACCCCATTGTCCAAGACCAAATGGAAAGGTTATTTAATTGTGGACCAAATTGCATTTTTCCCACATGAGAAATTCATTCATATTTAATCTGGACCACTCATTTAATTGAGTGCATCCTCACCCTCCATCAAAACCCTCTCCCCTATTTAATATCACATCAACCCTAATCCCTAGAAAACCTAGGTAGCCCACATCCCCAAGCAAGCCCCCACCTCTCCTCTCTCCAACGTAGGGAACCAACCTCTTCCCTTCTTCTTCTATTTTCTTCTTCTCTTCCTTCTCCTTCTTCCTTTCTCATTCTTTAGTGTTTTCATTTGAATTCAAAATTCAAAAGAGGAAGTAGAGGGGGGGGGAACACTGTTCACCCCTCACCTCTGCATCAGCCGAGCCCGGCGGCCCTCTGCCAGTCCGGCGAGCTGGCCAGCCCGATCCCCGGCGAGCGGCCCACTACACCCAGGCCGACTCCCCCTGGGCGGCCGAGTCCCCCGCAGTCCTCCCTGCTGTGTCCAGCGGTCCGACGGCTCTCCCTCCGACCCTCCGACTACATCCATCAGCCTCCTCCACCTCTCCTTGCTCCCTGCTGCTCGGCTCCGACCGCCCATTACTGGCCTTCCCTGACTCCGGCGGCGAGCTCCACTCTCCCCCTGCTGCTCGATATCTCCACCTATCACCACCATCATCTCCACCACCCCCCTCGATCACCACCATCGGCCTCTACTCCCCATCCCCTCAGCCTCCGCACTCCGGCCAGGCCGACCCACATCTCCCCTGAAGCCCAGTCCTCCGGCGGCCCCCTCACTGCTCCGGCGGCCCTCTGTCCTCCGTTCGAGCTCCTCTCCACCTTCCCTGCTGCTCCGGCGACTGAACATCCCTACAGCCGGCCAACCACCAACCAAGCCCCGGCCAAATTCCGGCCAGCCCCCACTCTGTGAGTTCTTCTTCTTCTCCCCTCTCCCTCTTTCTTTATATATATATATATATATATATATATATATATATATGTATATATATATATATATAATGTATGTAGGTATGTATGTAAGTATAATTAATGCATAGGAATATGTATATTATTTATTTTTATTAAATTGTATAATTGAGTATGTATCTAATTAATGTTTTAAATACATGAATATGTATAGTATATAAATTCAATGGTAATGTATAATTTAATAATGTGAATGTATATTATCTATTTAATTTATGTTAATACGTGTGTATGTATAGTATTTATTTAGTTAATACTATATACACATATGTATAGTATTTATTTAATTTATGTTTAATATGTATAAGTATAGTATATATATATATATATATACTTAGTATATGTATGTATTAATGTATAAATTAGTGTAATTAATGCATATTTATGTATATGGGATTATTTCATATAATATGTATTAATAAAATGTATACTAGGTATAATTTCAATTAATGTTTTAGTATCTGTATTGTTATTTTTAATGATGGTATATATATACATATTTTGTATAAGTAATTAGTATATTCTTAATATATATTTTGTATAAGCATTTTAGTATATTCTTAGTATATAATTGGTATGTATATGCACACATATATATATAGTATAAACTCTATGGGTGTATTAGTCTTGGTATATTTTAATGTTAACAATATATATATAGTAAATTGTATTTTGGGCATATATATATATATGGTACATAAATAATTGTTCAACTAATATATATATATATTATATATGTATTTATTTTGGTGCAAGTATATATATGGTAGGTATTAGTGTTAGTTAAAAATATGTAACGTGGTTTAGATGTCTGTCTGCCAAATGATCCTAGTTGACTAGTGCCCTGCCTGGCATGGCCCTGAGGCCAGTGTTTTGACTGTGTGTTAGCGTAGCTCCTGATGCGAATGTTATATTGTGTTATATCTATAGGACTGTTGGTTCACCCAGGGGATACTCTGGAACAGGACATCCATAAATACCAGCTAAGGACCCAAGGCAAGTACATTCTCTGATAATTTTCAATTCCTTGATAATTTCTATAAATTAAATAATCATGAAATGTTACATCTGAATCCTTGACACTGTGTTACACGGACTAGTATAGCTTGGATCTGCAGTCATGAGATGTTACCTTGATTATCGTATTGACATTGTACACGACATGTATATTAGACATCGTACATGATAGACTTGACTTGCTCGTGTATCGTGACGTGTCATGGTTGGATCCACAGTACTAGTTGGGGGCGGGGAAGTAGTTAGTAAGAAATTTGATCATAACCTCTTATTGTAGTATAGAAAATTGTAAGTGTTAATCATGCTCTTTACCCATGATTAGCCAGGCCCTGTAGCTATCGTACATGTTCCCAAGCCGATCACATTTTGAACTACTATTTCAAACACTTAGAATAGATTACAGTTCCCTATTTTAAATCATATACTACATCACCCGTATATGATGCTGTTCCTTGTTCTTTCATTTTCATACATGCACTGACTGTATCATATTGCCTATTGCCTGTCTCTTTATATTGCCTGTCTCTCTTGAATTGCTATTGCATTTATTTCACTGTCTTCTCAGTAGCTAGCATGACATGTTTATTACTTTATAGTCCTTATCAATTAAATGGAACTATTATTTGAGATTGTGCTTTGCTCCTTCCTGACTGGAAACATTTTTCTAGACTATGCCTTAGAGGACCGCTGTCCGACACTTTATGGACCATATGGTGAGTAGCTGCAGACTTGGTAGTCTAGTTGTAATTCCGGGAGGTCTAGCCCAAAATTTCTATTTTTAGTTTGTTCTTTAAGTAGACTATTTGGTACCGGATTTGTCTCCGGCATTTTTGATGAGACTTAGTTATTTGTTGAGTTAGATTATTACTTTGCCTTGTGTTGTATTTAATTAAATTTCTGTTCGTTATCTTATCGTGCTGTAATCCTGTGATTGAGTATGTGCTCGTTTATTTGTGTCATCCGTGCCTCCTTATGGAGATTGGATGTTGTGTGACATTAGCTAGATAGTATCAAGACCTTGACAGCGTTCTACCGCCGATGCTGCGGCGTAGGCTGGACGTACCCACGCACTCGTGCCCCTAAACCGGGTGCGGGTCGTGACACTTGGTAAATCTTTTACCTCTTCCTATATCGTGTATCCGGGCCACCTTGGCGGTGGATTGGCCTTCTCCATAACTCCGGCACAAAAAGCATTCATGTTCCTCCGGTATAGATGATCCTTCTGCAGAAATTATTGATGACAATCGAAGAAGCATGGTTTAACATCGTATTTCAAACAAAAAGTCTTAGTACGGTCCATGCAATACGGACATGAGAGATGACCACGAGTGCTCCATCCCAATAATATTCCATAGGCTAAAAAGTCATTGATGGTCCACATAAGTGTTGCCCTCATCTGAAAATTCTGCTTTCTAGAAACGTTGTACATGTTGGTACCTACTTTCAACAGCTGATTTAACTCATATATAAATGGTTGTAAATACACATTGATGTTCCTCTTACGATTGTTCGAACTGTGGATAATAATGATAGATTGTACGGAGTGACGATCACAGGCCAACAAGAATACTAGGAGACCAAAAGTCTGAATAGGGTAAAACCATCGGAGGAGAGCCCCAATTTGACATTACGAGAATCTGAAGCAAAATTTGGATACTCTCGATTAAAATGCTTCCATGCTTCTCCATAAGATGTATGATCCAATACTATTTCGATCTGTTCCCGCCTGTGCCAACTCATATTTTTTACAGTCTTCTTCACCAAAAACAACCTCTGCAACCGTGACATCAAAGGCAAGTAGTGCATCGAATCGGTAGGCTTCCTTGCACCGACAGACCTTCCTCTACCACTGGCTTTGTAGCGATCAACACCACAGAATCTGCACGCATCTTCATCCTTGTCATCTTTGTAGCACAATATGCACCTGTTGTGACCTACATTAATTTTCTTATATCCCATCCAGAGTGATCTCACCATCCTCTTAGATCGGTAGAAGTTTTTCGACAACTTAGCATTCTCTGGCAAGATCTTTATAGTCAACTCCATCAGTCGGTTATAGCATTCTTGTGACATGTTAAAATTAGACTTGATGTCCAACAATCTTGTAACCACCTCCAATGGTGAATGATCCTCACAACCAGGATATAATGGATTCCTTGCATTCTGTAAAAACTCCATAAACTTTGCAGCATCGGCATTTGGTGCCTCCTCAGCTGCATCATGATTGTCCGGATCAAAACTAGGTCTCGCCGCATCAAAATTCATGTTCACTGACCCGTCGTCGTAAGCAGCGTGGTCGTAGATATCCATATACAACTCCCCATAAGGCTCCGACTCTGATGCTAAAGACACAAGTTCTCTGTGTGCGGTCCACTGACAGTAATTCAGCATAAAATGCTTCGAGTATAAATGATATGTGACTTCTACTTTTGGATAATATTTTAAGTTACGATATCTCACACATGGACACTTAATTTTTGTACCGTCCATCTTCTGAAGGAATGCCTTGGCGAACAACAGAAACTACTGTACACCCTCTATGAATTCATCCCGTATACCGTACATGTCATTATGATGACGGTTGTACATCCACGAACGATGACGCATATAGTAATTAAGATCCATTTATAGATACTTCTGCAAAGATGAATAGACATCATTCAAGTATATACTCCTGTGAATATTTGGTAGTATATATTAACCAAATGGCTGTCACTCCAAATATAAGTTACCTGACCCTCTTACCGAGGAGGAGGGTCATCTTGGTTGACGGATGCCGAGGGAGGTCATCGGGGCCGAGGGGGAAGTTGTGTCCTTGGTTACGCGATACATACACCGATGGCGTGCCACAACTTCCCGAACACGAACTCTTGTGTCAAGGATCGGTTTGACACTACTCTAACCCAAGTTGGGTACGAGTTCTAGAAGAAGCTAATACCGTATTGTGTCTCGACTTTGAAGAGTCATTCCTATGTTCGTGTATATGACTCTCCTTAAGTCAAGATCTGCATCGTATTGTACACGATGTGATACCCAAGACTACTTCTAATTAACTCAGATAGGGTTAGGGTCTGTGTCGTGTCTCTAATTTGGGTTATGGTTTGTGTCATGTCCAATATCATTGTAGTGAAGAGAGATAGGGTTAGGGTCTGTGTCATATTCTGTGTCATGTCAGTAACATATCGTGTATGTGTCGTGTCTCATATCGTATCTATGTCTACGTATGTGTCATGTCCATATCTGTGTATGAGAGAGAGAGAGAGAGAGAGAGAGAGAGAGAGGGTTAGGATTTATGTCATGCCCCAGTCCTAAAATATGTAGGACTAGAAATACGTAAGCATGCTAGTCGTATGTATATGGAAACTCCAATATATGGAAACCATAACACATACGTATGCTATATTATGAACAATAATTCACAAGTGGTATATAATTATCACAAGTCATAGGGCATAACTAAACCTTATCCACATAATCAAATATAAATGAATAACCAATCAACTATATAACTGAATCAAGTACGAGGTGCTTGATAAGAACAAGTAGTTGGGTGGAGACAAATAAGTACATCTAATAAACAATGAGGCTCGAAGAGAAGACCACCTCGAAAGAGAATGGAGTAGCAAGTCCTGATCCGTGCTCTTACGAATAGTCATGATTGTCTACACCTGGAAAGGGACCAGGTCCTCAGAGGAACGTAACAAGATACATAGAAGCATGCCATAAAGTAAATACTATAAAAACTAGAGGGTGAACTAACTAGTTAAGTGAATACAATTTGAGGATAACTTAGTGCGTATAGAAAGTATAGGCTAGACATATGCTGACATAATTCACCAATAGCCATGACTGGCTAGTATATGCCACATATGCTCCCATAACAAGGGCACTCTATAATATAATAACGTTCATCTCCGAGGCGCGTGGTATCTGTATAAGTAATAACGTCCAACGTTTCGAAGAACATAGAATCTGCATAGTATAATGTCCATATCGTTCCGTAGAACGTGGAATAAAGATAATATAACGTCCATATCATTCCGTAGAATGTGGAATCTGAATAGTATAACATCCATATCCTTTCGTAGAACGTTGAATCTGAATAAAAGAAGTCATTGGATTCATGGCTCCTTCGGATACTATAAATTCTAATATGGGTATCCCATATGCCTACCAGTTCTCCTTCCCGCCCAATGCCAATGTACAAGTCACGAACACGACGTGGACATCTCATACTATAATACAAGTCTCTATAGAAATTAACAACTAAGCTAAATACCGTCACACGTGATGCTCACACCGATGGCCAGTAGAGTATGAAGCACGCGTCCCTACATGAACTCACTCTGTGACGTACAATGATACATGTCAAGGCCTGCGAAGTCATATTGATAACTCCACAACTTTAGGTGCGTCCACTAGACACTAGGTCAACACAAGTCCTAACGTCAACACCTTCGTTGACTGCACCCGAGTCTTTTTTGGACGCACACAGTTATATAATATTAAAACAAATAAATATGCAACTAAATAATAACTAAATTTAAACAGTACAATAAGGTAAGGTTTAATTGTCTGGCAAGAAAATTGCATATTGTAAGCATCTAGACGTCAAGCACAAGGGATCAGAAACTATGGCATCCTAATGAACGTCTCCGGATATTGAAATAAATATCACTAACGTTCCTGAAATAAGCAAGATAGTCAGAAAAACCTACCCTTTCATCAAATTTGGATACAGGGTTAAAATGGTAATTTCGGGTCAAAACAGGTCCACATATGGGCCACTTTGCACCGAAAAGTGTGCCAGAGGTAAAGGTCTCTAAATAGGATAAATTATAGGTCAAATACATTCTAAACGTCGATACGAAATCAACGGTATATCCAATTTTGGATTCCGGTGAGCCGATTATAAATTTGCCCTTAAAGTCAAACCATGGGGTTCGCGAATAGGCGACTTGGTCAACTGTCTCAGAATTGCGTAAAACTTGGGTCATAGGACCAACGGGATACCACGAATCTAGTCCAAAAATATACGGGACCACACTACGTGGTTATAGTCAGCTGACACGTCTCCTAGGATATCCCAATTTAATGGATCCTAAAGAAGAGTGTTACGCTGTCCTAAATTACTAACAAGTCCAATATCAACATCAAACAGGTAATTTAATCTTATCCACAATATAACCAAGAAGAACTAAAATAAATACTGGAAATAAACATCAGTCTGACTATCATAGTACAACCCAAATGTTTGGTGGGAACAAACACACTACTATGACAAAATATAAGTACTAAAAAGACAGATAAAAGAGTAATGACTAGGGCATCGGTTGACTAAATAATGATGCTCCCATCCTAGGCAGAAGGCCTACCAACTGATCACGGGAACTCTGACGGTAGTACCTCTAGCTCCTCCTCGGATGCGTACCTCATCTTCTGTTCGGGTTCGTACATTGTAGGGAAATATGCCTCGTCCAAATCTGGAAGAGAACCAGGTCCTCAGAGGGACATAACAAGATACATAAAAGCATGCCATAAAGTAAATACTGTGAAAACTTAAGGGTGAACTAACCAGCTAAGTGAAATACACTTGAAGACAACCTTGGTACGTATGGGTAGGTGAAAGGTATAAAGCATAGCGTCGAGCCAGAGGCTAAGTACCTAACATTAGCTGTAAACAGGATGCCAGGAGTATATGCTGACTACATCACTGATCATGATAGCGCGCAACTAGTAACCTCTGCCGGATGTATCGACAAATATATACGCCCATAACCGGGTAACCTGAGCCCATAACCGGGTAACACATGGCCCATAATCGAGTAACACTGAGGCTCATGGCCCCGCAGTTAACTCTGAAGCTACGATAGCCAAATGTCTGTCCCATACGCCTACTAATTGTCTTTTCCGTCCAATGTCAATGTACAAGTCGCGAACACGATGTGGACATCTCATACTATAATGCAACTTGCTACAGAAATAAATAATTAAGCTATATATCGTCGCACGTGCTGCTCATACTGATGGCCAGTCAGTCATAAAGCATGCGTCCTTATATGAACTCACTATGTGACGTGTAATGATACGTATCAAGGCCCGGGGAGTCATATTGATAATACCTTAACTTTAGGTGGGTCCTCTAGACACTAGGTTTGACGCAAGTCCTAACGTCAACGCCTTCGTTGACTACACCCGAGTCTTCTCGGACGACACAGTTAATATTGAAATAATAAAATATGCAATTAGATGACATCTGAATTTAAACAATACAACAAGACAAGGTATATTTGCTTGGAACTCTTGTGTGCACAAGCAATGCTCCGGAACCAACAGTCAAGGTAGCACTGTCTTGGATGCCTACGAACAAATATATATAATTATTAATCACTACATTATACTATGCTTAATTACGTATACAAGTATGACTTACGCAATGTCACGTGTTACGCAAATATCAATATGAATAAACATTCTAATTAAATACGTTGGCTAGGTTTGACTTGCCATGGGTCAATGGGGGTCAAAATTGGATAACTAGCAGGGTCGCTTGTGTACATAGCTAAAATGTACACATGTTATTTTCTCGAGTTTCGTGTACACCAAACACAGTTCCTAACATGTTATGAGAATACGCTACAATAGTATTTAATACTTAAGAATACATAATTCACATTTGTTGTTTAAATTGACTATGATACATAGTACATATATACATATATATCATATATACCTATATATATATTAGATAAGTTAAGACATATATGCATATATACCTAAGTACATAATTAAATAAAATACACATATACATATATAACATATATACATATATATGTACATAAATAGTCATAAATACATAAATAAAATATGTATGTACATACATATACATTTAAATAAACATATATATATAGACATAATAATATAATACATATACCTATACATATACATATATATATATATAAAATAACCACATATATACATTATATATACATAAATACATATATACATATAATATGTATATACATAAATATACATTTAAATATACATATATATATATACACATAAATACAAATATAATACATATATTTATACATATACATTATATAGTATATATAGATATACATAAATATAATTATATTTATACATAAATATGTATATATACATAAATACATTTATATACATATACATATACATATACATATACATATATATATATATATATATATATATATATATAATTATATACATAATATATAGGTGTGGGTACCTTGCTGTGTCGTGTTCGTGGGTGTGTGTGTGTCCGCCGTATGGGGTCGTCGCCGACGAGGGGGGGGGGAGCTCCGGCGGGGGGAGGGGGGGAGTGCACGACATCAGCAGCAGTAGCTTGTTCTGGCAATGGCAGCAGCAGCAACAGTTGAAGCAGCTGCAGCGGCGGCCGATGGCAGGTTGGGGCCGGTGGTGGTGGTGTGCGGGTCGATGGCCTGGGGGTGGTAACGAGGAAGGCGGTGGTCGTGGCTAAGGACGGTGGTGGAGGTGATGATGGAGTTGGGGATGGTGATAATGGAGTTGGTACGGGTGATGATGGTATGGAGGATGGTTGCTGGTGGTGCGAGTGGTAGTGGCGGTGGTTAAGGTGGTAGTGATGGCGAGGAAGATGGCGAGTCTAGCGGCGGAGGTGGCCAGTAGTCAGGCGGTGGAGGGAAATCGGAGAAGGGAAGTCGGGTTGGAGTAGGGTGTTGATGATGGTGATGATGGGGTTGATGGAGATGGCGGACGGGTGCTGGTGGGATGGGCGGTGGTCCTACGTCGACGGGGAAGGGTAGACGGAGCAGGTGGTGGCTGCGGCGGCATTGTGTGATCGGGGAATTGGGATGAGTGATTGGGTTAAAGAGGGAAAATGGTTTGCTAGGGTTCGGCTAGGTGGGTTTTAGGGTTTGGAGAGAGAAATATATTTATATAGGAGAGAGAAATAGGGGGGTTGACCAAAGGAATTGGACCAACCTGGGCTCTTTGGGGTGTGGAACATGTCCACATGAAAGGTGTAGGGTGTTCATGGGCTAAGTTGGGTCCAGATTTAGGTGAGGTTGGTCTTCACATTAATTTAATTAAAACTAATACACAAGGCGTTCTTTAATCAATTGAAGATACATGGGATTAAAATTGGGTGGGACACAAGTGTCATGGGCGTAGCATGCTCATAATAGATTAATGCCCTAATTTGGGTTGTATGAAACATGTTGAGGTTGTGTCTCCAATTTTAATAGGAATGGGCAATTATAATAAATTAGATTTATTTGGATTTATACATGAACTATGTAACGAATATCCCGCAGCTAAAATAAAACATAATATCGAGTATTTAAGAGTTACACAAAGGTCGGAATGGTAGTCTGGCAAGTCTAGGAAGAGTGTATGGAATTTGTTTGAAGGTAACTACTAGGGTATCGCTCCAAATATTGAAGCAACGGTAAGGTGCACTAAGAGATATATTGTTGTACAAAATTTCTAAAATACTGTAATCTAATACTAATTGTCTCCAAATTCAAGCTAGTCTCTTTATCTGTAAACCCCCTCGTCAAAAGTAGGATTTATTTGAGTATTTTTAATTTGAGATCAACCGCACCCCAAATTCCAAGTACCCAAATTAGGGTATCAGTCTACACCAAGCCGTTATGCCACGACTCCTGTGTACCACTCAAAAATCCTAGTTCCCTATGTTTTCAATATATTAGGAATTACCTAGTTGAGTTTGTAATTTAATTTTAATTAAGGCTAATTTCACCTCAAACCAACACTTAGACCAGCCTACCTCAATGAGCCCAGATAGGCCCAAGCCAAGGCTAGCCCACAACTCCACACACACACACACACACACACATATATATATATATATATATATATATATGAAGCCTCTCCCTTAAAACCCTAAGAAAACCATCACAACCCCCTCTCCAAACCCTAACCGACCCCCACCTAAACAACCCTCCCTGTCGGCCGGACCCCTCAACCCGACCACCTCCCAGCCCGACTGCTCCCGCCGTCGCCGCCCCTAACCGACTGCTCTAGCTGCTACCTAGCCGACTGCTTCCCCGACCGACTACTGCCCAGCCCGACTCCTCCCCCGACCGGAGCACTGCTGCCTAGCCGACTGCTCCCCCGACCGACTGCTGCCTAACCCCGACTGTCCTACCACCCACGAGGCTACCCATCCACGCTGCCGGAGACACCCTCGTCGAAGGAGCAGACGCCCCACGTCCTATCGAACTGGTACTCGTCCTCCAGCAGTTCCTTTCTTGTGTTCCAACCATCTCACCACGTATCGTGTCCATGAATGATTGTTGGGTTTGTGTGTCGAGAATCATAGTGGAAACACAAACTTTCTAACCCAAATTAAAATGATGATAGCTTAATGATTAACCAGAATAGAATTTGTTAATAAATAAAAATTCCTTAACCACGATACCTATCATAAAGGACTTAGTTAATTTAAACGTATGGTCATAAACCATGTGCACTAAATATAGAAACCAAAGATAGGTGTTCGAAGAGAACATAGATCATGGATAACCATAACTGGATAATTATTGCCCCGAGGCACCTGTTAACCGAAGACAACACCCGTGTACACCCTAGCTAAGTGCGCACGTGATGCTGTACTCGAGCAACAGAGAACTCGCGACAAGTATTCAAGATTAGCGTCTTAACAGTACGTAGATAAGGCATAGTATCTGATGCCTGTATTATTGTGTTATATTGTTGTCTAGGGTCTTTGGATCAGCCAGGAGACGCTACCGGAACAGGGTTTTGGCATTCATCTCTCGAAGACTCAGGCAAGATACCTTGCCATATTTGCTGTCTAATTTAAATGATGCAAATGTTTTATTGTATGCTTGCTGTTTGCTTTATACAACTGTGCGCGTCCGAGATTGTCTCGGGTGTATTCGACGGGTACGTCGAAGATTAGTATTGACTTAGTCATTAGCAGACTCACCTCATTGGATGATACCCTGTTATCTTCCAAGACCTGACACTTTTACACGTATTTATAGTGATAAATCTCATATTGGGATGCGTGTTCGCGTTATCGACTAGCTATCGCCGCGTGTGACGTGCATCACGGTTAGCAAGCAATATAGGACTATTTCAGTTTAGAGACTTGGCATTTAGATAAGGGATATGCGTATCAATTATTTGACGGGTATATCTACATTGGGAGGGAAGGACGACTGGTAGGCATATGGGATACCCCACTCTTTTACACTGATACCGCACTCGATGGAGTAATACGGACGTATTTATATATATCACTGATACCACGTTCTGTAGAGTGTGGGATGTTACTTGATGACATTACAGATACCACGCTCTATAGAATATTGGACGTTACTGTATTCCTGCGCCCATGTTATAGGGGACATATGTGGCATATACTAGCCGGTTGTCACGACTGACGAATTACGTCAGCATATGTTTAACCTATACCTTCTCATATACTCACAGTTGTTCTCACATTGCATTCACTTAGATTGTAGCACACCCTTTATTATATTTATTTTATTCAGTATATATATGGCTTGTCTCTTTGTATCTTGTTACGTCTCTCTGAGGACCTGGTTCCCTTCCAAATTTAGTCGAGGCTTTCTACCCCACCGTATATGGCCCCGGACAGGAGACAAGATTCGCTACAGCCGAAGAGTTAAAGGTGCAGCCGTCAGAGTTTTCTTGATCAGTTGGTAGGCCTTCAGCCTAGATTGGGTGCATCATTATCTAGTCAGCCGATGCCCTTATCATTATCTTTTTTATCTTATTTTAGTACTTTATTTTGTCATAGTAGTGGGTTTGTTCCCACCAGACTTCACTGATTGTACTATGATATCTTGAGACTGGTATTTATTATCCAGCAGTTTATTTAGTACTTCTTGCTCTTTATATTATGGATGAGATTAGATTACCTGTTATTGACTGATATTGGACATGTTAGTATTTGTGGACAGCGTAACACTCTTCGTGATCCATTAAATTAGGATATCCTCGAAGACGTGTCAGCTGGCTATTGCCACGTGGCCTGGTCCCGTGTACTTTTGGGACTGGGGCATGACATAATTTTAGTGGTGGCCCATGCAGGTCTTCTTTTTCGCTTGTGGTATGGTAACATGCCCAACGAGCCTGCAATAGGATAGAAAATTACTAGGTCTCATCCACTTTTTGATTCGCCTTTGAACTTCCTTCATATTGCTTCTAAATATCTGCATCCTGTTTGTTGTCTTCGTACTCTTTTAATGAAATCCATCTCTTGCAGCAAGATAAATTTGTGCAGTGGACGAGGAGCACCCCGTACCGCAATGCCAGATAATACCACTCAAGGAGAGGAGGTACCCCAAGAGCAACCCCCACTACAGACCCTGCTGATACATTGGCACGACATATCGCAGGGCGATCCTATACCGCAGCCTGAGGGATAGACTTCCCAGACAATCCCCACGCAACATTGTGAGGGCCAGACTTCAGGAGCTACACCGATGCCGCAGACTGAGAGGCCGACATTTGAGGAGATGCCTACCGCACAGCCAGAGATTCTGCTACCACCGCCTCCACCTTATCCACCCCAGATGCCACAGCCAGATGGACAACCACAGATGCTTCAGTTCTTCCAGGCGATGATGCAAGCACAGTGGCATCAGACAGAGACATTGAGATAGATTTTGATGGCAGTACTAGAGAGGACACCTGTCCCAGCACCTCCACCAGCCCAGACAGGTGGCACTGTTAGATGGTTCTGACAGATGGGACCAGATACTTTCTCGGGCAATGAGACTGCAGAACAAATCTTTGACTGGGTCACCACCAACACGGAGATGCTATTAGAGGCTTCACAACTGCACCCCAACCTTTGGATGACCGCAGTGAGGGCCCAGCTAAAAGGCAACGCCCATCATTGGTGGGATTCCATTGAGCGCAGTGTAGGAAAGAACCAGACTTGGGAACAGTTTTTAGAACATTTCAATGCAAAGTATTTTCCAGCTACAGTCATGAATGCCCTATTCTCCCAGTTTCTACATCTAGAACAGGGAAATATGACTATTGACGCCTATGACGCGGAGTTCAGCCGCCTTAGCAGATTTAGTGCAGTCCTGATACCCACCGATCTTGAGAAGGCCCAGAGGTTTCATTGCAGCCTAAATCTCGAGCTACAGAGGTATACCACTACACAGGCGAGGATTTCTTATGAAAAGGTTCTTGCAGAGTCGAGAATCCATGAGGCCATCGTCAGAGGAGCTAGACGTACCAGCACGACTACACCAGCCAGAACACAGCCCGGAGCAGGAGGACCGATCCGTCGTCTAGGAGCACAGACACAGCAGAGGGCAGCGCCATATCCACAGCAGGAGATTTCGACTTGTCACCATTGTGGCAAGAAGGGACACGTCATTAAGGATTGTCAAAAAAGTTGGGATTATGCATAATATGCGGGTCCAATCAGCACCTTGTCAGAGATTGCCCGCAGCGCAGAGAAGCAGCACTACAGAAAGGCCAGAGGCCAGCAGTACCATTCTAGAGGATACTAGCCCCACTAGGAGGCCAACATCCACCAGCCCCCGGAGGATTTCAGAAGGGACCACCCTTGGCCCCACAGCAGGCACAGTTTAAGCGAGCTCATCAGCAGACCAGAGGGCAGAGGCAGGGACAAGCCTTTGCATTAACAGCTACCGAAGAAGAAACAGAAGGAGAAGCTATCACAGGTACCATTTTAGTTGCATCATTACCTGCAACTGCATTATTTGATTCTGGAGCTACATTGTCATTTATATCTAGTAGATTTATAGCAATGCATAGAGTAGCGACTTCCTCTTTACCTAAGAGTTAGAAGATTCTTACTGGAGGAGGTATCGTGCCGGTTACCAGCACTATCAGAACGTGCTCGGTAGTTGTATGTGGTAGAGAGATGAGAGCGCGATTCTTGGTATTGCCCATGCCGTACTTTGATGTTGTGTTAGGCATGGACTGGCTAAGCCAGTATAATGCCGTACTGAACTGCCAGAAGGGTAGCGTCACCTTTAGACCGCCAGATCAGCCGGAGTTCGAGTACATGCAAGGAACCGTCGAGCAAGGAGTAGGACAGATGGCAGGAACTTGCATGGCTATGGAGATTGCACCCCCACCAATAGTTGCAGAATTTGAAAATGTATTCCCCGAAGAACTGCCAGGCTTACCGCCAGATAGAGACATGGAGTTCACCATCGAGCTAGTACCCGGAGCAGCGCCGGTATCTTCTAATGTATACCGATTGGCGAAGAAGGAACTAGATGAGCTGAAGCTATATTAGAGGAGTTGTAAGGTAAGGGATTTATCCGTCCTAGTGCATCACCATGGGAAGCACCAGTATTGCTCGTACCCAAGAAGGATGGAACAGTACGCATGTGCATTGAATACAGAGCCCTTAATGCTCTGACTATCAAGAACAAGTACCCCCTGTCGCGGATCGACGATTTATTTGACCAGTTGACAGGAGCAGTAGTATTCACCAAGATTGACTTGAGATCGGGTTATCATCAAGTAAAGGTGCGAAGGGAAGACATTCAAAAGACAGCATTCATGACTCGTTATGGTCACTACGAGTTCTTAGTAATGCCATTTGGACTGACGAATGTGCCAGCTGTATTTATGAACTTGATGAGTAGAGTATTCCACCAATACTTAGACCAGTTCATGGTAGTCTTCATCGACGATATCTTGGTGTATTCGAAGAGCCACAAGGAGCACGAAGAACACTTGAGACTAGTGTTAGAGACACTGAGGAGAGAGAGGCTTTATGCCAAGCTGAGCGAATATAGGTTTCTCCTAGATCATGTCGCTTTTCTTGGACACATTATCTCAGGTGATTGCATCTCAGTAGATCCAATAAAGATTTCATCTGTAGAGACATGGCCAACCCCTACCAATGTCTCAGAAGTAAGGAGTTTTCTAGGACTTGCTGGATATTACCGGAGGTTCGTAGAGAACTTCGCGAAGATCGCAGAGCCAATGACCCACTTGACCCATAAGGAGCAGGAGTTCACCTGGACAGAGGAGTGTCAGAAGGCATTCGATGAGCTGAAGAAGCATTTGACTACAACACTTATCTTTACCATACCTTCTGGACCCGGAGGATTCATGATCTATAGCGATGCATCCCGGAAAGAATTAGGATACGTATTGATGCAGCACGGAAAGGTTGTAGCTTATGCTTCTAGATAGTTGAGGACACATGAGAAGAACTATCCCACCCATGACTTGGAGCTTGCAGTAGTAATCTTTGCCTTGAAGCTTTGGAGGCACTATCTATATGGAGAGAGAGTAGAGATATTTACAGATCATAAGAGCCTAAATTACGTCTACACCCAAAAGGATCTTAATCTGAGGTAGAGACGTTGGCTCGAGGTGATAACAGACTTCGAGATCGAGCTACAGTACCACCCAGGAAAGGCCAACGTAGTAGCTGACGCGTTGAGCAGAAGACCCATAGCATTCTTCATGACCACCCAACTACACCTGTTAAGAGAGCTAGAGCAGATGGGTATAGAGGTTATTATGTTCGGAGTAGATGGACAATTGTCGAGCTTCCAGTTGCAATCAACATTAGTGGAGAGAATCAAGGCTGCCTTGCCGACAGATGCCAAATTTCAGAGGCTTAGACAAAGGAGAGAGGCTGGAATGCAGATAGGGCTGAAAATACATGAAGACGGGACTTTGAGATACGGAGATCGTCTCTATGTTCCAAATGGAGAAATTCGCCAAGAGTTAATAGCAGAGGCACACCGTTCAACCTATTCTATTCATCCAGGAGGCACGAAGATGTACAAAGACTTGAGACAGTACTACTAGTGGCACAGAATGAAGAGGAAGATAGCACATTTTGTGACCAAGTGCCTGGTGTGTCAGCAACTCAAGGCTGAGCATCAAAGATCTGCAGGATTGCTTCAACCGCTCCCTATACCAGAGTAGAAATGGGAGCATATCACTATGGACTTCGTTACGGGCTTCCCGAGGAGTCCTAGTGGGTGCAATGCAGTATGGGTAATTGTGGATAGACTCACCAAGTCCGCACACTTTTTACCCTTCAGAGTTGGACAATCAACGGAGGCCTTAGCAAATATGTACATGAGAGAGGTAGTGCGCTTACATGGAGTGCCAGTTAGCATCGTGTATGACAGAGATACGAGGTTTACTTCTTACTTTTGGCGGAGTATACAGGAGAGTCTTGGTACTCTCCTAAAGTTTAGTACATCATATCACCCACAGACAGATGGCCAGTCGGAGTACACCATTCAGACGCTAGAAGACATGTTGAGAGCGTGAATGCTTGACTTTGGAGGATCATGGGAGGACCATTTGCATCTGGTCGAGTTTTCCTACAATAATAGCTATCATGCGAGCATTCAGATGACTCCCTATGAAGCGTTGTACGGAAGGAAATATCGTTCTCTAGTATGCTGGAGTGATATAGGCGAGTGACAGATTCTCGGACCAGAGTTGGTCGTTCGTACGGTAGAAAAGGTGAAGAAGATCCAAGGGCACCTTCGAGCAGCACAAGACCGACAGAAGCATTGGGGGAATGCGCATCTTCTACCCTTAGAGTTTCAGGTTGGAGATCATGTATTCTTAAAGATCTTGTCTACTCGAGGGACTATCAAATTCGGAGGCAGAGGAAAGCTGAGTCCGAGGTACATCGGGCCATTCGACATATTAGAATGTGTCGGAGAGGTTGCTTACAGATTAGCATTACCGCAGACATTGGAAGTAGTTCATGACGTCTTCCATGTATCTCAACTGAGGAGGTATATACCGGATCCTAGTCACGTGCTTGACCACTCGGAGATCACAGTTGGCCCGAGTCTATCATACCAAGAAGAACCCGTCGAGATTCTGGACAGGAGTGAGAAAGTATTGCGAGGGCAGACCATCCCCCTAGTTCGTATCGCATGGAGGCATCATGCACCAGGCGAGTCGACCTGGGAACACGAGGAGGACATTAGACAACGTTATCCCCACCTCTTCGAAGGACTAGGTACGTTCCAGTATTTTCTTTAGTCTTTTGTTCTTACCCATGCGTGTGTTCAAATTTCGAGGACGAAATGCTCTAAGGAGGGTAGATTGTAAATCCCCACGTCAAAAGTAGGATTTATTTGAGTATTTTTAATTTGAGATCAACCGCACCCCAAATTCTAAGTACCCAAATTAGGGTATCAGTCTACACCAAGCCGTTTTGCCACGACTCCTGTGTACCACTCAAAAAACCTAGTTCCCTATGTTTTCAATACATTAGGAATTACTTAGTTGAGTTTGTAATTTAATTTTAATTAAGGCTAATTTTACCTCAAACCAACACTTAGACCAGCCTACCTCAATGAGCCCAGATAGGCCCAAACCGAGGCTAGTCCACAACTCCACACACACACATATATATATGAAGCCTCTCCCTTAAAACCCTAAGAAAACCATCACAACCCCCTCTCCAAACCCTAGCCGACCCCCACCTAAACAACCCTCCCTGTCGGCCGGACCCCTCAACCCGACCACCTCCCAGTCCGACTGCTCCCGCCGTCGCTGCCCCTAACCGATTTCTCCAGTGGCTGCCTAGCCGACTGCTCCCCCGACCGGAGCACTGCTGCATAGCCGACTGCTCCCCCGACCGACTGCTGCCCGACCCCGACTGTCCCACCACCCGCGAGGCGACCCATCCACGCTGTCGGAGACACCCTCGTCGAAGGAGCAGACGCCCCACGTCCTATCGAACAGGTACTCGTCCTCCAGCAGTTCTTTTCTTGTGTTCCAAACATCTCACCACGTATCGTGTCCATGAATTATTGTTGGGTTTGTGTGTCGAGAATTATAGTGGAAACACAACCTTTCTAACCCTAATTAAAATGATAATAGCTTAATGATTAACCAGAATAGAATTTGTTAATAAATAGAAATTCCTTAACCACTATACCTGTCATAAAGGACTTTGTTAATTTAAACGTCTGGTCATAAACTACGTGCACTAAATATAGAAACCAAAGACAGGTGTTCGCAGAGAACATAGATCATGGATAACCGTAACTAGATAATTATTGCCTCGAGGCACCTGTTAACCGAAGACAACATCCGTGTACACCCTAGCTAAGTGCGCACATGATGCTGTACTCGAGCAACAGAGAACTCGCGACAAGTATTCAAGATTAGCGTCTTAACAGTACGTAGATAAGGCGTAGTATCTGATGCCTGTATTATTGTGTTATATTGTTGTCTATGGTCTTTGGATCAGCCAGGAGACGCTACTGGAACAGGCTTTTGGCATTCATATCTCGAAGACTCAGGCAAGATACCTTGCCATATTTACTGTCTAATTTAAATAATGCAAATGTTGTATTGTATGCTTATTGTTTGCTTTATACAACTTTGCACGTCCGAGATTATCTCGGGTGCATTCGATGGGTAGATCGAAGATTAGTATATATTGACTTAGTCATTAGTAGACTCACCTCATTGGATGATACCCTGTTATCTTCCAAGACCTGACACTTTTACACGTATTTATAGTGATAAATCTCATATTGGGATGTGTGTTCGCGTGATCGACTAGCTATCGCCGCGTGTGACGTGCATCACGGTTAGCAAGCAGTATATATATATGGCTTGTCTCTTTTTATATTGTTACGTCCCTCTGAGGACCTGGTTCCCTTCCAGATTTAGACGAGGCTTTCTATCCCACCGTATACTGCCCCGGACAGGAGACGAGATTCGCTACAGTCGAGGAGTTAGAGGTGCAGCCATCAGTTTCCGTGATCAGTTGGTAGGCCTTCAGCCTAGATTGGGTGCATCATTATCTAGTCAGCCGATGCCCTTATCATTATCTTTAATATCTCATTTCAGTACTTTATTTTGTCATAGTAGTGGGTTTGTTCCCACCAGACTTCACTGATTGTACTATGATATCTTGAGACTGGTATTTATTATCCAGCAGTTTATTTGGTACTTCTTGCTCTTTATATTGTGGATGAGATTAGATTACCTGTTATTGACTGATATTTGACATGTTAGTATTTTTGGATAGCGTAGCACTCTTCATGGATCTATTAAATTGGGATATCCTCGAAGACGTGTCAGTTGGCTATTGCCACGTGGCCTGGTCCCATGTACTTTTGTGACTGGGGCGTGATATTATCTAAGCTAAGTAAACCTAAATTTGGTCGAGGGGGTTTACAATTTACCCAACTTACAAGAATTTTATCCTTGAAATTAAAATGACACATTATAAGCTATAAATCATCAAGCAATGCTACGGACATACCTAGGACTGGTAGAACTGGCCTCTGCACTAACTGTTGGGCTCTATCGACATACTGGGAATACTCATGAGCTTGATGTTGGTTTAATCCGCACCACAAAGACAGTCCTAATCTCCTCCTGCAATCTTTCTGAATGTGTCCCTTATTTCTACAAAAGTGACATATCTGAAGCTCTCTCTGCTGATACGGCATAATCTTCTGTTGTGCCTGCACTCTTGGATGACGGATCGATCCTCCTGCTCTGGGCTGAGCTCTGGCTGGTGTGGTCATGCTAGAACGTCTTCCTTCTCTGCTAATGGCCTCCTGGATCCTAGCCTCTTACAAAACTTCATCATAAGAGATCCTCGCTTGAGTAGTAGTATACCTCTGCAGCTCAAAAGTGAGGCCGTGATAGAATCTCTGTGCCTTCTCTAGATCGTTGGGTATCAAAATGGCACCAAATCTGCTAAGACGGATAAACTCTGCGTCGTATGCGTCTACTATAAACCCCCTCAACAAATTTAGGGTTTAATTTGAACTAAATTGATAGACTTAGATATAATTAGATACAATTAGAATAAATGTGCAATAATTATATGTCCTAATACACCTTGCTATTGTTTCAAGGATGGACCACCACACTAGTAGTTATCTTCCACCCAAGGTCACGAACATCTCTTAGACATGCCAGGCTACCCCTCAGACCATTTTGCAACCGTAGATACTCGTCATTGCGTCTCACCTTAGCTTTACAATATATTTAAATGAGCGCCTTGCACATTAATTTGTAATTTAATTAAGTTGAGGCCAAGTTAACCAAAAACAGGAGCAGACCAAGCCCGTGTACACCCTTAAATATGGACCAGCCTCACCCCGAGGAACTGGTCGGCCCAAACCTCAAGGATAGCCTACGAGAGCCCACACCTATAAATATACAACTCCTCCCACATGAAACCCTAATTTACTATTTATCAACACCCCAAAACTCTAGCTGTTCCCCTTGCACCCGAGCTACCCCCTACTGCCCGATACTACGACCACCACCGGACCACCTCAGTCACCGGACCCCCTCACTGCTGGACCACCACCCCATCCGCCGAACGTCGCCGTCGCCTTCACCATCACCGACTCACCCATCCATATCTGACCATAGTCGCTGCCCTGAGCACCCCCGCCGCCTCTGGCACTGCCGACCGCCACTGTCAAGCCTACCCCGACCTGCCCCCGCGACTTGCCAGCCACCCCGCACCATCCTCATGCCGCTGCTGCCACTGCCGTATCTGCTGCAGGTCGTTGCTGCCGCTGCCGGCCAACCCACACGTCGACGCCGGAGCTCCGCCCGTGAGGAGGACGACTAGGACGAGCAGACCCTCATCCAAGCAGCCAGGTACTCGATACCCCGCTCGTTCTCACATAGTATCATTGTATGACTGTTTATTCGAGTCGTCGTATCGACGTGTCCTATGTCGACACCAACCTAATAATAGGAAATAAGAGTTATGTATATGCGTGATGATAATTAGTTTAGAAAATAATGAATATATTCCCGAAAGTATGACATGTTACCAAGGACCAGTATTTTATTTAAACATCGGGACATAAACTGAGTACGTTTGATCATGGGAACCAAGAACCTGTAGTCGTATAAATCAAAAATAGTTGGTAACCATAACTTGATGATTGTTGTCTCAATGCATGCGATAACCGAGAACTGAACACGTATACACCCTAGCTACATGCACGCATGATGCTGTATTCGATCAATCGTGAACTTGCAACAATATTCCAAGAGTAGCGTCACAGTAGTGTGTATATATTGCTTAGTGTCTGATGTCAACATTTGCTATATTATATTGTGTGTTAGGATCATTGGATCAGCCAGGAGACACTGCAGGAACCGACTTCTGCCATTCAAAGCTTGAGAACTCAGGTAAGATACCTTGCCATATTTACTGTCTAAATTAAATTATGTATATGTTGTATTGTATTCTTGTGCTTTTTCTTTAATACAACTATGCGCATCCGAGATTTAACTCGGGTGCAGTCGACGGATACGTCGATGATTAGTGTACTGACCTAGTCATTAGCAGACTCACCCCCATTGGAGGATACTCTGTTATCTTCTGAGACCTGACACTCTTACACGTTCACTGAGATATATTCATATTGGGATACGAGTTCGCGTACTCGACTAGCTATCGGTACGTGTGACTTATATCACAGTTAGTACATAATTCAGGTTATATTTTAGTGTTAGAGACTGGCATATAGATACGTGGTATGTATGTTTATGGTATTTATTTTATTCAGTATTCATATATGGTATATTTCTATGTATCTTATTACGTCCCTCTGAGTACCTGGTACCTTTCCAGATTTGGACGAGACATATTACCCCACAATGTACGGCCCAGGACAGGAGACGAGGTTCGCTACCGCAAAGGAGCTAGAGGTACTACCGTCAGAGTTTTCGTGATCACTTGGTAGGCCTTCTGCCTAGGATTGGGAGCATCATTATCTAGTCAGCCGATTCCCTAGTCATTATCTTTTATCTATCATTTCAGTACTTTATTTTATCCTAGTAGTGGGTTTGTCCCCACCAGACATTATTGGTTGTACTATGATATCTTGAGACTGGTATTTATCTTCCAGCAGTTTATTTAGTACTTCTTACTATTTATATTGTGGATGAGATTAGTTTACCTGTTGTTGACTGATATTAGATATGCTAGTATTTTAGGACAACGTAGCACTCTTTCCTAGAATCCATTAAATTAGGATATCCTCGTAGACGTGACAGCTAGCTATTGCCACGTGGCCTGGTTCCTTATATTTTGGGACTGGGACGTGACATGGTTTTAGTGGTGGCCCATGAAGGTTGACTTTATCGCTTGTGGTATGATAACATGTCCAGCGAGCCTGCAATAGGATAAAAATTTCTAGGTCTCATCTACTTTGATTTCGTCTTTGAATTTTCTTCATATTGCTTTCAAATATCTGCATGATGTTTGCTTGATTTCGTACTATTTTAATAAAATCCTGTCTCTTGCAGCAAGATGAACTTGTGCAGTGGACGAGGAGCACCCAGTACCGTGGTGCCAGATAATACTACCCAAGGAGAAGAGGTACCCCAGGGACTACCTGGAGGGCAACCACCGCCACAGGCCCCGCTGATACATTGGCACGAGACTTCTCAGGACGATCCTATCCAGCAGCCCGAGGGACAGACTTCACAGACGATCCCTACACCGCATTTTGAGGGCCAGACTTCAGGAGATACACCGATGCCACAGACCGAGAGGCCGACATCTGAGGAGACACCTACCCCACAGCCAGAGGTTCTATTACCACCACCTCTACCTTATACACCCCAGATGCCACGGCTAGATGGACAACCACAGATGCTTCAGTTCTTTCATACTATGATGCAAGCACAGTGGCATCAGACTGAGACGTTGAGACAGAGTTTGATGGCAGTACTGGAGAGGACACCTATCACAGCACCAGTACCAGCACCTGCACCAGCCCAGACAGGTGGCACTGTAAGATGGTTCCGACTGATGGGACCAGATACTTTCTCAGGCAATGAGACAGTAGAGCAGATCTCCGATTGGGTCGCCAACACGAAGATGCTACTAGAGGCTTCACAACTACATCCAGACCTTTGGATGACCGCCGTGAGGGCCCAACTAAAAGACAACGCCCATCACTGGTAGGATTCTATTGAGCGCAGTATAGGCAAGAATCAGACTTGGAAACAGTTCTTATAGTACTTCAATATGAAGTATTTTTCAGCTACATTCAGAAATGCCCTGTACTCCCAGTTCCTACATCTAGAATAGGGAAACATGACTGTTGACGCCTATGACGCAGAGTTCAGCCACCTTAGTAGATTTGGTGCCGTCCTGATACCCAATGATCTAGAGAAGGCCCAGAGGTTCCATCACGACCTCACCTTTGAGCTACAGAGGTATACCATCGCACAGGCGAGTATTTCTTATGAAGAGATTCTTTCATAGGCGAGATTCCAGGAGGCCATCGGCAGAGGAGCAAGGCGTTCCAGCACAACCGCACCATCCAGAGCCCAGCCCAGAGTAGAAGGACTGATCCGTCGTCCCGGAGTGCAGACACAGCAGAGGACAACGCCATACCAGCAAAAGGAGCTTTCGACTTGCTACCACTGTGGTAAGAGAGGATATTACGAGAAGGACTACAGAAATAGACGGAGGACATGTCTGATTTATGGGTCAAACTAGCACCAAGTCCGAGATAGCCCACAGCGCAGAGAGGCAGCACCGCCGGCCGAATAGAGGCCAACAACACCAGTTCCGAGGATACTACCATCGCCAGAGGTCAACGTCCACCAGCATCTGGAGGATTTCAGAGGGGACCATGCTTGGCCCCACAGGAGACGCAGTTTGATCGAGCTCGACAGCAGACCGGAGGGCAGAGGCACGGACATGCCTTTGTACTAGCAGCTACAAAGGAGAAAATAGAAGGGGAAGCTATCACAGGTACCATTTTAGTTGCATCATTACCTGCAACTTCATTATTTGATTCTGGAGCTACCTTATCATTTATATCTAGTAAATTTATAGCAATGCATAGAGTAGCTACTTCCCCCTTACCTAAGAGTTTGAAGATTCTTACCGGAGGAGGTATCGTGCCAGTTACCAGTACTATTAGAACGTGTTCGGTAATCGTATGTGGTAGAGAGATGAGAGCGCGATTCTTGGTATTACCCATGTCGTACTTTGATGTTGTGCTAGGCATAGACTGGTTAAGCCAGTATAATATCATACTTTACTGCCGAAAGGGTAGCGTCACCTTTAGACCGCTAGATCAACCGAAGTTTGAGTACATGCGAGGGACCGTCGAAAAAGGAGTAAGACAGATAGCTAGAATTTATATGGCTATGGAGATGGTACCCCCACCAATAGTTGTAGAATTTAAGGATATTTTTCCTGAAGAATTGCTAGGTTTACCGCCAGATAGAGACATGGAGTTCACTATTGAGCTAGTACCCAGAGCAGCACCGGTATCTTCTAATGTATACCGATTGGCGAAGAAGGAACTAGATGAGCTAAAGTTATAATTAGAGGAGTTATAGAGTAAGGAATTTATCCGTCCTAGTGTATCACCTTGGGGAGCACCAGTGTTGTTTGTATCTAAGAAGGATGGAACGGTACACATGTGCATTGATTACAGAGCCCTTAACGCTTTGACTATCACAAGTACCCCCTACCACGGATTGATGATTTGTTCAACCAGCTGACAGAAGCAGTGGTGTTCACAAAGATTGACTTGAGATCGGGTTATCATCAAGTGAAGGTGCGAAGAGAAGACATTCAAAAGACAACATTCAAGACTCGTTATGGTCACTACGAGTTCTTAGTGATGCCTTTTGGACTGAAGAATGCACCGGCTGTATTTATGAACTTGATGAACAGAGTATTCCACCAATACTTAGACCGGTTCATGGTTGTCTTCATTGACGATATCTTGGTGTATTCAAAGAGCTACGAGGAGCACAAAGAGCATCTGAGGCTAGTGTTAGAGATACTATGGAGAGAGAGGCTTTTTGCTAAGATGAACAAGTACGAGTTTCTCCTAGATCGTGTCACTTTTCTTGGATACATCATCTCAGGAGATGGTATTTCAATAGATCCGGTAAATATTTCATCGGTAGAGACATGGCCAACCCCTACCAATGTCTCGGAAGTAAGGAGTTTCCTAGGACTTGTCGGGTATTATCGGAGGTTCATGGAAAACTTTGCGAAGATTGCAGAGCCGATAACCTGTTTGACTCGTAAAGAGCAGGAGTTTACTTGGACAGAGGAGTGTTAGACAACTTTCGATGAGCTGAAGTAGCGTTTGACTACGACACCTATCTTGACCATACCATCTGGACCCGGAGGATTCGTGATCTATAGTGATGCATCCAAGAAAGGATTAGGATGTGTCTTGATGTAGCATGGGAAGGTTATAGCCTATGCTTCTAGATAGTTGAGAACCCATGAGAAGAACTATTCCACTCACGGCTTGGAGCTTGTAGCAGTAATATTTGCTTTGAAGCTTTGGAGACACTATCTATATGGAGAAAGAGTAGACATATTCACTGATCATAAAAGCCTAAAGTACGTCTACACCCAGAAGGATCTGAACCAGAGACAGAGACGTTGGCTTGAGGTGATGACAGACTTCGAGATTGAGCTACAGTACCATCCGGGAAAGGCTAACATAGTAGCTGACGCGTTGAGCAAAAGACCCATGGCATTTTACTTGACTACACAGCAACATCTGTTGAGAGATCTAGCACAGATGGGTATAGAAGTCGTTATGCCCGGAGTAGATGGACAGTTGTTGAGTTTTCAGTTACAGTCGATATTAGTAGAGAGGATCAAGGCTGTTTTGCCAACATACGCCAGATTCCAGAGGCTTAGACAGAGGACAGAGGATGGAATACAGACAGGACTGCGTATACATAAAGACAAAATTTGAGATGTGGAGATCGTCTCTATGATCAAAATAGAGAACTTCATCAGGAGTTGATGACAGAGGCACACAGTTCAACCTACTCCATTCATCCAGGAGGCACGAAGATGTACAGAGACATGAGACAGTACTATTGGTGGCATAGAATTAAGAGAAAGATAGCATGCTTTGTGGCCAAGTGCCTGGTGTGCCAGCAAGTCAAGGCTGAGCATCAAAGATCTGCAGGATTGCTTCAACCGCTCCCTATACCGGAGTAGAAATAGGAGCATATCACTATGGACTTTGTTACAGGCTTTTTGAGGATTCCTAGTGGTCTAAATGCAGTATGGGTAATCGTAGATAGACTCACCAAGTCCACACACTTTTTACCCTTCAGAGTTGGACAATCTACAGAGGTCTTAGAAGATATGTACATAAGAGATATTGTACGACTGCACGGAGTGCCAGTTAGTATTGTGTCTGACAGAGATACGAGGTTTACCTCTTACTTTTGGTAGAGTATGCAAGAGAGTCTCGGTACCCGCCTAAAGTTTAGCACATCGTATCATCCACAGACTGATGGCCAGTCAGAGCGCACCATTCAGACATTGGAAGATATGTTAAGAGCGTGCATGCTTGATTTCGGAGGATCTTGGGAGGACCATTTATATTTGGTCGAGTTTTTCTACAACAACAGCTATCAAGCGAGCATCTAGATGGCTCCCTATAAAGCATTATATGGCAGGAAGTGTCGTTCCCCCATATGTTGGAGCGATATAGGCGAGAGACAGATTCTTGGCCCCGAGTTGGTTGTTCGTACAGTAGAGAAGGTGAAGAAGATCCAAGGGCACCTACTAGCAGCACAGGATCGACAAAAGCATTGGGCGAATGCGCATCGACGACCCTTAGAGTTCCAGGTTAGAGATCACGTATTCCTAAAGATCTCGCCTACTCGAGGGACTATCAGATTCGGAGGCAGAGAAAAGTTGAGTCCGAGGTACTTCGGACCATTCGATGTGTTATAACACGTCGAATAGGTTGCTTACAGATTAGCCTTGTCGCAGACTTTGGAAGGAGTCCATGATGTCTTCCATGTATCTTAGCTAAGGAGGTACATACCGGGTCCGAGTCATGTACTTGACCATTCAGAGATCACAGTCGGCCCGAGTCTATCATACCAAGAGGAGCCTGTTAAGATCCTGGATATGAGCGAGAAGGAATTGCGAGGTTAGACTATCCCTCTAGTTCGTGTCGCATGGAGGCATCATGCACCAGGAGAGTCGACTTGGGAACGCGAGAAGGATATTAGATATCGCTATCCCCATCTCTTCGAAGGACTAGGTACGTATTGGCATTTTAGATTCAGTCAATATTTCTTAGCATGCGTATGTTTTTAATTTCGAGGACAAAATACTCTAAGGAGGGTAGATTGTAAACCCCCTCGACCAATTTAGGGTTTAATTTGAACTAAATTGAGAGACTTAGATTTAATTGGATACAATTGGAATAAATGTGCAATAATTATATCTCCTAATACACCTTGCCATTGTTTCGAGGATGGAGCACCACACCAGTAGTTATCTTCCATCCAAGGTCATGAACATCTCTTAGACATGCCAGGCTACCCCTCTGACCATTTTGCAACCTTAGATACTCGTCATTGCATCTTACCTTAGCTTCGCAATATCCGTAAATGAGCGCCTTGCTCATTAATTTGTAATTTAATTAAGTTGAGGCCAAGTTCACCTAAAAAGAGAGCAGACCAAGCCCGTGTACACCCTTAAATATGGACCAGCCCTACCCCGAGGAACTGGTCGGCTCAAACCTCAAGGATAGTTCACGAGAGCCCACACCTATAAATATATAACTCCTCCCACATGAAACACTAATTCACTATTCATCAATACCCCAAAACCCTAGCCGTTCCCCTTATATCCGAGCTACCCTTCCCTCCCGACTGCCCGATACCACGACCACCACCGGACTACCTCAGTCACCGGACCCCCTCACTATTTGACCACCACCCCATCCGCCCAATGCCGTCGTCGCCTTCACCATCATCGACTCACCCATCCATATCCGACCATAGCCGCTGCCCAGAGTGCCCCCGCCGCCTCTGGCACCGTCGACCGCCACCGTCAGGCCTACCCCGACCTGCCCCCACGACGTGTCAGCCACCCCGTACCGTCCTCAGCTCGCACCGACGCCGCCAAGCCGCTGTCGTATCCGTTGTAGGCCGTTGCTGCCGCTGCCGGACAACCCACCGGTCGATACCGGAGCTCTGCCCGTGAGGTGGACGACCAGGATGAGCAGACCCTTATCCAAGAAGCCAGGTACTCGATCCCACACTCATTCTCCTATAGTATCGTTGTATGACTGTTTATTCGAGTCGTCATATCGACGTGTCCTATGTCGACACCAACCTAATATTAGGAAATAAGAGTTGTGTGTATGCGTGATGATAATTAGGTTAGAAAATAATGAATAAATTCCCTAGAGTATGACATGTTACCAAGGACCAGTATTTCATCTAAACATCGGGACATAAACTGAGTACATTTGATCATGGGAACCAAGGACATGTAGTCGTATAAATCAAAAACAGTTGATAAGCATAACTTGATGATTGTTGTCTCAAGGCACGCGATAACCGAGAACAGAACATGTGTACACCCTAGCTACGTGCACGCGTGACGCTATATTCGATCAATCGTAAACTTGCGACAATATTCTAAGAGTAGAGTCACAGTAGTGTGTATATATTGCTTAGTGTCTGATGTCAGCATTTGCTATATTATATTGTGTGTTAGGATCATTAGATCAGCCAGGACATACTGCAGGAACCGGCTTCTGGCATTTACAGCTTGAGGACTCAGGCAAGATACCTTGCCATATTTACTATCTAATTTAAATTATGCATATATTGTATTATTTTCTTGTGCTTTTCTTTTTATACAATTGTGCGTGTCCGAGATTTGACTCGGGTGCAGTCGACGGATACGTCAATGATTAGTGTACTGACCTAGTCAATAGCAGACTCACCCCCATTAAAAAATACTCTGTTATCTTCTGAGACCTGACACTCTTATATGTTCACTAAAATATATTCATATTGGGATGCGGGTTCGCATACTCGACTAGCTATCGGTGCGTATAACTTACATCACGGTTAGTACGTAATTTAGGTTATATTTTAGTGTTAGAGACTGGCATATAGATACGTGGTATGTACGTCGAGTATTCGACTTGTGTATCTACATTGGACGGGAAGGACATTAGTAGGCGTACGGGATACACCCATTGGAGTCCATAGTATCCAGAGGAGCCACGGATCCAATGACTCCTGTTACACTGCTGCCACGTTCTTCGGAGCGATATGGACGATATACTATACTGCTACCACGTTCTTCGGAGCGATATGGATGTTATACTGCACTGCTGCCACGCTCTTCGGGGTGTTGGACGTTATGTCTATGCCTACCCATACGTACCAAAGTTGTCCTCAGATTGCATTCACTTAGATGGTTATCACACCCTTTATTGTATTTATTTTATTCAGTATTTATATATGACATATTTCTATGTATCTTGTTACGTCCCTCTGAGGACCTGGTACCTTTTCAGATTTGGATGAGCTATATTACCCTACAGTGTACGGCCCAGGACAAGAGACGAGGTTTGCTACCGCAGAGGAGCTAGAGGTACTACCATCAGAGTTTTCGTGATCACTTGGTAGAACTTCTGCCTAGGATTGGGAGCATCATTATCTAGTCATCCGATGCCCTAGTCATTATCTTTTATCTATCATTTTCGTACTTTATTTCGTCCTAGTAGTGGGTTTGTCCCCACCAGACATTATTGGTTGTACTATGATATCTTAAGATTGGTGTTTATCTTCCAGTAGTTTATTTAGTACTTCTTGCTGTTTATATTATGGATAAGATTAGTTTACCTGTTGTTGACTGATATTGGACATGTTTGAATTTTAGGACAACGTAGCACTATTCGCTAGGATCCATTAAATTAGGATATCCTCGGAGACGTGAGTGCTGGCTATTACCACGTGGCATGGTTCCTTGTATTTTGGGACTGGGGCGTGACATCTACGATCATATTTCCTTGTTCTAAATACAGGAACTGGGAGTACATGGCATTTCAGACTGTAGTCGAGAAATACTTCGTATTAAAGTTGTCATGCCCCAATCCCAAAATATCGAGGGACTAGACACATGGCAATGGCCAGTAGCACACACCGATGGACAAACCCAATTTAATGGATCCAACGGGCGCACTTAAGCTGTAATATAACAATAAGTGTCTAGATATACTAATCTCATCCACAGAAATGAATACAATAATATCAGAATCATAAAGCAAGATCAATCTCAATAAACTATAAACTCAGAAAATAACCCGATAATGAGTCTGATACATCTGTCAAGATACAAGAATAAAGATAACCACAGCAAATACTGAGTATGGAACAGTATATACTTAGAAGATACCCTCAGGGATCACTCGTCTACTAGATCTGGTACTGCTGCAGTATCTGCACCTGCCCCTGCTCCTGCTAATGCTCCTGTCCTGTATACCTCGGGATCGATCTCGTTTGCTAATCCTGGGGACATAATCCGGATCCAGCTCCTCAGGGGACATAGCAAGGTACAAAATAACTCATGCCAAAATAAATGCAGTGCAATAGTAAATGAAATAAATAGGGTAAATATGTATTCATCTATGTGAAATGCAAGTGAGAGCATCACTAGTACTCAGGCTGATACTACTACAAGCTCTGTGTCGGGGAGCCGATAGCAGTAATATCATATGGTTGTCTAGCTCAGAGAGAGACTGAGATGCCGGCATAATATAGTCAACCTGTAGCCTGTATGACTCTCCAGCAATAAATGAAACAATAGGGGAACACTATATAACCAGCTAAGTGATATGCAAGATGAGAGCATCACTAGAACTCAGGCTGAAACTACTACAAGCTCTGTGTCGAGGAGCCGGTAGCAGTGGTATCATATGGTTGTCTAGCTCAGAGAGAGACTGAGACGCCGACATAATATAATCAACCTGTTGCCTATGTGACTCTCTCCACCCAATGTAATCATACATCTCATGTCCACAACGTCTTATGTCCATGCCACGCAGAATCATATCTAATGCAACCAGTCATGTAATATCTAAGCAAAAAGAATATGTCATGTAACATGTATCTTATACATAATCACCATGAATATCTCAGGAAGACACTGTCTCATAAATAGTATCAAGTGTCCTGGGTTATGATGTACTTGATAAGAAAAGTACGAGAATGTAAAGGGTCACGATATCCATCTCTAGGTGACATTACACAACTTCGCGTACGGTGTTGGCTCCCGACTATTAATTGGATGCTAAGTAAAGTCACACGGTCCTAGGTCAAGCATGTACAACATATAAATAAGGCAAGAAAATATGTAACAAGAACTGCAAGATTTGGCAAGGTACACTTGCTTGGGGTTCTGACTCTAACTGTAGCTCTGGTCGCAGCAAGATTTGCAGGTAGTCCTCCGGTTACTGAAATAAACATCACCATCAGATTCAGAAAATATCAAATAGCTAGAAACGCCTATCCTTGAGTCCAATTTAGACACAATGGCAAAAATAACAGTTTCTGGTTGAAGCGGGGTCCGCGTGTGGGCCGCTTTACACCAAAAAATGTGTCAGAACCAATGGTCTCCAAATTCGTCAAACTTAGTTTCAACAAGTCCTGAACGATGATACAAATCCAACGGAACTTCCAAAGCTGGATTCCGATGAGCCGATCACAAAATCGCCCATCAAGTGGAGCCGCGGGGCCCACAATACGCGATTTTGTCATCGTTCTCAGAATCGAACCAAACTTGGGTCACAGGACCAGCGTATTGCTACGAGTCCGATGGCGTAAGTTTTGTCTCGATCCGACATGTGTACACAAAGTTACAACGTATTCCAGAACAGGCAGATACGGGGCGTTGTTGGCGGATACGCGTTGATTTCGGTGTGCACGCACATCCAAATCAACTTTTGCAAAATCCTGCGTTTCTGTATCAACGGCGTGCACCTTTCGGTGAAGACCGCACGTGACCAAATTGTCCCGTTTGGCGGAGCGCACTCAATTCCGGGGAAAAATAGGGTATTGTTTTTCCTGTTTTTGGATCGCGGTTCGCGATCGCCACAGGACGCGATGCACCGAGCGGGTTACACGGGCATCGAGAGGGTTAACAACCTACGCATCATAATTAACGGAACGGAAAACGGAGCAACGAGGAGAGAGAACGGGTTACCTGAATACGGTTTCGTGGAATGAGGTTTTCTCGTGTTCGGGTGGACACGACACAGGGGGACACTGGGTCCGGGTACTGTTCTACTGTGTCCGGGCTGTGTCCGATCTAGGGTTTAGGGTTTTTGCTATTGGGGGCTTCGTTGGAGGCACTCAGGTAGAGCTCGTCGGTCAGCGTGGCGGCCGGAGAGGCGGCGCTGGGCTCGGGCTGCTGCTGGAGGGGAGAGGCGGTTGCGGGCGGCCGGGGCTAGGGCAGGGGAGATGGCGAGGCTGCGGGGTTCGTCGTCGAGGGCTGCGGGTTGTCTAGGGGAGAGGGGGTTCATCGGGAGAGACGGTGGAGAGGGAAACGGTGGTCGGGGGAGTTCATCGAGGATGAAGGGGATGCGGGGCTGGGAGAGGGCGGCGGAGGATCTCAAGGCGGAGAGGAAGACGAAGGAGATGGGCGGTGGCGGAGATGGGATTTAGGGTTCCGGCGTCGGGGATGGTCGAGGGCTGTGAGAGGATCGTCGGGGGAGGAAGACGAGGAAGAAGGACGGCTAGGCGCTGCTGCGGCGGAGCGGAACAGAGGAGGGAGGCTAGGTTTAGGGTTCCAGCGTCGAGGCGCAGAGAAGATATTTATAGGGGTCGCCGGAACAGTGATTTCGTTAGGATTAGGATTAGGGTTTTTGGCCGGGTTTTGGGTCCAGGTCGGGTTCACTCTGAATCCGGCCCGATCCGCTATTGTTTAAGTGCGGGTTCGGGTAGTCGGGTTTCGGGTCGGGTTTATATCCGACCCGACCCGCTAAGGTTGGGTTCGGTTCAGTTGAACCGGGTCTGGGTTGGTTTGGGTTGGTTTGGTTCAATTGAACCAGGTTTATTTCTAGGGTTTAATTCGGTTTATTCACAACTTAGTTTTTAGGGCTTTAAAAATGCTTCCGGGGTCCAATAAATTCTTGGAAAATTATTCTATGTCTAGTTTTTCATTTTACACCATAAAATATTATTTCTATAATATTTTAATATTAATTAACATCATTTAAAAATTATTTAATTATAAAATACCTTTGTTTTAATTACAGAAAAATCCCAGAAAATTACAGAAAATTATGAAAAATCCAAATTAAAATTTCTTAAAAAATCAGGGGGTTTACAATCTACCCCCCTTAAGAGGATTGTGTCCTCGCAATCAAAGAATAACCGGTCAACAGAGATGACACGGTTGCAAATATTTGTTCGAAGCACATCACTATCAAGAAGAATCAAGGATGAGGGTTTAAGCAAAATACCTAGGAAAAATTATTTTCCTAAGCATTAAGAGTTATGCAATTTCTCGGATGAAGGAAATCTAGAAAACTACAGTTTATCACTTATAAAAACATATTAGGTTAACAATTATAATACATTCTAGGTTATTGATTATTAGCAAGTTCAAAATTACTAGGTCAAGGCTAAAGTCATGAACTAAAAGGCACGAGCTAAAACAATACTATAAACGATAGCTACGAATCACTTGCGCGCATTAGCTACTCCATGACTCTGCACGTTCTCCAAGGTCATCGCCACGGCTTATCCGCGTCCTTGTAGTCGATTCCTTTGCTGCTGCTGAGCCTGCTGGAAGAGTAGTGCCTGGGGTATCAAAGGTGGCTTCGGCTGATACCCTCCTGGAGCTGGTGGTAGTACTTCTTTAACTCCCGTTTGCGGTGCTCCCAATGCTGGATAGGCTGGCCTCGATACTGGTATCGCTTGTTGGTTAACCATTGGTGCGCTTTCTCGACGCTCAGGGCATCCCCTCAATGAATGCTGACTGGATCCGCAAGCTAAACATACTTTTCTTTTTCGTCTGCACTCGTCCTCAATATGGCCTCGCTTGCGACAATATTGATAGATAGGTAGTGCCTGTGGAGATGCTCCTGGTGGCTGGTGCATGTGAGGTCTCTTTGTAGCTTCTTCCTGTGTGCTCCGGCTGGTGCTGATGTGGACGATCGCTTCAGACTGATCTCTCTTCTGGTGATGTGCTCCATGCGTCGGGCTGCAACAAGGACGTCCGGGTAAGATGTAGGTGCAACAGATCCAATTAGTTTCTGTAGCTCGAAGTTTAGTCCGTCGAAGAACTTCTCAAACTTCTCTTCTTCTGTCGAAATCAAGGTTAGGGTGAAGCGAGTCAGACGAATGAATTCTGCGTTGTATTCTTCCACTGTCATACTGTCTTGAGTGAGGCTATTGAACTTGTCGCGAAGTTCTGATTGAGCGATGGCTGGTATGTACATCTCCTGAAAGAGTCTGGAAAACTCTTCCCAAGTGACTCGGTCTGGTCCCAGCCGTGTCTCCTCAGATAGCCACCAGTGATGTGCATTGTCCGTCAACTGCATTCTGACGGCAGTTATCTAACGTTCCCTTGGAAGCTCAGCTGCTTCTAATTGATGTTGTATGTTGGGGAGCCACTCATGAACTTTGGTAGGCTCCTCTTTGCCTGAGAAGGTACGGGGCTTCAGCTGGCGGAAATCGGTGATAGAGCCCGTCGTTGGTCGTCGTGCTGGTAGATCTGCTTGCTCTAGTTCGGTTGCTAGGCTACGACTCAAAGCCTCTTGTTGAGCTTGTATTATTGCATAAATTATTTGAAACATCTGCTGCCCGTCCATAGCGTGCCCTTGTGGGAATACGGGCATTTGTGGAGTAAATTGCATCGATGTTGGAATGTTATCTTGCTGGATTCTCGAGGCATGCTGATTCGCTAGACTGTGTTGTTGAGCTGATTGACCTTCTTCTACTGGTGTTACTTCCTCTTCATTGGTTACCAAAGTATCCCGTGGTGATCTTGCAGAAATATCATCATTTATTCGGGAATCTATAACTCTACAACCAAAATAAACAATAAAAGGTGCACAGGAATCAAGGCAGGATGCAAGTCAAGAAATTAATTCGAATCCGATATAGATATCAAGAACGTTTCAAGCAATGGATGAGATCCTAAAAACTTATCCTATTCTTATTGCAGGCTTGCTCGGTCCCTAAGTTGAAACCGAAGCAATTTAGTCGTTGACCTGCATGGGCCACCACAAAAACCATGTCACGCCCCAGTCCCAAAATATCGAGGGACTAGACACGTGACAATGGCCAGCAGTACACACCGATAGACAAACCTAATTTAATGGATCCATCGGGCGCACTTAAGCTATAATACAACAATAAGTGTCTAGATATACTAATCTCATTCACAGAAATGAATACAACAATATCAGAATCATAAAACAAGATCAATCTCAATAAAATATAAACTCGAGAAATAATCCTATAATGAGTCTGATACATCTGTCAAGATACAAGAATAAAGATAACTACAGCAAATACTGAGTATGGAACAGTATATACTCAAAAGATACCCTCAGGGATCACTCGTCTACTGGATCTAGGACTGCTCCAGTGTCTGCACCTGCTCCTGCTCCTGCTAATGCTCCTGTCCTGTATACCTCGGGATCGATCTCGTTTGCTAATCCTGGGGACATAATCCGGATACAGGTCCTCAGTGGACATAGCAAGGTACAAAATAACTCATGCCAAAATAAATGTAGTGCAATAGTAAATGAAATAAATAGGGTAAATATGTATCCATCTATGTGAAATGCAAGTGAGAGCATCACTAGTACTCAGGCTGAGACTACTACAAGCTCTGTGTCGGGAAGCCGGTAGCAGTAATATCATGTGGTTGTCTAGCTCAGAGAGAGACTGAGACGCCGGCAGAATATAGTCAACCTGTAGCCTGTGTGACTCTCTAGCAATAAATAAAATAATAGGGGAACACTATATAACCAGCTAAGTGATATGCAAGATGAGAGCATCACAAGAACTCAGGCTGAAACCACTACAAGCTCTTTGTCGGGGAGCCGGTAGCAGTGATATCATGTGGTTGTCTAGCTCAGAGAAAGACTGAGACGCCGGCAAAATATAATCAACCTATAGCCTGTGTGACTCTCCCTACCCAATGTAATCATACGTCTCATGTCCACAACGTCTCATGTCCATGCCACCCAGAATCATATCTAATGCAACCAGTCATGTAATATCTAAGCAAAAAGAATATGTCATGTAACATGTATCCTATACAGAATCACCATGAATATCTTAGGAAGACTCTGTCTCATAAATAGTATCAAGTGTCCTGGGTTATGATGTACTTGATAAGACAAGTACGAGAATGTAAAGGGTCACGATATCCATCTCTAGGTGACATTACACAACTCCGCGTACGGTGTTGGCACCCGACTATTAATCGGACGCTAAGTAAAGTCACACGGTCCTAGGTCAAGCATGTACAACATATAAATAAGGCAAGAAAATATGTAACAAGAACTACAAGATTTGGCAAGGTACACTTGCTTGGGGTTCTGACTCCAACTATAGCTCTGGTAGCAGCAGGATTTGCAGGTAGTCCTCCGGTTGCTGAAATAAACATCACCATCAGATTCAAAAAATATCAAATAGCTAGAAACGTCTGTCCTTGAGTCCAATTTGGACACAAGGGCAAAAAAGACAGTTTCTGGTTGAAGCGGGGTCCTCGTGTGGGCCGCTTTGCACCGAAAAACGTGACAGAACCAATGGTCTCCAAATTCGTCAAACTTAGTGTCAATAAGTCCAGAACGATGATACGAACCCAACGGAACTTCTAGAGCTGGATTCCGATGAGTCGATCACAAAATTGCTCATCAAGTGGAGCCGCGGGGGGCCACGATACGCGATTTTGTCAATATTCTCAGAATCGAACCAAACTTGGGTCACAGGACCAGCGTATTGGTACGAGTCTGATGGCATAAGTTTCATCTCGATCCGACGTATGTACACAAAGTTACAACTTATTCCAGAACAGGCAGATACGGGACGTTGTCGGCGGATACGCGTTGATTCCGGTGTGCACGCATATCCAAATCAACTTTTACGAAATCTCGCGTGTCCGTATCAACGGCACGCACCTTTTGGTGAAGACCGTACGTGACCAAGTCGTCCCATTTGGCGGGACGCACTCAGTTTCGGGGGAAAACAGGGTATTGTTTTTCCTGTTTTTGGATCGCGGTTCGCGATCGCCACAGGACGCGATACACCTAGCGGGTTGCACGGGCATCGAGAGGGTTACACAGCCTACGCGTCACAACTGATGGAACAGAAAACAGGGCAACGAGGAGAGAGAACGGGTTACCTGAATAGGGCTCCGTGGAACGAGGTTTTCTCGTGTCCGGATCGACACGACACAGGGGGACACTGTGTCCGGGTACTGTTCTGCTGTGTCCGGGCTGTGTCCGGTCTAGGGTTTAGGGTTTTTGCTGTTGGGGGCTTCACCGGAGGCGCTCAGGCGGAGCTCGTCGGTCAACGGGGCGGCTGGAGAGGCGGCGCTGGGCTCGGGCTGCTGTTGGAGGGGAGAGGCGGCTGCGGGCGGCCGGGGCTAGGGCAGGAGAGATGGCGAGGCTGCGGGGTTCGTCGTCGTGGGCTGCAGGTTATCGAAGGGAGAGGGGGTTCGTCGAAAGAGACGATGGAGAGGGAAACGGTGGTCGGGGGAGTTCGTCGAGGATGAAGGGGCTGCGGGGCTGGGAGAGGGCGGCGGAGGATCTCGAGGCATAGAGGAAGACGGAGGAGATGGGCGGTGGCGGAGATGGAATTTAGGGTTCTGGCATCGGGGATGATCGATGGCTGTGGGGGGATCATCGGGGGAGGAAGAAGAGGGAGGAGGACGGCTAGGCGCTGCTGCGGTGGAGCGGAGCAGAGGAGGGAGTCTAGGTTTAGGGTTCCGACGTCGAGGCGGAGAGGGGATATTTATAGGGGTCACCGGAACAGTGATTCAGTTAGGATTAGGATTAGGATTTTTGGCCCGGTTTCGGGTCCGGGTCGGGTTCTCTCTGAATCCGGCCCGATCCGCTATTGTTTAAGTGTGGGTTCGGGTAGTCGGGTTTCGGGTCGGGAGTAGATCCAAACCGACCCGCTAAGGTTAGGTTCGGTTCAGTTAAACCGGGTCTGGGTTGGTTTGGTTCAATTGAATCGGGTTTATTTCTAGGGTTTAATTCAGTTTATTCATAACTTAGTTTTTAGGGCTTTAAAAATGCTTCCGGGGTCCAATAAATTCCCAGAAAATTACCCTATGTCTAGTTTTTCATTTTACACAATAAAATAATATTTCCATAATATTTTAATATTAATTAACATTATTTAAAAATCATTTAATTATAAAATAAATTAATTTTATTTACAGAAAAATCCTAGAAAATTATAAAAAATTATAAAAAATCCAAATTAAAAATTCCTAAAAAATCAGGGGGTTTACAGAAGTACTCTAAGGACTGCTTCCATGTCTGGGTCTTACCTACACTACGCTCAATAGAATCCTACCAGTGATGGACGTTACCTTTCTGTTGGGCCCTCACTGCGGTCATCCAAAGGTTTGGATGTAGCTGAGAAGCCTCTAATAGTATCTCCGTATTAGCGACCCAATCGAAGATCTCCTCTACATTCTCGTTGCCCGAAAAAGTATCTGGACCCATCTGGTGGAACCATCATACAGTACCACCTGTCTGAGCTGGTGGAGGTGCTGGTACGGGTGCTGGGACAGGTATCCTCTCCAAGACTGCCATCAAACTCTGTCTCAAAGTCTCGGTCTGATGCCACTGTTCCTGCATCATAGTCTGGAAGACCTAAAGCATCTATGGCTGTCCATCTAATTGTGGCATCTTTGGTCGATAGGGTGAAGGTGGTGGCAATGGGCCCTCCGGCTGTGCGGTAGGTGTCTTCTCAGATGTCAGTCTCTCGGTTTGTGGTATCGGCGTAGCCCCCAAAGTTTGGCCCTCGAAATGCTGCGTGGGGATCGTTTGTGAAGTCTGTCCCACGTGCTGATATATAGGATCACCCTGGGAAGTCTCGCGCCAATGTATCAGTGGGGCCTGTAGAATTGTCGGGGCCTGTGGTGGTGGTTGCTCTCCAGGTGGTCCCTGGGATATCTTCTCTCTCTGGGTGGTGTCGACTGGCACCATGACACTGGGTGCTCCTCGTCCACTGCACAAGTTTATCTTGCTGCAACAAATAGAACTTCATTAAAAGAGTACGGGAATAACAAACGGGATACAGATATTCAATTAATCAAATACGAAGGAGGTTCAAAGGCGGTAATCAAAGTGGATAAGATCTATTAATTTATATCCTATTGCAGGCTCGCTGGGCATGTTACCATACCATAAGCGATAAACAGGGACCTACATGGGCCACCACTAAAACTATGTCATGCCCAGTCCCAAAAAACATGGGACCAGGCCACGTGGCAATAGCCAGCTGACATGTCTCCGAAGATATCCGAATTTAATGGATCCTAACGAAGAGTGCTACGCTGTCCTAAATTACTAACACGTCCAATATCAATATTAAACAGGTAATCTAATCTCATCCATAATATAACCAAGAAGAACTGAAATAAATACTGGAAATAAACATTAGTCTGACTATCATAGTACAACCCAAATGTCTGGTGGAAACAAACTCAATACTATGACGAAATATAAGTACTGAAAAGACAGATAAAAGAGTAATGACTAGGGCATCAACTGACTAGATAATGATGCTCCCATCCTAGGCAGAAGGCCTACCAACTGATCACGGAAACTCTGACGGTAGTACCTCTAGCTCCTTCTCGAATGCGTACCTTATCTCCTGTCCGGGTTCATACACTGTAGGGTAATATGCCTCGTCCAAATCTAGAAGGGAACCAGGTCCTTAGAAGGACATAACAAGATACACTGAAGCATGCCATAAAGTAAATACTGTGAAAACTCAAGGGTGAACTAACCAGCTAAGTAAAATGCACTTGAAGACAACCTTGGTATGTATGGGTAGGTGAAAGGTATAAAGCGTAGCATCGACCCAGAGGCTAAGTACCTGGCATTAGCTATAAACTGGATGCCAGGAGTATATGCTGACTACATCATCGATCATGATAGCGCACAGCTAAAAACCTCTGCCGGATGTATCGACAAACATATACGCCCATAACCGGGTAACCTGAGCCCATAACCGGGTAACATATGGCGCATAACCGGGTAACACTAAGGCTCACGGCCCTGCAGTTTACTCTAAAACTACGACAGCCAAATGTCTGTCCCATACGCCTACTAATTGTCTTCCCCGCCCAATGTCAATGTACAAGTCGTAAACACGACGTGGACATCTCATACTATAATGCAAATCGCTATAGAAATAAACAACTAAGCTAAATGTCGTCATACGTGCTGCTCATGCTGATGGCCAGTCAGTCATGAAGCACGCGTCCCTTCATGAACTCACTCTATGACGTGTAATGATATGTGTCAAGGCCTGGAGAGTCATATTGATAACACCTCAACTTTAGGTGGGTCCTCTAGACACTAGGTCAGACACATGTCCTAACGTCAACGCCTTTGTTGACTGCACCCGAGTCTTCTCGGACGCACACAGTTAATATTGAAACAATAAAACATGCAATTAGATGACATCTGAATTTAAACAGTACAACAAGGCAAGGTATAATTGCCTGGAACTCTGGTGTGCACATGCAATGCTCCGGAACCAATAGTCAAGGTAGCACTGTCTTGGATGCCTACGAACAGATAACAATAATTATTAATCACTACATTACACTATGCTTAATTACGTACACAAGTATGACTTACGCAACATCACATGTTACGCATATATCAATCCGAATAAACGTTCTAATTAAATACGCTGGCTAGGGTTGACTTGTCATGGGTCAAGGGAGGTCAAAATTGGACAACTAGCAGGGTCGCGTGTGTACGTAGCTAAAACGTACATGTGTCATTTTCTCGAGTTCCGTGTACACCAAACATAGTTCCTAACATGTTATGAGAATACGCTACAATAGAATTTAATACTTAAGAATACGTAATTCACATTTGTTGTTTAAATTGACTATGATACATAGTACATATATACATATATATCGTATATACCTATATATATATTAGATAAGTTAAGACATATATGCATATATACCTAAGTACATAATTAAATAAAATACACATATACATATATAACATATATACATATATATGTACATAAATACATAAATAGTCATAAATACATAAATAAAATATGTATGTACATATATATAAATTTAAATAAACACACACACACACACACACACACACACACACATATATATATATATATATATATATATATATACATAATAATATAATACATATACCTATACCTATCCGTACACACACACATACACACACACACACACACACACACACACACACACACACACACATATATATATATATAATAACCATATATATACATAAATACGTATATACATATAATATGTATATACATAAATATATATTTAAATATACATATGTATATATATACATAAACACAAATATAATACATATATTTATACATATACATTATAGAGTATATATAGATATACATAAATATAATTATATTTATACATAAATATGTATATATACGTAAATACATATATATACATATGCATATATATATATATATATATATATATATATATATATATATATATATATATATATACAATTATATACATAATATATAGGTGAGGGTACCTTGCTGTGTCGTGTCCGGTGGTGTGTGTGTGTCCGCCGTATGGGGTCATCGCCGACGAGGGGGCGGAGCTCCGGTGGGGGGGGTGAGTGCACGACAGCAACAGCAGCAGGTTGTTCTGGCAATGGCAGCAGCAGCAGTTGCACCAGCTGCAGCGACGGTCGGTAGCAGATTGGGGCCGGTGGTGGTGGTGTGCGGGTCGGCGGCCTGGGGGTGGTGAAGAGGGAGGCGGTGGCTGTGGCTAAGGATGGTGGTGGGGTGATGATGGAGTTGGGGATGGTGATGATGGAGTTGGTGCGGGTAATGATGGTGTGGTGAATCGTTACTGGCGGTGCGGGTGGTGGTTGCTGGTAGTAGTGGCGGTGGTTCAGGTAGTAGTAATGGCGAGGGAGACGGTGAGTCTTGCGGCGGAGGCGGCCAGTAATCCGGCGGTGCAGGGAAATCGGAGAAGGGGAGTCGGGTTATAGTAGGGTGTTGATGATGGTGATGATGGGGTTTATGGAGATGGCGGATGGGTGCAGGTGGGCTGGGCGGTGGTCCGGCGTAGACGGGGAAGGGTTAGCGGAGCAGGCGGTGGCTACGGCGGCACTGTGTGATCGGGGAAGGGGGATGAGTGATCGGGTCGAAGAGGGAAGATGGTTTGCTAGGGTTCAGCTAGCTGGGTTTTAGGGTTTGGAGAGAGAAATATATTTATATAGGAGAGAGAAATAGATGGGTTGACCTCAAGAATTGGGCCGGCCTGGGCTCTTTGGGGTGGGGAACATGTCCATATGAAGGGTGTAGGGTGTTCATGGGCTAAGTTGGGTCCAGCTTTGGGTGAGGTTGGTCTTCACATTAATTTAATTAAAACTAATGCACAATGCGTTCTTTAATCAATTGAAGATACATGGTGTTAAAATTTGGTGGTACATAAGTGTCATGGGCATAGCAGGCTCAGAATAGATTAATGCCCTAATTTGGGTTGTTTGAAAAATGTTGAGGTTGTGTCTCCAATTTCAATAGGAATGGGCAATTATAAAAAATTAGATTTATTGGGATTTATAAATGGACTTTTGTAACGAATATTGCGCAGCTAAAATAAAACACAATATCGGGTATTTAAGAGTTACACAAAGTTCGGAATGGTAGTCTGGCATGTCTAGGAAGAGTGTATAGAATTTGTTTGAAGGTAACTACTAGGGTAGCGCTCCAAATATCAAAGCAACGGTAAGGTGCACTAAGAGATATATTGTTGCACTAAATTTCTAAAATACTGTAATCTAATTCTAATTGTCTCCAAATTAAACCTAGTCTCTTTATCTAAGCTAAGTAAACCTAAATTTGGTCGGGGGAATTTACAAAAATTCTCGATTATATTGAGAAGAAAATCCTCGAATTAGTTTTTGAAAATATTAAACAAGTTGGTGTGAACATGGGGGTTTGGGTTGAAGTTTCTGGACTATTTTGGCCAGTTTTTTGATAATTTTCCGGTCTATTTTTTGATCAATCCGGGACACAAAAACTCGTCTAACTTGAATAAAAATCCTAGAGGGTTAGTTTATGAACGTACACGGACAAACCGCTCGCAAAAATAATAAAAAATAAAGGAGATACATCACCTTGAAGATGGGACATCAGAACTGCATTGTTGCGGCTGATGCCCGCGCGCGGTCGGGGCGGAAGGCGGCTGCGGCGGCAGGGCGCGGCGGCGCTGGCGTCGAGGTGACGGTCGGCCGGTGGGGGCAGTCGCCGGAGGTCGGGCTAGGTTTAGGGTTTAAGTTTTGTGTTTGGTTTAGGTTTATATATATATATATATATATATATATATATATATATATATATAAAGAGAGAGAGAGAGAGAGAGAGAGAGAGAGAGAGGGAGAGGCAGAGAGTCCTGGGAGGGGGTCGGGTGTTCACGCGGGGGGTAGTTAGCTGTTGGTGGGGATTAGATTAGCATTTAGGGTTAATTAGTTATTAGGTTTTTTAGTTTTGTTATTTATTTATTTATTTATTTTATTTTATTTTCTTTCTTTTCCTTTTTCTTTTTATTTCTTTTCTTTTTATTTCTCTTTTCTATTATTATTATTATTATTTTTATTATTATTATTATTATTATTATCATTATTATTACTATTACTATTACTAATATTATTATTATTATTATTACTACTCTTATTATTATTATCACTAACATTATTATTATTATTATTATTATTTATAATAACCTTATATTTATTAAGATATATTCACATATATAAATGAGGAAAATTCTAAAAATAATATTTGCACACAAAATAAATTCTAGAAAATTACTTTATAAAGCTTTAATAAAATACTACACTCAAAATATTTTATGAAATATTTTATAATTAATAATTAGATATTTATCTAGTTATATAAATCAAATAATTATATTATCTAATTAACTAAGTAAATAATTAAATGGTTATCCAACAAAATAGGTAATAGTAAATAATGTGCACATCTATAAAAAGAAAAATGCCTAACATGGCACGGAGAATTATGGGCTACTAATTATAGGATGTTAGAATAAAAAATAATCATAAATAAATTATATATACTAAATATCTAAATATTTAATATTTAATCTATGGTCGTTACACTAATGTCATACTAACACCAAGGGATCGAATATTTATGCCACGAAAAGATCCTACATGTAGTGTCTCCTGTGTAGGAACTTCATATGAAGGGCGATTCAGATTTTGGGCCATCCTATATTATTAATGTCTAAACCATGGTGAAGTATCCGAATAAAATTATTGGATTTTAATTAATTTAAAAATAATCTAAAATAAATACAAGGAATACAAAATACGCACAAGATACCTATTTTTTGGTTAGGGGATTTACAATCTACCCAACTTAAAAGAATTTCGTCCTCGAAATTAAAAATAATGCATGATTTTTTAAATCATGCACATTCGTATATAAGGCAAGTCTATCGCAATCTCTTCCAAAAATTTAAATAACAAAATATTTTTAAATCTATCGCAATTACTTCAAATTTAAAATAACCACTGTTCAAATCAAAATTCAACCAATCATAATCATAATCTCCTCAGCTGTATCATGTTTGTTCGGATCGAAACTAGGTCCCGCCGCATCAAAATTCATGTTCACTGACCCGTCGTCGTAAGCAGCGTGGTCGTAGATATCCATATACAACTCCACATAAGGCTCCGACTCTGATGCTAAAGACACAAGTTCTCTGTGTGCGGTCCACTGACAGTAATTCAGCATAAAATGCTTCGAGTATAAATGATATGTGACTTCTACTTCTGGGTGATATTTTAAGTTGCGATATCTCACACACGGACACTTAATTTTTGTACCGTCCATCTTCTGAAGGAATGCCTTGGCGAACAACAGAAACTACTGTACACCCTCTATGAATTCATCCCGCATACCGTACATGTCATTATGATGACGGTTGTACATCCACGAACGATGACGCATATAGTAATTAAGATCCATTTATAGATACTTCTGTAAAGATAAATAGACATTATTCAAGTATATACTCCTGTGAATATTTGGTAGTATATATTAACCAAATGGCTGTCACTCCAAATATAAGTTACCTGACCCTCTTACCGAGGAGGAGGGTCATCTTGATTGACGGATGCCGAGGGAGGTCATCGGGGCCGAGGGGGAAGTTGTGTCCTTGGTTACGCGATACTTACACCGATGGCGTACCACAACTACCCAAACACGAACTCTTGTGTCAAGGATCGGTTTGACACTACTCTAACCCAAGTTGGGTACGAGTTCTAGAAGAAGCTAATACCGTGTTGTGTCTCGACTTTGAAGAGTCATTCCCATGTTCGTGTATATGACTCTCCTTAAGTCAAGATCTGCATCATATTGTACACGATGTGATACCCAAGACTACTTCTAATTAACTCATATAGGGTTAGGGTCTGTGTCGTGTCTCTAATTTAGGTTATGGTCTGTGTTATGTCCAATGTCATTGTAGTGAAGAGAGATAGGGTTTGGGTCTTTGTCATATTCTGTGTCATGTCAGTAACATATCGTGTATGTGTCGTGTCTCGTATCGTATCTATGTCTATGTATGTATCATGTCTATATCTGTGAGAGAGAGAGAGAGAGAGAGAGAGAGAGAGAGAGAGAGAGAGAGAGAGAGAGAGAGATAGGGTTAGGATTTATGTCATGCCCTAGTCCTAAAATATGTAGGACTAGAAATACGTAAGCATGCTAGCCGTATGTATATAGAAACTCTAATATATGGAAACCATAACACATACGTATGCTATATTATGAACAATAATTCATAAGTGGTATATAATTATCACAAGTCATAGGGCATAACTAAACCTCATCCACATAATCAAATATAAATGAATAACCAATCAACTATATAACTGAATCAAGTACGAGGTGCTTGATAAGAACAAGTAGTTGGGTGGAGACAAATAAGTACATCTAATGAACAATGAGGCTCGAAGAGAAGACCACCTCGAAAGAGAATGGAGTAGCAAGTCATGATCCGTGCTCTTACGAATAGTCATGATTGTCTACACCTAGAAAGGGACCAGGTCCTCAGAGGAACGTAACAAGATACATAGAAGCATGCCATAAAGTAAATACTATAAAAACTAGAGGGTGAACTAACTAGCTAAGTGAATACAATTTGAGGACAACTTAGTGCGTATGGAAAGTATAGGCTAGACATATGCTGACATAATTCACCAATAGCCATGACTGGCTAGTATATGCCACATATGCTCCCATAACAAGGGCACTCTATAATATAATAACGTTCATCTCCGAGGAGCGTGGTATCTGTATAAGTAATAACGTCCAACATTTCGAAGAACATAGAATCTGCATAGTATAATGTCCATATCGTTCCGTAGAACGTGGAATAAAGATAATATAACGTCCATATCATTCCGTAGAATGTGGAATCTGAATAGTGTAACATCCATATCGTTTCGTAGAACGTTAAATCTGAATAAAAGAAGTCATTGGATTCGTAGCTCCTTCGGATACTATAAATTCTAATATGGGTATCCCATATGCCTACCAGTTGTCCTCCCCGCCCAATGCCAATGTACAAGTCACGAACACGACGTGGACATCTCATACTATAATACAAGTCTCTATAAAAATTAACAACTAAGCTAAATACCGTCACACGTGATGCTCACACCGATGGCCAGTCGAGTATGAAGCACGCGTCCCTACATGAACTCACTCTGTGATGTACAATGATACATGTCAAGGCCTGCAAAGTCATATTGGTAACTCTACAACTTTAGGTGCGTCCACTAGACACTAGGTCAACACAAGTCCTAACGTCAACACCTTCGTTGACTGCACCCGAGTCTTTTTTGGACGCACACAGTTATATAATATTAAAACAAATAAATATGCAACTAAATAATAACTAAATTTAAACTGTACAACAAGGTAAGGTTTAATTGTCTGGCAAAAAAATTGCATATTGTAAGCATCTAGACGTCAAGCACAAGGGATCAGAAACTATGGCATCCTAATGAACGTCTCCGGATATTGAAATAAACATCACTAATGTTCCCAAAATAAGCGAGATAGTCAGAAAAGTCTACCCTTTCGTCAAATTTGGATACAGGGTTAAAATGGTAATTTCAGGTCAAAACAGGTCCACAAATGGGCCACTTTGTACCGAAAAGTGTGCCAGAGGTAAAGGTCTCCAAATAGGATAAATTATAGGTCAAACATATTCTAAACGTCGATACAAAATCAACGGTATATCCAATTTTGGATTCCGGTGAGTCGATTACAAATTTGCCCTTAAAGTCAAACTGTGGGGTCCGCGAATAGGCGACTTAGTCAACTGTCTCAGAATTGCGTAAAACTTGGGTCACAGGACCAACGGGATACCACGAATCTAGTCCAAAAATATACGGGACCAGGCCACGTGGTTATAGTCAGCTGACACGTCTCCGAGGATATCCCAATTTAATGGATCCTAAAGAAGAGTGTTACGCTGTCCTAAATTACTAACAAGTCAAATATCAACATCAAACAGGTAATTTAATCTCATCTACAATATAACCAAGAAGAACTAAAATAAATACTGGAAATAAATATTAGTCTGACTATCATAGTACAACCCAAATGTCTGGTGGGAACAAACCCACTACTATGACAAAATATAAGTACTAAAAAGACAGATAAAAAAGTAATGACTAGGGTATCGGTTGAATAAATAATGATGCTCCCATCCTAGGCAGAAGGCCTACCAACTGATCACGGGAACTCTGACAGTAGTACCTCTAGCTCCTCCTCGGATGCGTACCTCATCTTCTGTTCGGGTTCGTACATTGTAGGGAAATATGCCTCGTCCAAATCTGGAAGGGAACCAGGTCCTCAGAGGGACATAACAAGATACATAAAAGCATGCCATAAAGTAAATACTGTGAAAACTTAAGGGTGAACTAACCAGCTAAGTGAAATACACTTGAAGACAACCTTGGTACGTATGGGTAGGTGAAAGGTATAAAGCATAGCATCGAGCCAGAGGCTAAGTACCTAACATTAGCTGTAAACTGGATGCCAGGAGTATATGCTGACTATATCACTGATCATGATAGCGCGCAACTAGTAACCTCTGTCGGATGTATCGATAAATATATACGCCCATAATCGGGTAACCTGAACCCATAACCGGGTAACACATGGCCCATAATCGGGTAACACTGAGGCTCAAGGCCCCGCAGTTAACTCTGAAACTACGACAGCCAAATGTCTGTCCCATACGCCTACTAATTGTCTTCCCTGTCCAATGTCAATGTACAAGTCGCGAATACGATGTGGACATCTCATACTATAATGCAACTTGCTACAGAAATAAATAATTAAGCTATATATCGTCGCACGTGCTGCTCATACTGATGGCCAGTCAGTCATAAAGCATGCGTCCTTATATGAACTCACTATGTGACGTGTAATGATACGTATCAAGGCCCGGGGAGTCATATTGATAATACCTTAACTTTAGGTGGGTCCTCTATGTCACGCCCCGATCTCCCGCAGGCAATTGGCCGTTCCCGCTAGGCGGGAATCACCCTCGCCAGCGCTCCCGCGGAACGATCGCTTAACCCATCCGGGCGTGATGCCGCACGAGCGTGAGCCACGCCCGTGCAAGGCCATGGTTCATTGGCTGGCGGTTAGAGTTCTAAGCCACAGAGTCGCACAGATTATCCGAGTGCAGCAGAGTCATGAACGCATAAGCGATCGGTAATAGGTTCACTGAGTCGGCAAATATAGCGGAAGCATTGAAACACAAGTTGAAGTAAAGCAAGCTCTTTTATTGATATGAACAAGTGTTACAGGCGGCGTATAGCCAAGATTACAAGTCGCTCAAGCCTCTCTCTAAAACAGTAAATGCGTGCCAAGTGGCTACAACTGTGGAATGATTGTACAGGCGATGTTCAGGCGAGTTCGGGCTATGTTCACAATATTATGTCTTGTATATGCGCTTCAGTCCCGGACGCACCGTTGCAAGGCTTCAGAGGGAAACTTCTGGCCTTAGCACGCACGTTGGAGGCATCCGCACCGAACGAGGTTCTTCCGTACCCTGCATACAAACTGGTGGATTATCAGTACATTGAATGCACTGGTGGGGAAGCTACTCGCCCGCTCGACAAATCCAAACACGTAATACAGGTTCCGTGCACAACTATTAAGTTGTCTTTCTAGTTGCCTTAGGATCAGTTTCATGCAAACATTGAATAGCTTATCGTGTCGGGCAGTGCGCCGTGCGATGTTTGAGGAAACACGGCGAGACTTACCAACTTACCATCTCCTTCCCTGTCCAAGGCAAACATTGTTAATTTAAGCAGGGGCATGTATAAACATTCAGGAGCATAGCATATGCAACATGCAAACATGAGAGTCATTGAACGGGACAGTATTTGGTGTGCTCAGTTGTTCATGATGCAATGACTCGCACGCGGATAGCCGCTAAGCGAGGATGACTTATCTATATGAACATGAGTCGCTGGCATAGCCATAAAGGACTAATCCCAGACGAGAATGGAACGCAACGAGAGCACACGATGCGCTATGAACCATCTCGCCCGTACACGATGGATTGTACATGAAGTAGTCCAAGGCCAAGATGGAATGCAACAAAGTACACGATGCGCTACAAACCATCTTGTCCGCACACGATGGACTACACACGTGATGTGGTCCCGGGAAAGTGGAATGCAACGTAAGTACACGAGGTGCTACAAACCACTCGCCCGAACACGAGGGACCATACAAGAGTTCCATCCGGATCGGATCGGCCCCAGTGCCCCGGTGACCGTCCGTAGAACTATACCTTGTTTCCGAGTTGTCCGCGACTTGCACTTTCTTTTTGGGACATTCAATTATCACGAGATACACGAGAACACGAGAACACGCGTGCACTTTGAACAAGAGAACACGAGAACACGAGTGCACGGGAACACGAGTACACGAGTACACGGGATACTTGGATCTTGTTCTTTGTACAATAACTTGTCTTGATGCATTCCCCTGGTTCGGGGCTGCCTGGTGACCTAACGGTCCTGGATACTTGTAGGGTCAATCATACACGGAACGACTACTGAGTAGTCTCCCGGAGTTGGATGAAAACACGGCAATATTCAAGCAGACAAGTATGCATTTCTAGGTACATAAGCAGGCACGTTGCTCGGGCCCGAAGGTAATCCGAGAGATGAAACCGTTTAGGGACTTAGCATGCGAGGGTCTGAATATAAGCAGTATTTCAATTTTCCATGTTCTAGCAAGCAATACAAGTTGGGATTTTTCCCTTAGCTAGGTGCGTTGGATTTATTAGCATGCAGGGGGTGAATCACCTAGCGACTAGCATGTATCAATCCAGATTTTATGTGTGTTGGCTAAGCAAAGACAAGTTCACCGTAGCCACCCACCTTAGCGATGATTCGCCTCGGTAGAGCGATACGTCTGAGCGAGCCTCTGAAAGTCCAAGCTGGATTCCTGTAGGGACAAGTCTGGATATCCTTTGCTTCTTGATCGAGGCAAATTGGGTCGGGACAGTTGCACTTTTGCCGATTGAGTCGGCAATCCGCTTGAGCGAAACAGGGTATTACATCCTACCCAACTTAGAAAAAGTCTCTTCCTCGAGACTTACTGAGGACAAGCAGTAATCTAGGGTTGAGGTAATCCTAGACAAGTCGTTGCACTTGTTCATTTGGATCTTCACTTGCACAAGCTTCAAAATCAGCATATCGCTTAGACTGGATCGTGCGCACCTTTGACATGAATTTCTAGTGTGAACACGTCAACCAGCTTAGTGATAGCAAAGTCCCAGCACTCGAGTTTCACCTTTTCTTAAGTCTTGGATGGTGCACTAGTTCAAGGCGTCCCTCGAATAGATGCATTCAACCAACTTAGGGTTAGTGAAAATCGGACAAGCTACTAGCGATACTCTCAAGGGTTCGCACAGGTTGGCACAAAGGCCACTCGTAGCATACAACCAGACAAGCAAGCATATCATTCAAAACATATTTTGAAAGTATTTAGACTTATTGTTGGAACATCCCATCGAGGCATTGAGAGAGAGCGTGCACATAACCCACGAACGAGCTTTCAAAATAGAGATATCGAATCGAAGTCCAAAGGCGTAGAAGCTAGGCTCTGATACCAACCTGTCACGCCCCGATCTCCCGCAGGCAATCGGCCGTTCCCGCTAGGCGATAATCACCCTCGCCAGCGCTGCCGCGGAACGATCGCTTAACCCATCCGGACGTGATGCCGTACGAGCGTGAGCCACGCCCGTGCAAGGCCATGGTTCATTGGCTGGCGGTTAGAGTTCTAAGCCACAGAGTCGCACAGATTGTCCGAGTGCAGCAAAGTCATGAACGCATAAGCGATCGGTAACAGGTTCACTGAGTCGGCAAATATAGCGGAAGTATTGAAACACAAGTTGAAGTAAAGCAAGCTCTTTTATTGATATGAACAAGTGTTACAGGCGGCGTATAGCCGAGATTACAAGTCGCTCAAGCCTCTCTCTGAAACAGTAAAAGTGTGCCAAGTGGCTACAACTGTGGAATGATTGTACAGGCGATGTTCAGGCGAGTTCGGGCTATGTTCACAACATTATGTCTTGTATATGCGCTTCAGTCCCGGACGCACTGTTGCAAGGCTTCAGAGGAAAACTCCTGGCCTTAGCACGCACGTTGGAGGCATCCGCACCGAACGAGGTTCTTTCGCACCCTGCATACAAACTGGTGGATTATCAGTACATTGAATGCACTGGTAGGGAAGCTACTCGCCCGCTCGACAAATCCAAACACGTAATACAGGTTCCGTGCACAACTATTAAGTTGTCTTTCTAGTTGCCTTAGGATCAGTTTCATGCAAACATTGAATAGCTTATCGTGTCGGGCAGTGCGCCGTACGATGTTTGAGGAAACACGGTGAGACTTACCAACTAACCATCTTTTTTCCTGTCCAAGGCAAACATTGTTAATTTAAGCAGGGGCATGTATAAACATTCAGGAGCATAGCATATGCAACATGCAAACATGAGAGTCATTGAACGGGACAGTATTTGGTGTGCTCAGTTGTTCATGATGCAATGACTCGCACGCGGATAGCCGCTAAGCGAGGATGACTTATCTATATGAACATGAGTCGCTGGCATAGCCATAAAGGACTAATCCCAGACGAGAATGGAACGCAACGAGAGCACACGATGTGCTACGAACCATCTCGCCCGTACATGATGGATTGTACATGAAGTAGTCCAAGGCCAAGATGGAATGCAATAAAGTACACGATGCGCTACAAACCATCTTGTCCGCACACGATGGACTACACACGTGATGTGGTCCCGGGAAAGTGGAATGCAACATAAGTACACGAGGTGCTACAAACCACTCGCCCGAACACGAGGGACCACACAAGAGTTCCATCCGGATCGGATCGGCCCCAGTGCCCCGGTGACCGTCCGTGGAACTATACCTCGTTTCTGAGTTGTCCGCGACATGCACTTTCTTTTTGGGACATTCAATTATCACGAGATACACGAGAACACGAGAACACGCGTGCACTTTGAACAAGAGAACACGAGAATACGAGTGCAAGGGAACACGAGTACACGAGTACACGGGATACTTGGATCTTGTTCTTTGTACAATAACTTGTCTTGATGCATTCCCCTGGTTCGGGGCTGCCTGGTGACCTAACGGTCCTGGATACTTGTAGGGTCAATCATACACGGAACGACTACTGAGTAGTCTCCCGGAGTTGGATGAAAACACGGCAACATTCAAGCAGACAAGCATGCGTTTCTAGGTACATAAGCAGGCACGTTGCTCGGGCCCGAAGGTAATCCGAGAGATGAAACCGTTAAGGGACTTAGCATGCGAGGGTCTGAATATAAGCAGTATTTCAATTTTCCATGTTCTAGCAAGCAATACAAGTTAGGATTTTTCCCTTAGCTAGGTGCGTTGGATTTATTAGCATGCAGGGGGTGAATCACCTAGCGACTAGCATGTATCAATCCAGATTTTATGTGTGCTGGCTAAGCAAAGACAAGTTCACCGTAGCCACCCATATTAGCGATGATTCGTCTCGGTAGAGCGATACGTCTGAGCGAGCCTCTGAAAGTCCAAGCCGAATTCTTGTAGGGACAAGTCTGGATATTCTTTGCTTCTTGATCGAGGCAAAGCAGGTTGGGACAGTTGCACTTTTGCCGATTGAGTCGGCAATCCGCTTGAGCGGAACAGGGTATTACACTCTAGACACTAGGTCAGACGCAAGTCCTAACATCAACGCCTTCGTTGACTGCACCCGAGTCTTCTCGGACGACACAGTTAATATTGAAACAATAAAATATGCAATTAGATGACATCTGAATTTAAACAGTACAACAAGACAAGGTATATTTGCTTGGAACTCTTGTGTGCACAAGAAATGCTCCGGAACCAACAGTCAAGGTAGCACTGTCTTGGATGCCTACGAACAAATAACAATAATTATTAATTACTATATTACACTATGCTTAATTACGTATACAAGTATGACTTACGCAACGTCACGTGTTACGCAGATATCAATCTGAATAAACATTCTAATTAAATACGTTGGCTAGGTTTGACTTGCCATGGGTCAAGGGGGGTCAAAATTGGATAACTAGCAGGGTCGCTTGTGTACATAGCTAAAATATACACGTGTTATTTTCTTGAGTTTCGTGTACACCAAACACAGTTCCTAACATGTTATGAGAATACGCTACAATAGTATTTAATACTTAAGAATACGTAATTCACATTTGTTGTTTAAATTGACTATGATACATAGTACATATATACATATATATCATATATACCTATATATATATTAGATAAGTTAAGACATATATGCATATATACCTAAGTACATAATTAAATAAAATACACATATACATATATAACATATATACATATATATGTACATAAATACATAAATAGTCATAAATACATAAATAAAATATGTATGTACATATATATACATTTAAATAAACATATATATATATATATAAATAATAATATAATACATATACCTATGCATATACATATATATATATAAAATAACCACATATAAACATTATATATACATAAATACATATATACATATAATATGTATATACATAAATATACATTTAAATATACATATGTATATATACACATAAACACAAATATAATACATATATTTATACATATACATTATATAGTATATATAGATATACATAAATACAATTATATTTATACATAAATATGTATATATACATAAATACATTTATATACATATACATATACATATACATATATATATACATATACATATACATATATATATATATATATATATATATATATATATATATAATTATATACATAATATATAGGTATGGGTACCTTGCTGTGTCGTGTTCGTGGGTGTGTGTGTGTCCGTCGTACGGGGTCGTCGCCGACGAGGGGGGGGAGCTCCGGCGGGGGGGGGGGGAGTGCACGACATCAGCAGCAGTAGCTTATTCTGGCAATGGCAGCAGCAACAACAGTTGAAGCAGCTGCAGCGGCGGCCGATGGCGGGTTGGGGCCGGTGGTGGTGGTGTGCGGGTCGATGGCCTGGGGTGGTAACAAGGAAGGCGGTGGTCGTGGCTAAGGACGGTGGTGGAGGTGATGATGGAGTTGGGGATGGTGATAATGGAGTTGGTACGGGTGATGATGGTATGGAGGATGGTTGCTGGTGGTACGGGTGGTAGTGGTGGTGGTTAAGGTGGTAGTGATGGCGAGGAAGATGGCGAGTCTAGCGGCGGAGGCGGCCAGTAGTCAGGCGGTGGAGGGAGATCGGAGAAGGGGAGTCGGGTTAGAGTAGGGTGTTGATGATGGTGATGATGGGGTTGATGGAGATGGCCGACGGGTGCTGGTGGGATGGGCGGTGGTCCAAAGTCGACGGGGAAGGGTAGACGGAGCAGGTGGTGGTTGCGGCGGCATTGTGTGATCGGGGAATTGGGATGAGTGATTGGGTTGAAGAGGGAAGATGGTTTGCTATGGTTCGGCTAGGTGGGTTTTAGGGTTTGGAGAAAGAAATATATTTATATAGGAGAGAGAAATAGGGGGGTTGACCTCAGGAATTGGACCAGCCTGGGCTCTTTGGGGTGTCGAACATGTCCACATGAAAGGTGTAGGGTGTTCATGGGCTAAGTTGGGTACAGATTTGGGTGAGGTTGGTCTTCACATTAATTTAATTAAAACTAATGCACAAGGCGTTCTTTAATCAATTGAAGATACATGGGATTAAAATTGGGTGGGACACAAGTGTCATGGGCGTAGCAGGCTCAGAATAGATTAATGCCCTAATTTGGGTTGTATAAAACATGTTGAGGTTGTGTCTCCAATTTTAATAGGAATGGGCAATTATAATAAATTAGATTTATTTGGATTTATACATGGACTATGTAACGAATATCCCGCAGCTAAAATAAAACACAATATCGAGTATTTAAGAGTTACACAAAGGTCGGAATGGTAGTCTGGCAAGTCTAGGAAGAGTGTATAGAATTTGTTTGAAGGTAACTACTAGGGTATCGCTCCAAATATTGAAGCAACGGTAAGGTGCACTAAGAGATATATTGTTGTACAAAATTTCTAAAATACTGTAATCTAATACTAATTGTCTCCAAATTAAAGCTAGTCTCTTTATCTGTAAACCCCCTCGTCAAAAGTAGGATTTATTTGAGTATTTTTAATTTGAGATCAACCGCACCCCAAATTCCAAGTACCCAAATTAGGGTATCAGTCTACACCAAGCCGTTATGCCACGACTCCTGTGTACCACTCAAAAATCCTAGTTCCCTATGTTTTCAATACATTAGGAATTACCTAGTTGAGTTTGTAATTTAATTTTAATTAAGGCTAATTTCACCTCAAACCAACACTTAGACCAGCCTACCTCAATGAGCCCAGATAGGCCCAAGCCGAGGCTAGCCCACAACTCCACACACACACACACGCACACACACACACACACACACACACACACACACACATATATATATATATATATATATATATATATATATATATATATATATATATATATATGAAGCCTCTCCCTTAAAACCCTAAGAAAACCATCACAACCCCCTCTCCAAACCCTAACCGACCCCCACCTAAACAACCCTCCCTGTCGGCCGGACCCCTCAACCCGACCACCTCCCAGCCCGACTGCCCCGCCGCCGCCGCCCCTAACCGACTGCTCTAGCTGCTGCCTAGCCGATTGCTTCCCCGACCGACTACTGCCCAGCCCGACTCCTCCCCCGATCGGAGCACTGCTGCCTAGCCGACTGCTCCCCCGACCGACTGCTGCCCAACCCCGACTGTCCTACCACCCACGAGGCGACCCATCCACGCTGCCGGAGATACCCTCGTCGAAGGAGCAGACGCCCCACGTCCTATCGAACTGGTACTCGTCCTCCAGCAGTTCCTTTCTTGTGTTCCAACCATCTCACTACGTATCATGTCCATGAATGATTGTTGGGTTTGTGTGTTGAGAATCATAGGGGAACACAACCTTTCTAACCCTAATTAAAATGATGATGGCTTAATGATTAACCAGAATAGAATTTGTTAATAAATAGAAATTCCTTAACCACGATACCTATCATAAAGGACTTAGTTAATTTAAACGTCTGGTCATAAACCACGTGCACTAAATATAGAAACCAAAGACAGGTGTTCGAAGAGAACATAGATCATGGATAACCATAACTGGATAATTATTGCCCCGAGGCACCTGTTAACCGAAGACAACACCCGTGTACACCCTAGCTAAGTGCGCACGTGATGGTGTACTCGAGCAACAGAGAACTCACAACAAGTATTCAAGATTAGCGTCTTAACAGTACGTAGATAAGGCGTAGTATCTGATGCCTGTATTATTGTGTTATATTGTTGTCTAGGGTCTTTGGATCAGCCAGGAGACGCTACCGGAACAGGGTTTTGGCATTCATCTCTCGAAGACTCAGGCAAGATACCTTGCCATATTTGCTGTCTAATTTAAATGATGCAAATGTTGTATTGTATGCTTGTTGTTTGCTTTATACAACTGTGCGCGTCCGAGATTATCTCGGGTGTATTCGACGGGTACGTCGAAGATTAGTATTGACTTAGTCATTAGCAGACTCACCTCATTGGATGATACCCTGTTATCTTCCAAGACCTGACACTTTTACACGTATTTATAGTGATAAATCTCATATTGGGATGCGTGTTCGCGTGATCGACTAGCTATCGCCGCGTGTGACGTGCATCACGGTTAGCAAGCAATATAGGACTATTTCAGTTTAGAGACTTGGCATTTAGATAAGGGATATGCGTGTCAATTATTTGACGGGTATATCTACATTGGGAGGGGATGACGACTGGTAGGCATATGGGACACCCCACTCTTTTACACTGATACCGCACTCGACGGAGTAATACGGACGTATTTATATATATTACTGATACCACGTTCTGTAGAGTATGGGATGTTACTTGATGACATTACAGATACCACGCTCTATAGAATATTGGACGTTACTGTATTCTTGCGCCCATGTTATAGGGGACATATGTGGCATATACTAGCCGGTTGTCACGACTGACGAATTACGTCAGCATATGTTTAGCCTACACCTTCTCATATACTCACAGTTGTTCTCATATTGCATTCACTTAGATTGGCTAGCACACCCTTTATTACATTTATTTTATTCAGTATATATATGGCTTGTCTCTTTGTATCTTGTTACGTCCCTCTGAGGACCTGGTTCCCTTCCAAATTTAGTCGAGGCTTTCTACCCCACCGTATACGGCCCCGGACAGGAGACGAGATTCGCTATAGCCGAAGAGTTAGAGGTGCAGCCGTCAGAGTTTTCGTGATCAGTTGGTAGGCCTTCAGCCTTGATTGGGTGCATCATTATCTAGTCAGCCGATGCCCTTATCATTATCTTTTATATTTCATTTCAATACTTTATTTTGTCATAGTAGTGGGTTTGTTCCCACCAGACTTCACTGATTGTACTATGATATCTTGAGACTGGTATTTATTATCCAGCAGTTTATTTAGTACTTCTTGCTCTTTATATTGTGGATGAGATTAGATTACCTGTTATTGACTAATATTGGACATGTTAGTATTTTTGGACAGCGTAACACTCTTCGTGATCCATTAAATTGGGATATCCTCGAAGACGTGTCAGCTGGCTATTGCCACGTGGCCTGGTCCCGTGTACTTTTGGGACTGGGGCATGACATGGTTTTAGTGGTGGCCCATGCAGGTCTTCTTTTTCGCTTGTGGTATGGTAACATGCCCACGAGCCTGCAATAGGATAGAAAATTACTAGGTCTCATCCACTTTTTGATTCGCCTTTAAACTTCCTTCATATTGCTTCTAAATATCTGCATCCTGTTTGTTCTCCTCGTACTCTTTTAATGAAATCCATCTCTTGGAGCAAGATGAATTTGTGCAGTGGACGAGGAGCACCCCGTACCGCAATGCCAGATAACACCACTCAAGGAGAGGAGGTACCCCAAGAGCAACCCCCACTACAGACCCCGCTGATACATTGGCACGAGATATCGCAGGGCGATCCTATACCGCAGCCTGAGGGATAGACTTCCCAGACAATCCCCACGCAACATTGTGAGGGCCAGACTTCAGAAGCTACACCGATGCCGCAGACTGAGAGGCCGACATTTGAGAAGATGCCTAATGCACAGCCAGAGATTCTACTACCACCGCCTCCACCTTATCCACCCCAGATGCCACAGCCAGATGGACAACCACAGATGCTTCAGTTCTTCCAGGCGATGATGCAAGCACAGTGGCATCAGACAGAGACATTGAGACAGAGTTTGATGGCAGTACTAGAGAGGACACCTGTCCCAGCACCTCCACCAGCCCAGACAAGTGGCACTGTTAGATGGTTCCGACAGATGGGACCAGATACTTTCTCGGGCAATGAGACTGCAGAGCAAATCTTTGACTGGGTCACCACCAACACGAAGATGCTATTAGAGGCTTCACAACTGCACCCTAACCTTTGGATGACCGCAGTGAGGGCCCAGCTAAAAGGCAACGCCCATCATTGGTGGGATTCCATTGAGCGCAGTGTAGGAAAGAACCAGACTTGGGAACAGTTTCTAGAACATTTCAATGCAAAGTATTTTCCAGCTACAGTCATGAATGCCCTATACTCCCAGTTCCTATATCTAGAACAGGGAAATATGACTATTGACGCCTATGACGCGGAGTTCAGCCGCCTTAGCAGATTTAGTGCAGTCCTGATACCCACCGATCTTGAGAAGGCCCAGAGGTTTCATTACAGCCTAAATCTCGAGCTACAGAGGTATACCACTACACAGGCGAGGATTTCTTATAAAAAGGTTCTTGCTGTCACAACCCGCACCCGGTTTAGGGGCACGAGTGCGTGGGTACGTGGAGGAGGAAGGTCGTCCGTCACAGCTGCGGCTATCTTCTGAACAGGTGGAGAAGGAAGATCACCTACGTGCATCGGAGATGTAGGAGGAATTACTGCTGTCTGTCCCTCAGGTGGAGAGGTGGCAGACCCTTCTAAAGCTGGTGTTCCCGCTCTCGTAGATAGTGTCTTCGGCAACATCCTGAAGACAGATCCCAAAGAATCAATTTAGGCAAAATGCGATATCATCAAGGGAGGACAGTACAGTTCTAAAGAAGCAACATTCAAGATAAATAGGTTTGAAAGAAAATCCTAGTTGTGATTGTACGGGTCAAAGATGCATCCATGGTCTGATACCTCTATCCTTATAAGTACCACAGTTCTATCACAAGCACACTCACTGCTAGCTTCCTTACCTACTGCAATCGCTAATACTAGTTAATCTTATCACTCAATGCATATCAATTTCAATATACCATACTAAGTACTGCACTTTCTAGTACAACCCTTGATGATCACCCAAGTCAGTTTGCAGTGAATTCTCAATCATACTCAAGCCAACCGATCCTTACGCATGCATCTCACCTACTTATATTATAATATATCTCCCACTATAAAATCTTTTCCTCAAATAAATTTTCCTCAAAAATAACTCCTCGAATAAACTTTAAAGTAGAAATGCATACACTTTCCTCAAGGTTAATTACTTAAATACTGAAATGAAAACTTAATCACCTTAAAGATCCTTACAGACTTGTCTAGGTTCATCAAATTGAATCTGAATTCCTCGAAAATAAAATTTTAATAACAATATTTCAACTCCTCATATTTCAAAATTTTGCAATTCATTGAAATCTTCAAAATAAGATTTTATTAACATAATATCTCAACCTCTCAAAATTCTTAAAATTTGAAACTCATTTTCAATCCTCAAAATTAAAATTAAAATCCACCTTTCGTAGTCCAATAGCCCTAATGTTAATCCTTTTCACTGTCCTCATTGACGGCATCATCAAATAATATCATAAATCAGTCTATAAATTCCTCTTAATATGAAATCAACCCTACAATGAAACCCAAAATCCTAACTTAAATACCTAATTAACAACAATCAAATCAAGTGAAACCAAAATCCTAATTTAATAACAAATCAACAACAATCAAATTCAATATCAATAAGTGAGAATGGACAGAACAAGGGAATGAATTTAAATTGGAAGTTTCAACAAGATTCTCAGGGGTCATCCCAGGAATCTCTTAAGAAATTGTGATTGAGTATTTGCTCTCGTCCTAGTATCCTATGTCCTAGATTCTATAGCAGGCACGCAGTAGTATAACAAGGATGTCACACTACTACGACATCGCACAACTCGCGAAGTCTGACCTGCATGGGCCACCACTAAAAACGTGTCACGACCCGCACCCGGTTTAGGGGCACGAGTGCGTGGGTACGTCCAGCCTACGCCGCAGCATCGGCGGTAGAACGCTGTCTAGGTATTGATACTATCTAACTAATGTCACGCAGGCATCCAATCTCCATTAGGAGGCACGGATGACACAAATAAGATGAACACATACTCAACCACAGAATCACAGCACGATAAGATTTCGAAACAGAAATTAAAATTTAACACAATACAAGTCCACAAGAAATAACTTAACTTAACAATATCCAAGAATCATCAAAATGCCGGAGACAAATCCGGTACCAAATAGACTGTTAAAAGAACTAACTATGAGTAATAATTCCGACTAGACTTCCAGAATCAACTACTACCAAGTCTGCAGCTACTCATCATAAGTGTCGGACAGCGGTCATCTAAGGCATAGTCTGCAAAAATATTTCCAGTCAGGAAGGAGCAAAGCACAATCTCAAATAACAGTTCCATTAATTGATAATGTCTATAATACAATAAAACATGTCATGCTAGCTACTGAGAAGACAGTGGAATAATGTAATGACAGTTTAAGAGAGACAGGCAATAGGCAATGAAACACAGTCAGTGCATGTATAAAAATGAAAGAAACAGTATCATATACGGGTGATGTAGTATATGATTAAAAATAGAGAACTGTAATCTATTCTAGGTGTTTGAAATTGTAGTTTCGAAATATGATCGGCTTGGGACATGTACAGTAGCTACAGGGCCTGGCTAATCATGGTGAAGAGCATGATTAACACTTACAATTTACAATAAGAGGTTATGATCACATTTCTTACTAACTACTTCCCCGCCCCCAACTAGTACTGTGGATCCAATCATGACACGTCACGAATACACAACATTGTCTAATATATTATGTACAATGTCTAATGTAAATGTCAATGTAAATGTCAATGTAAATGTCAAAGTAAATGTCGTGTATAATGTCAATACGATAATCAAGGTAACATCTCATGACTGCAGATCCAAGCTATACTAGTCCGTGTAGCACAGTGTCAAAGATTCAGTTGTAACATTTCAAGATCATTGAACTTATAGCTATTATCAAGAATTGGAAATTATCAGAGAATGTACTTGCCTCGGGTCCTTAGCTGGTATTTATGGATGTCCTGTTCCAGAGTATCCCCTGGTAAACCAACAGTCCTATAAACACATCACAATATGACATTTGTATCAGGGGCTACACTAACACACAATAGAAATACACTGGCCTTAGGGCTACGCTAGGTACGGTAGGGGTTATCTACTAGATAGGCCAACTATATTCTAATATTTCTTAATTACAATAATAGATATAAGTAAAATATATATATGAAATTATATCAAGTATATATATATATATATACAAAATATATATATATATGCCAAACTTAATTATAGAATTATTTAAATACCTACTATACATATATAATTAGATATTAATAAAATAATAATGTACATATGCCAATTTCACATTAATTAAATATAAATACCTTACATTTTATATACAATTTAATGAAATACATATACTAATTACCACATTAATTAAATATAAATACTTTACATTATATACACAATTTAAATTAATTACATATACTAATTACTTATGTATGTATACATTTACCGTCATTGAATTAAATAGACAAAATATATTTACAAAATATATATACATTCTAGTGAATACACCCACAACACATTATACAAGGTATTTATATATATACCATACCAATATATATTAAACATTAATTTAATTTAATACTATACACATTTATTAATATATATACAAAATATACATTGGTTATATATACATATACTAATACTCATTACTTAAATATATAACAAACATATATATATACATTAATTATATATATATTTACATATATACATATATACACTATACTATACATTAATAATAAAATAAATAATATACGTATACATATTTTAATACATACAATATATATTAAACATATACTATACTAAGCACATACATGTATACATTAATTTAAAATTATAATTACATATACAATTTACATGTTAATATATACATATACGTATATATATATAAAGATATATATATATAAAGATATATATATATATATATATATAAAGATATATATATATATATATATAAAAAGAGAGAGAGGAGAAGATCAGAACTCACTGGAGGAGGTCGGCCGGCCACCGGAGTCCGGCCGGGGGGTCGGCAGAGGGCCGCCGGGCGCAGAGGCGCTGGAGGGAGTCGGCCTGGAGCAGCTCGACAGCAGGGAGGGAAGGAGCAGCGGCGAGGGAATGGAGCCGCCGGCGCCGGAGTCGGGCAGTAGCAGAGGGGCAGCGGGAAGCCGTCGGACGGGGCCGTGCAGCGGGAACCGTCGGCGCGGGGTTTGGCCGCCGGCTGAAGGTTGGAGGTGGAGAAGGAAGGAGGAGCACGAGCAGTCGGAGGGATTAGGGAGGAGCAGCCCGCCGAAAAATGCACAGTAAGGGCCGGGGGTGCACAGTAACCCCAAGTTTCCCCCCCCTTTCCTATTATTTTGAATTTAAATCAAAGTAAAAGAAGAAGAAGAAGGAGAAGAAGAAGAAAGGAAAGAGAAGGAGAAGAAAAGAGAAGAGAAAAGAAAAAGGATGCTACGTTGGAGAGAGGTGGGGGCTTGAGGATTTTGGAGGCTTTTGAGGTGGTGTTTTTTAGGTTGCATAGGGATTAGGGTTTGAGAGTACAAGTCATTAAATAGGGAGAGAGAGGGTGTGGTGGAGGGTTGTGATGGGCCAATTTCTAATGAATGGCTAGGATTGAATATGAGGAATTTATTCATGGGGGATGAGGGTTCTTAATTAAAATTAATAGGCTCCCTCATTGATTTAAAATAATTAGGTGTTGGCACCTACAATTGAATAATTGCAACTTAGCCCCTTAAATTCGGGAAATTGCACAAACACATGAAATAACGAAAATTGGGCAGGCGATTCGGGGTCCGATATTTTGTAGGGTCAGGGGGCGCTGTAAGATGGGTATGGACTGAATTTGCAGGGCACTGGAATTAAATTGGGATTTTAAAATCAGATAAAATGGTATCCTCAATTTAAATAGAAATAAATGCAAGTTGTGTTCAACAATTAATTAGGAGTACCTGGGGCCAAAATCAGGTCAAGTCATCAATACCAATATTGAAGAAGACTCAGAACAGAATATTACCCTAATTTGGGTCGCACGAAAAATAGGTCAAGATGGCTTCCAATTTTCGATTGGAACGCACAACGATAAAAAATAGGAAATTAAAAATAAACGTCCGCGACGATTTTTGTGCGGCCAGAAACAATGTACAGGGAGCAAAATTATGAGTTGCAAAAATAGCAGAATGGAAGGCGGGCATGTCTAGAGCAAGATTGTGAAATTTGTTGGAAGACAAAAGTCTGGATAGTGCTCCAAATATCGAAGCAAAGGCAATGCGCAAAATATTAAATAAAAATACAGTAATTAATTATAAACACCAAGAATTAAATTCTAAATAAAATAATAAAATCCAGAATTCTATAATTCGGACAAGGGTTCGTCTACTGGGCTTCTAGGTCTAGTCTGCTAGCTAAAATAAAATAATTTAACACTGCATTTAATTATATATTTAATTACACATCGCACAAAATTATTTAAATCAAATACACTATCATGCAATTAATTAATTATAAATAACATAATATTAAATATTGAAAAATTCGAAAATACCCCTGTTTTCAGAATGTGGTAGTGACAAGTCTACCCACCTTAAAAGAATTTCGTCCTCGAAATTTAAAATCCTCTTACTAGTGTTTAAATCATACACACTTATCATTCCCTCAATTAAATTCATCAACCACGAATAATCCACAAGGTCTTTTCATAATTTCAAAAATCTAAAATTATTGTATAACCTGAAAATCCTCAAAGTAAATCAAAGTCCATCAAAATTTTCTTGAAAGTTTTGAGTTATAATTCAATACCCGGAATTTTAATATCCACTCCTCAAAATACTCAACAATATGATATTTAAGGATTCTCCCAATTGTCACATTCAAATATAAAGTTCTAAAATTCATAACTTGCAATTAAATAAATACATTGATAAATCTCCCAAAATTTCCAAATTAATAACCAACTTAAACATGTCATAATCTTTCCTGGAATTAATACATCATAATTTCCGTCGTGTTAAATTCTTGACCCTTTATTTAAATCAATAATTATCCTCAAATTTTTAAATCCTCGATTGTTTTATTTATGTATTTACTACCATCAAAATTAAATTCCTCAAATCATATAATCATGAACTACTCCATATTGTTATTTCACAATAAATTCTTTCAAAGATTCTATAAATAGCATATCCCTAAAAATCTTCAAAAATAAATCAAATCACATTCTTATCACAATATTCTCCAAAATTTTAAGTTTATAACGAAATACAAGAATTTAATATTCAATCCTCTAATTGAACTCTAATCAATGCATATTTCAAAAATTGAATCTCGTCCCAAATTTGAATTTAACACTAATCCATTTGTGTTCTTTATCCCTACATTTTTTTGTTTTTTCTTTTTTTTTTTTTTTTGCAACGATGTAATACTTATGGAACCTCCAATACAATATTCAAAAATATAAGTTCGCAACTTGCAGTCCAACAATTATATCGATGGCCTTCTTAAATTCCTCAAATTCACTGATAAATTCAATTATTTCATAATTTTCTAAAAATCAATGATTTAACAAAAACTTCAATTACGCCATATTAAATTCCCAACTCTTTATTTAATTTAATATTTTCCCTCAAAATTTTAGGCACCTTGTCTCTCTTTGTCAAGTCATAACCTCTTCGTTAATCTTTTACTACAGTTAAATCCTCAACAATCAAAGTCTAAGAGAATTCTACCTACACCCATACAACATGCAACCTAAAGGAATTATGTATGATCATGGTGTCTTTTGCCAGGGTATTACAGTCTCTGTAACAGGGGTACTACTAACTACATTATAACAAGAAATCATGCATGCAACTATGGTACTAAGGAATCAACCAATCAATCAAGTAGATAGGAACAGAATGAAGGAAAGAACAGAACTTGTTAACACATTACCTGCAGTATCGGTCTCCTCGACCGTCATCGCAAATGCTCGCCTTGCTGGGGTGGTTCCCTTTGCGGGTGCTGAGCAACATGCGGTTCTACAGGTAGCCTAACTGGATCTCTATAATTTGGAGTCGCGCGCTGTTTGGAAGAATAAGGAACTCGAAGACAATCCCTTATTCGATGTCCCGCAGCGCCACAGTGCAAACAAAGTCCCAGCCTCGTTCTACAGCTCTTTCGAAGGTGACCTGGCTTCTTACAGAAGTAACAAGTTCGTTGATCCTGCTGTACAGGAACTGGTGCCGGGTACTGCTGTTGATACTGAAATGCCCTTGGTTGTTGCCGAATTGGAACTAGTGCCTGGTACTGCTGTTGATACTGAAATGCCCTCGGCTGCCACTGGCCAGGATACTGCTGGGCAACTCTCTCAACTGTCTGTAGTGCCATCTGGTGAGCGTTCTCCATGCTCTCTCTCATCAGCTCGGTTTGTGCCTGGTGCGCTTCTGCTTGCACCCTCTGAGCCTCAGCTTGAACTCGCTGAGCGTCTGCCGCCATTCTCTGGGCCTCTACCATGCCTTGGATCATGGTGAACATCTGTGCCCCGTCAATGGGCAAACCTCCGGGAATCAGAGTCGGTGGAGGAGGAAGGTCGTCCGTCACAGCTGCGGCTATCTTCTGAACAGGTGGAGAAGGAAGATCACCTACGTGCATCGGAGATGTAGGAGGAATTACTGCTGTCTGTCCCTCAGGTGGAGAGGTGGCAGACCCTTCTAAAGCTGGTGTTCCCGCTCTCGTAGATAGTGTCTTCGGCAACATCCTGAAGACAGATCCCAAAGAATCAATTTAGGCAAAATGCGATATCATCAAGGGAGGACAGTACAGTTCTAAAGAAGCAACATTCAAGATAAATAGGTTTGAAAGAAAATCCTAGTTGTGATTGTACGGGTCAAAGATGCATCCATGGTCTGATACCTCTATCCTTATAAGTACCACAGTTCTATCACAAGCACACTCACTGCTAGCTTCCTTACCTACTGCAATCGCTAATACTAGTTAATCTTATCACTCAATGCATATCAATTTCAATATACCATACTAAGTACTGCACTTTCTAGTACAACCCTTGATGATCACCCAAGTCAGTTTGCAGTGAATTCTCAATCATACTCAAGCCAACCGATCCTTACGCATGCATCTCACCTACTTATATTATAATATATCTCCCACTATAAAATCTTTTCCTCAAATAAATTTTCCTCAAAAATAACTCCTCGAATAAACTTTAAAGTAGAAATGCATACACTTTCCTCAAGGTTAATTACTTAAATACTGAAATGAAAACTTAATCACCTTAAAGATCCTTACAGACTTGTCTAGGTTCATCAAATTGAATCTGAATTCCTCGAAAATAAAATTTTAATAACAATATTTCAACTCCTCATATTTCAAAATTTTGTAATTCATTGAAATCTTCAAAATAAGATTTTATTAACATAATATCTCAACCTCTCAAAATTCTTAAAATTTGAAACTCATTTTCAATCCTCAAAATTAAAATTAAAATCCACCTTTCGTAGTCCAATAGCCCTAATGTTAATCCTTTTCACTGTCCTCATTGACGGCATCATCAAATAATATCATAAATCAGTCTATAAATTCCTCTTAATATGAAATCAACCCTACAATGAAACCCAAAATCCTAACTTAAATACCTAATTAACAACAATCAAATCAAGTGAAACCAAAATCCTAATTTAATAACAAATCAACAACAATCAAATTCAATATCAATAAGTGAGAATGGACAGAACAAGGGAATGAATTTAAATTGGAAGTTTCAACAAGATTCTCAGGGGTCATCCCAGGAATCTCTTAAGAAATTGTGATTGAGTATTTGCTCTCGTCCTAGTATCCTATGTCCTAGATTCTATAGCAGGCACGCAGTAGTATAACAAGGATGTCACACTACTACGACATCGCACAACTCGCGAAGTCTGACCTGCATGGGCCACCACTAAAAACGTGTCACGACCCGCACCCGGTTTAGGGGCACGAGTGCGTGGGTACGTCCAGCCTACGCCGCAGCATCGGCGGTAGAACGCTGTCTAGGTATTGATACTATCTAACTAATGTCACGCAGGCATCCAATCTCCATTAGGAGGCACGGATGACACAAATAAGATGAACACATACTCAACCACAGAATCACAGCACGATAAGATTTTGAAACAGAAATTAAAATTTAACACAATACAAGTCCACAAGAAATAACTTAACTTAACAATATCCAAGAATCATCAAAATGCCGGAGACAAATCCGGTACCAAATAGACTGTTAAAAGAACTAACTATGAGTAATAATTCCGACTAGACTTCCAGAATCAACTACTACCAAGTCTGCAGCTACTCACCATAAGTGTCGGACAGCGGTCATCTAAGGCATAGTCTGCAAAAATATTTCCAGTCAGAAAGGAGCAAAGCACAATCTCAAATAACAGTTCCATTAATTGATAATGTCTATAATACAATAAAACATGTCATGCTAGCTACTGAGAAGACAGTGGAATAATATAATGACAGTTTAAGAGAGACAGGCAATAGGCAATGAAACACAGTCAGTGCATGTATAAAAATGAAAGGAACAGTATCATATACGGGTGATGTAGTATATGATTAAAAATAGAGAACTGTAATCTATTCTAGGTGTTTGAAATTGTAGTTTCGAAATATGATCGGCTTGGGACATGTACAGTAGCTACAGGGCCTGGCTAATCATGGTGAAGAGCATGATTAACACTTACAATTTACAATAAGAGGTTATGATCACATTTCTTACTAACTACTTCCCCGCCCCCAACTAGTACTGTGGATCCAATCATGACACGTCACGAATACACAACATTGTCTAATATATTATGTACAATGTCTAATGTAAATGTCAATGTAAATGTCAATGTAAATGTCGTGTATAATGTCAATACGATAATCAAGGTAACATCTCATGACTGCAGATCCAAGCTATACTAGTCCGTGTAGCACAGTGTCAAAGATTCAGTTGTAACATTTCAAGATCATTGTACTTATAGCTATTATCAAGAATTGGAAATTATCAGAGAATATACTTGCCTCGGGTCCTTAGCTGGTATTTATGGATGTCCTGTTCCAGAGTATCCCCTGGTAAACCAACAGTCCTATAAACACATCACAATATGACATTTGTATCAGGGGCTACACTAACACACAATAGAAATACACTGGCCTTAGGGCTACGCTAGGTACGGTAGGGGTTATCTACTAGATAGGCCAACTATATCTTAATATTCCTTAATTACAATAATAGATATAAGTAAAATATATATATGAAATTATATCAAGTATATATATATATATACAAAATATATATATATATGCCAAACTTAATTATAGAATTATTTAAATACCTACTATACATATATAATTAGATATTAATAAAATAATAATGTACATATGCCAATTTCACATTAATTAAATATAAATACCTTACATTTTATATACAATTTAATGAAATACATATACTAATTACCACATTAATTAAATATAAATACTTTACATTATATACACAATTTAAATTAATTACATATACTAATTACTTATGTATGTATACATTTACCGTCATTGAATTAAATAGACAAAATATATTTACAAAATATATATACATTCTAGTGAATACACCCACAACACATTATACAAGGTATTTATATATATACCATACCAATATATATTAAACATTAATTTAATTTAATACTATACACATTTATTAATATATATACAAAATATACATTGGTTATATATACATATACTAATACTCATTACTTAAATATATAACAAACATATATATATACATTAATTATATATATATTTACATATATACATATATACACTATACTATACATTAATAATAAAATAAATAATATACGTATACATATTTTAATACATACAATATATATTAAACATATACTATACTAAGCACATACATGTATACATTAATTTAAAATTACAATTACATATACAATTTACATGTTAATATATACATATACGTATATATATATAAAGATATATATATAAATATATATATATATATATATAAAGATATATATATATAAAAAGAGAGAGAGGAGAAGATCAGAACTCACTGGAGGAGGTCGGCCGGCCACCGGAGTCCGGCCGGGGGGTCGGCAGAGGGCCGCCGGGCGCAGAGGCGCTGGAGGGAATCGGCCTGGAGCAGCTCGACAGCAGGGAGGGAAGGAGCAGCGGCGAGGGAATGGAGCCGCCGGCGCCGGAGTCGGGCAGTAGCAGAGGGGCAGCGGGAAGCCGCCGGACGGGGCCGTGCAGCGGGAACCGTCGGCGCGGGGTTTGGCCGCCGGCTGAAGGTTGGAGGTGGAGAAGGAAGGAGGAGCACGAGCAGTCGGAGGGATTAGGGAGGAGCAGCCCGCCGAAAAATGCACAGTAAGGGCCGGGGGTGCACAGTAACCCCAAGTTTCCCCCCCTTTCCTATTATTTTGAATTTAAATCAAAGTAAAAGAAGAAGAAGAAGGAGAAGAAGAAGAAAGGAAAGAGAAGGAGAAGAAAAGAGAAGAGAAAAGAAAAAGGATGCTACGTTGGAGAGAGGTGGGGGCTTGAGGATTTTGGAGGCTTGTGAGGTGGTGTTTTCTAGGTTGCATAGGGATTAGGGTTTGAGAGTACAAGTCATTAAATAGGGAGAGAGAGGGTGTGCTGGAGGGTTGTGATGGGCCAATTTCTAATGAATGGCTAGGATTGAACATGAGGAATTTATTCATGGGGGATGAGGGTTCTTAATTAAAATTAATAGGCTCCCTCATTGATTTAAAATAATTAGGTGTTGGCACCTACAATTGAATAATTGCAACTTAGCCCCTTAAATTCGGGAAATTGCACAAACACATGAAATGACGAAAATTGGGCAGGCGATTCGGGGTCCGATATTTTGTAGGGTCAGGGGGCGCTGTAAGATGGGTATGGACTGAATTTGCAGGGCACTGGAATTAAATTGGGATTTTAAAATCAGATAAAATGGTATCCTCAATTTAAATAGAAATAAATGCAAGTTGTGTTCAACAATTAATTAGGAGTACCTGGGGCCAAAATCAGGTCAAGTCATCAATACCAATATTGAAGAAGACTCAGAACAGAATATTACTCTAATTTGGGTCGCACGAAAAATAGGTCAAGATGGCTTCCAATTTTTGATTGGAACGCACAACGATAAAAAATAGGAAATTAAAAATAAACGTCCGCGACGATTTTTGTGCGGCCAGAAACAATGTACAGGGAGCAAAATTATGAGTTGCAAAAATAGCAGAATGGAAGGCGGGCATGTCTAGAGCAAGATTGTGAAATTTGTTGGAAGACAAAAGTCTGGATAGTGCTCCAAATATCGAAGCAAAGGCAATGCGCAAAATATTAAATAAAAATACAGTAATTAATTATAAACACCAAGAATTAAATTCTAAATAAAATAATAAAATCCAGAATTCTATAATTCGGACAAGGGTTCGTCTACTGGGCTTCTAGGTCTAGTCTGCTAGCTAAAATAAAATAATTTAACACTGCATTTAATTATATATTTAATTATACATCGCACAAAATTATTTAAATCAAATACACTATCATGCAATTAATTAATTATAAATAACATAATATTAAATATTGAAAAATTCGAAAATACCCCTGTTTTCAGAATGTGGTAGTGACACTTGCAGAGGCGAGAATCCATGAGGCCATCGTCAGAGGAGCTAGACGTACCAGTACGACTACACCAGCCAGAACACAGCCCGGAGCAGGAGGACCGATCCGTTGTCCAGGAGCACAGACACAGCAGAGGGCAGCGCCATATCCACAGTAGGAGATTTTGACTTGTCACCATTGTGGCAAGAAGGGACACGTCATTAAGGATTGTCAAAAAAAGTTGGGATTATGCAAGATATGCGGGTCCAATCAGCACCTTGTCAGAGATTGCCCGCAGCGCAGAGAAGCAGCACTACAGAAAGGCCAGAGGCCAGCAGTACCAGTCTAGAGGATACTAGCCCCACTAGGAGGCCAGCGTCCACCAACCCCCGGAGGATTTCAGAAGGGACCACCCTTGGCCCCACAGCAGGCACAGTTTGAGCGAGCTCGTCAGCAGACCAGAGGGCAGAGGCAGGGACAAGCCTTTGCATTAGCAGCTACCAAAGAAGAAACAGAAGGAGAAGCTATCACAGGTACCATTTTAGTTGCATCATTACCTGCAACTGCATTATTTGATTCTGGAGCTACATTGTCATTTATATCTAGTAGATTTGTAGCAATGCATAGAGTAGCGACTTCCTCCTTACCTAAGAGTTGGAGGATTCTTACCGGAGGAGGTATCGTGCTGGTTACCAGCACTATCAGAACGTGCTCGGTAGTTGTATGTGGTAGAGAGATGAGAGCGCGATTCTTGGTATTGCCCATGCCGTACTTTGATGTTGTGTTAGGCATGGACTGGCTAAGCCAATATAATGCCGTACTGAACTGCCGGAAGGGTAGCGTCACCTTTAGACCGCCAGATCAGCCGGAGTTCGAGTACATGCAAAGAACCGTCGAGCAAGGAGTAGGACAGATGGCAGGAACTTGCATGGCTATGGAGATTGCACCCCCACCAATAGTTGCAGAATTTGAAGATGTATTCCCCGAAGAACTGCCAGGCTTACCGCCAGATAGAGACATGGAGTTTACCATCGAGCTAGTACCCGGAGCAGCGCCGGTATCTTCTAATGTATACCGATTGGCGAAGAAGGAACTAGATGAGCTGAAGCTATATTAGAGGAGTTGCAAGGTAAGGGATTTATCCGTCCTAGTGCATCACCATGGGAAGCACCAGTATTGCTCGTACCCAAGAAGGATGGAACAGTACGCATGTGCATTGAATACAGAGCCCTTAATGCTCTTACTATCAAAAACAAGTACCCCCTGCCGCGGATCGACGATTTATTTGACCAGTTGACAGGAGCAGTAGTATTCACCAAGATTTACTTGAGATCGGGTTATCATCAAGTAAAGGTGCGAAGGGAAGACATTCAAAAGACAGCATTCATGACTCGTTATGGTCACTACGAGTTCTTAGTAATGCCATTTGGACTGACGAATGTGCCATATATATTTATGAACTTGATGAACAAAGTATTCCACCAATACTTAGACCAGTTCATGGTAGTCTTCATCGACGACATCTTGGTGTATTCGAAGAGCCACAAGGAACACGAAGAACACTTGGGACTAGTGTTAGAGACACTGAGGAGAGAGAGGCTTTATGCCAAGCTGAGCAAATATGGGTTTCTCCTAGATCATGTCGCTTTTCTTGGACACATTATCTCAGGTGATGGCATCTCAGTAGATCCAGCAAAGATTTCATCTTTAGAGACATGGCCAATCCATACCAATGTCTCAGAAGTAAGGAGTTTTCTAGGACTTGCCGGATATTATCGGAGGTTCGTAGAGAACTTCATGAAGATCGCAGAGCCAATGACCCACTTGACCCGTAAGGAGCAGGAGTTCACCTGGATAGAGGAGTGTCAGAAGGCATTCGATGAGCTGAAGAAGCATTTGATTACAACACTTATCTTGACCATACCTTCTGGACCCGGAGGATTCATGATCTATAGCGATGCATCCCGGAAAGGATTAGGATGCGTATTGATGCAGCACGGAAATGTTGTAGCTTATGCTTCTAGATAGTTGAGGACACATGAGAAAAACTATCCCACCCATGACTTGGAGCTTGCAGTAGTAATCTTTGCCTTGAAGCTTTGGAGGCACTATCTATATGGAAAGAGAGTGGAGATATTTAAAGATCATAAGAGCCTAAATTACGTCTACACCCAGAAGGATCTTAATCTTAGGTAGAGACGTTGGCTCGAGGTGATAACAAACTTCGAGATCGAGCTACAGTACCACCCAGGAAAGGCCAACGTAGTAGCTGACGCGTTGAGCAGAAGACCCATAGCATTCTTCATGACCACCCAACTACACCTGTTAAGAGAGCTAGAGCAGATGGGTATAGAGGTCATTATGTTCGGAGTAGATGGACAGTTGTCGAGCTTCCAGTTGCAATCGACATTAGTGGAGAGAATCAAGGTTGCCTTGCCGACAGACGCCAAATTTTAGAGGCTTAGACAAAGAAGAGAAGCTGGAATGCAGACAGGGCTGAAAATACATGAAGACGGGACTTTGAGATGCGGAGATCATCTCTATGTTCCAAATGGAGAACTTCGCCAAGAGTTAATAGCAGAGGTACACCGTTCAACCTATTTTATTCATCCAGGAGGCACGAAGATGTACAGAGACTTGAGACAGTACTACTGGTGGCACGGAATGAAGAGAAAGATAGCACGTTTTGTGGCCAAGTGCCTGGTGTGTCAGCAAGTCAAGGCTGAGCATCAAAGATCTGCAGGATTGCTTCAACCGCTCCCTATACCGGAGTAGAAATGGGAGCATATCACTCTGGACTTCATTACGGGCTTCCCGAGGAGTCCTAGTGGGTGCAATGCAGTATGGGTAATTGTGGATAGACTCACCAAGTCTGCACACTTTTTACCCTTCAAAGTTGGACAATCAACGGAGGCCTTAGCAAATATGTACATGAGAGAGGTAGTGCGCTTATATGGAGTGCCAGTTAGCATCGTGTTTGACAGAGATACGAGGTTTACTTCTTACTTTTGGCGGAGTATGCAGGAGAGTATTGGTACTCGCCTAAAGTTTAGTACATCATATCACCCACAGACAGATGGTCAGTCGGAGTGCACCATTCAGACGCTAGAATACATGTTGAGAGCGTGCATGCTTGACTTTGGAGGATCATGGGAGGACCATTTGCATCTGGTCGAGTTTTCCTACAATAATAGCTATCAAGCGAGCATTCAGATGACTCCCTATGAAGCGTTGTATGGAAGGAAATGTCGTTCTCCAGTATGCTTAAGTGATATAGACGAGTGACAGATTCTCGGACCAGAGTTGGTCGTTCGTACGGTAGAAAAGGTGAAGAAGATCCAAGGGCACCTTCGAGCAGCACAAGACCGACAGAAGCATTGGGGGAATGCGCATCTTCTACCCTTAGAGTTTCAGGTTGGAGATCATGTATTCTTAAAGATCTTGCCTACTCGAGGGACTATCAAATTCGGAGGCAGAGGAAAGCTGAGTCTGAGGTACATCGGGCTATTCGACATATTAGAATGTGTCGGAGAGGTTGCTTACAGATTAGCATTACCGTAGATATTGGAAGGAGTTCACGACGTCTTCCATGTATCTCAACTGAGGAGGTATATACCGGATCCTAGTCACGTGCTTGACCATTCGGAGATCACAGTTGGCCCGAGTCTATCATACCAAGAAGAGCCCGTCGAGATTCTGGACAAGAGTGAGAAAGTATTGCGAGGGCAGACCATCCCCCTAGTTCGTATCGCATGGAGGCATCATGCACCAGGCGAGTCGACCTGGGAACGCGAGGAGGAAATTAGACAATGTTATCCCCACCTCTTCGAAGGACTAGGTACGTTCCAATATTTTTTTTAGTCTTTTGTTCTTACCCATGCGTGTGTTCAAATTTCGAGGACGAAATGCTCTAAGGAGGGTAGATTGAAAACCCCCTCGTCAAAAGTAGGATTTATTTGAGTATTTTTAATTTGAGATCAACCGCACCCCAAATTCTAAGTACCCAAATTAGGGTATCAGTCTACACCAAGCCGTTATGCCACGACTCTTGTGTACCACTCAAAAAACCTAGTTCCCTATGTTTTCAATACATTAGGAATTACTTAGTTGAGTTTGTAATTTAATTTTAATTAAGGCTAATTTTACCTCAAACCAACACTTAGACCAGCCTACCTCAATGAGCCCAGATAGGCCCAAACCGAGGCTAGCCCACAACTCCACACACACATATATATATGAAGCCTCTCCCTTAAAACCCTAAGAAAACCATCACAACCCCCTCTCCAAAACCTAGCCGACCCCCACCTAAACAACCCTCCCTGTCGGCCGGACCCCTCAACCCGACCACCTCCCAGTCCGACTGCTCCCGCCGCCGCTGCCCCTAACCGATTTCTCCAGCGGCTGCCTAGCCGACTGCTCCCCCGACCGGAGCACTGCTGCCTAGCCGACTGCTCCCCCGACCGACTGCTGCCCGACCCCGACTGTTCCACCACCCGCGAGGCATCCCATCCACGCTGCCGGAGACACCCTCGTCGAAGGAGCAGACGCCCCACGTCCTATCGAACATGTACTCGTTCTCCAGCAGTTCCTTTCTTGTGTTCCAACCATCTCACCACGTATCGTGTCCATGAATTATTGTTGGGTTTGTGTGTCGAGAATTATAGTGGAAACAAAACCTTTCTAACCCTAATTAAAATGATAATAGCTTAATGATTAACCAGAATAGAATTTGTTAATAAATAGAAATTCCTTAACCACGATACCTGTCATAAAGGACTTTGTTAATTTAAACGTCTGGTCATAAACCACGTGCACTAAATATAGAAACCAAAGACAGGTGTTCGCAGAGAACATAGATCATGGATAACCGTAACTAGATAATTATTGCCCCGAGGCACCTGTTAACCGAAGACAACATCCGTGTACACCCTAGCTAAGTGCGCACATGATGCTGTACTCGAGCAACAGAGAACTCGCGACAAGTATTCAAGATTAGCGTCTTAACAGTACGTAGATAAGGCGTAGTATCTGATGCCTGTATTATTGTGTTATATTGTTGTCTAGGGTCTTTGGATCAGCCAGGAGACGCTACCGGAACAGGCTTTTGGCATTCATATCTCGAAGACTCAGGCAAGATACCTTGCCATATTTACTGTCTAATTTAAATAATGCAAATATTGTATTGTATGCTTATTGTTTGCTTTATACAACTGTGCGCGTCCGAGATTATCTCGGGTGCATTCGATGGGTACATCGAAGATTAGTATATATTGACTTAGTCATTAGTAGACTCACCTCATTGGATGATACCCTGTTATCTTCCAAGACCTGACACTTTTACACGTATTTATAGTGATAAATCTCATATTGGGATGCGTGTTCGCGTGATCGACTAGCTATCGCCGCGTGTGACGTGCATCACGGTTAGCAAGCAATATAGGATTATTTCAGTTTAGAGACTTGGCATTTAGATAAGGGATATGCGTATCAATTATTTGACGGGTATATCTACAGTGGGAGGGGAGGACGACTGGTAGGCATATGAGACACCCTACTCTTTTACACTGATACAGCACTCGACGGAGTGATACGGACGTATTTATATATATCACTGATACCACGTTCTGTAGAGTGTGGGACGTTACTTGATGACATTGCAGATACCACGCTCTAGAGAATGCTGGACGTTACTGTATTCCAGTGCCCATGTTATAGGGGACATATGTAGCATATACTAGCCGGTTCTCACGACTGGCGAATTATGTCAGTATTTGTTTAGCCTACACCTTCTCATATACTCACAGTTGTTCTCACATTGCATTCACTTAGATTGGCTAGCACACCCTTTATTGTATTTATTTTATTCAGTATATATATATGGCTTGTCTCTTTTTATATTGTTACGTCCCTCTGAGGACCTGGTTCCCTTCCAGATTTAGACGAGGCTTTCTATCCCACCATATATGGCCCCGAACAGGAGACGAGATTCGCTACAGTCGAGGAGTTAGAGGTGCAACCATCAGTTTCCGTGATCAGTTGGTAGGCCTTCAGCCTAGATTGGGTGCATCATTATCTAGTCAACCGATGCCCTTATTATTATCTTTTATATCTTATTTCAGTACTTTATTTCGTCATAGTAGTGGGTTTGTTCCCACCAGACTTCACTGATTGTACTATGATATCTTGAGACTGGTATTTATTATCCAGCAGTTTATTTGGTACTTCTTGATCTTTATATTGTGGATGAGATTAGATTACCTGTTATTGACTGATATTGGACATGTTAGTATTTTTGGATAGCGTAGCACTCTTCATGGATCCATTAAATTGGGATATCCTCCAAGACGTGTCAGCTGGCTATTGCCACGTGGCCTGGTCCCGTGTACTTTTGTGACTGGGGCGTGATATTATCTAAGCTAAGTAAACCTAAATTTGGTCGAGGGGGTTTACAATTTACCTAACTTACAAGAATTTCATCCTTGAAATTAAAATGACACATTATAAGCTATAAATCATCAAGCAATGCTACGGACATACCTAGGACTGGTGGAACTGGTCTCTGCACTAACTGTTGGGCTCTATCGACATACTGGGAATACTTCTGAGCTTGATGTTGGTTTAATCCGCACCACAAAGACAGTCCTAATCTCCTCTTGCAATCTTTCTGAACATGTCCCTTATTTCTACAAAAGTGACATATCTGAAGCTCTCTCTGCTGATACGGCACAATCTTCTGTTGTGCCTACACTCTTGGATGACGGATCGATCCTCCTGCTCTGGGCTGAGCTCTGGCTGGTGTGGTCATGCTAGAACGTCTTCCTCCTCTGCTAATGGCCTCCTGGATCCTAGCCTCTTACAGAACTTCCTTATAAGAGATCCTCGCCTGAGTAGTAGTGTACCTCTGCAGCTCAAAAGTGAGGCCGTGATAGAATCTCTGTGCCTTCTCTAGATCGTTGGGTATCAAAATGGCACCAAATCTGCTCAGACGGATAAACTCTGCGTCGTATGCGTCTACTATAAACCCCCTCAACAAATTTAGGGTTTAATTTGAACTAAATTGAGAGACATAGATATAATTAGATACAATTAGAATAAATGTGCAATAATTATATATCCTAATACACCTTGCTGTTGTTTCAAGGATGGACCACCACACTAGTAGTTATCTTCCACCCAAGGTCACGAACATCTCTTAGACATGCCAGGCTACCCCTCAGACCATTTTGCAACCTTAGATAATCGTCATTGCGTCTCACCTTAGCTTTACAATATATTTAAATGAGCGCCTTGCACACTAATTTGTAATTTAATTAAGTTGAGGCCAAGTTCACCAAAAACAGGAGCAGACCAAGCCCGTGTACACCCTTAAATATGGATCAGCCTCACCCCGAGGAACTGGTCGGCCCAAACCTCAAGGATAGCCTACGAGAGCCCACACCTATAAATATACAACTCCTCCTACATGAAACCCTAATTTACTATTTATCAATACCCCAAAACTCTAGCTGTTCCCCTTGCACCCGAGCTACCCCCTACTGCCTGATACTACGACCATCACCGGACCACCTCAGTCACCGGACCCCCTCACTGCTGGACCACCACCCCATCCGCCGAACGTCGCCGTCGCCTTCACCATCACCGACTCACCCATCCATATCCGACCATAGTCGCTGCCCTGAGCACCCCCGCGGCCTCTGGCACTGCCGACCGCCACCGTCAAGCCTACCCCGACCTGCCCCCGCGATGTACCAGCCACCCCACACCATCCTCAGCCCGCACCGACGCCAATAAGCCGCTGCTGCCACTGCCGTATCTGCTGCAGGTCATTGCTGCCGCTGCCGGCCAACCCACACGTCGACGCCGGAGCTCCGCCCGCGAGGAGGACGACTAGGACGAGCGGACCCTCATCCAAGCAGCCAGGTACTCGATACCCCGCTCGTTCTCACATAGTATCATTGTATGACTGTTTATTCGAGTCGTCGTATCGACGTGTCCTATGTCGACACCAACCTAATAATAGGAAATAAGAGTTATGTATATGCGTGATGATAATTAGTTTAGAAAATAATGAATACATTCCCGAAAGTATGACATGTTACCAAGGACCAGTATTTTATTTAAACATCGGGACATAAACTGAGTACGTTTGATCATGGGAACCAAGGACCTGTAGTCGTATAAATCAAAAATAGTTGGTAACCATAACTTGATGATTGTTGTCTCAATGCATGCGATAACCGAGAACTGAACACATATACACCCTAGCTACATGCACGCATGATGCTGTATTCGATCAATCGTGAACTTGCAACAATATTCCAAGAGTAGCGTCACAGTAGTGTGTATATATTGCTTAGTGTCTGATGTCAACATTTGCTATATTATATTGTGTGTTAGGATCATTGGATCAGCCAGGAGATACTGCAGGAACCGACTTCTGCCATTCACAGCTTGAGAACTCAGGTAAGATACCTTGCCATATTTACTGTCTAAATTAAATTATGTATATGTTGTATTGTATTCTTGTGCTTTTCCTTTAATACAACTGTGCGCGTCCGAGATTTAACTCGGGTGCAGTCGACGGATACGTCGATGATTAGTGTACTGACCTAGTCATTAGCAGACTTACCCCCATTGGAGGATACTCTGTTATCTTCTGAGACCTGACACTCTTACACGTTCACTGAGATATATTCATATTGGGATGCGAGTTCGCGTACTCGACTAGCTATCGGTACGTGTGACTTATATCACAGTTAGTACATAATTCAGGTTATATTTTAGTGTTAGAGACTGGCATATAGATACGTGGTATGTACGTTTATGGTATTTTTTTTATTCAGTATTCATATATGGTATATTTCTATGTATCTTATTACGTCCCTCTGAGTACCTGGTACCTTTCCAGATTTGGACGAGACATATTACCCCACAGTGTACGGCCCAGGACAGGAGACGAGGTTCGCTACCGCAAAGGAGCTAGAGGTACTACCGTCAGAGTTTCCGTGATCACTTGGTAGGCCTTCTGCCTAGGATTGGGAGCATCATTATCTAGTCAGCTGATTCCCTAGTCATTATCTTTTATCTATCATTTCAGTACTTTATTTTATCCTAGTAGTGGGTTTGTCCCCACCAGACATTATTGGTTGTACTATAATATCTTGAGACTGGTATTTATCTTCCAGCAGTTTATTTAGTACTTCTTGCTATTTATATTGTGGATGAGATTAGTTTACCTGTTGTTGACTGATATTGGACATGTTAGTATTTTAGGACAACGTAGCACTCTTTTCTAGGATCCATTAAATTAGGATATCCTCGTAGACGTGACAGCTGGCTATTGCCACGTGGCCTGGTTCCTTATATTTTGGGACTGGGACGTGACATGGTTTTAGTGGTGGCCCATGCAGGTTGACTTTATCGCTTGTGGTATGATAACATGTCCAGCGAGCCTGCAATAGGATAGAAATTTCTAGGTCTCATCTACTTTGATTTCGTCTTTGAATTTCCTTCATATTGCTTTCAAATATCTGCATGATGTTTGCTTGATTTCATACTCTTTTAATAAAATCCTGTCTCTTGCAGCAAGATGAACTTGTGCAGTGGACGAGGAGCACCCAGTACCGTGGTGCCAGACAATACCACCCAAGGAGAAGAGGTACCCCAGGGACTACCTGGAGGGCAACCACCGCCACAGGCCCCACTAATATATTGGCACGAGACTTCTCAGGACGATCCTATCCAGCAGCCCGAGGGACAGACTTCACAGACGATCCCTATACCGCATTTTGAGGGCCAGACTTCAGGAGCTACACCGATGCCACAGACCGAGAGGCCGACATCTGAGGAGACACCTACCCCACAGCCAGAGGTTCCATTACCACCACCTCTACCTTATACACCCCAGATGCCACGGCTAGATGGACAGCCACGGCATCAGACTGAGACGTTGAGACAGAGTTTGATGGCAGTACTGGAGAGGACACCTATCACAGCACCAGTACCAGCACCTGCACCAGCCCAGACAGGTGGTACTGTAAGATGGTTCCGACAGATGGGACCAGATACTTTCTCAGGCAATAAGACAGTAGAGCAGATCTCCGATTGGGTCGCCAACACGAAGATGCTACTAGAGGCTTCACAACTGCATCCAGACCTTTGGATGACCGCCGTGAGGGCCCAACTAAAAGACAACGCCCATCACTGGTGGGATTCTATTGAGCGCAGTATAGGCAAGAACCAGACTTGGAAACAGTTCTTATAGTACTTCAATATGAAGTATTTTTCAGCTACAGTCAAAAATGCCCTGTACTCCCAGTTCCTACATCTAGAATAGGAAAACATGACTGTTGACGCCTATGACGCAGAGTTCAGCCACCTTAGTAGATTTGGTGCCGTCCTGATACCCAATGATCTAGAGAAGGCCCAGAGGTTCCATCACGACCTCACCTTTGAGCTACAGAGGTATACCATCGCACAGGCGAGTATTTCTTATGAAGAGGTTCTTTCAGAGGCGAGATTCCAGGAGGCCATCGGCAGAGGAGCAAGGCATTCCAGCACAACCACACCATCCAGAGCCCAGCCCAGAGTAGAAGGACTGATCCGTCGTCCCGGAGTGCAGACACATCAGAGGACAACACCATACCAGCAAAAGGAGCTTCCGACTTGTTACCACTGTGGTAAGAGAGGACATTACGAGAAGGACTACAGAAATAGACGGAGGACATATCTGATTTATGGGTCAGACTAGCACCAAGTCCGAGATAGCCTATAGCGCAGAGAGGCAGCACCGCCGACCGAATAGAGGCCAACAACACCAGTTCCGAGGATACTACCATCGCTAGAGGTCAACGTCCACCAGCATCTGGAGGATTTCAGAGGGGACCATGCTTGGCCCCACAGGAGGCGCAGTTTAATCGAGCTCGACAGCAGACCGGAGGGCAGAGGCACAGACATGCCTTTGCACTAGCAGCTACAAAGGAGGAAATAGAAGGGGAAGCTATCACAGGTACCATTTTTGTTGCATCATTACCTGCAACTGCATTGTTTGATTCTGGAGCTACCTTATCATTCATATCTAGTAGATTTATAGCAATGCATAGAGTAGCTACTTCCCCCTTACCTAAGAGTTTGAAGATTCTTACCGGAGGAGGTATCATGCCGGTTACCAGTACTATTAGAACGTGTTCGATAATCGTATGTGGTAGAGAGATGAGAGCGCGATTCTTGGTATTACCCATGTCGTACTTGATGTTGTGCTAGGCATAGACTGGTTAAACCAGTATAATATCGTACTTTACTGTCGAAAGGGTAGCGTCACCTTTAGACCGCCAGATCAACCGAAGTTTGAGTACATGCGAGGGACCGTCGAACAAGGAGTAGGACAGATAGCTGGAACTTACATGGCTATGGAGATGGTACCCCCACCAATAGTTGTAGAATTTAAGGATATTTTTCCTGAAGAATTGCTAGGTTTACCGCCAGATAGAGACATGGAGTTCACTATTGAGCTAGTACCCAGAGCAGCACCGGTATCTTCTAATGTATACCGATTGGCGAAGAAGGAACTAGATGAGCCAAAGTTACAATTAGAGGAGTTATAGAGTAAGAAATTTATCCGTCCTAGTACATCACCTTAAGGAGCACCAGTGTTGTTTGTATCTAAGAAGGATGGAACGGTACAAATGTGCATTGATTACAGAGCCCTTAACGCTTTGACTATCAAGTACAAGTACCCCCTACCACGGATTGATGATTTGTTCGACCAGCTGACAAAAGCAGTGGTCTTCACAAAGATTGACTTGAGATCGGGTTATCATCAAGTGAAGGTGCGAAGAGAAGACATTCAAAAGACAACATTCAAGACTCGTTATGGTTACTACGAGTTCTTAGTGATGCCTTTTGGACTGATGAATGCACCAGCTGTATTTATGAACTTGATCAACAGAGTATTCCACCAATACTTAGACCGGTTCGTGGTAGTCTTCATTGACGATATCTTGGTTTATTCAAAGAGCTACGAGGAGCACAAAGAGCATCTGAGGCTAGTATTAGAGACACTATGGAGAGAGAGGCTTTTTGCTAAGATGAACAAGTGCGAGTTTCTCCTAGATCGTGTCACTTTTCTTGGATACGTCTTCTCGGGAGATGATATTTCAGTAGATCCGGTAAATATTTCATCGGTAGAGACATGGCCAACCCCTACCAATGTCTCGGAAGTAAGGAGTTTCCTAGGACTTGTCGGGTATTACCGGAGGTTCATGGAAAACTTTGCGAAGATTGCAGAGCCGATAACCTGTTTGACTCGTAAAGAGCAGGAGTTTACTTGGACAGAGGAGTGTTAGACAACTTTCGATGAGCTGAAGAAGCGTTTGACTACGACACCTATCTTGACCATACCATCTGGACCCGAAGGATTCGTGATCTATAGCAATGCATCCAAGAAAGGATTAGGATGTGTCTTGATGCAGCATGGGAAGATTATAGCCTATGCTTCTAGATAGTTGAGAACCCACGAGAAGAACTATCCCACTCACGGCTTGGAGCTTATAGCAGTAATATTTTCTTTGAAGCTTTGGAGACACTACCTATATGGAGAAAGAGTAGAGATATTCACTGATCATAAAAGCCTAAAGTACGTCTACACCCAGAAGGATCTGAACCAGAGATAGAGACGTTGGCTTGAGGTGATGACAGACTTCGAGATTGAGCTACAGTACTATCCGGGAAAGGCTAACATAGTAGCTGACGCGTTGAGCAAAAGACCCATGGCATTTTACTTGACTACACAGCAACATCTGTTGAGAGATCTAGCACAGACGGGTATAGAAGTCGTTATGCCCGAAGTAGATGGACAGTTGTTGAGTTTTCAGTTACAGTCGACATTAGTAGAGAGGATCAAGGCTGTTTTGCCAACAGACACCAGATTCCAGAGGCTTAGACAGAGGACAGAGGCTGGAATACAGACAGGACTGCGTATACATAAAGACGAAACTTTGAGATATGGAGATCGTCTCTATGTTCCAAATAGAGAACTTCATCAGGAGTTGATGACAGAGGCACACAGTTCAACCTACTCCATTCATCCAGGAGGCACGAAGATGTACAAAGACTTGAGACAGTACTATTGGTGGCATAGAATTAAGAGAAAGATAGCATGCTTTGTGGCCAAGTGCCTGGTGTGCTAGCAAGTCAAGGCTGAGCATCAAAGATCTGCAGGATTGCTTCAACCGCTCCCTATACCGGAGTGGAAATGGGAGCATATCACTATGGACTTTGTTACGGGCTTTTTGAGGATTCCTAGTGGTCTAAATGCAGTATGGGTAATCGTAGATAGACTCACTAAGTCCACACACTTTTTACCCTTCAGAGTTGGACAATCTATAGAGGACTTAGAAGATATGTACATAAGAGATATTGTATGACTGCACGGAGTGCCAGTTAGTATCGTGTCTGACAGAGATACGAGGTTTACCTCTTACTTTTGGTAGAGTATGCAAGAGAGTCTCGGTACCCGCCTAAAGTTTAGCACATCGTATTACCCACAGACTGATGGCCAGTCAGAGCGGACCATTCAGACATTGGAAGACATGTTAAGAGCGTGCATGCTTGATTTCGGAGGATCTTGGGAGGACCATTTATATTTGGTCGAGTTTTTCTAAAACAACAGCTATCAAGCGAGCATCCAGATGGCTCCCTATAAAGCATTGTATGGCAGGAAGTGTCGTTCCCCCGTATGTTGGAGCGATATAGGCGAGAGACAGATTCTTGGCCCTGAGTTGGTTGTTCGTACAGTAGAGAAGGTGAAGAAGATCCAAGGGCACCTACTAGCAGCACAGGACCGACAGAAGCATTGGGCGAATGCGCATCGACGACCCTTAGAGTTCCAGGTTAGAGATCACGTATTCCTAAAGATCTCGCCTACTCGAGGGACTATCAAATTCGGAGGCAGAGAAAAGCTGAGTCTGAGGTACTTTGGACCATTCGATGTGTTAGAACACGTCGAAGAGGTTGCTTACAGATTAGCCTTGTCGCAGACTTTGGAAGGAGTCCATGATGTCTTCCATGTATCTTAGCTAAGGAGGTACATACCGGATCCGAGTCATATACTTGACCATTCTGAGATCACAGTCGGCCCGAGTCTATCATACCAAGAGGAGCCTGTTGAGATCCTGGATAGGAGCGAGAAGGAATTGCGAGGTTAGACTATCCCTCTAGTTTGTGTCGCATGGAGGCATCATGCACCAGGAGAGTCGACTTGGGAACGCGAGAAGGATATTAGATATCGCTATCCCCATCTCTTCGAAGGACTAGGTACGCATTGGCATTTTAGATTCAGTCAATATTTCTTAGCATGCGTATGTTTTTAATTTCGAGGACAAAATACTCTAAGGAGGGTAGATTGTAAACCCCCTCGACCAATTTAGGGTTTAATTTGAACTAAATTGAGAGACTTAGATTTAATTGGATACAATTGGAATAAATGTGCAATAATTATATGTCCTAATACACCTTGCCATTGTTTCGAGGATGGAGCACCACACCAGTAGTTATCTTCCACCCAAGTTCACAAAGATCTCTTAGACATGCCAGGCTACCCCTCTGACCATTTTGCAACCTTAGATACTCGTCATTGCGTCTTACCTTAGCTTCGCAATATTCGTAAATGAGCGCCTTGTGCATTAATTTGTAATTTAATTAAGTTGAGGCCAAGTTCACCTAAAAAGAGAGCAGACCAAGCCCGTGTACACCCTTAAATATGGACCAGCCCTACCCCTTGGAACTGGTCGGCTCAAACCTCAAGGATAGTTCACGAGAGCCCACACCTATAAATATACAACTCCTTCCACATGAAACACTAATTCACTATTCATCAACACCCCAAAATCCTAGCCGTTCCCCTTGTATCCGAGCTACCCTTCCCTCCCGACTACCAGATACCATGACCACCACCGGACTACCTCAGTCACCGGACCCCCTCACTACTTGACCACCACCCCATCCATCCAATCTCGTCGTCGCCTTCACCATCATCGACTCACCCATCCATATCCGACCATAGCCGCTGCCCTGAGTGCCCCCGCCGCCTCTGGCACCGACGACCGCCACCGTCAGGCCTACCCCGACCTGCCCCCACGACGTGTCAGCCACCCCGTACCGTCCTCAGCTCGCACCGACGCCGCCAAGCCGCTGTCGTATCCGTTGTAGGCCGTTGCTGCCGCTGTCGGACAACCCACCGGTCGATACCGGAGCTCCGCCCGTGAGGTGGACGACCAGGATGAGCAGACCCTCATCCAAGAAGCCAGGTACTCGATCCCACACTCATTCTCGTATAGTATCATTGTATGACTGTTTATTCGAGTCGTCGTATCAACGTGTCCTATGTTGACACCAACCTAATAGTAGGAAATAAGAGTTGTGTGTATGCGTGATGATAATTAGGTTAGAAAATAATAAATAAATTCCCTAAAGTATGACATGTTACCAAGGACCAGTATTTCATCTAAACATCGGGATATAAACTGAGTATATTTGATCATGGGAACCAAGGACATGTAGTCGTATAAATCAAAAACAGTTGATAAGCATAACTTGATGATTGTTGTCTCAAGGCACGCGATAACCGAGAACAGAACATGTGTACACCCTAGCTACGTGCACGCGTGACGCTATATTCGATCAATCGTGAACTTGCGATAATATTCTAAGAGTAGCGTCACAGTAGTGTGTATATATTGCTTAGTATCTGATGTCAGTATTTGCTATATTATATTGTGTGTTATGATCATTAGATCAGCCAGGACATACTGCAGGAACCGGCTTCTGGCATTTACAGCTTGAGGACTCAGGCAAGATACCTTGCCATATTTACTATCTAATTTAAATTAGGCATATATTGTATTATATTCTTGTGCTTTTCTTTTTATACAATTGTGCGTGTCCGAGATTTGACTCGGGTGCAGTCGACGGATACGTCAATGATTAGTATACTGACCTAGTCAATAGCAGACTCACCCCCATTGGAAAATACTCTGTTATCTTCTGAGACCTGACACTCTTACATGTTCACTAAGATATATTCATATTGGGATGCGGGTTCGCATACTCGACTAGCTATCGGTGCGTATAACTTACATCACGGTTAGTACGTAATTTAGATTATATTTTAGTGTTAGAGGCTGGCATATAGATATGTGGTATGTACGTCGAGTATTCGACTTGTGTATCTACATTGGACGGAAAGGACATTAGTAGGCATACGGGATACACCCATTGGAGTCCGTAATATCCAGAGGAGCCACGGATCCAATGACTCCTGTTACACTGCTGCCACGTTCTTCGGAGCGATATGGACGATATACTATATTGCTACCACGTTCTTCAGAGCGATATGGACGTTATACTGCACTTCTGCCACGCTCTTCGGGGTATTGGACGTTATGTCTATGCCTACCCATACGTATCAAAGTTGTCCTCAGATTGCATTCACTTAGATGGTTATCACACCCTTTATTGTATTTATTTTATTTAGTATTTATATATGACATATTTTAATGTATCTTGTTACGTCCCTCTGAGGACCTGGTACCTTTTCAGATTTGGACGAGCTATATTACCCTACAGTGTACGGCCCAGGACAAGAGACGAGGTTTGCTACCGCAGAGGAGCTAGAGGTACTACCATCAGAGTTTTCGTGATCACTTGGTAGAACTTCTGCCTAGGATTGGGAGCATCATTATCTAGTCATCCGATGCCCTAGTCATTATCTTTTATCTATCATTTTCGTACTTTATTTCGTCCTAGTAGTGGGTTTGTCCCCACCAGACATTATTGGTTGTACTATGATATCTTAAGATTGGTGTTTATCTTCCAGTAGTTTATTTAGTACTTCTTGCTGTTTATATTATGGATAAGATTAGTTTACCTGTTGTTGACTGATATTGGACATGTTTGTATTTTAGGACAACGTAGCACTATTCGCTAGGATCCATTAAATTAGGATATCTTCGGAGACATGACTGCTGACTATTACCACGTGGCATGGTTCCTTGTATTTTGGGACTGAGGCGTGACATCTACGATCATATTTTCTTGTTTTAAATACAGGAACTGGGAGTACATGGCATTTCAGACTGTAGTCGAGAAATACTTCGTATTGAAGTTGTCATGCCCTAATCCCAAAATATCCAGAGACTAGACACATGGTAATGGCCAGTAGCACACATCGATGGATAAACCCAATTTAATGGATCCAACGGGCGCACTTAAGCTATAATACAACAATAAGTGTCTAGATATACTAATCTCATCCACAAAAATGAATACAATAATATCAGAATCATAAAGCAAGATCAATCTCAACAAACTATAAACTCAGAAAATAACCCGATAATGAGTCTAATACATCTGTCAAGATACAAGAATAAAGATAACCACAGCAAATACTGAGTATGGAACAGTATATACTCAGAAGATACCCTCAGGGATCACTCGTCTACTAGATCTGGTACTGCTGCAGTGTCTGCACCTGCCCCTGCTCCTGCTAATGCTCCTGTCCTGTATACCTCGGGATCGATCTCGTCTGCTAATCCTGGGGACATAATCCGGATCCAGCTCCTCAGGGGACATAGCAAGGTACAAAATAACTCATGCCAAAATAAATGCAGTACAATAGTAAATAAAATAAATAGGGTAAATATGTATTCATCTATGTGAAATGCAAGTGAGAGCATCACTAGTACTCAGGCTGATACTACTACAAGTTCTGTGTCGGGGAGCCGATAGCAGTAATATCATGTGGTTGTCTAGCTCAGAGAGAGACTGAGATGCCGGCATAATATAGTCAACCTGTAGCCTGTATGACTCTCCAGCAATAAATGAAATAATAGGGGAACACTATATAACCAGCTAAGTGATATGCAAGATGAGAGCATCACTAGAACTCAGGCTGAAACTACTACAAGCTCTGTGTCGGGGAGCCGGTAGCAGTGGTATCATATGGTTGTCTAGCTCAGAGAGAGACTGAGACGCCGACATAATATAATCAACATGTTTCCTATGTGACTCTATCCACCCAATGTAATCATACATCTCATGTCCACAATGTCTTATGTCCATGTCACGCAGAATCATATCTAATGCAACCAGTCATGTAATATCTAAGCAAAAAGAATACGTCATGTAACATGTATCCTATACAGAATCACCATAAATATCTCAGGAAGACACTGTCTCATGAATAATATCAAGTATCCTGGGTTATGATGTACTTGATAAGACAAGTACGAGAATGTAAAGGGTCACGATATCCATCTCTAGGTGACATTACACAGCTCCGCGTACGGTGTTGGCTCCCGACTATTAATCGGATGCTAAGTAAAGTCACACGGTCCTAGGTCAAGCATGTACAACATATAAATAAGGCAAGAAAATATGTAACAAGAACTGCAAGATTTGGCAAGGTACACTTGCTTAGGGTTCTGACTCTAACTGTAGCTCTGGTCGAAGCAAGATTTGCAGGTAGTCCTCTGGTTACTGAAATAAATATCACCATCAGATTCAGAAAATATCAAATTGCTAGAAACGCCTATCCTTGAGTCCAATTTAGACACAATGGCAAAAATAACAGTTTCTGGTTGAAGCGGGGTTCGCGTGTGGGCCGCTTTGCACCAAAAAATGTGTCAGAACCAATGGTCTCCAAATTCGTCAAACTTAGTTTCAACAAGTCCAGAACGATGATACAAATCCAACGGAACTTCCAAAGCTGGATTCCGATAAGCCGATCACAAAATCGCCCATCAAGTGGAGCCGAGGGGCCCACAATACGCGATTTTGTCAACGTTCTCAGAATTGAACCAAACTTGGGTCACAGGACCAGTGTATTGCTACGAGTTCGATGGCGCAAGTTTTGTCTCGATCCGACATGTGTACACAAAGTTACAACATATTCCAGAACAGGCAGATACGGGGCGTTGTTGGCGGATACGCGTTGATTCCGGTGTGCACGCACATCCAAATCAACTTTTGTGAAATCCTGCGTTTCTGTATCAACGGCGTGCACCTTTCGGTGAAGACCGCACGTGACCAAATTGTCCCGTTTGGCGGGGCGCACTCAGTTCCGGGGGAAAATGGGGTATTATTTTTCCTGTTTTTGGATCGCGGTTCGCGATCGCCACAGAACTCGATGCACCGAGCGGGTTACACGGGCATCGAGAGGGTTAACAACCTACGCGTCATAATTAACGGAACGAAAAATGGAGCAAAGAGGAGAGAGAATGGGTTACCTGAATACGGTTCCGTGGAATGAGGTTTTCTCGTGTTCGGGTCGACACGACACAGGGGGACACTGGGTCCGGGTACTGTTCTACTGTGTCCGGGCTATATCCGATCTAGGGTTTAGGGTTTTTGCTATTAGGGGCTTTGCTGGAGGCACTCAGGCAGAGCTCGTCGGTCAGCGTGGCGGCCGGAGAGGCGGCGCTGGGCTCGGGCTGCTGCTGGAGGGGAGAGGCAGTTGCGGGCGGCCGGGGCTAGGGCAGGGGAGATGGAGAGGCTGCGGGGTTCATCGTCGAGGGCTGCGGGTTGTGTCACGACCCGCACCCAGAAATTCGGGCACGAGTGCGTAGGTACGTCCAGCCTACGCCGCAGAGTCGGCGGTAGTACGCTGTCTAGGTCAAATCCAGATTTACTAAACTAGCTCATTCACAATTAACATAGGCAAGATAATAATGAGAACAGAAACTTAAGATTGCAACTAAAATAAATACAACAGATTCAAATGTTTTAGTACAGAAATTCAGAATGAAATCGGGGACAAACCCGATTACTAAGATAAGAAACAGAAATAAAAGATAGCTACTGCTAGCTACTCTGCAGCAGGGGTTTCCTGGGTGGGATCTGGCTCCTCATAAGTATCATCTGTACCCTCATAAGGACCATAATAAGTAGGGGCAAGGTCCTCATCATCGCCTAAATCAACAGATCCAGTCAGGAAAGGAGCAAAGTACACAGTGCACAACAAGATTAAACTAAATATTTATGACAATTAAAATGAATATCATGTTGAGAAACTGCATAAAAGAACATCAATATCTCAGAGTTAATGCTGTGAACAGGAATATGAGAAAACAAAAATAAATAAGACAGGAAGTGAACTACAACAGTCAGCAAGAAATATAACATGACCAGAAACTATCTGTGTGAACTTGTGTTTGTTTTTAGAATACATAGTTGGCATGTAGGGGTTTATAAGGCTAATTCGGCCGTCATAAACGGCTATTAAAAAGGGGAAATCGAGATCCGGCTGAGGTACAGTCGTGTACCAACAGCTATTAAACATGGCAGGGGAAAGGGTAAACTACATGCCTTCTAGTATTCTCCCATCCGACATGAAAAACAAGACATGAACTCCAATTTTCAAGACATGAAATCCACCATTTCTAACACTAGGTGTAATCATCAAGGGTACTAGTAAAGCAGGGAATTAATTATCACAAAATAAAGATTTAACTTGAGGTGTAGGTACTTGCCTGTTGTTTGGATCTGATTAATTGGTTCTTGGGGAAATTTCCAGAGATGAGTCCAAAAGCTGAAATAGATATTACCATCACGCTCAGAAGATGTCAAATAGCTAGAAACGCCTGTCCTTGGGTCCAATTTGGAGACAAGGGCAAAAACGGCAGTTTCGGGTCAAAACGGGGTCCGCCGGTGGGCCCACTTTGCACCGAAAAACGTGTCCGGGTCAAAGGTCTCCAAATTCACCAAACTTAGTGTCAACAGGTCAGGAACACTGATACGAACCCAACGGAACTTCCAGATTTGGATTCCGATGAGCCGAACACAAAATCGCCTGTCGAGCGGGGCCTATGGGGCCCACGACACGCGATTTTGTCAACGTTCTCAGAATCGAACCAAACTTGTCCCACAGGACCAGCGTATCGCTACGAGTCCGATGGCGCAAGTTTCGTCTCGATCTGACGAGTGTACAAGAAGTTAGGGTAAAATGCCGAAAAGTCAGATACGGGGCGATGTCCGTTGATACGCGTTGATTTCGGTGTGCACGCACACCCGAATCAGCTTCCACGAAATCTCACACATCCGTATCGACGACGCGCACGTATCTGTGAAGACCGCACGCGACCAAGTCGTCCCGTTTGGCGGGGCGCACTCAGTTCCGGGGTGAAACAGGGTCTAGTTTTTTCTGTTTTTGGATCGCGGTGTGCGATCACCACAGGGCACGATGCCCCGAACGGTTTATCCGGGCACCGAGAGGGTCATACAGGCTTCGCAATGCAATTTACGGAATTGAAAACGGAGATACAGGGTGCAAGATACGAGTACCTGAGCGAGGCTCGAGAAACAGGGACTTTTCGTGTCCGTGTCGTGTCCGACACGACACAAAGGAATTGGGGATTAGGGCTAGGGTTCAGGCGATGGCCGTAGACGGCGGGGGCCGACCGGAGGGGCACCGGAGAGGGCCGGGGAAGGTTCGCCGGGCTGCTGGCGAGGCGGCTGGTGGTCGGCGGCGCGCCGGGGACGGCTCAGGCGGAGCCGACGGCGAGGGCCGGCTCGAGGGTGTTCTGGGGAGGAGGAAAACTGGCCGAGGGGCGGTGGCGAGGTGCTGGAGGAGAGGAGGACGGCGGGGCTAGGCAGAGCAGAGCTGGGCACGGCGTTGGCGAGGGTGGCGGTGAGCGGCGGAGCGGCGGTGGAGTTCTGGGGGAGGGATGGCCGGAGTCGAGGGGTTTGGGGGCCATTTATAGGGCGGAGAGGGGTGTGGGCGGCCGGAGATGGCGGAGGACGTGGCGTCGAGGCCGGGCGGAGCGGAAGAGGGGGGTCGTGGGGGTCTGGCCGCCGGAGGCGGCGAAAAATGCGGCGCCGGAGCGGAGGACCCGATCGTGGGGAGGAGATGGGACAGCCGGGTCGGGCGGCGGCGGATCGGGTCTGGCTGACCCGATCCGACCCGGTAGGTCAGGCTGGGCCGCGGGGCTGGCTGGGCCCAATGGGCCAGGGTGCTGGGCCGGTCCACTGGGCCGGGCCGGCCCAAGGAGAGGAAATAAATAAAAATAAAATAAAATGATAATAATAATAATAATAATAATTTATTAAATGAATAAATAGTTTTTAGGCATTTAAAAATAGGTCTGAGGTCCAGAAAAATCCAAAAAAATTACCCTAAGTCCAGTTTTTCATTTTACACCCAAAAATGTTATTTCCATGATATTATAATATTATTTATTAATAATTAAAAATCATTTAATAATTGAGAACCTTGATTTTAATTTCAGAAAATTTCCAGAAAATTCCAAAAAATTGGGAAAAATCTAAGATTTAAAAATTTTGAAAATTCAGGGGGTTTACAATCTACCCAACTTATAAAAATTTCGTCCTAGAAATTTAAAAATAACAAAGGCACGAAAGGAAAGGCCGAGAATTAAAATATACCTCAAGGTTCAAAAAGGTAAGGGTAGCGCTCTCTAATCTCGTCTTCTCGCTCCCAGGTGGATTCGCCAGGAGAATGGTGCTTCCAAGCTACGCGAACCAGGGAAATGACCTGGTTCCATAGAACTTTCTCCGATCGATACAGTATCTCCACGGGTTGCTCTTGGTAAGTCAGACTTGGACCTACTTCGAGCTCTGAGTGATCCAAAATGTGGCTGGGGTCTGACACATACTTTCTCAGCTGTGACACGTGGAAGACGTTATGGACTCCATCCAGAGAGGGTGGCAATGCCAGTCGGTATGCCACTTCTCCGATTTTCTCCTGAATGCCAAAAGGTCCAATAAATCTTGGGCTGAGTTTTTCACTCCTTCCGAACCTAATGGTGCCACGTGTCGGGGAAATCTTCAAGAATACCAGTTTTCCAACCTTTAACAAAGTCATAATCAAGTCTTAGTTCCATAATCAAAATATTTAAATTGACTTGAATTTCATAAATTTAATTACCTCAAATTCCAAGGGTCTTCGGTGGCTATTTGCCCAATTTCGTTGCCTGTCTTGAGCCACTCGAAGTCTGTCCCTTATTTGCTTTACCTTCTCAGTTGAATCGATCACCATCTCTGGTCCCAGCAGGGCTCTTTCTCCAACGTCGTCCCATGATAGCGAGGTACGACATCTTCGTCCATATAGAGCTTCAAATGGAGTCATCTCAATACTTGCTTGGTAACTGTTATTATAAGAGAACTCCACAAGATGTAGGTAGTCTTCCCAGGATCCTCCAAAATCTAGAACACATGTACGAAGCATATCTTCAAGTGTCTGGATTGTACGTTCCGATTGGCCATCGATTTGGGGATGATAAGCTGTGCTGAATTTGAGTTGAGTTCCCAAGCTGGCTTGTAAGCTCTTCCAGAATTGAGAGGTGAATCTTGAATCTCGGTCGGAGACAATACTTACTGGAACTCCATGCAGCCTGACAATGTGTCTGATATATAAATCTACCAACTTCTCTGTAGATAGCCCCACTTTGAAAGGTAGAAAATGCGCAGACTTGGTCAGTCTATCTACTATCACCCAGATTGCATCCTTTCCACTAGGTGTCCTTGGAAGTCCGGAAACAAAATCCATTGTGATATGTTCCCACTTCCACTCCGGAATGGGTAGTGGTTGAAGCAATCCTCCAGGTCTTTGTCTTTCTGCTTTGACTTGCTGGCACACTAAACAACGAGATACGAACCTGGCTACTTCTCTTTTCATGCCATGCCACCAAACATGCGTCCTCAGGTCCTTGTACATCTTGTTGGCTCCTGGATGTATAGAGTATTGCGATCTGTGCGCCTCTTGCATAATTTCTTCTCTTATGTCTCCTTGAGGTACACATAATCTATCGCCATGCCTCAGTGATCCATCTTCATGAATTCTGAATTCTTCCACTAATCCAGCTTGCACTTGACCTCGAAGGCTTCGCAGGCCTTCGTCTTGAAACTGAGTCTCCTTGATCTTGTCTATTAAAGTAGACTGAATCTGCAAGTTTATCATTTGGCCTTCTTTTCCTGGGATAATTACCTCAATACCTAAACTTTCCAGGTCCTCGAGCAAGTGCCGGTCCATAGTCAAGTACATCGCCATAGGATACCTGCTTAGAGCATCAGCAACTATATTTGCCTTCCCAGGGTGATATTGAAGGGTGATATCAAAGTCTTTCATTAGTTCCAGCCACCTTCTTTGCCTCATGTTCAGCTCTTTCTGAGTGAAGATATATTTTAGACTTTTATGGTCCATAAATATTTCCACCCTTTCTCCATAAAGATAATGCTTCCATAGCTTAAGAGCAAAAATGACAGCTGCCAATTCTAAATCATGAGTTGGATAGTTCTTTTCATGAGGTGGAAGCTGTCTAGAGGCATATGCTATTACTTTCTTGTTCTGCTCCAATACACAACCTAGACCTTTTCCAGAAGCATCACTATAAATAGCGAAACCTCCGGTTCCGGAAGGTAAGGTCAGAATAGGGGCAGTAGTCAGCCTTTTCTTCAATTCCTCAAAAGCATGCCGACATTCATCAGTCCAGGTGAACTCTTCATCCTTCCTTGTTAATTTTGTCATGGGTTCAGCAATTCTTGCAATGTCCTTCACAAACTTCCGATAGTAGCCAGCTAGTCCCAGGAAGCTTCTAATCTCTGCTACAGAGTCTGGAGTGGGCCATGATTCTACTGCAGCTATCTTCTTAGGATCTACTGCTATTCCATCTCCAGTCACAACATGTCCCAAGAATTCTACTTTGTCTAGGAAGAATGCACATTTAGATAATTTTTCATAAAGTTTTTTCTTCCTCAAAGTCTCCAATGCTAACCTCAAATGTTCTTCATGTTCTTCGGGGGTCTTGGAGTAGATCAAAATACCATCAATAAAGACCACTACAAACTTGTCTAGATATTTTTGAAATACTTTGTTCATCAAGTTCATAAAAACTGCTGGAGCATTCGTCAACCCGAACGGCATTACTAAGAATTCGTAGTGTCCGTTCCGGGTATTGAAAGCAGTTTTAGGGATGTCTTCCTTTCTCACCCTTACTTGGTGGTAACCAGACCTCAAATCAATCTTTGAAAATACTCGAGCTCCACTCAACTGATCAAATAGGTCATCTATCCTGGGCAGGGGATACTTATTCTTAATTGTTAAGGCATTCAAGGCCCTATAGTCAATACACATTCGGGATGTTCCGTCCTTCTTGGGCACAAATAATACTGGAGCTCCCCAGGGTGAGACACTAGACCTAATGAAGCATTTGTCTTCTAGTTCTTTGATTTGCTCATTTAGTTCTATTATCTCCTTCTTGTTGATTCTGTAGGGATTTTGAGATACTGGTGCTGCTCTTGGCACTAAGTCAATGGAGAATTCAACTTCTCGGTCTGGGGGTAAGCCTGGGAGATCCTCAGGGAAGACATCAAGATATTCAGAGATGATGGGTAGTGGCAATTCTTCTGTTACTAGGGCTCCACAAATTTTGTTATTACCCATTTCTCTAGAACCTCTAGCAAATTCAAATTCTGGCTTGTCAGGGAGCCTGAAGATTACACTACCTCTGTGGCAGTCTATAGTGGCATGATGTTGACTCAACCAATCCATATCCAGTATAATATCAAAACTGGGCACTGGCATTATGAGTAGTCTAGCATACAGTTCTCTTCCACACAATATAATAGGGCAATTGTTACAGGCATCACTAACCGGGATGATTCCTCCACCGGTAATGATCTTATAACAATTCTTAAGGGGTTTAGTGATTAGGCTATGCTTCATAAGGAAATCTACTGACATGAATGAATGTGAAGCTCCAGAGTCAAATAAAGTAGTAGCTGGTATTAAATTTATAAGCACGGAACCTGTGATCACGTCTGCTGTGGCTTCCGCTTCTTCCAGAGTCATTGTATAAGCACGGCCTTGCTGCGGTGCACCCCTCTGTTGCTGCTGTTGGTGCTGAGCAAAGCGTTGTTGTTGTGTTGGAAGCGGGGGTCCCCTCTGCTGTGCTGCTGGGGGCCTGGCCTGGACTGGAGCCTTGTGTGCAGCGGTGTATCCTTGAGCAGCTGGACAGTCCTTCATTTGATGCGCTGCTGAGCCGCAGTAGAGGCAGGCACCTAGCCTCTTCCTGCAGACTTGCCAAGTATGACCTGGTTTTTGGCAAAAGTTACAAGCAGCAGCTTGTTGGTTCTGTCCTTGAGCCTGGTGTTGGGGTGCTGGAGCTCGAGGGAGAGAACGCTGAGTTTGCTGCGGGGCCCTCTGCTGTTGTTATTGTTGTTGTTGTTGAAAAGGGCGTTTGTTTGGTCCCGCATTTTCGGTATCTCTCTTCCGTTTCAGTTTATGCCCCATATCTCTCTCAACGCCTTGTGCCACGCTCAGGATTTCTTCATAGGTGCGAGCTCGGCTGGTGGTGACAGCAAGGCAAATATCCGGAGATAGCCCCTTCTTGAATCTACGGGCTCTGTCCTCCGGGGTACGAACCATGTACTCCGCAAAGTGGCTCAACCTGCTAAATTCAGCAGTATACTCATCAACAGACAGGTTACCTTGTTCCAGTCTCTCGAATTGGCTTTCGAGAGCTTCCCGAGCCACTTCGGGGTAGAATTTCTTACTGAATTACCTCTTGAAGTCCTCCCAGGTGAGATCAGGAGCAGATAGTTGGGGTTCATCTCTGAACCAGGTTCGAGCAATGTCGAACAGTTGCAGGCTTGCGGACTCCACTTTGAGGTCATCAGGGACCCGAGCAGTCTTCAAGAGTCTCTCGACATTCTCTATCCACTCATCGGCATAGAGAATGCCCTCAGTTCTGTAGAATTCCAGGGGTCTAAGATTCTTGAAGTCTTTGGCACTCCCTGGCCTCTTGAGTGACGACTCCTGGGACTTAAGAGCTTCTGAGAGGCTGGTCCGCAGAAGTGCAGTCTATTCTTTCTGGGATTCCACCAATCCCTGGAACACTCCAAGTAGCTGTGCCCCATCCAGAGTAACTGCCGGAACAGATGGAGGCGGCGGGAGTGCAAGAGACTCGGACACATTCTGCTCAGCTGGTTCTGATGTGCCTCCTACTGTGTTCCTTGTCTGGACCATTCTGAAAGATTAAGGGATAGGAAGATCAGAATAGATTACTTGGAAATCAAAGGCGATAGGAAAATTGAGTAGAAATGATATCAAGAATTGAAATAAGGACCCTATACTGTGAATAAGCTTTTCCTAGAATCCTTAATCTTATTCCATACCCTATCCTAGGGTATTACCCTATTTAAGGATAGGAACTGCATGGGCCACCATAAAAATGTGTCACGACCCGCACCCAGAAATTCGGGCACGAGTGCGTGGGTACGTCCAGCCTACGCCGCAGAGTCGGCGGTAGTACGCTGTCTAGGTCAAATCCAGATTTACTAAACTAGCTCATTCACAATTAACATAGGCAAGATAATAATGAGAACAGAAACTTAAGATTGCAACTGAAATAAATACGATAACAGATTCAAATGTTTTAGTACGGAAATTAAGAATGAAATCGGGGACAAACCCGATTACTAAGATAAGAAACAGAAATAAAAGATAGCTACTGCTAGCTACTCTGCAGCAGGGGTTTCCTGGGTGGGATCTGGCTCCTCATAAGTATCATCTGTACCCTCATAGGGACCATAATAAGTAGGGGCAAGGTCCTCATCATCGCCTAAATCAACAGATCCAATCAGGAAAGGAGCAAAGTACACAGTGCACAACAAGATTAAACTAAATATTTATGACAATTAAAATGAATATCATGTTGAGAAACTGCATAAAAGAACATCAATATCTCAGAGTTAATGCTGTGAACAGGAATATGAGAAAACAGAAATAAATAAGACAGGAAGTGAACTACAACAGTCAGCAAGAAATATACCATGACCAAAAACTATCTGTGTGAACTTGTGTTTATTTTTAGAATACATAGTTGGCATATAGGGGTTTATAAGGCTAATCCGGCCGTCATAAATGGCTATTAAACAGGGGAAATCAAGATCCGGCTGAGGTACAGTCGTGTACCAACAGCTATTAAACATGGCAAGGGAAAGGGTAAACTACAAGCCTTCTAGTATTCTCCCACCCGACATGAAAAACAAGACATGAACTCCAATATTCAAGACATGAAATCCAGCATTTGTAACATTAGGTGTAATCATCAAGGGTACTAGTAAAGCAGGGAATTAATTATCACTGTATAAAGATTTAACTTGAGGTGTAGGTACTTGCCTGTTGTTTAGATCTAATTAAGTGGTTCTTGGGGAAATTTCCAGAGATGAGTCCAAAAGCTGAAATAGACATTACCATCACTCTCAGAAGATATCAAATAGCTAGAAATGCCTGTCCTTGGGTCCAATTTGGAGACAAGGGCAAAAACGGCAGTTTTGGGTCAAAACGGGGTCCGCCGGTTGGCCCGCTTTGCACCGAAAAACGTGTCCGGGTTAAAGGTCTCCAAATTCAACAAACTTAGTGTCAACAGGTCAGGAACGCTGATACGAACCCAACGAAACTTTCATATTTGGATTCCGATGAGCCGAACACAAAATCGCCCGTCGAGCGGGGCCTGTGGGGCCCACGACACGCGATTTCGTCAACGTTCTCAGAATCGAACCAAACTTGACCCACAGGACCAGCGTATCGCTACGAGTCCGATGGTGCAAGTTTTGTCTCGATCTGACGAGTGTACAAGAAGTTAGGGCAAAATGCCGAAAAGTCGGATACGGGACGATGTCCGTGGATACGCGTTGATTCCGGTGTGCACGCACACCCTAATCAGCTTCCACGAAATCTCACACGTCCGTATCGACGACGCGCACCTATCTGTGAAAACCTCACGCGACCAAGTCGTCCCGTTTGGCGGGGCGCACTCAGTTCCGGGGTGAAACAGGGTCTGGTTTTTCCTGTTTTTGGATTGCGGTGTGCGATCACCACAGGGCGCGATGCCCCGAACGGTTTATCCGGGCACCGAGAGGGTCATACAGGCTTCGCAACGCAATTTACGGAATTGAAAACAGAGATACAGGATGCAAGATATGAGTACCTGAGCGAGGCTCGAGAAACGGGGACTTTTCGTGTCCGTGTCGTGTCCGATACGACACAAAGGAATTGGGGATTAGGGCTAGGGTTCAGGCGATGGCCGTAGACGGCGGGGGCCAGCCGGAGGGGCGCCGAAGAGGGCCGGGGAAGGTTCGCCGGGCTGCTGGGGAGGCGGCTGGTGGTCGGCGGCGCACCGGGGACGGCTCAGGCGGAGCCGACGGCGAGGGCTGCCTCGAGGGTGTTCTGGGGAGGAGGAAAACTGGCGGAGGGGCGGTGGCGAGGTGCTGGAGGAGAGGAGGACGGCGGGGCTAGGAGGAGCAGAGCTGGGCACGGCGCTGGCGAGGGTGGCGGTGAGCGGCGGAGCGGCGGTGGAGTTCTGGGGGAGGGATGGCCGGAGTCGAGGGGTTTGGGGGCCATTTATAGGGCGGAGAGGGGTCTGGGCGGCCGGAGATGGCGGAGGACGTGGCGTCGAGGCCGGGCGGAGCGGAAGAGGGGGGTCGTGGGGGTCTGGCCGCTGGAGGCGACGGAAAACTCGGCGCCGGAGCGGAGGACCCGATCGTGGGGAGGAGATGGGTCAGCCGGGTCGGACGGCGGCGGATCGGGTCTGGCTGACCCGATCCGACCCGGTAGGTCAGGCTGGGCCGCGGGGCTGGCTGGGCCCAATGGGCCAGGGTGTTGGGCCGGTCCACTGGGCCGGGCCGGCCCAAGGAGAGGAAATAAATAAAAATAAAATAAAATAATAATAATATTAATAATAATAATAATAATTTATTAAATGAATAAATAGTTTTTAGGCATTTAAAAATAGGTCTGAGGTCCAGAAAAATCCAGAAAAATTACCCTATGTCCAATTTTTTATTTTACATCCAAAAATATTATTTCCATGATATTATAATATTATTTATTAACAATTAAAAATCATTTAATAATTGAGAACCTTGATTTTAATTTTAGAAAATTCCCAGAAAATTCTAGAAAATTGGAAAAAATCGAAGATTTAAAAATTTTGAAAATTCAGGGGGTTTACAGGTTGTCTAGTGGAGAGGGGGTTCATCGGGAGAGACGGTGGAGAGGGAAATGGTGGTCGGGGGAGTTCGTCGAGGATGAAGGGGCTGCGGGACTGGGAGAGGGCGGCGGAGGATCTCGAGGCAGAGAGGAAGACGGAGGAGATGGGCGGTGGCGGAGATGGGATTTAGGGTTCCGGCGTCGGGGATGGTCGAGGGCTGTGGGGGGGATCGTCGGGGAAGGAAGACGAGGGAGAAGGACGGCTAGGCGCTGCTGCGGCGGAGCGGAGCAGAGGAGGGAGGCTAGGTTTAGGGTTCCAGCGTCGAGGCGGAGAGGAGATATTTATAGGGGTCGCCGGAACAGTGATTTCGTTAGGATTAGGATTAGGGTTTTTTGCCGGGTTTCGGGTCCAGGTCGGGTTCACTCTGAATCCGGCCCGATCCGCTATTGTTTAAGTGCGGGTTCGGGTAGTCGGGTTTCGGGTCGGGTTTATATCCGACCCGACCCGCTAAGGTTGGGTTCGGTTCAGTTGAACCGGGTCTGGGTTGGTTTGGGTTGGTTTGGTTCAATTGAACCGGGTTTATTTCTTGGGTTTAATTCGATTTATTCACAACTTAGTTTTTAGGGTTTTAAAAATGCTTCCGGGGTCCAATAAATTCTTGAAAAATTATTCTATGTCTAGTTTTTCATTTTACACCATAAAATATTGTTTCTATAATATTTTAATATTAATTAACATCATTTAAAAATTATTTAATAACAAAATACCTTTGTTTTAATTACAGAAAAATCCCCGAAAATTACAGAAAATTATGAAAAATCCAAATTAAAATTTCTTAAAAAATCAGGGGGTTTACAATCTACCCCCCTTAAGAGGATTGCATCCTCGCAATCAAAGAATAACCGATCAACAGAGATGACCCGGTTGCAAATATTTGTTCGAAGCACATCACTATCAAGAAGAATCAAGGATGAGGGTTTAAGCAAAATACCTAGGAAAAATTATTTTCCTAAGCATTAAGAGTTATGCAATTTCTCGGATGAAGAAAATCTAGAAAACTACAGTTTATCACTTATAAAAACATATTAGGTTAACAATTATAATACATTCTAGGTTATTGATTATTAGCAAGTTCAAAATTACTAGGTCAAGGCTAAAGTCATGAACTAACAGGCACGAGCTAAAACAATACTATAAACGATAGCTACGAATAACTTGCGCGCATTAGCTACTCCATGAGTCTGCGCGTTCTCCAAGGTCATCGCCAGGGCTTATCCACGTCCTTGTAGTCGATTCCTTTGCTGCTGCTGAGCCTGCTGGAAGATTAGTGCCTGGGGTATCAAAGGTGGCTTCGGCTGATACCCTCCTGGAGCTGGTGGTAGTACTTCTTTAACTCCCGTTTGCGGTGCTCCCAATGCTAGATAGGCTGGCCTCGATACTGGTATCACTTGTTGGTTAACCATTGGTGCTCTTTCTCGACGCTCAGGGCATCCCCTCAATGAATGCTGACTGGATCCGCAGGCTAAACATACTTTCCTTTTTCGTCTGCACTCGTCCTCAATATAGCCTCGCTTGCGACAATATTGATAGATAGGTAGTGCCTGTGGAGATGCTCCTGGTGGCTGGTGCATGTGAGGTCTCTTTGTAGCTTCTTCCTGTGGTGCTCCGGCTGGTGCTGATATGGACGATCGCTTCAGACTGATCTCTCTTCTGGTGATGTGCTCCATGCGTCGGGCTGCAACAAGGACGTCCGGGTAAGATGTAGGTGCAACAGATCCAATTAGTTTCTGTAGCTCGAAGTTTAGTCCGTCGAAGAACTTCTCAAACTTCTCTTCTTCTGTCGAAATCAAGGTTAGGGTGAAGCGAGTCAGACGAATGAATTCTGCGTTGTATTCTTCCACTGTCATACTGTCTTGAGTGAGGCTATTGAACTTGTCGCGAAGTTCTGATTGAGCGATGGATGGTATGTACATCTCCTGAAAGAGTCTGGAAAACTCTTCCCAAGTGACTCGGTCTGGTCCCAGCCGTGTCTCCTCAGATAGCCACCAATGATGTGCATTGTCCGTCAACTGCATTCTGACGGCAGTTATCCAACGTTCCCTTGGAAGCTCAGCTGCTTCTAATTGATGTTGTATGTTGGTGAGCCACTCATGAACTTTGGTAGGCTCCTCTTTGCCTGAGAAGGTACAGGGCTTCAGCTGGCAGAAATCGGTGATAGAGCCCGTCGTTGGTCGTCGTGCTAGTAGATCTGCTTGCTCTAGTGCGGTTGCTAGGCTACGACTCAAAGCCTCTTGTTGAGCTTGCATTATTGCATAAATTATTTGAAATATCTGCTGCCCGTCCATAGCGTGCCCTTGTGGGAATACGGGCATTTGTGGAGTAAATTGCATCGATGTTGGAATATTATCTTGCTGGATTCTCGAGGCATGCTGATTCGCTAGACTGCGTTGTTGAGCTGATTGACCTTCTTCTACTGGTGTTACTTCCTCTTCATTGGTTACCAAAGCATCTCGTGGTGATCTTGCAAAAATATCATCATTTATTCGTGAATCCATAACTCTACAACCAAAATAAACAATAAGAGGTGCACAGGAATCAAGGCAGGATGCAAGTCAAGAAATTAATTCGAATCCGATATAGATATCAAGAACGTTTCAAGCAAGTGGATGAGATCCTAAAAACTTATCCTATTCTTATTGCAGGCTTGCTCGGTCCCTAAGTTGAAACAGAAGCAATTTAGTCGTTGACCTGCATGGGCCACCACAAAAACCATGTCACGCCCCAGTCCCAAAATATCGAGGGACTAGACACGTGACAATGGCCAGCAGTACACACCGATAGACAAACCTAATTTAATGGATCCATCGGGCGCACTTAAGCTATAATACAACAATAAGTGTCTAGATATACTAATCTCATCCACAAAAATGAATACAACAATATCAGAATCATAAAACAAGATCAATCTCAATAAAATATAAACTCGAGAAATAACCCGATAATGAGTCTGATACATCTGTCAAGATACAAGAATAAAGATAACTACAGCAAATACTGAGTATGGAACAGTATATACTCAAAAGATACCCTCAGGGATTGTCACGCCCCAGTCCCAAAATGACGAGGGACTGAGCACGTGAGCAATGGCCAGCAGCACGCACCGATGGACAACCCAATTTAATGGATCCATCAGGGCATGCTTAAGCTGTAGTCTAGCAGTACTAAGTACAAGTCTCAGGTATTTCTAATCTCATCCACAGAATAAACACAGTGTAATGCCAGAAATAATGCAAATAGAAATAAATAAGCAATAAATAAGATTATCTCGGGAAACAACTCCGAGAATTAGTCTGTTACAATTAAGGAAACATAGACTGGAAATAAAATGCTGAAAAGGAAATACTGTGTAGCTGATGCCGGTGCTCAGGTGAAGTCTTCGGCCACTATCTCGTCCTCGGTTCCGGGTTCTGTTGCAAGGAGTGCTCCTGTACCGTACACCTCGGGGAAGTTCTCCTCGGCTATACCTGGGGACATAGTCCATTCCAGGTCCTCAGGGGACATAACAAGGTACAGAAAATACAAGCCAAAACATATGAAGTGCAGCAATAAAATAGACAGCAGGGTAAATATATATACCAGCTAGTGATATGCATATGAGAGTTTAGTCATACTCAGGCTGACTACTACAGGATCCGTGTCGAAGAAACCATAGCAGTATTTTCTCGAGGAGCCAGTAAGGAACCAAAGCTCTGTATCAGAGTCTAAGGCACCGCCAGATATAAGTATTTATATTATATTATATTCAGCCTTGATATGACAATACTCTCCCCACCCCATGAATTCTCACGTCACAGTTCCAGAATATATCAGGTACCAGTCACGCAAGTTTGAACTAATGCAATGAGTCAGGCTAGAATCTACGCATTGTAACTAGAAATGACATGAAAATGCAACCTATACGGAATCACCATGTATATGTCAGGTAATTTCGTCACATGAACAGTGTCAGGTGTCCTGGGTTAAGCAATTAAACAAGTTACATGTGAATCTACAATAAATCAAGTATAATACTATAACCAGGAATATCTGAGGATTGACAAGCTTTATGTTCCTACTGTTGCAAAATTAAACCAAGAAAATAACTAGCAAGCTGCAGGATTTGGCAATGTAAACTTGCCCTCTGATGTATAACTAAGTCCAGGAAATATTTAGCAAGACTGCAAGTTTTGGCGAGGTACACTTGCCTGTGGTTCCTGTTCGGTTTGCAGTTCTGACCTCGGCGAGAATTGCAGGCGATACTCCGGTTGCTGAAACAAACATCACCATCAGATCCAGAAAATATCAATCAGCTAGAAACGCCTGTCCTTGGGTCCAATTTGGAGACAAGGGCAGAAACGGCAGTTTCGGGCCAAAACGGGGTCCACCGGTGGACCCGCTTTGCACCGAAAAATGCGTCAGGGTCAACGATCTCCAAATTCACCAAACTCAGTGTCAACAGGTCAGGAACGCTGATACGAACCCAACGGAACTTGCAGAATTGGATTTCGATGAGCCGTTTACAAAATCGCCCGTCGAGCGGGGCCTGTGGGGCCCACGACACGCGATTTTGTCAACGTTCTCAGAATCGAACCAAACTTGACCCACAGGACCAGCGTATCGCTACGAGTCCGATGGTGCAAGTTTCGTCTCGATCCGACGTGTGTGCACGAAGTTAGGGTGAATTGCAGAAAAGGCGGATACGGGGCGATATCCGCGGATACGCGTTGATTCTGGTGTGCACGCACACCCGAATCAGCTTCCGCGAAATCCCACACGTCCGTATCGACGAGGCACACATATCTGTGAAGACCGCGCGCGACCAAGTCGTCCCGTTTGGCGGGGCGTACTCAGTTCCGGGGTGAAACAGGGTCTAGGTTTTTCCTGTTTTTGGATCGCGGTGTACGATCACCACAGGACGCGATGCCCGAACAGTTGGTCCGGACACCGAGAGGGTCATACAGGCTTCGCAACGCAATTTGCGGAATCAAAAACGGAGCTACGAGCAAAAAGTTACACGCACCTGAAGGGGAACCGAAAAACCAGGGTCGAACCGTGTCCGACTCGTGTCGGACACGCAGATTCGAAATCTAGGGTTAGGGTTTACTGTGCTGGGCGTTGGGGATCCGGCGAGGGGCGGCGCTGTGCGGCCGGGCTGCGGCGGAGGGGGCCGGTCGGGGGTGCGACGGCGCGCTGGGGGTTCGTCGGCGGCGGAGACGAGCGGCCGGAGGGCGCTGTTGCCGCCGCGGCTGCTGCTGTGAGATGAGGAGAGGAGGAGGGAGGAGCGGGCGGCGGAGCGCGGAGGGCCGGGGGCAGCTGCGGGAGGAGGGGACGCGGCGGGCTCGTCGTGGCGGGGGAGGGTCGTGGCGGTGGTTGGCACGGCGAGGTGGGCGGCTGAGGGGGAGAAGCGGTGGCCGGAGAGGAAGGTTTCAGGGGGGTTTTTATAGCGGGCTGGGGCGGAGCCGTTAGGCGGAGGAGGCGGAGGAAGAACCGGGGGTCGTGGGCGAGGGGTGCGGGACGCGCGGCCGGGCGGGGCGCCGCGTGGCCGGGCGGGGCGGCGGCGGATTCGGGGTGACCGGATCGTGGGGGAGGGCTGGGGAGAAGCGGGTCGGTGGGTCGCGGGTCTGAAGGATCCGACCCGACCCGCGAGGGGGCTGAGCCGGGCTCGGGCCCAGTGGGCCGGGCCGGGCCGCGGGCTGGGTGATTTTTTTTTTTTTAAAAGATTAATAATAATAATAATAATAATAATAATAAACATTTAATAATTAAATAAATAATTAAATAATTAAATAAATAGTTTTTAGGTATTTAAAAATAGGTCCGGGGTCCGATAAATTTCAGAAAAATTGCCCTAAGCCCAGTTTTTCATTTTACATCCAAAAATATTATTTCCATAATATTTTAATAGTGTTTAATATCAATTAAAAATCATTGAATAATTAAAACCCTATTTTTAAATTACAGAAAATTCCCAGAAAATTCCAAAAATTTGTGAAAAATCCAGTTTTGAAAATTTTAAAAAATCAGGGGGTTTACAATCTACCCCCCTTAAGAGGATTGCGTCCTCGCAATCAAAGAATAACTGGTCAACAGAGATGACGCGGTCGCAAGCATCGTTTGAAAATACATCACAAGATACTTCAGGGAAATACTGTTTCCCTAAAATTTGAAAGTTTACACTTTCCAGGAAAATCTAGTTAAAACTATAACTTTTATGAAAACCAGGTTGTTATTAACAAGTTGCAATTTACTAGGTTGGGGCTGAGGTCACGAACCAACGGGCACGAACTACAACAAGACTAAAAACGGATAACTATAAATCACTTACTCGCATCGGCGTCCTGCACAGCTATCGCGTAAGCTTGCTCTCGTCCTTGAGGTAGATTCCTCTGCTGCTGCTGAGCTTGCTGGTAGGGTGCTGCTCGAGGCGCTGGTGGAGTTTGCTGGTTCGCCCTTGGTGCTCCTTCTCTACGCTCGGGGCAGTCTCTCACTGCATGCTGTCTGGATCCGCAGCCTAAGCAGAGACCGAGTTTACATCTATATTCCTTTTCGACATGGCCGATCTTGCCGCAGTGGTAACAGGTAGGAAGGTAGAAGGCTTTTGGTGCTGCTGCTGGTGGCGAGCTTACTTGTTGACGCTTTGCAGACTCCTCTTGTGCTGCTTTGGTTGGTGCGGATGGGGACGGCCGCTTCAGTCTGGTCTCTCTCTTAGTGACGCGCTCTATGCGTCGAGCCGCAGCAAGAACGTCCGAGTATGATGTTGGTGCGACGAACCCAATTAGTTTCTGCAGCTCAATGTTCAGTCCGTCGAAGAATTTCTCGGCCTTCTCTTCCTCATTCGGGATCAGGGTGGGGGCGAAGCGGCTCAGACGAATGAATTCTGCGTTGTATTCTTCCACCGTCATGGAGTCCTGAGTGAGGCGATTGAATTTGTCCCGCAGTTCTGATCGAGCGATGGCAGGAATGTACATCTCTTGGAAGAGTCTGGAGAACTCCTCCCAAGTAACTCGGTCTGGTCCGAGTCGCGTCTCCTCGGATAGCCACCAGTGATGGGCATTGTCCGTTAATTGCATTCGGACGGCAGTCATCCAGCGTTCTCGTGAAAGCTCGGCTGCTTCAAGTTGATGCCGTATGTTGGTGAGCCACTCGTGAACTTCTGTGGGCTCTTCTTTTCCAGAAAAAGTGTGGGGCTTCAGTTGATGGAAGTCAGTGATTGAGCCTGTAGTTGGCCGTCGAGCTGGTAGGTTGGCCTGCTCCAGTGCAGTTACAATGCTGTCCCTCAAGAAATTAGCTTCGCGACGCTGAGCCTCGTGTTGGACTTGTTGCTGTGCTTGCATCATCGCGTAGATCATTTGAAATATTAGCTGCCCGTCAATTGGCTGTCCTGGTGGGAACACGGGCATTGGTGGGACGAACTGCGGTGGAGGTGGGATGTCATCGCGCCAGAATCGAGAGGTAGGTTGACCTGCCCGCTGGCTCTGTTGAGTTGGTGGAACTCCTCCGACTGGCGTCACTTTGTCGTCATAGGTGACACCTGTAGCTTGGGGTGTTCCGATGGGAGTCTCGTTGCATTCTTGTGGGTCCATTTTCCTGTATCCAAAATAACCAATAAGAGGCGCACAGGAATCAAGGCAAGATGCAAGTTCAAATTAGTTCGAATACGATACAGATATCAAAAATGATTCAAGCAAGTGGATGAGATCCTAAAAACTTATCCTATCTTATTGCAAGCCTGTTCGGTCCCTAAGTTGAAACCGAACAATTTAGTCGTTGACCTGCATGGGCCACCACAAAAACCATGTCACGCCCCAGTCCCAAAATGACGAGGGATTGAGCACGTGAGCAATGGCCAGCAGCACGCACCGATGGACAACCCAATTTAATGGATCCATCAGGGCATGCTTAAGCTGTAGTCTAGCAGTACTAAGTACAAGTCTCAGGTATTTCTAATCTCATCCACAGAATAAACACAGAGTAATGCCAGAAATAATGCAAATAGAAATAAATAAGCAATAAATAAGATTATCTCGGGAAACAACTCCGAGAATTAGTCTGTTACAATTAAGGAAACATAGACTGGAAATAAAATGCTGAAAAGGAAATACTGTGTAGCTGATGCCGGTGCTCAGGTGAAGTCTTCGGCCACTATCTCGTCCTCGGTTCCGGGTTCTGTTGCAAGGAGTGCTCCTGTACCGTACACCTCGGGGAAGTTCTCCTCGGCTATACCTGGGGACATAGTCCATTCCAGGTCCTCAGGGGACATAACAAGGTACAGAAAATATAAGCCAAAACATATGAAGTGCAGCAATAAAATAGACAGCAGGGTAAATATATATACCAGCTAGTGATATGCATGTGAGAGTTTAGTCATACTCAGGCTGACTACTACAGGATCCGTGTCGAATAAACCATAGCAGTATTTTCTCGAGGAGCCAGTAAGGAACCAAAGCTCTGTATCAGAGTCTAAGGCACCGCCAGATATAAGTATTTATATTATATTATATTCAGCCTTGATATGACAATACTCTCCCCACCCCATGAATTCTCACGTCACAGTTCCAGAATATATCAGGTACCAGTCACGCAAGTTTGAACTAATGCAATGAGTCAGGCTAGAATCTACGCATTGTAACTAGAAATGACATAAAAATGCAACCTATACGGAATCACCATGTATATGTCAGGTAATTCCGTCACATGAACAGTGTCAGGTGTCCTGGGTTAAGCAATTAAACAAGTTACATGTGAATCTACAATAAATCAAGTATAATACTATAACCAGGAATATCTGAGGATTGACAAGCTTTATGTTCCTACTGTTGCAAAATTAAACCAAGAAAATAACTAGCAAGCTGCAGGGTTTGGCAATGTAAACTTGCCCTCTGATGTATAACTAAGTCCAGGAACTATTTAGCAAGACTGCAAGTTTTGGCGAGGTACACTTGCCTGTGGTTCCTGTTCGGTTTGCAGTTCTGACCTCGGCGAGAATTGCAGGCGGTACTCCGGTTGCTGAAACAAACATCACCATCAGATCCAGAAAATATCAATCAGCTAGAAACGCCTGTCCTTGGGTCCAATTTGGAGACAAGGGCAGAAACGGCAGTTTCGGGCCAAAACGGGGTCCACCGGTGGACCCGCTTTGCACCGAAAAATGCGTCAAGGTCAACGGTCTCCAAATTCACCAAACTCAATGTCAACAGGTCAGGAACGCTGATACGAACCCAACGGAACTTCCAGAATTGGATTCCGATGAGCCGTTTACAAAATCGCCCGTCGAGCGGGGCCTGTGGGGCCCACGACACGCGATTTTGTCAACGTTCTCAGAATCGAACCAAACTTGACCCACAGGACCAGCGTATCGCTACGAGTCCTATGGTGCAAGTTTTGTCTCGATCCGACGTGTGTGCACGAAGTTAGGGTGAATTGCAGAAAAGGCAGATACGGGGCGATGTCCGCGGATACGCGTTGATTCTGGTGTGCACGCACACCCGAATCAGCTTCCGCGAAATCCCACACGTCCGTATCGACGAGGCGCACATATCTGTGAAGACCGCGCGCGACCAAGTCGTCCCGTTTGGCGGGGCGTACTCAGTTCCGGGGTGAAACAGGGTCTGGGTTTTTCTTGTTTTTGGATCGCGGTGTGCGATCACCACAGGACGCGATGCCCCAAACAGTTGGTCCGGACACCGAGAGGGTCATACAGGCTTCGCAACGCAATTTGCAGAATCGAAAACGGAGCTACGAGCAAAAAGTTACACGCACCTGAAGGGGACCCAAAAAACCAGGGTCGAACCGTGTCCGACTCGTGTCGGACACGCAGATTCGAAATCTAGGGTTAGGGTTTACTGTGCTGGGCGTTGGGGATCCGGCGAGGGGCGGCGCTGTGCGGCCGTGCTGCGGCGGAGGGGGCCGGTCGGAGGTGCGGCGGCGCGCTGGGGGTTCGTCGGCGGCGGAGACGAGCGGCCGGAGGGCGCTGTTGCCGCCGCGGCTGCTGCTGTGAGATGAGGAGAGGAGGAGGGAGGAGCGGGCGGCGGAGCGCGGAGGGCCGGGGGCAGCTGCGGGAGGAGGGGACGCGGCGGGCTCGTCGTGGCGGGGGAGGGTCGTGGCGGTGGTTGGCACGGCGAGGTGGGCGGCTGAGGGGGAGAAGCGGTGGCCGGAGAGGAAGGTTTCAGGGGGGTTTTTAAAGCGGGCTGGGGCGGAGCCGTTAGGCGGAGGAGGCGGAGGAAGAACCGGGGGTCGTGGGCGAGGGGTGCGGGACGCGCGGCCGGGCGGGGCGCCGCGTGGCCGGGCGGGGCGGCGGCGGATTCGGGGTGACCGGATCGTGGGGGAGGGCTGGGGAGAAGCGGGTCGGTGGGTCGCGGGTCGCGGGTCTGAAGGATCCGACCCGACCCGCGAGGGGGCTGGGCCGGGCTCGGGCCCAGTGGGCCGGGCCGGGCCGCGGGCTGGGTGATTTTTTTTTTTTTAAAAGATTAATAATAATAATAATAATAATAATAAACATTTAATAATTAAATAAATAATTAAATAATTAAATAAATAGTTTTTAGGTATTTAAAAATAGGTCCGGGGTCCGATAAATTCCAGAAAAATTGTCCTAAGCCCAGTTCTTTATTTTACATCCAAAAATATTATTTCCATAATATTTTAATAGTGTTTAATATCAATTAAAAATCATTGAATAATTAAAACCCTATTTTTAAATTACAGAAAATTCCCAGAAAATTCTAAAAAATTGTGAAAAATCCAGTTTTGAAAATTTTAAAAAATTAGGGGGTTTACAGGTATCACTCGTCTACTGGATCTAGGACTGCTCTAGTGTCTGCACCTGCTCCTGCTCCTGCTAATGCTCCTGTCCTGTATACCTTGGGATCGATCTCGTCTGCTAATCCTGGGGACATAATCCGGATCCAGGTCCTCAGTGGACATAGCAAGGTACAAAATAACTCATGCCAAAATAAATGTAGTACAATAGTAAATGAAATAAATAGGGTAAATATGTATCCATCTATGTGAAATGCAAGTGAGAGCATCACTAGTACTCAGGCTGAGACTACTACAAGCTCTGTGTCGGGGAGCCGGTAGCAGTAATATCATATGGTTGTCTAGCTCAGAGAGAGACTAAGACGCCGGCAGAATATAGTCAACCTGTAGCCTGTGTGACTCTCTAGCAATAAATAAAATAATAGGGGAACACTATATAACCAGCTAAGTGATATGCAAGATGAGAGCATCACAAGAACTCAGGCTGAAACCACTACAAGCTCTGTGTCGGAGAGCCGGTAGCAGTGATATCATGTGGTTGTCTAGCTCAGAGAGAGACTGAGACGCCGGCAAAATATAATCAACCTATAGCCTGTGTGACTCTCCCCACCCAATGTAATCATACGTCTCATGTCCACAATGTCTCATGTCCATGCCACGCAGAATCATATCTAATGCAACCAATCATGTAATATCTAAGCAAATAGAATATGTCATGTAACATGTATCCTATACAGAATCACCATGAATATCTCAGGAAGACTCTGTCTCATGAATAGTATCAAGTGTCCTGGGTTATGATGTACTTGATAAGACAAGTACGAGAATGTAAAGGGTCACGATATCCATCTCTAGGTGACATTACACAACTTCGCGTACGGTGTTGGCACCCGACTATTAATCGGATGCTAAGTAAAGTCACACGGTCCTAGGTCAAGCATGTACAAGATATAAATAAGGCAAGAAAATATGTAACAAGAACTGCAAGATTTGGCAAGGTACACTTGCTTGGGGTTCTGACTCCAACTGTAGCTCTGGTAGCAGCAGGATTTGCAGGTAGTCCCCCGGTTGCTGAAATAAACATCACCATCAGATTCAAAAAATATCAAATAGCTAGAAACGTCTGTCCTTGAGTCCAATTTGGACACAAGGGCAAAAAAGACAGTTTCTGGTTGAAGCGGGGTCCTCGTGTGGGCCGCTTTGCACCAAAAAACGTGTAAGAACCAATGGTCTCCAAATTCGTCAAACTTAGTGTCAATAAGTCCAGAACGATGATACGAATCCAACGGAACTTCTAGAGCTGGATTCCGATGAGCCGATCATTAAATTGCCCATCAAGTGGAGCCGTGGGGGCCCACGATACGCGATTTTGTCAACATTCTCAGAATCGAACCAAACTTAGGTCACAGGACCAGCATATTGGTACGAGTCTGATGGCATAAGTTTCGTCTCGATCCGACGTATGTACACAAAGTTACAACGTTTTCCAGAACTGGCAGATATGGGGCGTTGTCGGCGGATACGCATTGATTCCGGTGTGCACGCACATCCAAATCAACTTTTACGAAATCTTGCGTGTCCGTATCAATAGTGCGCACCTTTCGGTGAAGACCGTACGTGACCAAGTCGTCCCGTTTGGCGGGACGCACTTAGTTTCGGGGGAAAACAGGATATTATTTTTCCTGTTTTTGGATCGCGGTTCACGATCGCCACAGGACGCGATACACCTAGCGGGTTGCACGGGCATCGAGAGGGTTACACAGCCTATGCGTCACAACTGATGGAACAGAAAACGGAGCAACGAGGAGAGAGAACGGGTTACCTGAATAGGGCTCCGTGGAACGAGGTTTTCTCGTGTCCGGGTCGACACGACCCAGGGGGACACTGTGTCCGGGTACTGTTCTGCTGTGTCCGGGCTGTGTCCGGTCTAGGGTTTAGGGTTTTTGTTGTTGGAGGCTTCACCGGAGGTGCTCAGGCGGAGCTCGTCGGTCAACGGGGCGGCTGGAGAGGCGGCGCTGGGCTCGGGCTGCTGCTGGAGGGGAGAGGCGGCTTCGGGCGGCCGGGGCTAGGTCAGGGGAGATGGCGAGGCTGCGGGGTTCGTCGTCGTGGGCTGCAGGTTGTCGAGGGGAGAGGGGGTTCGTCGGGAGAGACGATGGAGAGGGAAACGGTGGTCGGGGGAGTTCGTCGAGGTTGAAGGGGCTGCGGGGCTGGGAGAGGGCGGCAGAGGATCTCGAGGCGGAGAGGAAGACAGAGGAGATGGGCGGTGGCGGAGATGGGATTTAGGGTTCTGGCATCGGGGATGATCGAGGGTTGTGGGGGGATCGTCGGGGGAGGAAGACGAGGGAGGAGGACGGCTAGGCGCTGCTGCGGCGGAGCGGAGCAGAGGAGGGAGGCTAGGTTTAGGGTTCCGACGTCGAGGCGGAGAGGGGATATTTATAGGGTTCCCCGGAACAGTGATTCAGTTAGGATTAGGATTAGGGTTTTTGGCCGGGTTTCGTGTCCGGGTCGGGTTCTCTCTGAATCCGGCCCGATCCGCTATTGTTTAAGTGCGGGTTCGGGTAGTCGGGTTTCGGATCGGGTTTAGATCCGACCCGACCCGCTAAGGTTAGGTTCGGTTCAGTTGAACCGGGTCTGGGTTGGTTTGGGTTGGTTTGGTTCAATTGAATCGGGTTTATTTCTAGGGTTTAATTCAGTTTATTCATAACTTAGTTTTTAGGGCTTTAAAAATGCTTCCGGGGTCCAATAAATTCCCAGAAAATTACCCTATGTCTAGTTTTTCATTTTACACAATAAAATAATATTTCCATAATATTTTAATATTAATTAACATTATTTAAAAATCATTTAATTATAAAATAAATTAGTTTTTTACAGAAAAATCCTAAAAATTACAAAAAATTATAAAAAATCCAAATTAAAAATTCCTGAAAAATCAGGGGGTTTACAGAAGTACTCTAAGAACTGCTTCCATGTCTAGGTCTTGCCTACACTATGCTCAATAGAATCCCACCAGTGATGGACGTTGCCTTTCTGTTGGGCCCTCACTGCGGTCATCCAAAGGTCTGGATGTAGCTGCGAAGCCTCTAATAGTATCTCCATATTAGCGACCCAATCAAAGATCTCCTCTATATTCTCGTTGCCCGAAAAGGTATCTGGACCCATCTGGTGGAACCATCGTACAGTACCACCTGTCTTAGCTGGTGGAGGTGCTGGTACGGGTGCTGGGACAGGTATCCTCTCCAAGACTGCCATCAAACTCTGTCTCAAAGTCTCGGTCTGATGCCACTGTGCCTGCATCATAGTCTGGAAGACCTAAAGCATCTATGGCTGTCCATCTAATTGTGGCATCTTTGGTCGATAGGGTGAAGGTGGTGGCAATGGGCCCTCCGGCTGTGCGGTAGGTGTCTTGTCAGATGTCAGCCTCTCGGTTTGTGGTATCGACGTAGCCCCCGAAATTTGGCCCTCGAAATGCTGCGTGGGGATCGTTTGTGAAGTCTGTCCCACGTGCTGCTATATAGGATCACCCTGAGAAGTCTTGCGCCAATGTATCAGTAGAGCCTGTAGAATTGTCGGGGCCTGTGGTGGTGGTTGCTCTCCAGGATATCTTCTCTCTCTAGGTGGTGTCGACTGGCACCATGACACTGGGTGCTCCTCGTCCACTGCACAAGTTTATCTTGCTGCAACAAATAGAACTTCATTAAAAGAGTACGGGAATAACAAACGGGATACAGATATTCAATTAATCAAATGTGAAGGAGGTTCAAAGGCGGTAATCAAAGTGGATAAGATCTATTAATTTATATCCTATTGCAGGCTTGCTGGGCATGTTACCATACCATAAGCGATAAACAGGGACCTACATAGGCCACCACTAAAACTATGTCATGCCCAGTCCTAAAAAACATGGGACCAGGCCACGTGGCAATAGCCAGCTGACATGTCTCCGAAGATATCCCAATTTAATAGATCCTAATGAAGAGTTCTACGCTGTCCTAAATTACTAACACGTCCAATATCAATATTAAACAGGTAATCTAATCTCATCCACAATATAACCAAGAAGAACTGAAATAAATACTGGAAATAAACATTAGTCTGACTATCATAGTACAACCCAAATGTCTGGTGGGAACAAACTCAATACTATGACGAAATATAAGTACTGAAAAGACAGATAAAAGAGTAATGACTAGGGCATCAACTGACTAGATAATGATGCTCTCATCCTAGGCAGAAGGCCTACCAACTGATCACGGATACTCTGACCGTAGTACCTCTAGCTCCTTCTCGAATGCGTACCTTATCTCCTGTCCGGGTTCATACACTTTAGGGTAATATGCCTCGTCCAAATCTAGAAGGGAACCAGGTCCTCAGAAGGACATAACAAGATACACAGAAGCATGCCATAAAGTAAATACTGTGAAAACTCAAGGGTGAACTAACCAGCTAAGTAAAATGCACTTGAAGACAACCTTGGTATGTATGGGTAGGTGAAAGGTATAAAGCGTAGCATCGACCCAGAGGCTAAGTACCTGGCATTAGCTATAAACTGGATGCCAGGAGTATATGCTGACTACATCACCGATCATGATAGCGCGCAGCTAAAAACCTCTGTCGGATGTATCGACAAACATATACGCCCATAATCGGGTAACCTGAGCCCATAATCGGGTAACATATGGCGCATAACCAGGTAACACTAAGGCTCACGGCCCTGTAGTTTACTCTAAAACAACGACAGCCAAATGTCTGTCCCATACGCCTACTAATTGTCTTCCCCGCCTAATATCAATGTACAAGTCGTAAACACGACGTGGACATCTCATACTATAATGCAAGTCGCTATAGAAATAAACAACTAAGCTAAATGCCGTCATACGTGCTGCTCATGCTGATGGCCAGTCAGTCATGAAGCACGCGTCCCTACATGAACTCACTCTGTGACGTGTAATGATACGTGTCAAGGCCTGGAGAGTCATATTGATAACACCTCAACTTTAGGTGGGTCCTCTAGACACTAGGTCAGACACAAGTCCTAACGTCAACGCCTTTGTTGACTGCACCCGAGTCTTCTCGGACGCACACAGTTAATATTGAAACAATAAAACATGCAATTAGATGACATCTGAATTTAAACAGTACAACAAGGCAAGGTATACTTGCCTGGAACTCTGGTGTGCACATGCAATGCTCCGGAACCAATAGTCAAGGTAGCACTGTCTTGGATGCCTACGAACAAATAACAATAATTATTAATCACTACATTACACTATGCTTAATTACGTACACAAGTATGACTTACGCAACATCATATGTTATGCATATATCAATCCAAATAAACGTTCTAATTAAATACGTTGGCTAGGGTTGACTTGTCATGGGTCAAGGGAGGTCAAAATTGGACAACTAGCAGGGTCGCGTGTGTACGTAGCTAAAACGTACATGTGTCATTTTCTCAAGTTCCGTGTACACCAAACATAGTTCCTAACATGTTATGAGAATACGCTACAATAGCATTTAATACTTAAGAATCCATAATTCACATTTGTTGTTTAAATTGACTATGATACATAGTACATATATACATATATATCGTATATACCTATATATATATTAGATAAGTTAAGACATATATGCATATATACCTAAGTACATAATTAAATAAAATACACATATACATATATAACATATATACATATATATGTACATAAATACATAAGTAGTCATAAATACATAAATAAAATATGTATGTACATATATATACATTTAAATAAACACACACACACACACACACACACACACACACACACACACACACACATATATATATATACATAATAATATAATACACACACACACACACACACACACACACACACATATATATATATATATATATATATATATATATATATATATAATAACCATATATATACATAAATACGTATATACATATAATATGTATATACATAAATATATATTTAAATATACATATGTATATATATACATAAACACAAATATAATACATATATTTATACATATACATTATAGAGTATATATAGATATACATAAATATAATTATATTTATACATAAATATGTATATATACGTAAATACATATATATACATATGCATATATATATATATATATATATATATATATATATAATTATATACATAATATATAGGTGAGGGTACCTTGATGTGTCGTGTCCTGTGGTGTGTGTGTGTCCGCCGTACGGGGTCATCGCCGACGAGGGGGGCGGAGCTCCGGTGGGGGGGGTGAGTGCACGACAGCAACAGCAGCAGGTTGTTCTGGCAATGGCAGCAGCAGCAGTTGCACCAGCTGCAGCGACGGTCGGTGGCAGGTTGGGGCCGGTGGTGGTGGTGTGCGGGTCGGCGGCCTGGGGGTGGTGAAGAGGGAGGCGGTAGCTGTGGCTAAGGATGGTGGTGGGGTGATGATGGAGTTGGGGATGGTGATGATGGAGTTGGTGCGGGTGATGATGGTGTGGTGAATCGTTACTGGCGGTGCGGGTGGTGGTTGCTGGTAGTAGTGGCGGTGGTTCAGGTAGTAGTAATGGCGAGGGAGACGGCGAGTCTGGCAGCGGAGGCGGCCAGTAATCCGGCAGTGGAGGGAAATCGGAGAAGGGGAGTCGGGTTATAGTAGGGTGTTGATGATGGTGATGATGGGGTTCATGGAGATGGCGGATGGGTGCAGGTGGGCTGGGCGGTGGTCCGGCGTAGACGGGGAAGGGTTAGCGGAGCAGGCGGTGTCTACAGCGGCACTGTGTGATCGGGGAAGGGGGATGAGTGATCGGGTCGAAGAGGGAAGATGGTTTGCTAGGGTTCGGCTAGGTGGGTTTTAGGGTTTGGAGAGAGAAATATATTTATATAGGAGAGAGAAACTGATGGGTTGACCTCAGGAATTGGGCCGGCCTGGGCTCTTTGGGGTGGGGAACATGTCCATAAGAAGGGTGTAGGGTGTTCATGGGCTAAGTTGGGTCCAGCTTTGGGTGAGGTTGGTCTTCACATTAATTTAATTAAAACTAATGCACAATGCGTTCTTTAATCAATTGAAGATACATGGTGTTAAAATTTGGTGGGACATAAGTGTCATGGGTATAGCAGGCTAAGAATAGATTAATGCCCTAATTTGGGTTGTTTGAAACATGTTGAGGTTGTGTCTCCAATTTCAATAGGAATGGGCAATTATGAAAAATTAGATTTATTGGGATTTATAAATGGACTTTTGTAACGAATATTGCGCAGCTAAAATAAAACACAATATCGGGTATTTAAGAGTTACACAAAGGTCGGAATGGTAGTCTGGCATGTCTAGGAAGAGTGTATGGAATTTGTTTGAAGGTAACTACTAGGGTAGCGCTCCAAATATCGAAGCAACGGTAAGGTGCACTAAGAGATATATTGTTGCACAAAATTTCTAAAATACTGTAATCTAATTCTAATTGTCTCCAAATTAAACCTAGTCTCTCTATCTAAGCTAAGTAAACCTAAATTTGGTCGGGAGGATTTACAAAAATTCTCGATTATATTGAGAAGAAAATCCTCGAATTAGTTTTTGAAAATATTAAACAAGTTGGTGTGAACATGGGGGTTTGGGTTGAAGTTTCTGGACTGTTTTGGCCAGTTTTTCGATAATTTTTTGGTCTATTTTTTGATCAATCTGGGACACAAAAACTCGTCTAACTTGAATAAAAATCCTAGAGGGTTAGGTTGTGAACGTACACGGACAAACCGCTCACAAAAATAATAAAAAATAAAGGAGATACATCACCTTGAAGATGGGACATCGGAACTGCATTGTTGCGGCTGATGCCCGCGCGCGGTCGTGGTGGAAGGCGGCTGCGGCGGCACGGCGCGGCGGCGCTGGCCTCGAGGTGACGGTCGGCCGGTGGGGGCAGTCGCCGGAGGTCGGGCTAGGTTTAGGGTTTAAGTTTTGTGTTTGGTTTAGGTTTATATATATATATATATATATATATATATATAAAGAGAGAGAGAGAGAGAGAGAGAGAGAGAGAGAGATAGGGAGAGGCAGAGAGTCCTGGGAGGGGGTCGGGTGTTCACGCGGGGGGTAGTTAGCTGTTGGTGGGGATTAGATTAGGATTTAGGGTTAATTAGTTATTAGGTTTTTTAGTTTTGTTATTTATTTATTTATTTATTTATTTATTTATTTATTTATTTATTTATTTTATTTTCTTTTCTTTTCTTTCTTTTCCTTTTTCTTTTTATTTCTCTTTTCTATTATTATTATTATTATTATTATTATTATTATTATTATTATTATTATTATTATTATTATTACTATTACTAATATTATTATTATTATTATTACTACTCTTATTATTATTATCACTAACATTATTATTATTATTATTATTATTATTATTATTATTATTATTATTATTATTATTATTATTATTTATAATAACCTTATATTTATTAAGATATATTCACATATATAAATGAGGAAAATTCTAAAAATAATATTTGCACACAAAATAAATTCTAAAAAAATTATTTTATAAAGCTTTAATAAAATACTACACTCAAAATATTTTATGAAATATTTTATAATTAATAATTAGATATTTATCTAGTTATATAAATCAAATAATTATATTATCTAATTAACTAAGTAAATAATTAAATGGTTATCCAACAAAATAGGTAATAGTAAATAATGTGCACATCTATAAAAAGAAAAATGCCTAACATGGCACGGAGAATTATGGGCTACTAATTATAGGATGTTGGAATAAAAAATAATCATAAATAAATTATATATACTAAATATCTAAATATTTAATATTTAATCTATGGTCGTTACACTAATGTCATACTAACACCAAGGGATCGAATATTTATGCCACGAAAAGATCCTACATGTAGTGTCTCCTGTGTAGGAACTTCCTATGAAGGGCGATTCAGATTTTGGGCCATCCTATATTATTAATGTCTAAACCACGGTGAAGTATCCTAATAAAATTATTAGATTTTAATTAATTTAAAAATAATCTAAACTATATATAAAGAATACAAAATACGCACAAGATACCTATTTTTGGGTTAGGGGATTTACAATCTACCCAACTTAAAAGAATTTCGTCCTCGAAATTAAAAATAATGCATGATTTTTTAAATCATGCACATTCGTATATAAGGCAAGTCTATCGCAATCTCTTCCAAAAATTTAAATAACAAAATATTTTTAAATCTATCGCAATTACTTCAAATTTAAAATAACCACTGTTCAAATCAAAATTCAACCAATCATAATCTATTCTCAATTTTTAAATAATCAACATCCAAATCTAACTCAAATCTATATGACATCCCATATCAAAATTTATATCACAATTTCCAACTATCATCTCCTCTAGATTTTAAATAATAAACAATCCTAATCTAATCTTATTCCTAGTTTCAACTTATTAATTTTGTACTCTTTAAATTTTTGAATTCAATTTCTATCATCAATATTTTAAATTAGTGATCCAACAATCAAAATTTAACTTTTAATTGACAACATCAAATTATAGAATTTTGAATTCACTCCATCAATGTTCATATTTAGAGTTCTATTTATTTACCTCAAGATTTAAATCGTTGATTCAATATTCAATATTCAAAATTTAAATTATGTGCTCAAAGTATAAATATTTGGTCCGCAATATCAAAATTTCAAAATTTATTAAATCCTTATTATCTTAATCATTCTTCTAAAAAATTTCAAAATTTAAATGACTTAAATCTCTCAATCTAATCTTACTTGATCACAATCTAAATTTTTTTACCTCAAGTTGACAATGTAACTTCTACCCGACTTAAAATTTACCCATCTATCACATAAGGCTATACATTTAAGAAAGGCTTCCTCAAATTATTTAATCATGTTATTCAATTCTCAAAAGTTTTAACACCAAATATATCACATATGATATGCCCTTAATTACAAAAGATAGTCACAAGGTAATATGATTGGCCTATGGGGTATATCTAGTACTCTCCGTATATCAAACTTATACCAAGCACGAGCGTTCGTCTTTCTGAAATAGGAAAAAACAGAGAACAATAATAAAGAATTCAAGGAGGAGGTGATAGAATAGAAGTACGCATCTACTTAGTTAGCATCCCAAATCCGCGGGATTCAAGGCGATTAAAGAATTTTAAAATGGAGTGGTCAAGGCAGTTGTGGATTGAAATCCTATTTTGGTAAATTTTTATTTGCATGTTCATATCAGAACAATTATGTACCTGATATGATATGCTCTGTCCTATCTAGAGGAAAAGTATATTCGTCTAACATGCTGAGTCAACTATATCTCAATCCAAGTAAAGTAGTTATGTGAGGAGCGAACCAAGCGCACTAAGATTGATCATACCATAATACACTGATTATAAATATAAAATTGTATTAGTATGTGCACCCAATAATACATATGTAATGAACAAGCTCGATAAAAGAATAAGCTTAAAAAAATTAGGCTATAGTAGCAGCATAAGTCGAGGTAGTCCTAGAAAAATATAAGTACACTGGATTATGATGAAAGAAGGTACAAAATAATTTAAGTTCACAAAGAAGATAAGACTCGTCCAGTGTCGTGCCTCTACAGTTGCCATACTAACACCTTATCTAAGTCTCTAGTTGACCAAATGGGAGTATGGGCCTCTAAGTTCTACAGTTTGGATAAACACTATCTTCTTATGCTAGCATATAGTTAATGTCATTCAATTACACTTCATTAATGGGTCAAAAGGACTATGTGATACTATGTTGTGAGGTATACTATCCAACTTATAAAAAATTAACTAATACTGTAACTGCCTTGTAGGGACAAAATAGAAACTCTTGTTAGGGTATACGAGGGAAAGATCTTTGTACTTATTGAGGTATCTTATTGTATTATATAGGTAATGGTCGTCTTAAGTCTTAATTATAGTGCTTATAGAACAAAAGTGTTAACATTAAGAATGGAGAAGTTACTGGCTCTCAAGTGAAAGAGGATATAACCTGTATGGAGATTTGTGGAACAGATTACTTGATTTGAAACTAAAAGATAATCATAAAACCACAATCTAAATGAACAATTCAAACTATCATGTTCTAACTACTAAGCACATAATTTTAAAATTCAAGATTAACAACAATAATCCTAGCAAACTATATATCCTAATACAAAAGAAAATTACTTGATGTAACCTCCGTATCCTGAAAATTCGTGCTTAAATGTTGTTATTAGATTAATTTGGGACTATTAGGATTTTTCCATAATTTTTACTTAATTAAAAACTACTAAACCTAATTTCCTAAGACTTTTAAGAATTTTTTTAGGTTCAAACTTAATTAAAAATATTCTAAACTTTTATTTTAGGTTCTAAATAATAAAATATATTTTCTAGAATTTTTTGAGAATTTTTTGAATATTTTTAGTATTTATTGGGAGTAATTAGGCTAATAACTAATTTTTTAGGACTTGTAGAATTTATTGTGCAATCCCAGGAATATAGAATGGACCCACATTATTTTTTAGGGTTTATAATATTATTATATATTTTTTGGAATTATTTTAGAATTTTTGGAATAATTTATTATTTATTTTTAGTTATATGTGTAAAACTAATGTTTAGAGATTCTCCTAATTATAGTAGAAAACCTATGAATATAAAATTGTCCCAAGTATTTTTTTAGGATTTCTGGAATCAAAATATATTTTTCTGTAATTTTTTCAGATTTTTATGATTAATTTTAATATTTATTTGGAGTTATTTAGATTTAAAATGACTTAAATAATATTTTGATAAAGGCAAATCAAAAACAAATAATATAACCAAAACCATCCAATCAAATCATGACACCTGTCACCCTATCAACTTTCATTCAGCCGCTCAACATCCTTATATATATATATATATATATATATATATATATATATATATTATAACCCTAATTATCCCATTATTTTAGAGAGATAGATTTTGGAGAATTGTCATCTAGGGTTCCTTCATCTTCCACAAGCCATTGTGCATAGCTCCGGACTCCAAACGAGGCCTAGTTTTTTGTGTAAGAATGATATTGAGGTTAGCTTTCTGATTATATAAAATTTTTATATGAAATTATGAGTATTAAATTCTGGAAAATTTGTAGATCACAGCATGTCCGAAAATAAACGTGTTTCAATCTTTTCGCGATTTTGGGAGAACCAGGAATCAGAATCATGAACCGTTTAAAGGTTCAGAAAGCTAATATCGAGATCATTGACATATGTTTTTCCAAAATTTAATTAGAAATATTTTTATACTGTTAATTCTGTAGAACTTCTAGGTTAGAATTTAACCGGCACAATACGAAACTTGTATGTGCCATAAGTTCCAAACGAATTTGAATTCGGACGAGCCATAAATTCCAACATATTTTTATGCTGAAATCTACAGAAAATCATGCATGAAAGTCAAGTTTGTGTCGGTTGACTTTTTGGTCAACAGATCGTCTCGATTTGCGTGCCATGAGTCTCGAGTTGATAAAATTAAGTTTCTTTTGACACAATTTAGGAATTAACCTAAAAATCCGTATAATAAGATTAAAATAAGATTTTAGAGTAATTATTCCAGAATTAAATAAATTAAAATAAATTATCTTTTGACATGGTAAATTTGTAATACATAGGCTATTTGAACTGTGACTTGGATTCTGATTCATACTAGCTAAGGACCCCAAGCGAGTACATTCTCTGATAATTTCTGTTATTTGATAATTTCTATAATTCTAGTATTTAGAAATATTACATCTGATTCCTGACACAGTGCTACACGAACTAGTATATAGATTGGATCTTTAGTCATGAGATGTTACATTGGTTATCGTATTGACATTGTACACGACATTAACATTAGATATTGATATTAGACATTGTACATGATATATTGGACATGGATCGTGTATCGTGACGTGTCATGGCTGGATCCACAGTACTAGTTGGGGCCGAGGAAATTGCTAGTGAGAGAATGTGATCAAAATACCTATCGTACAAGTGTAGACATTGAAGGTGTTAATCATACACCTCACTTATGATTAGCCAGGCCATGTAGTCATCGAACAAGTTCCCAAGCCGATCATATTTCAAAACTACGATTTCAAACACTTAGAATAGTTACAGTTCTCTATTTTAGTTCATATACTACATCACCGTATATGATATTGTACCTCGTTCTCTTTATTTCGTATATGCACTGACTGTACCATATTGTCTATATTGTTTGTTCTCCTTATATTGTCATTGCATTTATTTATTACCTTCTCTCAGTATATAGCATGATCTATTTATTATTTTATAGTCCTTATCAATTAACTGGAACTGTTATTTGAGATGTACTTTGCTCCATCCTGACTGAAAATATTTTTCCAGACTGCACCTTAGAGGACTGGTGTCCGACATATTATGGACCACAGGAAGAGTAGCTACAGACTTGGACTTGGTAGCACAGGTGTGATTCCCGGGAGGTCTAGTCAGGATCAATAGTTATTTAGTTAGTTTCTTTTAGCAGTTTTTGGTACCGGATTTGTCTCCGGCATACTTTATTGAGACTTGGATATTACTGTTGAGTTAGATTATTTCTATTTTAGACTTGAGTTGTATTTTGATTTATTTATTCTTTGATATCTTATCGTGCTGTAGTTATGTGATTGAGTATATTATTCATATTATATTATGATATCTGGGACTCCTTATGGAGTTGGATACTCGTGTGAGAATGATTAGATAACATTGTGACCTAGACAGCGTTCTACCGCCGATGCTGCGGCGTAGGCTGGACGTACCCACGCTCTCGTGCCCATATACCGGGTGCGGGTCCTGACACTTGACCTACAACCAAAAGGGTTAGGTGGCACAAATTAAAAGATGAAGGAAAATTTTAGTCGGCGCACAATTAGCGAGAGTTAAGGTTTCAGAGGAACAAGATATAAAATTAAATAGGGAGACTCTTGATAATATCATGGTTTCCTAAGGAAATATGGTATGCTAATCTCTGTGTTCGAGGTATGATCAAGAAAAAAAATGTTTTATTCATTCCTCTTGGTTTCCTAAGGTACTGTTCTGCTAATATCGAGATAGGAATCTAATTTATAGTTCTATAATACTATCTCACTATGAAAGTTAGATTTAGTCCTAATATTCAACCTTGGATTTCTATTGGTTCATGAATGCTAGGGTCAAACGATATGGTAAAATTTCTAACTAACCTTAGTTGTGTTTATACTACTCTCAAGTCCTTCATAAATATATCAAGGGATAATGGTCAATTAATCTACAGGTAATGGATGCTAGGGTTCATTAGGTATTCTAAACTTAGTGATGTGCTAATATTCTAGTTGTATTCTTAGTAGGAATATTATCCTACTTATTATCCTAACAACGAGGATTTCTATATTCTAGCAGAAGGCTATACTCAAGAAACTATTAGGAAAGTACATGAATCAAGCAGGATGTAATTATTTAAATAGAACGGATTGGAAGAAAGGTGAGTCATAGTCAAAAGTGGATGAGACCTAAAGCTCTAATCCTAGGTGCAGGCCCGCTCGGTACAATTATGTAACCGAAACGGCTAACTCGACCTGCATGGGCCACCACAAAAATATGTCACGCCTCAATCCCAAAATACCTAGGACTAAGAATACGTAAGCATATCAGCCGTATTTATATGGCAACTCTAATATATGAAAACTCTAACACATACGTACATTGTATTATGAACAATAATTCACAAGTGGTGTATAATTATTACAAGTCACAGGGCATAACTTAATCTCATCCACAAAATCAAATATAAATGAATAACCAATCAACTATATAACTGAATCAAGTACGAGGTGCTTGATAAGAACAAGTAGTTGGGTGGAGACAAATCCACTACCAAACCAGAGTATAGAAGAAACAAATAAGTACATCTAATGAACAATGAGGCTCGAAGAGAAGACCTCCTCGAAAGAGAATGGAGTAGCAAGTCCTGATCCGTGCTCCTGCGAATAGTCATGATCGTCTATACCTGAAAAGGTACCAGATCCTCAGAGGGACGTAACAAGATATATAGAAGTATGCCATAAAGTAAATACTGTAAAAACTTGAGGGTGAACTAACCAGCTAAGTGAATGCAATTTGAGGACAACTAAGTGCGTATGAGAAGTGTAGGCTAGACAAATGCTGACGTAATTCACCAATCACCATGACTAGCTATTATATGCCACATATGCCCCCATAACATGGGCACTCTACAATATAATAACGTCTAGCTTCGAGTAGCGTGGTATCTGTATAAGTAATAACGTCCAACATTCCGAAGAACGTAGAATCTGTATAGTATAATATCTATATTGTTCCGTAGAACATGGAATCTGAATAGTATAACGTTCATATCGTTCCGTAGAACGTAGAATCTGAATAGTATAACGTCTATATCATTCCGTAGAACGTGGAATCTGAATAAAGAAAGTCATTGGATCCGTGGCTCCTTCGGATACTACGAATTCCAATATGGGTATTCCATACGCCTACCAGTTGTCCTCCCCGCCAATGCCAATGTACAAGTCGCAAACACGACGTGGACATCTCGTACTATAATGCAAGTCTCTATAGAAATAAACAACTAAGCTAAATATCGTCACACGTGCTGCTTATACCGATGGCCAGTAGAGTATAAAACACGCATCCCCACATAAACTTACTCTGTGACGTGCAATGATACGTGTCAAGGCCTGGGAAGTCATATTGATAACTCTATAACTTTAGGTGCGTCTACTAGACACTAGGTCAACACAAGTCCAAACGTCAATGCCTTCATTGACTGCACCCGAGTCTTTCTCGGACGTGAATAGTTATATAATATTAAAACAAATAAATATGCAACTAAATAATAACTGAATTTAAATAGTACAACAAGGCAAAGTATACTTGCCTGGCAAAAAAACTGTGTTGTGTAAGCATCTAGACGTCAAGCACAAGGGATCAGAAACCATGACATCCGAATGAACGTCTCCGGATGCTGAAATAAACATCATTAACATTCCTGGAATAAGTGAGATAGTCAAAAAAGCCTACCATTTCGTCCAATTTGGACACAGAAGCAAAACGGTAATTTTGGGTCAAAGCGGGTCCACATATGGGCCAATTGGCACCGAAAAATATGCCAGAGGTAAAGGTCTCTAAATAGGACAAATTATAGGTCAAACAAATTTTAAACTTTGATACGAACTCAATGGTATGTCCAATTTTGGATTTTGGTGAACCGATCACAAATTTGCCCTTAAAGTCAAACTGTGGGGCCTACGAATAGGTGTTTTGGTCAACTGTCTCAGAATCGCGTAAAACTTGGGTCACCGGACCAACGTGATACCACGAATCCAATGGCACAAGTTTTGTCGCATTTCGACAAGCGTACACAAAATAGGATGGTATTTTGCAAAAGTCAGAATATTGGGACTTTTTAGGATATATGTTGATTCTGACGCGCACACACGACCGAATCAGCTTCCGCGAAAGCGTACACGTCAGGATATACCATACGCGCCTTTCGGTGTAATTGATATACGATAAGGTGGTCCTATTTGGCGGGGCGTACTCCGTATCACAAAATTTCAGTTTTAAATTATTAAGTTTTTTGTCGTTTTGGATGCCGAATAATTTAACACAGAACGAATTAATAGAAAATAAAGAACAAAAAATTCTCGATTATATTGAGAAGAAAATCCTTTAATTTGATTTTAAAAATATTAAACAAGTTGATGGCAAATTGGGTGTGAACAAGGGGGTTTGGGTTGAAGTTTCTGGACTGTTTTGGTCAGTATTTCGGCGATTTTTTGGTCAATTTTTCGACCAATCTGGGACATGAAAAATCGTCCAACTTAAATGAAAATCATAGAGGGTTAGGTTGTAAATGTAAACGGATAAACCGCTCACAAACATAACAAGAAATGAAGGAGATACATCACCTTGAAGATGGGACATCAGAACTGTGCTGCTGTTGCTGATGCCCGCGCACGGGCGTGGCGGACGACGGCTGCGGCGGTGCGGTACGGCGGCGCCGGTGTCGAGGCAGCTGTCGGCCGGTAGGGCGGTCACCGGAGGTCGGGCTAGGGTTAGGGTTTAAGTTTTGTGTTTGGTTTAGGTTTATATATATATATATATATATATATATATATATATATATATATATATATATATATATAGGGAGAGGGAGAGGGAGAGAGTTCTGGGAGGGGGTCGGGTGTTTATGCGGGGGGTAGTTAGTTGTTGGTAGGGATTAGATTAGGATTTAGGGTTAATTAGTTATTGGGTTTTTTTAGTTTTGTTATTTATTTTATTTTATTTTATTTTCTTTTCTTTTCTTTTCCTTTTTATTTCTTTTCTTTTTTGTTTCTTTTCTTTTTATTTCTCTTTTCTATTATTATTATCATTGTCATTATTATTACTATTACTAACATTATTATTATTATTATTATTATTATTATTATTATTATTATTATTATTCTTTATTATTATCAGTAATATTAATATTATTTTTATTTTTATTATTATTATTATTATTTATAATAACCTTATATTTATTAACACATATTCACATATATAAATGAGAAAAAAATCCGAAAATAATATTTACACACAAAATAAATTCTAGAAAATTTACTTTATAAAGCTTTAATAAAATACTACACTCAAAATATTTTATAAATATTTTATAATTAATAATTAAATATTTATCTAGTTATATAAATCAAATAATTATAATATCTAATTAACTAAGTAAATAATTAAATGATTATCTAACAAAATAGGTAATAGTAAATAATGTGCACATCTATATAAAAGAAAAATGCCTAACGTGGCACGGGAAATTATGGGCTACTAATTATAGAAAGTTGTAATAGAAAATAACCATAAATAAATTATATATATTAAATATCTAAATATTTAATAATTAATCTATGGTCGTTACACTAATGTCATACTAACACCAAGAGATCAAATATTTGTGCCACGAAAATATCCTACTCGTAGTGTCTCCTGTGTAGGCTACTTCCTATGAAGGGCGATACATATTTTGGGGCCATCCTATATTATTAATGTCCAAACCACGATGAAGTATCCTAATAAAAATATTGGATTATAATTGATTTAAAAATAATCAAAAACAAATACAAGGAATACAAAATACACACAAGATACCTATTTTTGGGTCAGAGGATTTACAGTTTACCTAAAGGAGGAGGAGAAGCCAAAGCTCGAGGTCATTGGAGGGGAGGAGACACACGAGGGGAGGAGCCGCGCGTGGTGAGCAGCTGCACCGGAGGGGAAGAGCCGTGCCCGAGGGGAGGAGCTTTGCCCGAGGGGAGGAGCCGCACGAGGAAGGACTTCACCGGAGGGGGGAAGACTTCGTCGGAGGGAGGAGGACACAGTAGGGGGAGGGGACTTCGATGGAAGGAGGGTGCTTTCGAAATTTTCGTCTTCGGATTCGGGAGAATGGGGAAAATGAAATCTTGAACCCTATATAAAATAATTTAGCGATGTCTAAAATATAAGTTGCTAAACGTCGCCAATGTACTTTGACTTGGATACAAAATATCACTAAACGTCATAAATTGAAAAGTTTATGACTTTAGAGACGTCACTAAAAATGTAGCTAATTAAAAAATAAGCAACGTCGGTAAAACGTTGCTAAACATTGCTAAATCGATAAACTCAGCGATGTTTAGCGACGTTAAAGAAGCTTATAGCGACTATTCTTTAAAAAATCTAAGTACAGTCGCTAAATGTCGATTTGCGTCGCCAACAACGATGTATAACGACATTTATTTTTTGATTCACTAAAATCTTTAACATTTGCGTCGTTTTATGATGACGTCGCTAAAAGTGTCATTATTTCATCATATTTTGGCAGTATCTGATCTGCTTGACAACCTCTACTGTCTGTATGATCATTTCGGGGCCTAACTTCTTTTGTTCACCAATGTCCTCCCATGCCAACGGTGATCTACACTTCATGCCGTATAGTGCCTCGAAATGTGCCATCTGAATAATGGCCATATAACCGTTGTTATACGAGAATTTCATTAATTAAAAGTAATTCTTTCAGGGCCCACCAAAGTCTGGGGTACATGCCCATAACATATCTTTCAGGGTCTGGATGGTCCTCTTTGATTGTCCGTCTGTCTGGGAGTAGTATGTAGTACTGAATCTTAACCTGGTACCCAATCTCTCGTGCAAGCTTCTCCAGAAATGAGAAGTGAACCTTGTATCTCGGTCAAAGACTATGCTTATCAGCACACCATGTTGTATCACATTCTGTCATATATAAAAATCTGCCAACTGCTCTGTAGACAGTCCCACTTTAAAGGAAAAAATACACCACTTTTGTGAGTCGATCCACTATCACCCAAACTGCATCTCGACTAGTTGGGGATCTAGGTAAACTGGTCACAAAGTCCCTGGTGATGTGTTCCTACTTCCTCTTTGGAATAGAAAGCAGCTGCAATAACCTAGTCGGTTCCTATTATTCTGCCTTCACTTGTTGAAATATCCGACATCGCGATCAAAAATGTGTTATTTTCCTCTTCATTTTGTTCTACCAAAAGTGTAGCTTGATATCTTGGTACATCTTTGTGTCTCCCTGATGAATGGAGTACTGAAAACTATATGCTTCAGTCATAATTTTTTGCCGAACATCCTCGCTTAGTACACATAGACGATCCCAAAATCTTAGCATTCAATCCGCATGAATCGTCAACTCTTTCTGAAGACCGGGTTCACATTCTGCCCATAGTTTATGAATCTTCGGGACCTCTGTCTGTGCTATATAGATTCTATCCCCCAAAGTTGGTTGGATCTGTAGGCTAGCCATAACTCCTGCATCATATGGAAGTACTTTCTCGATTTCAATCTCTCGTAAGTCTTCTATAATGTGCTTCTGAGTGGTCAACATAAATTTTTTACCTCTTCTACTAAGTGCATTAGCTACTATATTTGCCTTTCTTGGATGGTATTGAAGCTCCACGTTATAGTCTTTCAATAACTCTATCCATCTCCTATGTCTCATGTTTAAGTCCTTCTGCGTGAATACATATTTTAAACTCTTATGATCTGTAAAGATCTTTACCCGATCGCCATATAAGTAGTGTCTCCATAGCTTAAACACAAACACTACGACTGCTAACTCCAAATCGTAAGTCGGATAGTTCTTCTCGTGATCTCTGAGCTGCCGAGAAGCATACACTAGCACTCTCCCCTGCAAAAATGCATGCATCATAATACACTGTGAATCCTTCGGAGTCTGCTGGGAGAGTAAGGATCGAGGCAGAGATTAACATCTTCTTCAACTCTTCAAAGGTTATCTGGCACTCTGCTGACCACAAAGGTGCCGAGATCTTAGCAAAGTCTGACACAAATCTTTAGTAGTATCCTGCCAAACCCAGAAAACTATGCACCTTCGCCACTGTCTTTGAAACTGGCCAGTTCTCAACTGCATCTACATTCTTGGGATCAATTGACACTCCTGCTCTAGAAATAATATGCCCAAGAAAGGATATATGATCCAACAAAAACTCATATTTACTAAGCTTCGCATATAACTGATGCTCCCTCAAAGTCTGCAATACATATCGAGAGATATTCTTCATTCTCCTCCTCATTACGAGAATACAAAAGGATGTTATCGATAAATACTACGACAAATTGGTCTAAGTATGTCATGAAAATATGGTTCATCAAATCTATGAATATCGTTGGAGCATTAGTCAGTCTGAATGGTATAACTAAGAATTCTTAATACCCATATCGTGACCTAAATGCTGCCTTTGGTATATTCTGCTCCCTAACTCGCACCTGATTATATCCTAATCGTAGATCTATCTTGGAGAAGACTCTTGTTTCGCTTAATTGGTCAAACAAGTCATCAATCCTGGGTAATGGATACTTGTTCTTCACTGTCACCATATTCAGTCGCTTGTAATCCATGCACAACCACGTCGATCCATCTTTTTTCTTTACCAATATTGTTGGTGCTTTCCACGGTGATCCACTAGTCCGAATAAACTTTTTTGCCTTCAGTTCTTCCATGTGTCAATATAACTGATCAAGAACTGATGGTGATATTGGGTATATCTTCTAGGATATTGGTTTTGCTCCTGGCATCAACTCTATACAAAATTCTACTTCACTAACTGGGGTGGAAGCTCGTCGAAAAAGATGCTCATAAATTCTTCAACTATTTTGGGTATCGGGTCCTGTTTCATTGCTACTGTTACGATTTCTTCCTTATGATGGTCTTCTACTATTCTGCTAAGAACAAACTCTTCTAGACCAGGGACTCTAAACAACACTCTACCCTCATGAAAATCTATCGTCGCATGACTGTCTCTCAATTAGTCTATGCCTAAGATAACATCAAAGTTACCCATAGGAAACTCGATTAACTTTGCTGGTAATAAATGCCCACATACTATAACTGGATATGCTAGGCATACCCTACTAACTCCTACGAATCCATTGCAGTAAGTATATTCAGCCTCTCTGGCAATGCCTCAAACTATAATCTAATACATGTCGCATATTGTGCAGATATAAATGAGGGAGAAGATCTAAAATCAAATAATGATATGGCTGGAAAGGTTGTAATAAAAATATAACCTGCCACTACGTCGCTTGACTCAATAGCTTCTCTAGAGATAAGGTTAACGCCTACGCTTGGCCTTCTCCAGCTCCATACTGCTGCCTTCCCTGGTATGTCGTTGTTTTTGCGGTCTCTGTTGTTTCTGTTTCCATTGTTGTTGGTATAATTAAGCCTACGTCAGCAACAAATACTGAGCTATAGGTCGTACCACTACTGCTAGTCCTCCTTGCTGCATTGTCCTTGGAGCCGACAAGGTAGAAAACTATTGTATTGGCCCTCCTGGCCTCTGTATCATTGGACAATTGGCAACTCTATGATCTGGGCTTCCATATCTCAAGTATTATCCATTTGTTGCTTGACAAATATCCCAGGTATGACCTTCCATGCCATAATACGTACAACCCGTCGGCGCTCTCAGTCGTTGTTGCTGCTATTGCCTCGGCTACTGCTGTTGAGTAGATGCTATCATTTTCGTAGTCAATAGCCTCCTATGTGTTACATCATGGATGCGAATGCCAGTGGTTGATGCAGACATTCACGGTACTGGTCGTTTCTCGTTGCTTTGTCCATGAGGCCTCTTTCGGTCTAATTTTCTTGATGCCATCCTCTGAGAGGTAAACTCAACCCACTTGGCGGCTATCAATACTACCTCGAAGGTTTAGTAGTCATGCACCTCTACCATGTGTAAGATCTCTAAGTGAAGTCCCTGCTGGAACCTTATTGCTATCTCCAACTCTGTTGCCACCATGGTTGGAGAAAACCTGCTCTGTCGGCAAAACTCCGTCGCGTAACCATCTACTGTTCTTCCAACCTGCTTGAGGTAGTAAACCTCTGCTGTAACTCGCACCTAGCTACAATCCCAAAGTACTTTTTCCTGAACCGGATTCTAAAATTATCCCACAAGATAGGATGCCTAAATCCTACCTCTATCGTGGCCCACTAATCTCTTGCAAGATCCTAAAGCTGCAAGTAAACAAGGTCAACATGTTCCTCCGCCGAAACTTTAGCTGCTTCCAGAATGGTCTCAATATCCTGGAGCCAATCATCTGCCAAAATGGCATCCTCTGTGCCATCAAAATAACTGAGATTCAGTCTACAAAACCGAACAGATGCCCCAGAATCTACTCTCCTGCCTGGTTCCAGGGCCGTCTGTAACCCATGGTTCAATATTATATTTTATTCTTGCTGTTGAAGTTGTTGACATTGTTTTTTCTAATGTTGTTACTGTTCAACCACCATCTGATATTATTGGGTAGCCAAAATATCTCGGATAATCTCTAGCAAGACCGAGATATCTAGTGCTACCGGTACTGCGGGAGGTACGGGAAAATCTGAAGCCTGTTGCTTTATCAGATTTATCGTAGGCTCAACTTGGATCCCTGGTTGGGGTTCTACAGGACCTCGTTTCACTAGCAACTCTTTCTCTCTTGCTGTTGTAATATCAGAAGGAGGGGAAACCCTAAAGAAGAGCACAAGAAATATCAAGTACATGACGAGAAGGAACAAGGAAGCAACCAGTCTGGAAAATTACAAGCCGAGTATCGAAGATGACGAATTCAGAATTTTAAGAAGGATCATGTTTGATTGAGACTCCTATGACCATGATACCCCACAAGTCTATAGGACAAAATTGCTTGGGCCACTACTAAACCTTGTCATGCTCCAGTACCAGAATACGGAGACGGACATGGCCAACTACCCCGTATAAGGTAGTATACGTCGTACGACGATCACGGCTGTAACTTGACAAGGGGTGGATGCTATAATCAGGTCACTTAGGGTTACAGGAACATCTATGTCTTAATCAATAAAAAAAAACAGTAATCATAGAGCATATATGATAAAGCAATAAGACATCCCAAATACTTTCATAAAAATGAACTAGGGACCAGCTGTACAAAATAAGAAGCTGGTAGAGTAATAAAAGTACATGACAGTAATCAACTGTAGTCTAAGTTAATACTATCATGTAAGAAAACTAAATTTCCAGACGTGCCAGCTAATAGGTGTCGGTGGCTAAATGCCCAAAAGATAAAATATACAATGACGAACAGGGTAGAAAAAAACCTAGTCATTATCTTCGACGGCCATATTCCTGGTATGCGCCATGAGTCGAGGAAAAGTATGTTGGATCTTCGGGTGCTGGCTCAAAACCTGGCCATACAAAACCAATGGGGTTAGACCCCAAATAGCAAGTACCACAAAGGAAGCACGAAAGGTGAAGCAAAAATATAAATAATAAATATATAATAGTCCTGCGTCGTAACTTAGCTCCATGGCATATCCTAGCACAAAGGCCTAATCCTACAACCAAATAAAGACAAGAGTTGAATCCATCACACTATGATAGTCCATTTTTCTAGGCTACTAACAGAATAATACAATCACAACCAAGTCTAATTAATCATATCGGCCAATCACTTGTATGACTTGCTATTTATGGAGTCTGAGGTTATGTCAGAATAATGCATAATAGGTATCCTCAGATTACGCTATTGTAGAACACAAGCTAACCAATCCAAATAGAGGAATATACATGAACCTCACAAATTACACCAATTCCCCATAGGCTCACTGCGCTAGATCACTGTATTAGCAGTTCCAATGTTCCTATAGTGAAATAGTGGCTCATCATTATTTATAATAGGTCAGATACTGTACTGCACTAAGGAGGATGATAGACAGTATCTATGGTGGCCAACCCACAGCGCACTAGAATGAATCTATGTGGGAATGTTTGTTGGCATAATCTCGGGATACCGTTTCCTCCCAATGTTACTACCACTTTTAGTTGCCTAATTAACCCTATATTGTTTTAAAATCTCAAGGGGTGGACACATAAGAATTTCTATTAGGATGTCGTACAAAGTACGGGCATGCTAGATACGAATCCATGGAAGTTCAATCTAGATTCACCCGAGCGTGTATGGTACATTCAATAAATCAATATTCTAGCCACCCTTTGGAACTTGACTCGCTTATCATACTCGTACCGGGGGAAAATTATATTTATAGTATCATGCATTCCGGAATTTGAAGGCATTCTCGATGCATAACCCAAATATAAATCACTTAACATGTAACACAATATGTCGTACCTTGGTACAAATTAGATCATGAACAATATCAAGCAATAATGGTATCATCATGGATTCAATATTCGAGTCCAATTATCAATTTATCATTGGGTCACATGAATCTTGTTCATATTATAACACGAAGACTATATTATACAGTTGGCCAGTTAGTCACATTTACTTAGTCTAGTCCACACAGAACATCTCAGTCCAACATATATTCATGCCATGTATGAAGTCAATCTTAGCACATGGTCATGTCTAGCATGAGGTCTGGTTTCTAAGTCCATTCTTCCTTAGAGTCATAACACAAGCAATACCAGGATCAACCACATAGAGGATGATGAGAAACATTCCAAATAAAATAAGCGAATACATAATGAAAGTTCTACGTACACGCATTGATTCACTAAGGATAATACGCACATAAAATTTGTACACGTGAAGGTTATTATTATTATTATTATTATTATTATTATTATTATTATCCCTTTATAATGTAAATAGGTTTGATATAAATGCTTTATTCGAATCTGATTCCAAGTTTTTATATATATTATATAATATATTTTTATATGTAAAATTTTATAGTTTAACTATTTATCTATTTCTTCTAAATTATTTTTCCATAATTTTTATATTTATCTATCTGTTTCTAATATAGTTAATATGTTATTATTGTCATATCAAACACATAAAAATAAAAATGGCATATTTGGGATATGGCTTCACAATTATTGGTCGGCCGACTCTAATGAACTTTGTTCATTCTTGACTTTTACTCATTATGTGGATTGAGATATAGCTAACTTGACATTTTGGACATATATACTTGACTTTTAGATACCGTATACGTATTTATTTTGGACTGGAGTTAACTTGATACGTAGCTAGCCATTGCCACTTAGCCTGGTTCCGTGTATTTGGAACTGGGGTGTGACACGTGGTTTTGCGAGAGATGGAAACTCAAATGATACCGTGTTTCAAATCGAATTAATAACATATACAATTAATAATATTTTATGGCATTTCTTAATAACCTAGCTAAGTGTAGACCAACCTAGAATATAGTGTCACTCATCGTTTCCGATATACGTATTTGAAAAATATTTTATTTTAGCATGGTTGCATGTGCATAGAGACTAGACCTATTATTTGGTTTAACCTGGTTCATGGTTTATTTTGTGGGTTGGTTCAACTCATGAGAACCATTGGTTCAACCCACAAACCTTACCATATATAATCCAATATTTTCTCTCTCTCTCTCCCCACTTGTTCATTACTTCCTCGTTCTTTAGCTTTCTCTCCCTCTTTCATAGGGAAGTACACCTTGCATAAAAAATAGAGAAACTCGCCATATTGTTGTTTTATTATATTTATCTTGTATTTCTAATCACTTTTAGTTCTTAGAGTTTCTAGTTTTTATGGATGGATTAGTATAGATCTATATTTTAAACTTAGGATTTTATAGGTTTTATGAGTTTTTCTTGTTTTTTATCTATTAAACTTGTATTTTTGAAAACTAGTTTTGCTACATGATAGGCCTTTCAATTTAGAGTATTTTGGCTTTTGGTTCACTCGATTTGGCCTTAAAATGAGTTTTTATGAAGAAAATAAGATATCAGTTTTTTGGAGCTTTTCTGCCATGGCCGAACCTGCTGCTTTAGAAGACGAAGTTCCCATGCAGCCAATAATCTTGTGTGGCCGAGAGTGCCATGCGTCCCAAGAGGGTTATGCGGCTTAAACTTTTACCGCATACTGACAGCCTGAGTCCATCTTGCTGGTTGCATGACTGCTGATTTGCACAGTGTCCTTGAACACCTTGTGATTTCACTCGCTGAACGAATGAGAAATTTGCTAAGTCCTAGAGAACTCCATACGATATTGAACCCCATGCGGCAACGACACTCATGTGGCCTGGAGAGCATGCAACCACAATTTTTCTTGGACGCATGGCTCTGAACCGTTGGCACTTATTTTTCTTGGTTTTGTCTTTTCTCTCTGACACACTTTATGGCTTGTCACCTCAGTCACATCAGTCACTTTGTGTTACATCATTGACACTTTATTTATTTGACTGTCACTTTAATATTTGTCCCAAGGAGTAGACTTAACCCTGAGCATGCGGCCAAGTAGTTCATACGGCATAACTTCTTATGCGGTCAGGATTGTTATGCGGCCTGACTTCGTGCGACTTAGAGACCCATGCGGCCTTGCTTGTTTTGACTGAATATCTTCTTGACTCTTGTGACCTAATGTATAATTGGTAATTGGACTCGAATACTGTATCCGTGCTGAAACCCTATTGCCAGATTATTGTTCATGTTTTAATGTGCATCGAGGAGCGACACATCCTGTAACGTGTTAAGAGATTATATTTGGGTTGTGCATCGAGAATGCCTCCAAATACCTGAATGCGTGATATTATCTATATATGTATATTGTTTCTCCAGCATGGTCATAATAAGCGAGTCAAACAATTAAAGCGTGGCTAGGACATTGGTTGTATGAATGTTGCATGGACGCTCGGGTGAATCCAGATTTCATTCCATGGATTTGTATCTAGCGTGTCCGTACTTTATACGACATCTTAAGAAAAATTCACATATCACAACGCCTTGAGATTTTAAACACAACATAGGGCTAATTAGGTAACTAAAAATGGTAGTAACATTTGGAGAAAACGGTATCCCGAGATCATGCGAATGAACCTTCCCATAGAGATTCATTTTAAGTGCGCTGTGGGCTGGCCACCACAAATATTGTATATCATCTACCTTAGTGGAGTGCAATATCTGACTATTATTATTATGTCGAGCCACTGTTTCAATATAGGAACATTGGAACCGCTAATACCGTACTTTTAGCGCTGTGGCCCTATAGGGACTGGTGCATCCAGCAAGTGCCTATTTTATTATATTGGTTCGATTAGCTCATGTTCGGCACTAGCGTGATCTGAGGATACTTATTTATTATTTTGGGATAACCTCAGACGCCACAAAATAGCAAGCCGTACAAATGATTGACCGATTTAGGAAGAAATAAAATTGGTTGTGATTGTATTTATTCAGCTAGTAGCCTAGGAAAGTGGACTGTCATAGTGTGATGGTTCAACCATTATCCTTGTTTGGTTGTAGGGTTGGGCCTTAGCGTTAGGATATGCCATGGACCTAAGTTACGACACTGAACCTTTGAATTTATTATATATTTTTCTTGTATTTTTGTTTCTTAATTCCGTGCTTCCTTTGTGGTACTTGTTATTTGGGGTCTAACCCCACCGGTTTTGCATGGCCAGGTTTTGAGCCAGCACTTGAGGATCCAGCGTTCTTTTTCCAAACTCATGGCGCGCACCAGGACTATGGTCGCAGGGGATAGCGGGTGGGTTTTCTTTTTCCCTGCTCGTCATTACACATTTACTTCTTTTGGCGTTTAGCCACCGACACTTGTTAGTCAGCTCGTTTGGATATTAGTTTTTCTTACTTGATTATATTAAATCAGACTGCAGCTGATCACTGTTATGTACTTTTGTTACTCTTTCAGCTTCTTATTTTGCACAGCTGGACTCTAGAACATTTTGGAAAAGCGTTTGGGATACCTTATTGCTTATCATATATGCTCTATGCTTATTGTTTCTTGTTTAAATGATTGAGACATAGAAGTTATTGATCATAGGAGACTAGATTGTAGCATGCACCCCCTTGTCTTATACAGCCGTTATTGTCGTAAGACATATAGTATCTTGTACGGAGTAGCTGACCATGTCTGTCTCCGTATTCCGGTACTGAAACGTGACATGTAGAAATCCTTGGTGATCATTTTGAGAACCAATACTAGGAATAGTTTAGAACGAATCACCCAAACCTCGATTCTGAACTTTTTCCACCTTGGAAGTAAATCGCTGGTCGACAGGTCGAGGATCTTGTTCAGGAAGATTCATTTCTGAATGTTCGTTCTTGATCGAACATCCAGAATATACCGCGAGGGTCATATTATAATGCATAAACCCTTTATTTCTCCCTTTACCATGCAATCTTTCTGCTCTCTTCTCTCTCGATCATCTAACTCTCACTCTCTCTCCACTTTTAAACCCTCTCCATCTCTCTTTGCACTCCCTAACTCTCACAGGACCTTTGTGGGATCTTTTTTGACCCGAGCCTAGGACGTGGAGGGAGGTACGAGGTCTGTGCAGATGAATATCGGTCTGGACGTGGACCCATAGACCATTTCTTATATCGTAGTCGTGTGAGCTTGCAAACATGGCAAGTATTCCTTCCTTAGATCTTGGAAGTAGTGCCTCAATCTTGTTTTTTTTATAGTTTTTTGGTACACTTGATAGCACATACGAGCTAATGAGGACACCATGCATGTAAGTGGTTTTGTGTTTGAGAGAGGGGTTTTGGCCATTACACGTGGTCTATTTTTTGGGACAAGAGTTTTAGAACTTTGTCACTAGCAAACACATGACACGTTGGCTAAGAATCAAACTTGATCTATGTTGTATGATCAAGCCCGAAACCTTATTTTCGTATTTTGAAATTTATGTACAATTTGATATATTAAGAAAATAATCACACATATCATCACATTGACGATCCTTGGATTAAAAACGTGACCAAAATGGTTTAAATCTTGAGCCTATTTTGTATTCTTCCTACACATTTAGTATACCGTCGATATATCAATGTTGTGCTGATAAGGTATAATATGCACTATTTTATGATGGGTTTTTTTCATGTCAATTTTGATAGTACTCGCATATGATTATGGGTTGTTTTTACATAATTTGGTAGAATATAGGATCTAACTAGTAGTTAAAATGGGTCGTATCAGAGCCATTATGAAGAATAGTGTACCGATATTATGCCACATGCATACTACCTGCTCAGGATATATTAAGATGCTCAGTTCAGTCTGCTACTCTAAGACGAGTACACACAATTAAACAAATAAAAATTAGGTATAATGTAAACTGAACAAAACAATCAATCAAGGTGTATTTGCATTCCAAGCCAAGATGCGAGCACAACAATTCTGATCCGGAGCTCTCCACAAGAACGTCTCGAACACCTACCAATTAATTATTACACTAATTAGACTCTTATTCTTCTAATCAAATTAAGTTATTATTTAGATAATACTCCTACGTTGGTTGCACATGCAAGTAACTCAACAGCAAAACTTTACTAACCATTAACATTGCCAAAAAATATTTTTAAATCATTAATTATTAAAACTATTAATTCTAAAATTTTATTAGAAAATAGGATTTTTAGTAATAAGATCATCTCGTATAAATTCTATGAGTCCAAAACTAAGTAGAAACCAAAACTAGGTCACAACGGGTTGCCTACTAGTCACAAAAAATTAATTTATAACAAATAAGTAAATCTGGAATAATACTTAAAAATTTAGAATTAATATAAATATAATTTTAAATGCTAAAAATATGGATTTTTGGTCGGGATTTAAGTCTAAAATTGTCGGGATCAAGTTTTGTCAAAACTAGGTCAACTTGCTACATAAAACTAAAAAATTCTAATTTTTATAAATAGAAATAAAATCTCAATAAATATGATAAAATCAATAATAAATACAATAAATGTTATTTCTTTAATCTATACAAAAATAATTAGGGTTTCACCATCTACAAGTTGATCCTATTAGGGTTGGCAACCAAACTTTGCTAATATACATGTCAAAGGATGGTACATCAATTATGGAGTTTAATTACTAACAAAATTATTTTTTATTTAATAATAAAAATATTATTTTATATAATGAAATTAAATATTTAATTTCTTAAAATTTATATTTTAATAATAAAATATCAATATGTAAAAATATTAATTTAATATGATCACAAAATACCAAGAATTGGTTTTGTGTCATCTAAGAGCAGTTTTTATGTAAAAATTAGGATTTAACATGCATGGGGGTTTTCTTATTTGTCATATAATATATTTATGAGTCCTCACAAGAGTTTATACATGAAAAAAATTTACTTAAAAGAAATTCTAAACCATACTAGATCGTGATTACGACGGAGCTTCTTATGGCGATACGGATATTTTGGAGTGCCAAACGGACTCCAAACTCCACAAAACTTGAGGGGCCTCTATATGACTTCTAATATATGAAGAATATAAAGTTTTAGGCATAGTTTTACTATAGTAAATATCCCAGATCTGCTGCAGTAGCAGCCGACCTCAAGGGGTATTTTTTGTTAGCCTAAGGGGTTCGGACAAGGGCTTTGGGTGGTCGGCCTTGAGAAAAAAGATGGAGGGAAGGAAGGAGATGAAAAAAGAGAGAAGAGAGTGAGGGGTAGAGGCTTCTTGGTCGTGGGTTTAAGAGAGGGGGAGGTCGGCTATTAAGTTTAAGTCTTGGGGGTTGATAAATATAAGTAGTTTAAGTAGGTGGGTGGTTAGGATTTGATTTAGTGTTTTCATCTATGAATATGATTTAAATAGGCCTAAATAGGGTGGGAGGATGCACTAGAATCTTTAAATTAGATTTTAAAATATTTAGCTCAGATTTAAATTGATATGTAACAAGATTGCATATGAGTCTTTCCTAATTTGAAAACTACACATTTAATTAAGATCCTAATTTGTAGGAAAATAAATCAAAAATTTAATTCATGAATTTAAATAGTAAATGCTACAAAAAATGGATAGATAAAATATTTAAAGTAGAGGTTTTTCAAATATAAAAATATTAGAATTTGATTGGCTCTAAAAGTGGATATGGTTCAAAGGTGGACCCTAACTCAAGAAGGTTTCAAATTTTATCTTCCTAAAATAAATTATATATATATATATATATATATATATATATATATATATATATATATATATATATATATATATATAATTACCCTATTTTAAGCCACTAGTGTCCAATAAATTAATTCATGGCTCTAGGTTGGGTATTTGGATTCAAAAGTAACTGTATATAAATTATATATATATAAATTTTTAAATATTAAATACAAGAAACTACGGTTCTTACACTTGTACCATACTAATGTTGAATGGTTGAATTTTAAGTCACAAAAAGATCCTACAAGTAGTGTCTCCCGTGTATGTTACTTCTTACAAAGGGCGTTATAAATTTTGGGGTCGTTCTATATCATTAATGTCAAAACTACGATAAAGTATTCTAATAAAATAATTAGATTTTAATGGATTTTAAAATAATCTAAAATAAATTAAATAAATATAAAATATACACAAAATATCTATTTTGGGTGAGGGGGTTTATAATCTACCCAATTTACAAGAATTTCGTCCTCAAAATTAAAAATAAGATATGTTTTGTTAAATCCTTCACATTCGTAAATAAGGTAAGTCAAACGAAATTTTATCAAAAATTTAACTGACAAAATCTATTGAAATCCATCGCAATCTCTTCAAAATTAAAATAACCACTGTTTAAATCAAAATTGAACTTATCGTAATCTCTTCTCGATTTTACATCATCAATATCCAAATTTAAGTCAAATATATATGCCATCTTCAAGATTTAAATAACTCACATCAAAATTTAAATTATGATTTTCAACTATCATAATCTCCTCTAGATTTTAAATAATAAACAACTCTAATGAAATCTTATTCCTATTTTCAACTTAAGAATTTCGTACTCTTCGAATTTTAAATTCAATTTTCATCTTCAATATTTCAAATAGGTGATCCAACAATCAAAAATTTAACTTTTAATTCAAATCATCAAATTGTAAAATTTTGAATTCAATCCATCAATGTTCATGTTTAAAATTCTGTTTTTATCCTCAAAATTTAAATCGTTGATTTAATCTCCAATATTCAAAATTTAAATCATGTGCTCAAAATTATAAATATTTGGTCCGCAATATCAAAATTTAAAATTTATTCTATAAGGCATTCTTATCTTTAAAGTTAAATCATTATCATCATAATCATCAAAAAAAAAATCTTAAAATTCATTAATTTAAATCTCTCAATCTTATCTTACTTGATCACGATCTAAAATTTCCCCTTTATATAAAATTTGGCTCCAATTAACAATGCAATTTCTACCCAACTTTTAATTTACTAATATTTTATAATCACAAGACTATAAAAAAAATTTCCTCAATCATTTAATTGTTCTTACTAATCCTCAAAATTTTAACACAAAATATCTCATATATGATATGCCCTTAATTACAAAGATAGTCATAAAGTAACGTGATTGTCCTATGGGGTATACCTAGTACTATCCATGTATCAAACTTATATCAAGCACGAGCGTTTGTCTTTCCGAAATAGGAAAAGACAAAAAATATCAATAAAGAGTTCAAGGAGGTGGTGATAGAATACAAGTACGGGATTCAAGGCAATTAAAGAATTCAAAAGGGAGTTGTCAAGGATATTATGGATTAAAATCTTATTTTTGGTAAATTCCTATTCGCATGCTCATATCAGTACAGTTATGTAATCGATACAATATGCTCTGACCTGTCTAGAGGGCAAGTATATTTGTCTAACAAGCTAAGTCAACTATATCTCAATCCACGTAAAGTAGTCATGCGAAGAGCGAACCAAGCGCACTAAGGTTAGCTAGACCATAATACACTGATTCTGATTTAGACAATGTATTAGTGTGGGCCCCTACTAACACATATTTCAGGCAAGCTCGATAAAAGGATAAGCTTGCAAAAGTAGGCTGTAATAACATGATAAGGCAAGATAGTCCAAAATATATACACGTGGGATTATGATAAAGGAAGGTACAAAATAATTCAAGTTCATCAAGAATCTAAGACTCGTCTGATGTTTGTGCCTCTACAATTGCCATACTAACTTCTTGTCTAAGTATCTAGTCGACCAAATGAGGGTATGGGCCTCTAAAGTTTTACAATCTGGATAAACACTATCTTCTTATGCTAGCATATTATTCAGGTGTCCTTCTATTATACTTCATTAATGGGTCAAAATAAATATGTGATACTAGGTTGTGAGGCATGCTACCCAACTTACAAGAATCAACTAATATTGTAACTTAAGAATGGAGAAGTTACTGGCTCTCAAGTGAGAGAGGATATAAACTGTATTGAGATATGTGGAACAGATTGCTTGATTTGAAACTAAAGGATAATCATAAAATCATAATCTAAATGAACAACTTAAACTTTCAAGTTCTAACTACTAAGCACAAAAATTTTAAAAATTCAAGATTAACAAACTATAATCCTACCAAACTATATATCTTAACATAAAAAAATTACTTGGAACAAGGGTAAGGTGGCACGATTGGAAAGATGAAGGAAACTTTTTTTGTCATCGCACAAATAGCGAGCGTTAAGGTTTTGGAGAAACAAGATATGAAAGTAAATAGAGAGACTTTTGATAATATCATGATTTCCTAAAAAAATATTGTATGCTAGTCTCTATGTTCGAGGTATAATCAAGGAAAATATTCTAATCATTCAATATATTTTAATTGGTAAAGATCTATGACAATTGATCTATGATGGAGGGAGAGATTAACTCAAGATGGAAAAATATATAGATAGTTGGATGAGATGGCACTGTCGGTGACTAATGAAGACTCAAGTATAACTCAACAATGATCATAGATTCTAGGGGATCTACTAAGTTAAAGGTAGGGTACCCTTGCTCCTACTAAGGTATTGGTTTATTCCTCTTAGTTTTCTAGGGTGTTGCTCTTCTAATATCAAGACAAGAATATAAATTTATAGTCCTCTTATATTATCTCACCATGGAGTTTAGGTTTATTCCTAATATTCGACCTTGGAGTTCTATTAGTTCCTCAATACTAGGGTCAAACAATATGGTCAAACTACTAACTAACCCTAGTAGTGTCTATACTACTCTCAAGTCATTGCTAAATATATCAAGGAATAATGGTCAATAAATTTACAGGTGTTGGATACTAGGGTTCATTAGGTATGGTAAACTTTTAGGAGCTGTCAATATTCTAATTTATTTTCTTAGTAGATATGTTATAATAATTATCTTCTAACAATAAGGATTCCTATATTCTGGCATGAGGCTATACTTAAGAAACTATTAGGGAAGTACATTAAATAGGAAGATGTGAGAAAATAAGGATACTGATGTCAAGAGAATTAAGCGAGTATAATTTTGAAGGTCAAGGAAGGTAGGGGAGTTCAAGAATTCGTAACAAAAATAAAGAGGGAAGTCAAATATGTGGATGAGATCCTATAGTCTACTCCTATTTGCAGGCTTGCTCAGTACAGTAAAATAATCGAGAAAATATACTCTTGACCTGCATGGGCCACCACTAAAAATATGTCATGCTCCAGTCCCAAAATATGTAGGACTAGAAATACGTAAGCATTTCAGCCGTATGTATATGGAAACTCCAATATATGAAGACCATACACATACGTACGCTGTTTAGGAATAATAATAATTCACAAGTGGTATATAACTTCATAAGTCACATGCAATACTAATCTCATCCACAAAACAAAATAGAAATATATAGCCAAATATGGCAACGTACCAAGAATGAAATAGTCCAGAAGAAACTAATAGTCGGGTGGAGATAAATCCACTACCAAATTAGGATATGAAAGACAACAAATTAAGTACATCATCTAGTGATCAAGAAGCTCGAAGGGAAGACCTCCTCGAAAGAGAAATAAGTAGAAAGTCTTAATCCATGCTCCTACAAATATTCATGATCTTCTATACCTGAAAAGGGTACCAGGTCCTCAGAGGGACATAACAAGTACACAATAAATTAACATGCATGAAAGTAAAGCAGTAAACAATAAGTAGAATATTAAACCACCTATGCGATATGCATATGAGATATCTCTAATGGAGCATGAGGGAAAAGAAATAGAAGAACAGTCATCCTACGAGGCATTCCGTAGAACTCGCGGGTTACACAGTTGTACCATTTTTACAGTACAGTAAGAAACATAAATTTCATACGCTCACTAGCAGATTCTCCTCTCCTAATGAACTATTTGAACCGTAAATGCGGTGCAGACATAATGCAATGACGTTAAATAATATCTAGAAAATTAAACCAATACCAACTACTAACACAAGACTCCAACTCTCGTACCGATGATCAGTCGACATGCTAGTACATGCACTCTCTCGCTCAGACAGTGAACCTGTTTAAAACAATGTCAGGTCAGAAGATACCACATATCTTTAAAAAATATTGGGTAAATCTGCTACTCTAAGATGCGTGCACACAACTAAATAAAAAAAACTACACATAATATAAAATTAATAATACAATCAAGCAAGGTGTACTTGTCTTCTAAGCCAAAATACGAGCACAACAATTCTGGTCCAGAGCTCTCCACAAGAACATCTCAAACACCTACCAATTAATTATTACACTAATTAGACTCTTATTCTTTTATTCAAATTAAGTTATTATGTAGTTAATACTCCTACGTTGGTTGCATATGCAAGTAACTTCACACCAAAACATTGCTAACCATTAACATTATAAAAAACTATTTTTAAATCATTAATTATTAAAACTATTAATTCTAGGATTTTATTAGAAAATAGGGATTTTAGTAATATGGTCATCTCCTATAAATTCTATGAGTCCAAAACTAAGTAGAAACCAAAACTAGGTCACAACGGGTTGCCTACTAGTAACCAAAAATTAATTTTTGACAAATAAGTAAATCTGGAATAATACTTAAAAATTCAGAATTAAAATATAATAATATAATTTTAAATACTAAAAATATGGATTTTTGGTCGGGGTTTAAGCCTAAAACTGTCGGGGTCAAGTTTTGTCAAAACTATGTCAACTTGCTACATAAAATACCTAGAATTCTAATTTTTATAAATAGAAATAAAATCTGAATATATATGATAAAATCAGTAATAAATACAATAAATATTATTTTTTATATATATAAAACTAATTAGGGTTTTACCATCTACAAGTTGATCCTATTAGGGTTGACAACCAAACTTTGCTAGTATACATGTCAAAGGATAGTACATCAATGATGTAGTTTAATTACTAACAAAATTATTTTTTATTTAATAATAAAAACATTATTTTATATTATAAAATTAAATATTTAATTTCTGAACAATTATATTTTAATAATAAAATATCAACATGCAACAATACTAATTTAATATGATCACGACATTGCAAGAATTGGTTTTGTGTCATCTAAGAGCAGTTTTTACGAAAAAATTAGGGTTTCACATGGATGAAGATTTCCTTATTTTTCATCTAACATATTTATGAGTTCTCACAAGAGTTTATAAATGGAAATAATAATTATTTAAAGAAAATTCCAAAACATATTAGATCGTGATTACGATAGAGCTTCTTCTTAAGACACGGACCTTTTGGAGTGCCAAACGTACTCCAAACTCCACGAAACTTGAGGAGACTCTATATGAATTTTAACAAATAAAGAATATAAAGTTTTAGGGTTTTTTTACCCTAGTAAATGTAGTCCTCTGCTCTGTGTCGGCACTATGTACAAGAGATATCGGTTTGCTGACTCAAAAATGATATCTTCCTTAAGAGCTCCTTGTTTAACCAGTAGATGACTGATCTAGGTGACTGGGCAAAAACTTTGTTCTCTAATTCTTGCATGCCTTAGTAATGAATCTAAATTTTATAATGTCTGTTGCTAAGAAGATTATTGTTTCCGTTGCCTGATTAATAGAACTGCATGCTTAGCTAGAACTTGAATGCTTGTCAATAGAGAACCTTGCTATGCTAATAAGAAGAGTAAAAGATTATTTGAATATGTTTTCAAATTTCTTATGCTTTAATAGAACCACATCGTTCTTGAACTTGTTCAGAGAGAGAGGGCGCCAGTCCGCCCAGAGATAGAAGATAAGAGATAGATGGTCTTCTTGTTCATTTCGTCTGTATCATAGAGTTTATCTAATAGTATTTTATGCATTCGCATCGGTCGAACAATGGCTATTAGTGAAGAGCTGAACCTTGGTCCCTGTTGCTAATGATAGTGTAGAGCAACCATGAGTCACAACTGTTAATAATATCAGATAAAAGAGTCATTGGTTAGCTGGATTACCGCTACTGATCCTGTGTTTCTCGGGGATCGAAAAGCATATAGATAGTTCATTTTTTTGCTTGATAGAAGGATAGTTCCTAGATAGTGCATTATCCCTAGAGTTCTTTGGGTATAGCTCATGAGACACGTTGCGCATACCCTGATAGTAGAATAATCGACTTGCCTTGTGTGCTTGAATGAATCAAATATGAACTCTGTTTTTAAAAGATATTTCCAAAAGAAGTAATATGACTCCATTCCTGTGTTGCATGTAACGAACATAGGTAAAACTAGAAACATCACTAGTAATGTAATATTATATCACATGGTTACTTAGTGTTGGTTTTAGTGAATGTTGCTTCTGTTCGTTGATTTTAGACTCAATAATACTTTCTCCAAAGTGTTGATCCACCAACAGTTTGCTTGTTCGCAGGTGCTGGATCGTCCGAGGAAGCGATAGGCGTGCCTCATCCCCAGGACCCGAAAATCTATTTTTGATGCCTTGAGCTGTATCGATTGCTTTGAGCTACTTTTGTATAGAGGAACATAATATATGGAGCGATGCCATTGTATTCATAGAACATCATGCCTTGTGATTTGCCATGTATACTTAGATGGATTATTGTTTGTAACACTGTCCCTCCGCTGCGTACTCGATCGATTCAATGTTAGCCACAACTTTAACGATGTTGCCTTGTGCGGGCGCAACCCCAGGCTCGCACGGCATCACGTTCCGATGGCAAACGATAATATACCCCCCGCGGGAGCATCGAGGTACAGGGGTTCGCGCCCGGCGGAGGCATCGTCGGGACCTTCGGGATCGAGGCATGACATAATGGTATTATAGCAACTCGATCCTCTGTCCTTACTCCTATTTTGTTGCTGCTTCTAGATGATGATTCTTTGTGCATTAATATCGTTATTGAATAGAGAATTCTATACAATAAGTGCATAGATATTCTTAAAGTTGTGCAAAAGTTTTCTAGATTTGATTTGTTGCTTGAGAGTTGTGCTTTCGTGCTTGTGGTTTGCTAGAGTTTTTGATTGAGGATGGTGAGAGATGAGGACTATCGCTGCTCTGGATATCGAAAGTTTCTCTTTAAAGTTTCAAGGACAAAACTTTTTATTGGTGGGTAAGTATGTAGTGCCCTGCTCTGTGTCGGCACTATGTACAGGAGATATCGGTTTGATGACTCAAAAATAATATCTTTCTTAAGAGCTCCTTATTGAACCAGGAGATGATTGATCTAGGTGAGTGGGCAAAAACTTCGTTCTCTGATTCTTGCACGCCTTAATAATGAATTTGAGTTTTATAATGCCTATTGCTAAGAAGATTTTTTTTTCCGTTGCCTAATTAATAGAACTGCATGCTTAGCTAAAACTTGAATGCTTGTCAATAGAGAACCTTACCATGATAATAAGAAGAGTAAGAGATTGCTTGAACATGTTTTCATATCGCTTGGATTTTGATAGAACCACATCGTGCTTAAACTTGTTCAGAGAGAGAGGGCGGCTAGTCCGCCCAGAGATAGAAGAGAAGAGATAGATGGTCTGCTTGTTCATTTCGTCTGCATCATAGAGTTTATCTGATAGTATTTTATGCATTCGCATCGGTCGAACAATGGATATTAGTGAAGAGCTGATCCTTGGTCTCGGCTGTTAATGATAGTGTAGAGCAACCATGAGTCACAGCTGCTAATAGCATTTAAAAAAAGAGTCATTGGTTAGTTGGATTACCGCTACTGATCCTGAGTTTCTCGGGGACCAAAAAGCATATAGATAGCTAATCTTGTTTGCTTTATATAAGAATAGTTCCTAGATGGTGCATTGTCCTTAGAGTTCTTTGGGTATAGCTCACGAGATACAATGCCACACCTTGATAGTAGAATAATTGGCTTGCCTTGTGTGCTTGAATAAATCAAACATGAACTCTGTTTCAAAAGATGTTTCAAAAAAAAGTAATATGACTTTGTTCCTGTGCTGCATATAACGAACACAGGTAAAACTAGAAAGATCACTAGTAATGTAAAATTTTATCATATGATTGCTTAGTGTTGGTTTTAGTGAATGTTGCTTCTGTTTGTTGATTTTAGACTCACTAATACTTTCTCCAAAGTGATAACCTACTAACAATTTGCTTGTTCGTAGGTACTGGATCATCCGAGGATGCGATTGGCGTGCCTTATCCCAAGGAACCGTAAATCTGGTTTCGATGGCTTGAGCCGTATCGATTGCTTTGAGCTGCTTTTGTATAGAGGGACATAATGTATAGAGCGATGCCATTATATTCAGAGAACCTCGTGCCTTATGATTTACCCCATATACTCAGATGGATTATTGTTTGCAACAATGTCCCTCCGCTGCGTACTCGATCGATTCGATATTAGCCACAACTTTAAGGATATTGGCTTGTACGAGTGCAACCCCAGATGTAATCCCCCTGATTTTTCAAGAAATTTTAATTTGGATTTTTCATAATTTTCTAGAATTTTTCGGGATTTTTATGAAATTAAAACCTAGGTTTTTGATAATTAAATGATTTTTAATTGCTGTTAATTAATATTAAAATATTATGGAAATAATATTTTATGGTGTAAAATGGAAAACCGGACATAGGGTAATTTTTCGTGAATTTATTGGACTCCGGAAACCCATTTAAAGCCCTAAAATCTATTTATAAATTAAACCAATTTAAACCTAGACACAAACCGGGTTTATTTCAAATAAACCGAATTAAACCAAACCAAACCCAACTTGGACCAAACCGGGCCAAACCCAGCATAGCGGGTCCGGTCGGGTCGGATCTGAGACAAACCCGACCCGGACCCAAACCCACCGTAACCCAAATCCCAAACCGGGTCGGAAACACTGTTCCGACCCGGCGGTGCGACATATAAATACTCCTCGTACTCTGCGTAGCCGCAGCCGCCTTCCTCGACATTCGTGCCCTAGCGCAGCGCCGCCTTCTCCAGATCCCGGCCGCCCTCGACGAAACCCTATCTCCGCCTGGAGCACCACCCAGCAGCCCCTCCGACGATCCCCCTCCGCTGCCGACCCTCTGCCCTAGCCTCCTGGACTCGCCTCCTTCTCTCCTCTCCTCCACCGCAGACCATCCCCGCAGGCTTCGCCCTCCGGCGTCGTCTCCTCCCTCGGCCCAGTCACCCCGTCCACCCCAGACGACCGTCTCCCTCTTCCTCCGCCCTAGCCATCCTCGTCCACCCCCGACTGCCTCGCCATCCCCGCCTGGAACACCACCACCACCTCACCCTTGACCTCGCCTCCGTCCCCCTCTCCCCGCCGTCTCACCACCGTCGTCTCCCCTCTCCCTTCTCCTCCTCCCCAGGAGCTCCGCCGCCGACCCGAAGCCTCCAGCGCTGCCCTAGCCGCGGCCCCGACTCCACCTTCCGTCCTCTTCCTCCTTCCCATCTCCCTTCCTCCTCCGTCCCCACGATCGACTCTGCAGCAGCCGACCACTTCCCTCCGTCTCTCCCCACTACCAGCAACGTTCTCCACCCGATCACGACCCCGACCCCGACGAACTCCCACAAAGCCGGCAATCCCCTCGCCGTCCTCCTCCCGAGCCACTCCCAGGCCGCACCGAGCCCAGTCACCCTCCGACGAGTCCCCGGCAGCACTTGATTTCTAAACCTAACCCTAGGACGAGCACCAGTAGACACGGACACAGCAACAGTACCGGACACGGACGCAGGACATGAAGGAGACCCTCGGACACGAGAATTTCAAACTACACGGAACCCAGTTCAGGTACCCGTTTCTCTCTCCTCGTAATTCCGTTTTCGATTCTGTCAGTTGCGTCGCATAGGATGTATGACCCTCTCGGTGCCCGTGCAACCCGCTCGGTGCATCGCGTCCTGTGGTGATTGCAAACCGCGATCCAAAAACAGGAAAAACAACACCCTGTTTTATCCCGGAACTGAGTGCGCCCCGCCAAACAGGACGACTTGGTAGTATGCGGTCTTTACCGAAGGTGCGCATCGTCGATACGGACGTGTAGGATTTTACGGAAGTTGATTTGGATGTGCGTGCACATCGGAATCAACGCGTATCCGCTGACACAGTCCCGTATCCGCCCTTTCTGGCATGTGCCCTAACTTTGTGTACACACGTTGGATCGAAACAAAACTTGCGCCATCGGACTCGTAGCGATACGCTGGTCCTGTGACCCAAGTTTGGTTCGATTCTGAGAACGTTGACAGAATCGCGTATCGTAGGCCCCACAGGCTCCACTTGACAGGCGATTTTGTGATCGGCTCATCCGAATCCAATTCTGGAAGTTCCGTTGGGTTCGTATCATCGTTTCTGACTTGTTGACACTAAGTTTGACGAATTTGGAGACCTTTGACCCTGACACATTTTTTGGTGCAAAGTGGCCCGCATGTGAACCCCGCTTTGGCCCGAAAATATCATTTTTGCCCCTGTATCCAAATTGGACTTAAGGACAAGCGTTTCTAGCTATTTGATATTTTCTGAATCTAATGGTGATATCTATTTCAGCAACCGGAGTGGTACCAGCAGATCACACTGAGACCAGATCTACAGTTGGAGCCAGGACCACAGGCAAGTGTACCTTGCCAAACTTTGCAGTCTTGTTATATATTTTCCTTGATTCTTTTACATTGTTGTGCATGCTTAACCTAGGACCGTGTAACGTACTTAGCGTCCGATTATAGTCGGGTGCCAACACTGTACGCGGTGTTGTGTATTGTCATCTAGAGATGGACATTCGTGACCCTTTACATTCTCGTACTTGTCTTACCAAGTACATTATACCCAGGATACTTGACACTGTTCATGAGACAGAATCTTCCTGAGATATTCATGATGATTCTGTATAGGACACAGGTTTATGACATATACAGTTTACATGCTTAGATTATATCCTGACTTATTGCATTAGTATTGATCATGTGTGTCATGGACATGAGACGTGAGATTTCATTGGGTGGGGAGAGTATTACCATATCAAAGGCTGATTATATTATATATATTGTAATCTGGATGTGTCTTAGTCTCTAACACAGAGCTATGGCACCAGTTCTGGCCCTTCGAGAAAATACTGCTATGGGTTTCTCCGACACTGAACCTGTAGTAGCCTCAGCCCGAGTATGACTAAAACTCTCAACTTGCATATCACTTAGCTGGTTATATATTTACCCTATTATTCATTTATTGCTGCACTACATATATTTTGGCTTGTATTTTCTGTACCTTGCTGTCCCCTGAGGACCTGGATCCGGACTGTGTCCCCAGGTATAGCTGACGAGATCTATCCCGAGGTATACGGGACCGAAGCACTAGCATTAGCAGGAGCAGGTGCCTACATTGGAACAGAACCAGGATCTGAGGACGAGATTGTACCAGAGGACTTCTCTTGAGTATTGGCTTGAGATACTCATTTATTTCAGTTTATAGTTATTTTATTTCCAGTCTATTTCATTGATGTACCAGACTTGTACTCGGATTGTTCTCCGAGACACTTTTATTCAGTTTTGTTAGTTTATTTTATTTACATTATTCTGGCATTGGATCTGTGTTTATCTGTTATGGATGAGATTAGTATAGACTGTGACTTATATCATTGTACCTACTTATTGTTATATTACAGCTTAAGTATGCCCCGATGGATCCATTAAATTGGGTTTGTCCATCGGTGTGTGCTGCTGGCCATTATCACGCGTCCGGTCCCTCGGTATTTTGGGACTGGGGCGTGACATGGTTTTTGTGGTGGCCCATGCAGGTCAACGACTAAATTGTTCGGTTTTAATTTAGGGACCCAGCAAGCCTGCAATAAGAATAGGATAAGATTTTAATGATCTCATCCACTTGCTTGAAAACGTTCTTGATATCTATATTGTATTCGAATTAAATTTTCTTGCATCTTGCCTTGATTCCTGTGCGCCTCTTATAGTTTATTTTTGATGCAGAGTAATGGATTCAAGAGCAAACGACAAAACTCCAGCAAACACACCAATAGGTGCGGTAGCCACCTACGGAGAAGATGAAGTGGCACCATTGAATGAAGATCCCTCGACTCACCAAGGCAGCCAAGCAGATCAGCAGGCTTCTAGATTTCGGCGTGACGACATCCCACCGCCTCCGCAGTTCGTTCCACCAATGCCTGTATTCCCACCAGGACAGCCTATGGACGGGCTGCAGATGTTCCAAATGATCTACGCAATGATGCAAGCCCAACAACGAATTTTTTAAGAAGCTCAGCGTCGCGAAGCGGATTACTTGAGGAACAACATAGTAAATGCACTGGATCAGGCCAACCTACCAACTCGACGGCAACCGACGGGCTCTATCACCGACTTCCGCCAGCTGAAGCCCCATACCTTCTCCGGCAAAGAGGAACCTACAAAACTTTATGACTGGCTTACCAAAATACAACATCAATTAGAAGCAGTAGAGCTACCAAAGGAACGTTGGATGACTGCCGTCAGAATGCAATTGACAGATAATGCACATCACTGGTGGCTATCCGAGGAGACCCGGCTCGGACCAGACCGAGTCACCTGGGAGGAGTTCTCCAGACTCTTTCAGGAAATGTACATTCCAGCTACCGCTCGATCAGAACTCAGAGATAAGTTCAACCGCCTTATCCAAGGCAATATGACAGTGGAAGAGTACAACGCGAAATTTATTCGTCTGAGTCGCTTCGTCCCTAACTTGATTTCGACAGAAGAAGAGAAGGCCGAGAAGTTCTTCGATGGACTAAACTTCGAGCTACAGAAACTAATTGGATCCATTGCGCCCACATCTTACTCGGACGTCCTTGCGGCAGCCCGACGCATGGAGCGCGTCACCAGAAGAGAGACCAGTCTGAAGCGGCCTTCCACATCAGTAACAACCAGAGCACCACAAGAAGAAGCTGCAAAGAGACCTCACCTATAGCAACAACAGAACGCATCTACACCACAAGTAATAGTCCTCTTTACTTGTCACTACTGTAGCAAAGTAGGCCATCTCGCCAGGGAATGCCGACGCAGGTTAGGACTATGCTTAGGTTGCGGATCCAGACAGCATGCAGTGAGGGACTGCCCTGAGCGTAGAGAAGGAGCACCAAGGGCAAACCAACAAGCTCTACCAGCACCAGGAGAATATCAACCAAGGCCACCTTTGGCACCTCGACCAGCACCCTTCCAGCAGGCCCAGCAACAGCAGAGGGCACCCCCTCAAGGACGCGGACAAGCTTTTGCGATGACTTTGGAGGATGCGCAAATTTATGGAGTAGCAAATGCGCGTAAGTTTTTATAATTATCTGCTTCTAGATTTGCTTTAGTTTTTGCATATTGGTTCGTGACCCTAGCCTTAACCAAGTAATGTTGAACTTGCTAATAACCTAGTATGTTTTGATAACCTAAGATGTTTTTATAGTTGATAACCTAGAATATTTTATAATTGATAACCTAGTGATAACCTAGTTTTCTAAATTGTAGCCTTCTAGATTTCCTTCACCCGAAAAATTGTATAACTTTTAATGCTTAGAGAAATAATTTTTCCTATGTATTATTCTTACACTCTCATCCTTGAATCTCCTTGATCGTGATGTGCTTCAAACAATATTTGCAATCGTGTCATCTCTGTTGACCGGTTATTCTTTTGATTGCGAGGACACAATCCTCTTAAGGGGGGTAGATTGTAATCCCCCTGATTTTTCAAGAAATTTTAATTTGGATTTTTCATAATTTTCTGGAATTTTTTGGGATTTTTCTGAAATTAAAACCTAGGTTTTTGATAATTAAATTATTTTTAATTGCTGTTAATTAATATTAAAATATTATGGAAATAATATTTTATGGTGTAAAATGGAAAACCGGACATAGGATAATTTTCCGTGAATTTATTGGACTCCGAAAACCCATTTAAAGCCCTAAAAACTATTTATAAATTAAACCAATTTAAACCTAGACACAAACCGGGTTTATTTCAAATAAACCGAATTAAACCAAACTAAACCCAACTTGGACCAAACCGGGCCAAACCCAGCATAGCGGGTCGGGTCGGGTCGGATCTGAGATAAACCCGACCCGGACCCAAACCCACCGTAACCCAAATCCCAAACCGAGTCGAAAACACTGTTCCGACCCGGCGGCACGACATATAAATACTTCTCGTACTCTGCGTAGCCGCAGCCGCCTTCCTCGACATTCGTGCCCTAGCGCAGCACCACCTTCTCCAGATCCCGGCCTCCCTCGACGAAACCCTAGCTCCGCCTGGAGCACCACCCAGCAGCCCCTCCGACGATCCCCCTCCGCTGCCGACCCTCTGCCCTAGCCTCCTGGACTCGCCTCCTTCTCTCCTATCCTCCACCACAGACCATCCCCGCCGGCTTCGCCCTCCGGCGTCGTCTCCTCCCACTGCCCAGTAACCCTGTCCACCCCCGACGACCGTCTCCCTCTTCCTCCGCCCTAGCCATCCTCTTCCACCCCCGACTGCCTCGCCATCCCCGCCTGGAACACCACCACCACCTCACCCTTGACCTCGCCTCCGTCCCCCTCTCCCCGCCGTCTCACCACCGTCGTCTCCCCTCTCCCTTCTCCTCCTCCCCAGGAGCTCCACCGCCGACCAGAAGCCTCCAGCGCTGCCCTAGCCGCGGCCCCGACTCAACCTTCCCTCATCTTCCTCCTTCCCATCTCCCTTCCTCCTCCGCCCCCACGATCGACTCCGCAGCAGCCGACCACCTCCCTCCGTCTCTCCCCGCGGCCAGCAACGTTCTCCACCCGATCACGACCCCGACGAACTCCCACAAAGCCGGCAATCCCCTCGCCGTCCTCCTCCCGAGCCACTCCCAGGCCGCACCGAGCCCAGTCACCCTCCGACGAGTCCCCGGCAGCACTTGATTTCTAAACCTAACCCTAGGATGAGCACCAGTGGACATGGACACAAAAAGTACCAGACACGGACGCAGGACACGAAGGAGACCCTCGGACACGAGAATTTCAAACTACACGGAGCCCTGTTCAGGTACCCGTTTCTCTCTCCTCGTAATTACGTTTTCGATTCCGTCAGTTGCGTCGCGTAGGCTGTATGACCCTCTCGGTGCCCGTGCAGCCCGCTCGGTGCATCGCGTCCTGTGGTGATCGCAAACCGCGATCCGAAAACAGGAAAAACAATGCCCTGTTTCACCCCAGAACTGAGTGCGCCCCGCCAAACGGGACGACTTGGTCGCACGCGGTCTTTACCGAAGGTGCGCATCGTCGATACGGACGTGTGAAATTTCACAAAAGTTGATTTGGATGTACGTGCACACCGAAATCAACGCGTATCCACGGACACCGTCCCGTATCCACCCTTTCTGGAACGCGCCCTAACTTTGTGTACACATATTGGATCGAAACGAAACTTGTGCCATCGGACTCGTAGCGATACGCTGGTCCTGTGACCCAAGTTTGGTTCGATTCTGAGAACGTTGACAGAATCGCGTATCGTGGGCCCTATAGGCACCACTTGACAGGCGATTTTGTGATCGGCTCACGGAATCCAATTCTGGAAGTTCCATTGGGTTCGTATCATCGTTTCTGACTTGTTGACACTAAGTTTGGCAAATTTGGAGACCTTTGACCCTGACACGTTTTTCGGTGCAAAGTGGCCCGCATGTGGACCCTGCTTTGGCCCGGAAATGTCATTTTTGCCCCTGTGTCCAAATTGGACTTAAGGACAGGCATTTCTAGCTATTTGATATTTTCTGAATCTAATGGTGATATTTATTTCAGCAACCAGAGTGGTACCAGCAGATCACACTGAGACCAGATCTACAGTTGGAGCCAGGACCACAGGCAAGTGTACCTTGCCAAACTTTACAATCTTGTTACATATTTTTTTTTATTCTTATACATTATTGTGCATGCTTAACCTAGGACCGTGTGACGTACTTAGCATCCGATTATAGTCGGGTGCCAACACTGTACGCGGTGTTGTGTATTGTCATCTAGAGATGGACATTCGTGACCCTTTACATTCTCGTACTTGTCTTACCAAGTACATTATACCCAGGACACTTGATACTGTTCATGAGACAGAATCTTCCTGAGATATTCATGGTGATTCTGTATAGGACACAGGTTTATGACATATACAGTTTACATGCTTAGATTATATCCTGACTTGTTGCATTAGTATTGATCCTGCGTGTCATGGACATGAGACGTGAGATTTCATTGGGTGGGGAGAGTATTACCATATCAAAGGCTGATTATATTATATATATTGTAATCTGGATGTGTCTTAGTCTCTGACACAAAGCTATGGCACCAGTTCTGGCCCTTCGAGAAAATACTGCTATGGGTTTCTCCGACACTGATCCTGTAGTAGCCTCAGCCCGAGTATGACTAAAACTCTCAACTTGCATATCACTTAGCTGGTTATATATTTACCCTATTGTTTATTTATTGCTGCACTACATATATTTTGGCTTGTATTTTCTGTACCTTGCTGTCCCCTGAGGACCTGGATCCGGACTGTGTCCCCAAGTATAGCTGACGAGATCTATCCCAAGGTATACGGGACCGAAGCACTAGCATTAGCAGGAGCAGGTGCCTACATTGGAGCAGAACCCGGATCTGAGGATGAGATTGTACCAGAGGACTTCTCTTGAGTATTGGCTTGAGATACTCATTTATTTCAGTTTATAGTTATTTCATTTCCAGTCTATTTCATCGATGTACCAGACTTGTACTCGGATTGTTCTCCTAGACACTTTTATTCAGTTTTGTTAGTTTATTTTATTTACATTATTCTGGCATTGGATCTGTGTTTATCTGTTGTGGATGAGATTAGTATAGACTGTGACTTATATCATTGTACCTACTTATTGTTATATTACAGCTTAAGTATGCCCCGGTGGATCCATTAAATTGGGTTTGTCCATCGGTGTGTGCTGTTGGCCATTATCACGCGTCCGGTCCCTCGGTATTTTGGGACTGGGGCGTGACATGGTTTTTGTGGTGGCCCATGCAGGTCAACGACTAAATTGTTCGGTTTCAACTTAGGGACCGAGCAAGCCTGCAATAAGAATAGGATAAGTTTTTAATGATCTCATCCACTTGCTTGAAAACGTTCTTGATATCTATATTAATTCAAATTAAATTTTCTTGCATCTTGCCTTGATTTCTGTGCGCCTCTTATAGTTTATTTTTGATGCAGAGGAATGGATTCAAGAGCAAACGACAAAACTCCAACAAACACACCAACAGGTGCGGTAGCCACCTACGGAGAAGATGAAGTGGCACCATTGAGTGGAGATCCCTCGACTCACCAAGGCAGCCAAGTAGATCAGCAGGCTTCTAGATTTCGACGTGACGACATCCCACCGCCTCCGCAGTTCATTCCACCAATGCCTGTATTCCCACCAGGACAGCCTATGGACGGGCAGCAGATGTTCCAAATGATCTACGCAATGATGCAAGCCCAACAACGAATTTTTCAAGAAGCTCAGCGTCGCGAAGCGGATTACTTGAGGAACAACATAGTAAATGTACTAGATCAGGCCAACCTACCAACTCGACGGCAACCGACGGGCTCTATCACCGACTTCCGCCAGCTGAAGCCCCGTACCTTCTCCGGCAAAGAGGAACCTATAGAAGTTCATGAGTGGCTTACCAACATACGACATCAATTAGAAGCAGCAGAGCTACCAAAGGAACGTTGGATGACTGCCGTCAGAATGCAATTGACAGATAATGCACATCACTGGTGGCTATCCGAGGAGACCCGGCTCGGACCAGACCGAGTCACCTGGGAGGAGTTCTCCAGACTCTTTCAGGAAATGTACATTCCAGCTACCGCTCGATCAGAACTCAGAGATAAGTTTAACCGCCTTATCCAAGGCAATATGACAGTGGAAGAGTACAACGCAAAATTTATTCGTCTGAGTCGCTTCGCCCCTACCTTGATTCCGACAGAAGAAGAGAAGGCCAAGAAGTTCTTCGATGGACTAAACTTTGATGTACAAAAACTAATTGGATCCATTGCGCCCACATCTTACTCGGATATCCTTGCGGTAGCCCGACGCATGGAGCGCGTCACCAGAAGAGAGACCAGTCTGAAGCGGCCTTCCACATCAGTAATAACTAGAGCACCACAAGAAGAAGCTGCAAAGAGACCTCACCTACAGCAACAGCAGAACGCATCTACACCACAAGTAATAGTCCTCTCTACTTGTCACTATTGTGGCAAAGTAGGCCATCTCGCCAGGGAATGCCGACGCAGGTTAGGACTATGCTTAGGTTGCGGATCCAGACAGCATGCAATGAGGGACTGCCCTTAGCGTAGAGAAGGAGCACCAAGGGCAAACCAACAAGCTCTACCAGTACCAGGAGAATATCAACCAAGGCCACCTTTGGCACCTCGACCAGCACCCTTCCAGCAGGCCCAGCAACAGCAGAGGGCACCCCCTCAAGGACGCGGACAAGCTTTTGCGATGACTTTGGAGGATGCGCAAATTCATGGAGTAGCTAATGCGCGTAAGTTTTTATAATTATCTGCTTCTAGATTTGCTTTAGTTTTTGCATATTGGTTCGTGACCCTAGCCTTAACCTAGTAATGTTGAACATGCTAATAACCTAGTATGTTTTGATAACCTAGAATGTTTTTATAGTTGATAACCTAGAATACTTTTATAGTTGATAACCTAGAATGTTTTATAATTGATAACCTAGTGATAACCTAGTTTTCTAAATTGTAGCCTTCTAGATTTCCTTCACCCAGAAAATTGCATAACTTTTAATGCTTAGGGAAATAATTTTTCCTATGTATTATTCTTACACTCTCATCCTTGAATCTCCTTGATCGTGATGTGCTTCAAACAATATTTGCAATCGTGTCATCTCTGTTGACCGGTTATTCTTTTAATTGTGAGGACACAATCCTCTTAAGGGGGGTAGATTGTAATCCTCCTGATTTTTCAAGAAATTTTAATTTGGATTTTTTATAATTTTCTAGAATTTTTCAGGATTTTTCTGAAATTAAAACCTAGGTTTTTGATAATTAAATGATTTTTAATTGCTGTTAATTAATATTTAAATATTATGGAAATTATATTTTATGGTGTAAAATAGAAAACGGGACATAGGGTAATTTTCCATGAATTTATTGGATTCCGAAAACCCATTTAAAGCCCTAAAAACTATTTATAAATTAAACCAATTTAAACCTAGACACAAACCGGGTTTATTTCAAATAAACCGAATTAAACCAAACCAAACCAAACGCCCTTTCGATCAACTTCAAGCAAGCGCCCGCTTCAACCACTTGGACCAAACCGGGCCAAACCCAGCATAGCGGGTTGGGTCGGGTCGGATTTGAGACAAACCCGACCCGGACCCAAACCCACCGTAACCCAAATCCCAAACCGGGTCGGAAACACTGTTCCGACCCGGCGGCACGACATATAAATACTCCTCGTACTCCGCGTAGCCGCAGCCGCCTTCCTCGACATTCGTGCCCTAGCGCAGTGCCGCCTTCTCCAGATCCCGGCCGCCCTCGACGAAACCCTAGCTCCGCCTGGAGCACCACCCAGCAGCCCCTCCGACGATCCCCCTCCGCTGCCGACCCTCTGCCCTAGCCTCCTGGACTCGCCTCCTTCTCTCCTCTCCTCCACCGCAGACCATCCCCGCCGGCTTCGCCCTCCGGCGTCGTCTCCTCCCTCGGCCCAATCACCCCGTCCACCCCCGACGACCGTCTCCATCTTCCTCCGCCCTAGCCATCCTCTTCCACCCCGACTGCCTCGCCATCCCCGCCTGGAACACCACCACCACCTCACCCTTGACCTCGCCTCCGTCCCCCTCTCCCCGCCGTCTCACCACCGCCGTCTCCCCTCTCCCTTCTCCTCCTCCCCAGGAGCTCCGACGCCGACCCGAAGCCTCCAGCGCTGCCCTAGCCGCGGCCCCGACTCCACCTTCCCTCCTCTTCCTCCTTCCCATCTCCCTTCCTCCTCCGCCCCTACGATCGACTCCGCAGCAGCCGACCACCTCCCTCCGTCTCTCCCCGCGGCCAGCAACGTTCTCCACCCGATCACGACCCCGATGAACTCCCACAAAGCCGGCAATCCCCTCGCCGTCATCCTCCCGAGCCACTCCCAGGCCGCACCGAGCCCAGTCACCCTCCGACGAGTCCCCGGCAGCACTTGATTTCTAAATCTAATCCTAGGACGAGCACAAGTGGACACGAACACAGCAACAGTACCGGACACGGACGTAGGACACAAAGGTGACCTTCGGACACGAGAATTTCAGACTACACGGAGCCCTGTTCAGGTATCCATTTCTCTCTCCTCGTAATTCCGTTCTAGATTCCGTCAGTTGCGTCGCGTAGGCTGTATGACCCTCTCGGTGCCCGTGTAACCCGCTCGGTGCATCGCGTCCTGTGGTGATCGCAAACCGCAATCCAAAAACAGGAAAAATAACGCCCTGTTTTACCCCAGAACTGAGTGCGCCCCGCCAAACGGGACGACTTGGTCGCATGCGGTCTTTAATGAAGCATGCGCATCGTCGATACGGACGTGTGAGATTTTACGAAAGTTGATTTGGATGTGCGTGCACACCGGAATCAAAGCGTATCCGCGGACACCGTCCCGTATCTGCCCTTTCTGGAACGCGCCCTAACTTTGTGTACACACGTCGGATCGAAATAAAACTTGCGCCATCGGACTCATAGCAATACGCTGGTCCTGTAACCCAAGTTTGGTTCGATTCTGAGAACGTTGACAGAATCGCATATCGTGGGCCCCACAGGCTCCACTTGACGGACGATTTTGTGATCGGTTCATCGGAATCCAATTCTGGTAGTTTCATTGGGTTCGTGTCATCGTTCCTGACTTGTTGACACTAAGTTTAGCGAATTTGGAGACCTTTGACCCTGACACATTTTTCGGTGCAAAGTGGCCCGCATGTGGACACCGCTTTGGCCCGGAAATGTCATTTTTGCCCCTGTGTCCAAATTGGACTTTAGGACAGGCATTTCTAGCTATTTGATATTTTTTGAATCTAATGGTGATGTTTATTTCATCAACCGGAGTGGTACCAGCAGATCACACTGAGACCAGATCTACAGTTGGAGCCAGGACCATAGGCAAGTGTACCTTGCCAAACTTTGCAGTCTTGTTACATATTTTCTTTGATTCTTTTACATTGCTGTGCATGCTTAACCTAGGACCGTGTGAGGTACTTAGCGTCCAATTATAGTCGGGTGCCAAAACTGTACGCGGTGTTGTGTATTGTCATCTAGAGATGGACATTCGTGACCCTTTACATTCTCGTACTTGTCTTACCAAGTACATTATACCCAGGACACTTGACACTGTTCATGAGACAGAATCTTCCTGAGATATTCATGGTAATTCTGTATAGGACACAGGTTTATGACATATACAGTTTACATGCTTAGATTATATCCTGACTTGTTGCATTAGTATTGATCCTGCGTGTCATGGACATGAGACATGAGATTTCATTGGGTGGAGAGAGTATTACCATATCAAAGGCTGATTATATTATATATATTGTAATCTAGATGTGTCTTAGTCTCTGACACAGAACTATGGTACCAGTTCTGGCCCTTCGAGAAAATACTGCTATGGGTTTCTCCGACACTGATCCTGTAGTAGCCTCAGCCCGAGTATGACTAAAACTCTCAACTTGCATATCACTTAGCTGGTTATATATTTACCCTATTATTCATTTATTGCTGCACTGCATATATTTTGGCTTGTATTTTCTGTACCTTGCTGTCCCCTGAAGACCTGGATCCGGACTGTGTCCCCAGGTATAGCTGACGAGATCTATCCCGAGGTATACTGGACCGGAGCACTAGCATTAGCAGGAGCAGGTGCCTACATTGGAGCAGAGCCAGGATCTGAGAACGAGATTGTACTAGAGAACTTCTCTTGAGTATTGGCTTGAGATACTCATTTATTTCAATTTATAGTTATTTCATTTCCAGTCTATTTCATTGATGTACCAGACTTGTACTCAGATTGTTCTCCGAGACACTTTTATTCAGTTTTGTTAGTTTATTTTATTTACATTATTCTGGCATTGGATCTGTGTTTATCTGTTATGGATGAGATTACTATAGACTGTGACTTATATCATTGTACCTACTTATTATTATATTACAGCTTAAGTATGCCCCGATGGATCCATTAAATTCGGTTTGTCCATCGGTGTGTGTTGCTGGCCATTATCACGCGTCTGGTCCCTCGGTATTTTGGGACTGGGGCGTGACACCAGACTCGCACGGTATCTCGTCCCGATGGCAAACATTAATACACGCTCCATGGGAGCGTCGAGGCGTGTTGATTCATGCTCGAAAAGAGCATCGTCGGGACCTTCGGGATCAGGATATGATAGTAAATAGCCCAGATCTGTTGTAGTAGCAGCTGACCTCAAGGGGTATTTTTGGTCGGCCTAAGGGGTTCGACCAAGGGATTTGGGTGGTCGGCCTTGAGGAAAAAGATGGAGGAAAGTAAGGAGATAAAAAATAGAGAAGCGAGGGAGGGAGAGAGGCTTCATGGTCGTGGGTTTGAGAGAGGGGGAGGTCGGCTATTAGGTTTAAGTATTGGGGGGTTGATAAATATAAGTAGTTTAAATAGGTGCGTGGTTAGGATTTGATTTAGTATTTTCATCTATGGATATAATTTAAAAAGGCTAAAATAGGATTAGATGATGCTCTAGAATGTTTAAATTAGATTTTAAAATATTTATTTTAGATTTAAATTGATATGCAACAAAATTGCATAGGGGGCTTTCCTAATTTGGAAACTACATATTTAATTAAGATCCTAATTTATAGGAGAATAAATTAAAGATTTGATTCATAAATTTAAATAGGTAGATGCTACCAAAAATGGATAGATAGAATATTTATATTAGAGGATTTCCAAATATGGAAACATTAGAATTGGATTGGCTCTAAAAGTGGATAAGTTGCAAATGTGGACTCTATCTCAAGAAGGTTTCAAATTCTATCTTCCTAAAATAAATTTTATATATATATATATATATATATATATATATATATATATATATATATATATATATATATATATATATATAATTACTCTATTTTAAGCCACTAGTGGCCAATAAATTAATTCATGGCTTTGGGTTGGGTATTTTGATTGAAAAATAACCATAAATAAATTATATATATAAAAATCTCTAAATATTAAATACAAGAAACTACGGTTGTTACACTAGTACTATACTAATTTTGAATGGTTGAATTTTATGTCACGGAAAGATCCTACAAGTAGTGTCTTCCGTGTAGGCTACTTCTTACGAAGGACGTTGTAGATTTTGGTATCTTTCTATTTCATTAATATCCAAACTAAGGTGAAGTATCCTAATAAAATAATTAGGTTTTAATTGGTTTTAAAATATTCTAAAATAAATAAAATAAATTTAAAATACTTACAAAATACCTATTTTGGGTGAGGGGGATTACAGTCTTCCCAGGGTCGATTCCTGGAGGCTCTACTTTGTCGCACGGTCTATCTCTGGCAGCGGTGGTCTCTGCAGCCCCCTCTTCCTTGGTTGTACTGGGGGTTTGCCTTCTTCCCCCTCTCCTGGACGGTTCTTCTATCTCATTCCCTTTGAGGCTCACTGGGGGTGTCGGGCGACTAGACACGACTCACCTAGGTCTCCTTCTGCTCCCATGGCCTCTTTTCAGGTCTCAGGCTCATTGGATCTAGGCATGAAGGGTGCTGATCCGGTGGTCGATGTTATTTTTGTGGTCACCTCTATGGCATGGAACATGGCTTGTGGCCCATCCCATCCACACATTAACTTTTTTCGATGGTGCCATCCGGCAAGCTATCGATGGATGCGTATCCTTTCAACGCTCCCCCTTTCTCAGCAGGCGCTTTCATCATATACGGTGAATCTTAGCATTCCCGTGACCCAATTATCGCCTGTAATGGATGCTTTCTCGCTGTCTTTCGACCAGGTTTTGCAGGGGCACCTGATGTTACACCCCAGTCCCGCAGGACTGAATGTTTTCTCTGGACGTGATGTCGCATGAGCCTAAGTTGCGCTCGCGCAAGACAAGTTCCAAAATGACCAATGAAATGCTAAGTCTCAGAGTCTCACAAATAGTCCCCAGGCAAAAAAAGTTAAATGACACGAAAATATAGAATGAAGAAATAAATGTCTTTATTGATATTGAACAAAGGTTACAACGGTGCTAGGACAAATATTACAATCGCTCAAGCTCTCTCTCTCTCTTTCTCTCTCTCTCTCTCTCTCTCTCGATATAATAAATCGTACAAAGTGGCTTACAACTTTGGAAATGATACAATAGACGATGTTTCAATACATTATGTCCTGTATATGTGCTTCAGCTTCGGTCGTAACGTTCCAAGATTCCAAATTGAACTCTATGCCTTAGCTCACACGTAAGGAACTCCATACCAAACGAGCTGCTCCCATACCCTGCAAGCAATCTGTCACTACCATATTTTCTAGAAAAGGGTATTTTAGTAATTTTATATTTAATTAAATATTGTGCATGGTAAATAATTATTTATTGTATTATTTAAATTATTGTTAGATATTAGTTATTTATTTTGGACTTGTGTTAGTGAACCTTACTAGTTTAGTTAGACTCATGGACCAACATAAATTAATTGTTAGAAATTAGCCCAATTAGAAGGCCCATTGTTAAGGAGATGGATTAAATTAATTAAACCATTAGACTAGAAGCTTTCCTCCTTAATTATTTCTTCAGGAGAGGCCCCAAGGGATATATTGGACAATTTATAGTAACTTGAGGGAGGGGAAAGGGGCTTGCCTATAATAAAGAGGGGGGGGGGGAATTCCCTCTCCTCTTTTTATTTCAAAACTAGATCTAGAATTTTTCTCAACCAAATTCTTTCATTCCTACTTTATTTCCCTAACAAATTTCATTCCAATTCCTTTCTAAATCACCATTGGAGACTAGTGGAGCAAGGATCTAGAAGGAGGAAGCTAGGACCTACATAGAGGAGCAAAGATCTACAAGTTGGAAGCAATTTTATCACATTTGGAGGTTGCATTGGGAATCCATCTCCCAATAAGTACAATTTAGTTTTTTTCCTTAATTTAGGTTCTAAATATGAGATTTAACCATGGAAAATTAACCCATATGCATAGGCTACCCATAGGATTTGGTTTTGTGTTCGTAGGAGGCCTATTGAGAAAGTTATGGTACTTTTTGTGTCAATTTTGGGGGAATTCCGAGATTGACAATTGTTTAGTGTGTCAATTGGTCCTATTGATCAATTTGGCATGTGCTTGTGTGTTTGGGGCTAGTGTCGTATCCATAATTGGGTACGTGTAGGTCATATCCCAACAATTTGATGATACGTGTTGATTTGGGGGTTTTCCTCCGACACGAGACTTTTTACATGTCATATTTTGACATGGACACGTAGATTTGTATTTGACTCTTCGTATTATTCATAAATAATATATGTGGCTTGTTCGTGTCCTTTGGGGTTCATTTGGATGTGTGGTGGACTCTTATCGTAAGCGTATCCTAGATCTAGTGGGATACGGGATGATATGTTCCATGTGTGTGCAATTTAATTATAGATCTAATTCTCTTTTGTTCTTATTTCTTGGAGAAGCATAATTATATGTATATATATATATATATATATATATGTATATATTGTTATGACAATATTTATGTATTATTGTGTCTTAGATCTATATATCTATTATATCTAGGTGTATATATTTTTATGTAGCTATTATTCTACATAGGTAAGAACTATATATATTGTAGCATGTATATATATATATATATATATATATATATATATATATATATATATATATATATATATATATTGTAGCATGTATATTGTGTGTGTATATATATATATATATATATATATATATATATATATATATATATACCTACTTATATGATATATGCATTCATTTTGTGTATAATTATATATACGTATACATATATGTGTTGTTATATATGTATATATTACTATGCATATGTATGCTATTGTCATATGTATTTAATTTGTACATATATATGTGGAGGTGTATGTATGTTATATATATGTTATAGAGTCATAGTGATATATATTATAGTTATATGTATTTTAGTATCTATTTATGGGTGTTATATATATATATATATATATATATATATATATATATATATATATATATATATATATTTATATAGGTTATATATATATGCATTGTATATATATATATAAGTGAGGGGGAGAACAGGAGCTTTAGCGATAGCAGGAACCGTCACAATAGCAACCGTCACAGCAACAGTAACACAGCAGCGACCACAGCAGGGGAAACAGTGACACAGCCAGCGATAGTTGAATAAAACTGTCATTGAAAGAGCAGCAGTATCAGCAATATATCAGGAGTTTTAGTGATAGTTGCAGAAAACTGTCACTAAAACAGCAGTGTATCAATATCAACAACAGCCTTTAGCGACAGCGGACAGAGTCTTCAGCGACAGTTTGGCAGTTTTATATACTAGATATTATATATATATATATATATATATATATATATATATATATATATGGTATTTGAAATATATATAAATATATTTATATGTGCTAATAGTATTTAATATATACTATATATATTATAATTATTGTAGTATATGTATATATCTACGGGTAGATAGTATAACTAGTATTTGGGTATTACCTTGAGAAACCAAGGTAAGTACCAAGGTAATTGGGGATACCCAAGGTATTGGGTTTGGGGTATTAAGATTATGGTTTTATGTTGTGATACCAAGTTGGTTCAAAACTACGGTACCTATTTAATGTTTGTAATTAGGATTCTATATTATTAATAATTGTTTGACTTATATATTGATGTTTTACCTATGGATTTACGTATCCGGAGATACGATATCCTAATATTTAAGATATGATTTTGTGACCTAGACTTTAGTATTTGAACCAATATTTTTGGTGTTAGACTCGTGCAACCTAGAAATAGGTAGTGGACCATAGTTTGACTATAGTTGACTTATAGTTGACCTAGTCGACTTTTGACTTAGAATTGACTTGTTGACCTAGAAGTTGATTAGTTTGACTTATTTTCTTTCCGGAACCTTGTATTGATGTTATATTCCATATCTAGGTCTTCGAGGCACCGTGTCAGACAACGGTGAGACTATTCGTTGGACTTCAGGTTAGTACATTCTCTTATAGTTTCTCATTTATGATATTCTCTATGTTCATTGTATCTAGTGTAGATATCCTTGTTCTTTTGACACGATGGTTATATGCACTACCAGAAAAAGTCAAATTAGCGACGTTTAAAAACATCGCTAAATGACGAAAAAATGTCGCTAATCATATTTAGCGACGTAATTAGCGACGTTTTAAAGAAGTCGGAACAAAGCAAGTCGCTAAAAGAAAAAATGTCGCTAAACGTCCCTATACCGACATTTTTTAGCGACTTAAATGTGTCGCTAATATTAGCGACGTTTAGCAACGTAGCATCACTAATTAGCGACATTAATTAACGTCTCTAAACGTCGCTAATTAGTGACTTAAATAGCAACGTTACAGCGACGTCTTTAATGACCTGGCAATACTGCCATGTCAGCAATTTGCGACGTACAACGACATTTTTAGCGACATATTTAACGACGTCATTAGCGACGTGTATTAACGTCGCTAATTAGTGACGTATTTAGCGACGTGTATACACGTCGCTAAACGTCGCTAAAATATTGCTAATTTTAAAGGAAAAAATAAAAAAAGAATACTGAATTGGTTCCAAACTATTATTCCTGCAGTTTATTAAATCACAATCAGTACAAATAGACCAGGAGCAACCGTCCGTTGAATTATTGGGTTTGCCAACCCCCTTGGGTTGAACACTCAACACCGATAAAATAACATATTTAATATGAATAATATAATAAAATTTTAAAAAAAGAAAGCATCCAGCAAATCTCATCATAAAGAATACGGCAAATATATATCCATACAATCTCATCCTAAATAATAAAAAAATACAAATATCCAGCAACTAGCTATACTACTGCGGATCTGCAGAAGACTGACCATCGGAGCGCATGAAGGATAAGAACTGCTCATACTGCTCCCGTGGAATTGACACCGATGTTGATGGAGAAGGCAGTGACATCGGTGGAGTCTGTGTCGATATAGGTGCACCAGAAGGTCATACCCACTCCAAGTCTACGAGTCCCTGGTTGTAAGAATCTATGGTAGATAACAGTCTCGTACTGCTATGAACCATTGAATCCTGCTCATCGTCAGCCTCTCGCCCATCGATAGCTGTGATGCCTGCAGCTCCATGATGTTGCGGTCTATCAAGGCTCTAATATCATTTGTCAAATCCCGGAGCTTCGTGATGCTGAGCGAGCATATCGAATCGTGCGATGAGAGTCGGATCCTCCATCCTTCGCAGCAACTCCTCACGGAGAGACAATCTGACGGTCAACGGCCTCCTGGACTCTGGCCGACGACTGCGAGGGTTGTGTGGAATGCACAGCTGTCAGGGAGGCCCTAGATGACTGCATCGCAACCAGGGTGCCATAGGATTCCGTACCTTAGTACGTTCCCCTCTGGAGACCACCAGTTGTATCACCCACAGGTCGTCTGCCGACGGAGCTGGAGTGGGCTGCGAGGAAGTACCAGCCTCTCTAGGTGTAGGTGCACTAGCAGTCATCCGCTCACGCAGCCTAAGATACTCACCCTAGAAAGGTTTGGAAACTCGATAATTGCCTAAGTTATAATTAAATTAACACAAAGTAAAGTAATACTTACATAGGTCTGCGAGGCCCTCTCGTCAATGAGATTTTCGTCCTTGCGATGGGTGGCCAAGAAGACGGTCACCATGTTTGCATCTTCACCCCTTTGTACCTGTTAACAATATATTATTTAGTACTAAACTTAAACATTTTTTCCTACTACCATTTTATTGTACTTACATTAAAATAATATATTTTAAAAGAAAATATATACCAAATGACGAAAATATTCCGTCATCGAAATCGAGCTACCACACCACTTGGCAGTATTCCGCCTAGCCGCCTTGGCCTTCTCAGACCTTTCCATGTAGCTCGGATCGTCGAATCTAGCCTTCATCGCAGTCCACTTCTCAGGCATGATCCAACCTTGGACCGGTTTTCCAGCACGATCACGAGCCTTCTGGTCATCCAGAGCATCTTGGATAAGCTTGGCAGCAATGGTCGAAAACAACCGCTAGATCAACTCGGCCCGGTACGGAGGATAGAAATACGTTTGCTACAATAAATAATTTAGTAAGTGAGCATCACAGATAAGTTATATAATATGCATAAATTAGAGGATTTATTTAATATACTTTTACCTAGAAGTGCGCAAACTAGAATGCATTCCTCTCCTCCGGAGCCTCAGAGTAGTTGATCCAAGGGCCACCGTAGTTGTTCCTCAGAAATTGGCCCAGGCGTCTCTGAATTGACGATGGACGATATCTATACAGAGATAATTATTTTGATCGAAAAAGTCAATATACGATGAATAAAGAAATACACGATATATATTATGCTAAACCATCTAATTGATTACTTTGTACCGTCGGCCCAAATCTTTGTCCTCGTCTCCTCCGGAGGTGCGCCTGGAGGATCTTGCTGATGCTGGGACAACGTGGGCACGACCTCCTCGACATGCTCATCTGTCCCCATGGTTCCGTCAGCAGGAGGAACGCTGGACGAGGGAGTACTATCACGCCTGGAACTACTCATCCCAACAGTCAGAGATGTGAGTGATCGATATACTGGAGTACTGGGCGACGATGATCCGAAACCAACTGTAGGTAGTACCGGAGGAGCACTCTGTCTACCTCGGGACCTGCTGAATCCTCCGCGTCGTCCTGTCATACCTGATAACAACATATGATGAATATAGAAAAATACAAATATATAGTACATTCTACAGTCAAAATGTGATGCATATCTCAAAGCATTCTACAGTCAAAATATAATACATATATTCGTTAAAATAGTATATTCTACAGTCAAAATATAGTTATATTCTACAGGAAAAATATTTTATTTTCAATCATCTTCAGAAAATTTATCTTGTTCTCCTTCCTCGTCCTCCTCTTTCTCTTCCACTTCCTCCTCCTCATCTACTTCGTCTTTGTCTTCCTCTTCAGATAATTATATATATTCTACATTATTACTCGTGTAATGAGTAACTTTCGTTGAGTCCACATCTACAATATTTATTACAAGAGGTAGATCATCCTCCTGATATCTACGCTTGTAGTTTATATCCACAAGGCCATGCTTGTCAATTTTCTAACCATGATCTTGAATCGGATCGAACCATTCATACTTGAATAGCACGATTTAGCATATTATGTGCCATAATTATATGTCAACTCCACAATCTCTCGTAAGATGCCAAAGAAATTATTGCCTGGATCGACGTCTTTGTAGTTCAAAGATTTGATACACAAACAACTATTTTTCGTGGAATCAAGATCCAGAAAGCTATCTCTGGTAGGAGCATTTGTTGACTTGAACCTGAACCCATTCACACAAAAACTTGGCCATATTTTAACGGCAGTAATTGGCCCCTTGGCTAGAGTTCTAATAGATTCAGTCTCGGGTGTTATTAGACGATCGACCTAAATACCAAAGTAGCGATAGTAAGTTATTTGTTTTGCAAATGCAGAATTAAAAAGTAATTACCAAGCATCTTACATATGCGCTCAACCAAGAAGGAAAATGGCATCTCATTTTTTGTTCTACTTCTTCGTCTGTTATGTAGGGTATAACCGACCTTAACTCATCGTTATATGTGCTGAAAAATAATGAAGCAACTGCTGATTAGTAGAATAATAGTATCTTATACTATTATATTGAGATAATGTAAACATTGACGTATTAATTACTTACCCCTCTAGCTTCTCCACTTCATCCTCATCGCAATTGAGTAATATATGCAACTGATGTCACGACCCGCACCCGGTGTAAGGGTACTAGTCGGAAACAACGCCCAGCCTACGCCGCAGAATCGACGGTAGAACGCTGTCTAGATAGTCCATCTAATGTAATGAACCACCAATAATGATAGTATACTCAATCACAGAATTAAGATAGAATGAGCACGAATCAGATAAAGAATAGAATAGTCATCATACAACTCATGAGTTTAAAATAATACATCAATGAGTCTGAAGAGTAACAAAAATAAGCTGGAGACAAATCCAGTACAAAAGAATACTATCATACTACAAAGCTACACTCCAGGGTCAACTGTCTCAGTTGGGATAAGTCCCTCTTGAGCCAGGGTCTCCGAATCTAAACCAACAATATCCTGGGGTCCATAATAGGTAGGGTACTCCTCAGTGTCATCTGGAAAAATATATCCAGTCAGGAAAGGAGCAGAGTACATCTCTAACAACAGTTCTAATCCATGATAAAAACTATGTAACAGTAAATAGCTGTGGATAAACAAGATGCACAAAATAGATACAAGAGATATATATACAATAAGGAAATACTGGAAAGAAATACTATAATGAACAATATGCCAATGAAACAATAATACTAATGACTAAGTGTGTGAGTACTAGCTTAACATGTGATCGGCTTGGGCAAGATACAATGCGGCCTGGCTAATCATACGTGCGGTACATGATCAACATTATTCGCTTACCAATACTTTATTCAATAGGGATTTGATCACATATCTATACTAATACTCCCCACCCCCAACTGGTATAATAGATCCAACCACGGTATGCTATGGCACTAGATTCCCCAAGAAGAGAGCGACTCCTCCCGAAAATCGATGTCTGTACATGTACAAGATAACCAATGAAACAATACTTGCACCATATACACCATATACCAAGGAATAACATCTCATGACGAGATCCGGATATACCAATCCGTGTAACCATAGTGTCAAGAGAGACATGTATATCTACACTAGATACAACGAACATAGAGGATATCATAAATGAGAAACTATCAGAGAATGTACTCGCCTGAAGTCCAAAGAACAGTCTCACAGATGTCTGACTCGGTACCTCGAAGACCTAGATATAGAATACCACATTAATACAAGTCCCGGAAAGAGAACAAGTCAAACTAGTCAACTTCTAGGTCAATAAATTAATTCTAAGTCAAAAGTCAACTATGGTCAACTCTAAAGTCAACTAAAGTCAAACATGGTCAAACCAAGGTCATCCTCACAAAACCTCTATATAAAATAATATAGAAATAAAATACAATAATTTAGGAAATCAAAATTAGATCCCAAAAGATACCCACACAAGAATACTAATAATACAAATAATGCACACTCTAAATAATGTATATACAAACCAAATAGAATAATATATTATTATTAGTATTATACCTCACAAAACACCTATATATATACATATATAATCAAAATGCATATATATACATATAAACAATTTAATAACTATATACTTATATATACATACATATAAACTTACAAAATTAAAATACCAAACACATGCACATATGTACGTATTTTACATGGCTAGAAGCACACATAAAAATACATTCATTAAATCCAAATAATTACATAATAATTATATTTAATATAATTACACATTTAAACACATAAATATATTTTATAAAATATTTATGTATAATTTATGTTATTAACATAAGTACATATATAATTGCATGCAAGAAAGCTACATACATATATTTATACACCACATTAGAACACATAGAAATATCTATAGATCTATACTACAATAAATACCATAATAAATACACTAAAATAATATATAATATCTATATATATTTACTAGTTATAAATGAAGAATTTAAAGCATAATTAGTTAGATCTACACATAAACACACCAAATTGGAAAGTTTCACACCGTATCCCACTAGATCTAGGATACGCATGTGACACGAGTCCAACACACAACCAATTGCACCCCGAAGGACACAAACAAGTCACAAATAATATTTATGAATAAATTAAAGTGTCAAAAGTAGATCTATGTGTCCGTGTCAAAATACGATATGTTCAAAGCCCCGTGTCGGAGAAAATCACCAAAATAACACGTATCACCAAATAGTTGGGATACGAACCATATGTACCCAAATATGGACACGAAACAAGCCCCAAACACATAAGCACATGCCCAATTGATCTATAGGATCAATTGACACACACAACAAAATATAAATTCGGAATTCCATCAAAATTGACACAAAAAGTACCATAACTTTCTCCATGGGTCTCCTATGAACATAAAACAAAGTCCTATGGGTAGTACATACATATGGGTTGATTTTACATGATTAAATCTCAGATTTAGAAGCTATTTTAATGGAAAAAACTGAATTATACCTATTGGGAGATGGATTCCCAATGAAACCTCCAATTGAGATGAACTTGCTTCCAAATTGTAGATCCTTGCTCCTCTTTGTAGATCCTTGCTTCCTCCTTCTAGATCCTTGCTTCTCAACTTTCTAATAGTGAATTGGGAAGAATTTGGGATAAATTTGGTGGAGAATTGGAATGGGAATGGAAAGAATTTGGGAGTGGAAAATTCTAGATCTAGATTTGGAATGAGAATGAGAGGAGAGAGAAATTTCCCCCCTCTAATACCGGCCGACCATGCCCCCTTCCCCAAGAAATTATAAAATGTCCAATGTACCCCTTGGCGCCTCTCATGAAGAAATAATTAAGGAAGGAAGCTTCTAGTCTAATCACTTAATTAATTTAACCATCTCCTTAACTATGGGCTTTCTAAATGGGCCAAATCTAACTATTTAATTCATGTTGGTCCATGGGTCCAAACTAAACTAGTTGGGTCTACTAAAATAAGTCCAAAATAATTAAATAATATCCAACAATAATTAAATAATACAACAAAAATTATTTACCATGCACAATATTTATTTAAATAAGAAATTACCAAAATACCCTTTTTCCTAAAATGTGGTAGTGACAAGTCTACCCTCCTTAAAATAATTTCGTCATCGAAATTTAAAGATAAAAACTACCCCCAGAAAAATCACAGAACAGGACTAAAGATTCACAATTAACTAATGAACAGAACATAACTAGAAAATAACATACCTCAAGGTACAAACAAATATGGATAACGCTCTCGCATGTCATCCTCTCTCTCCCAGGTAGACTCCCCCGGAGAGTGATGCCTCCATGCGACGTGCACCAAAGAAATAGTCTGGTTCCTCAGCCCCTTCTCTCTTCGATCCAGAATCTCAACTGGCTGCTCTGGATAGCTAAGAGTAGGGCCTACCTCTATCTCTGAGTGATCCAATACATGACTAGGATCTGCCATGTATCGTCTCAACTGCGACACATAAAACACGTTATGCACTCCCTCCAATGCAGGTGGCAAGTCTAGTCTATAAGCAACTGCACCGACCCTCTCTAGAATAGTGAAAGGTCCGATGAATCGCGGACTAAGCTTTCCGCCTCCACCGAAGCGAATCGTGCCTCGTGTCGGAGAAATCCTCAGAAACACCAAACCACCCACCTAGAACAAAACACCATCTTAAGAACTTAATCTATAACAAACAAGAACAAGCACAAACAAAATCTAAACTATACCTCGAACTCCAAAGATCTCCGATGGCTATCGGCCCAATGCCGCTGTCTGTCCTGCGCCACTCGAAGTCTGTCTCTGATCAACTGAACCTTCTCTGCTGCATCCACAACCATCTCTGGCCTAAGCAAAACTCTCTCTCCAATATCGTCCCAAGACAAAGGAGTACGATACCTCCGACCATATAGAGCTTCAAAAGGTGACATCTGTATACTGGCCTGGTAACTGTTGTTGTAAGCAAACTCTACCAAATGGAGATGGTCCTCCCAAGAACCCCCGAAATCTAGTACACAAGTACACAATATATCCTCGAGAGTCTTGATAGTCCGCTCAGACTGCCCATCTGTCTGGGGATGATATGCAGTACTGAACTTGAGCTGAGTGCCCAAACTCTCCTGTAAACTCCTCCAGAAATGAGAAGTGAAATGACTATCCCGATCTGAGACTATGCTGACGGGAACTCCATGTATCCTAACGATCTGCCTCACATACATCTCTGCCAGCTTCTCCGTAGACAAACCCACCTTGAAAGGCAAAAAGTGGACCGACTTGGTCAACCTATCAACAATGACCAAAATCGCGTCTTTCCTTCCTGGAGATCGTGGAAGTCCGGACACAAAATCCATAGTAATGTGTTCCCACTTCCACTCTGGAATGGGTAATGGCTGAAGTAAACCTCCTGGCCTCTGCCTCTCGGCTTTTACCTGCTGGCACACTAAGCATCTGGATACAAACTGTGCCACTTCCCTCTTCATGCCATACCACCACACACTCTCTCGCATATCCCGATACATCTTGTTAGCACCTGGATGTATGGAATACTGAGAGCGATGCGCTTCCTGCAATACCTCCTCTCGCAACTCCCCACTAGGCACACATAATCTAACTCCATGCCTCAAAGATCCATCCTCTGAAATAGTGAAATCATCCTCCAATCCTGCTCTCACCTGAGCTCTGATACTCCTCAAAGATACATCATCATACTGTGCTGCCTTGATCCTGTCCATCAAATCTAAGTGTATCTGCAATCCCCACATCTGCATAGCACACCCAGGAACAATCACCTCAATGTCCAAGCTCTCCAAGTCCTCCAACAAATATCGATCATGCGTTAAGAATATAGCTACCGGATACCTGCTCAAAGCATCGGCAACTACATTAGCTTTCCCAGGATGATATTGTAAAGAGATATCAAAATCCTTTATCAGTTCCAACCACCGACGCTGCCTCATGTTTAACTCCTTCTGCGTGAAAACGTACTTCAAGCTTTTGTGGTCTGTGAAGATCTCCACACGCTCTCCGTACAAATAATGTTTCCACAACTTCAGAGCGAAGATGACGGCTGCCAACTCCAAATCATGGGTAGGATAGTTCTTTTCATGAGGACGCAATTGTCTGGATGCATAGGCAATCACTTTTCTATGCTGCTGAAGAACATAACCTAAACCCTTTCCCGATGCATCACTATAAATAGTGAAACCTTCGGACCCTGATGGCAATGTTAAAATAGGAGCAGACGTCAACCTCTTCTTCAACTCCTCAAAAGGAACCTGGCAATCTTCCGTCCAAACAAACTCCACATCCTTCCTTATGATTCTGGTCATCGGCTCGGCAATCCTCGAAAAATCTTGCACAAACTTCCTGTAATAGCCTGCCAATCCCAAGAAACTCCTGATCTCTGCTACCGAACTCGGAGTCTTCCAAGATTCCACTACTGAAATCTTCTTCGGATCCACTGAAATACCATCACCAGTCACAACATGCCCCAAGAACTCCACCTTGTCCAGGAAAAACTCATATTTGGACAACTTCCCATAAAGCTTCTCCTTCCTCAGCACATCCAACACAATCCTCAAATGCTCCTCATGCTCCTCCGGTGTCCTCGAGTATATGAGTATGTCGTCGATGAACACCACCACGAACTTGTCAAGGTACTGGTGGAACACCTTGTTCATCAAGTTCATAAATACCGCCAGTGCATTAGTCAAACCAAACGGCATCACCATAAACTCGTACTGACCATACCGAGTTCTAAAAGCAGTCTTCGGTATGTCCTCCGGCTTCACCTTCACCTGATGGTAGCCTGATCTCAAATCTATCTTAGAAAATACCTTCGTACCACTAAACTGATCAAACAGATCATCAATCCGTGGCAAAGGATACTTATTCTTGATAGTGAGATTATTTAAAGCCCTGTAATTAATGCACATACGCACCGATCCATCCTTCTTCGGTACAAACAATACCGGGGCTCCCAATGGTGAAGAACTCGATCTGATAAACCCCTTATCCTACAATTCGTCCACCTGCTTCTTCAACTCGACCAGATCGCTGTTGTTTACTCTATAGACATGCTGTGAAATTGGTTCTGCACCTGGCACCAAGTCTATAAAAAATTTAACATCTCGATCTGGTGGCAATCCTGGCAATTCCTCAGGAAACACATCCAAGAATTCTGCTATCAACGGATGCGGCAACTCCTTGTCTTCCACCATAGCTCCACAAATAATGCCTTCTCCCTGCTCCGCAGCTCCTCTAGCAAACTCGAACTCTGGCTCTCCTAGCGAACCAAACAAAACTCTACCTCCTCTACAGTCTATGCTAGTACGGTGCCTACTCAACCAATCCATCCCAAGTACAATGTCGTAGCTCGGAAGTGGCATTACAAGTAGACACGCACTCAACTCCCGGCCTCCCAGAGTAACTCTCCGATCCTTGCAAATATCATTAACCAGGATAATGCCTCCCTCGGTCATGATCTTGCAAGTCCTAAGCAAAGACTCAGCTACCAAACTATGCTTCAGAGCAAAAGAAACAGATACAAAACTATGGGAAGCACCACTATCAAACAAAGCTAAAGCTGGAATAGAACCAAGAAGAATAGAACCTGCGATGACATCTCCGGTGGGTTCTTCCTCTTCGACAGTCATAGCAAACACTCGTCCCTGTCGAGCACCTTTCTGCTGTTGATGCTGGACAAAACGCTGCTGCTGTGTCGGAAGTGGTCCCCTCGGCTGTGCTGCAGGTGGTCTCGTCTGTGTCCTCGGAGCTGGAGCTGCTCCCTGAACTGTACGACGAGGACACTCCCTCGATTGATGCCCTTCAGTACCACAATACAAACAAACTCCTAGCCTCCTCCTACAAACTTCCCAGATGTGGCCAGGCTTCTTGCAAAAGTTGAATGGAGCTTGCTGAAACTGTCTCTGCTGCTGAGGTGCCTGGTGAAAAGGCGCTCTAGCTGGAGTCTGGTTCTGCTGTGGCTGCTGGAAAGGTCTGGACTGGAAATGAGGACGTTTGGCAGATACTGCACTGCCGTTGGCCCCCAGAAAAGAATCACGGTCCCTCTTGGTCTTCAAACCCAGATTCCGCTCAACCTTGCGTGCCTCCGCAAGTATCTCCGAGTATGTCTCATAAAAAGACGGAATAAGGATCAATATGGCACAAGATGTAAGACATCAAGGAAAGAACAGTTTAAGGGATCAAGTATCAATGTCAAAGGAGAATAGTTGAATCAAAAGAATATTCCTAGATGTGATTGAGTATCTCAGCCTATATCCTATATCCTATTGCAGGCTCGCAGTAGTACAACTAGGTTATCGCACTACCACGACATCACATACTTGTGAAGCTAGACCTGCATGGGCCACCACCAAAAACTTGTCACGACCCGCACCCGGTGTAAGGGTACTAGTCAGAAACAACGCCCAGCCTACGCCGCAGAATCGGCGGTAGAACACTGTCTAGATAGTCTATCTAATGTAATGAACCACCAATAATGATAGTATACTCAATCACAGAACTAAGATAGAATGAACACGAATCAGATAAAGAATAGAATAGTCATCATACAACTCATGAGTTTAAAATAATACATCAATGAGTCTGAAGAGTAACAAAAATAAGCTGGAGACAAATCCAGTACAAAAGAATACTATCATACTACAAAGCTACACTCCAGGGTCAACTATCTCAGTTGGGATAAGTCCCTCTTGAGCCAGGGTCTCCGAATCTAAACCCACAACATCCTGGGGTCCATAATAGGTAGGGTACTCCTCAGTGTCATCTGGAAAAATATATCCAGTCAGGAAAGGAGCAGAGTACATCTCTAACAGCAGTTCTAATCCATGATAAAAACTATGTAACAGTAAATAGCTGTGGATAAACAAGATGCACAAAATAGATACAAGAGATATATATACAATAAGGAAATACTGGAAAGAAATACTATAATGAACAATATGCCAATGAAACAATAATACTAATGACTAAGTGTGTGAGTACTAGCTTAACATGTGATCGGCTTGGGCAAGATACAATGCGGCCTGGCTAATCATACGTGCGGTGCATGATCAACACTATTCGCTTACCAATACTTTATTCAATAGGGATTTGATCACATATCTATACTAATACTCCCCACCCCCAACTGGTATAATAGATCCAACCACGGTATGCTATGGCACTAGATTCCCCAAGAAGAGAGCGACTCCTCCCGAAAATCGGTGTCTGTACATGTACAAGATAACCAATGAAACAATACTTGCACCATATACACCATATACCAAGGAATAACATCTCATGACGAGATCCGGATATACCAATCCGTGTAACCATAGTGTCAAGAGAGACATGTATATCTACACTAGATACAACGAACATAGAGGATATCATAAATGAGAAACTATCAGAGAATGTACTCGTCTGAAGTCCAAAGAACAGTCTCACAGATGTCTGACTCGGTACCTCGAAGACCTAGATATAGAATACCACATTAATACAAGGTCCCGGAAAGAGAACAAGTCAAACTAGTCAACTTCTAGGTCAATAAATTAATTCTAAGTCAAAAGTCAACTATGGTCAACTCTAAAGTCAACTAAAGTCAAACATGGTCAAACCAAGGTCATCCTCACAAAACCTCTATATAAAATAATATAGAAATAAAATACAACAATTTAGGAAATCAAAATTAAATCCCAAAAGATACCCACACAAGAATACTAATAATACAAATAATGCACACTCTAAATAATGTATGTACAAACCAAATAGAATAATATATTATTATTAGTATTATACCTCACAAAACACCTATATATATACATATAAAATCAAAATGCATATATATATATATATATAAACAATTTAATAACTATATACTTATATATACATACATATAAACTTACAAAATTAAAATACCAAACACATGCACATATGTACGTATTTTACATGGCTAGAAGCACACATAAAAAATATATTCATTAAATCCAAATAATTACATAATAATTATATTTAATATAATTACACATTTAAACACATAAATATATTTTATAAAATATTTATGTATAATTTATGTTATTAACATAAGTACATATATAATTGCATGCAATAAAGCTACATACATATATTTATACACCACATTAGAACACATAGAAATATCTATAGATCTATACTACAATAAATACCATAATAAATACACTAAAATAATATATAATATCTATATATATTTACTAGTTATAAATGAAGAATTTAAAGCATAATTAGTTAGATCTACACATAAACACACCAAATTGGAAAGTTTCACACCGTATCCCATTAGATCTAGGATACGCATATGACACGAGTCCAATACACAACCAATTGCACCCCGAAGGACACAAACAAGTCACAAATAATATTTATGAATAAATCAAAGTGTCAAAAGTAGATCTATGTGTCCGTGTCAAAATACGACATGTTCAAAGCCTCGTGTCGGAGAAAACCACCAAAATGACACGTATCACCAAATAGTTGGGATACGAACCACATGTACCCAAATATGGACACGACACAAGCCCCAAACACATAAGCACATGCCCAATTAATCTATAGGATCAATTGACACACACAACAAAATGTAAATTCGGAATTCCAACAAAATTGACACAAAAAGTACCATAACTTTCTCCATGGGTCTCCTATGAACATAAAACAAAGTCCTATGGGTAGTACATACATATGGATTGATTTTACATGATTAAATCTCAGATTTAGAAGCTATTTTAATGGAAAAAACTGAATTATACCTATTGGGAGATGGATTCCCAATGAAACCTCCAATTGAGATGAACTTGCTTCCAAATTGTAGATCCTTGCTCCTCTTTGTAGATCCTTGCTTTCTTCTTCTAGATCCTTGCTTCTCAACTTTTTAATGGTGAATTGGGAAGAATTTGGGATGAATTTGGTGGAGAATTGGAATGGGAATGGAAAGAATTTGGGAGTGGAAAATTCTAGATCTAGATTTGGAATGAGAATGAGAGGAGAGAGAAATTCCCCCCCCTCTAATATAGGCCGGCCATGCCCCCTTCCCCAAGAAATTATAAAATGTCCAATGTACCCCTTGGGGCCTCTCATGAAGAAATAATTAAGGAAGGAAGCTTCTAGTCTAATCACTTAATTAATTTAATCCATCTCCTTAACTATGGGCTTTCTAAATGGGCCAAATCTAACTATTTAATTCATGTTGGTCCATGGGTCCAAACTAAACTAGTTGGGTCTACTAAAATAAGTCCTAAATAATTAAATAATATCCAACAACAATTAAATAATACAACAAAAATTATTTACCATGCACAATATTTATTTAAATAGGAAATTACCAAAATACCCTTTTTCCTAAAATGTGGTAGTGACAAGTGAGCAGCCCTTAGCTCGTTGTTATTCAAATATCTCTTCTTTATTTTTCCCGAAGGCTTTCCGGACGCATTGAATACTTTGAGTATTACATCATTAGATTCCTAATATGCGTTATCGTTTCTCGAAGCTTTCGTTCTATTAGTAGCAATATGCGGTTTGAAATATGTCGAGCAAAAGTTTGTAATCTTCTCGAGAATATAAGCTTCACAAATAGAGCCCTCAACCCGTGCCTTGTTTTTCACCTTTCTCTTTAGGTGATTCAGATGCCGCTCGAAGGGGTACATCCACCGATAACCGACAGGACCACCAATATGTGCCTCATAGGAAAGATGAATTAGCAAATGCTCCATAGAGTCGAAGAATCCAGGTGGAAACACCTTCTCGAGCTTACATAGTATTATCGCAATGTCCTTCTCTTGCTTTTCTAGACGATCGACGAGCAACTTAGTACAACAAAGGTCTCTAAAGAATATGCTGAGCTCTGTCAATGAATCCCAAACGACCCGCGGTAAGAATTTCCGAAATACAATCAGAATTAATCTCTCCATGAATACGTGACAATCATGGCTCTTCATACCCGCCATTTTGTTCTCCTTGAGGTTGACGCATCTTCTCAAGTTTTACACGTATCCGTTTGGAAATTTTAGACCCTGAATCCACCTATAAAGTCTTCCTTTATCCTCTTTCTCCAGTGAGAAAACTGACTTAGGTTGCTTTAACTTTCCATTCCCCTCCTCTATCAAATATAATGCAAGACGTCTACATATTTCTTCTAAGTCCAACCTGGCCTTCGAATTATCTTTTGTCTTCCCCTATACCTCTATTAAAGTATTAATTATGTTATCAAACACATTCTTCTCGATATGCATGACATCAAGGATATGTTTGATCAGATTGGTGCTCCAATATGGCAGATCCCAGAATAAACTCCTCTTCGTCCAGTTATGGGTGAGACTAAATTCGTCACACTTGTACCCCTTAGCAGGCTCTTCGATAGCACTTGGTAAATCTTTTACCTCTTCCCATATCGTATATCCGGGCCACCTTGGGGGTGGATTGTCCTTCTCTATAACTTTTGCACGAAAAGCATTCCGGTTCCTCCGGTACGGATGATCCTTCGGCATTAATTGTCGATGATAATCGAAGAAGCACGGTTTGACTTCGTGTTTCAAACGGAAAGCCTTAGTACAGTCCATGCAATATGGACATGAGAGACGACCATAGGTGCTCTATCCCGATAATATTCTATAGGCCAGAAAGTCGTTGATGGTCCAAATAAGTGCTGCCCTCATCTGTAAATTCTACTTTCTAGAAACATCATACGTGTTGGCACCTACTTCCCACAGCTGATTCCTCATCTATCAAAGGCTGTAAATACACATCGATATTCCTCTTCGGATTGTTCGGACCCGGGATAATAACGGTTAGGAACTTATACGGAGTCTTCATGCACATCCAAGGCAGTAGATTGTACGGAGTGAAGATCACAGGCCAACACGAATACTGGAAGCCCGAAAGTCTGAATAGGGTAAAACCGTCAAAGGAGAGCCCCAATCTGACATTACGCGGATCTTCGGCAAAATATGGATACTCTCGATCAAAGTGCTTCCATGCTTCTCCATAGGATGGATGATCCAATACTCCTTCGATCTGTTTTCACCTATGCCAACTCATGTTTTCTGCAGTCTCCTTAACCATAAATAACCACTGTAACCGCGGCATCAAAGGCAAGTAGTGCATCAAATCGGTAGGCTTCCTTGCACCGACAGACTTTTCTCTAACAATGGACTTATAGCGATCAGCACCACAGAATCTGCACGCATCTTCATCCTTGTCGTCTTTGTAGTACAAAATGCACCCGTTATGACATGCATCGATTTTCTCGTATCCCATCCAAAGCGATCTCACCATCCTCTTAGATCGATAGAAGTATTTTGGCAACTTTGCACCCTCGGAAAAGATCTCTATATTCAAATCGATCAGTCGATTATAGCATTCTTGCGTAATGTTAAAATCGGACTTGATGCTCAATAATCTTGTAACCACATCCAACGGTGAATGATTCTCACAACCAGGATATAGTGGATTCCTTGCATTCTCCAGCAAGTCCATAAACTTTGCAGCATCGGCATTCGGTGCCTCCTCAGCCGTATCGTAATTGTCCGGATTGAAAATAGGTCCCGCTGCATCATAATTGTCCGGATTGAAACTAGGTCCCGCCGCATCATAAACCATATTCAACCATCCGTCGTCGTAAGCATCGTGGTCGTGGACATCCATATACGGCTCCATATAGGGCTCCGACTCCGATGCTAGAGATACAAGTTCTCCGTGCATGGTCCACTGATAGTAATTTGGCGTGAAGGACTTCGAGTACAAATGATATATGACTTCCACTTCTGGATCATATTTCATGTTGCAACATCACATACACGGACACTTAATTTTGGTACCGTCCATGTACTGAGGGAACGCCTTGGCGAACTGCAGGAACTGAAGTACACCCTCAATGAATTCATCTCGCACACCGCACATGTCATCAGGATGACGGTTGTACATCCACGAACGATGACGCAGATAGTAATTCATATCCATTTCTAGATACTTCTGCAAAAATGACAATATGTATCATATAAATTATTACATACAGTATGATTCTCTAAAGAAGAAGCTGATAATTAGTTGGCTAGTAATCTATATTTGAAGTCACATAGAAGAAGCATGTTAGATCCTGTGCAGAGTGTATGCACACCAGTGTAGGTACAATATTTTGTAGGACATCATCATGCTAGATCCTGGTAACTATAGCAAACCCAAATCCCAGCCTAGGCCAGGACATAAGCTGTGGTTTCTTTTTTGTTAGGCTTGGTTTAGGATTGTTAAAGCTTATTATAAGATGGTAGGATTAAATTAAAAAAGATAATGAATTTTTAAGTCAAAACGAATTTGATAAGCAATACTTTTTTATTTGATTCAAGTTTCTGCTTTCTTTTCTCAGAGTGAATATATCCACTGCTTGCTTTCTTGCCCAATCTATAGCACGATTATCCAATAAGTTTCTGCTTCTCCAATAAGAGAAGGGTCGGGTATTGACCGGTTGCCCACTGATTGCTACACTATTTTCTGTACTCAAAATCTGAACACAACACACTCATCTTACTACCAGTTTGCAGCACAGAGCCCCCAAGGTCTGCACACTAACACAGGCAATCTTGACACCATTACATGATACACATCACTACCTACATATACTAGATAGGCACATATCAATGAACATATTACACACCCTCTCATATGCTAATATTGAACACATTTCTTAAGTTCAAACCCATAATACCTTCAATTCCTACAATTCTATACTCAAATAGCAGGTGCACACACATATTGATACCCCTGTTCTGTAGTTAATCCTTGACACTGCTGTAGACTTCTTCTGTACTGATGCACACATGGGATTCTTGCACTGCACAGGCTCTTTAGAGACATACACACATGCAGGGAATGTTGTTCCTCAACACAGAAACAATGTGCCAGGTTGCACAGTTTCAAATGCCACTGCTGCAGTTTCAGTCTTGCACATACTGCAGGGCACTGCTGCACTTACTGCTCTGAGCAGTTGCACAAATCCAGTCTACACACCATACTGGAATACCAATATGCACACAGGAAACTATGGGTTACCGTATTTAAGTTATGCACACACACAGAGAACTACCCAATCTCTGATACACACTGCACTGGAATCCCCTTTACTGCAGACACACGGGTGTCTATGATACACCATGACACTCATCTAACACAGTTCACATCTATAATTTAATCACAACACTACACACCTTACTCAAGAACACATATACGCACTGTTAACACAAGGACACACTGTCATAGAGCAGTTTTTACTCTTGCACACTCCTCACAAGATCCAGTATACACCATCTCCGCAATGTTAACACAAGGACCCAGGTCAAAAAACCTAACCCTAACCCTAATCCTAGGTCCTGATCAGTGTCAATGTGTGTGTTTATGTGTGTCATGTTAGTATCAGTGTCTGTGTGTGTGTGTGTCGTGTCTGTGTCAGTGTCACATGTGTGTCCTGTAAGAGATGGAGAGAGAGAGAGAGAGAGAGAGAGAGAGAGAGAGAGTTAGGGTTTACCTAGAGGAGGAGGAGGGGGAGGACGCGGCCGGAGGGAGGAGGACGTGGTTTGAGGGGGGTTGCCGGGAGGGAGGAGGTGGCGCCGGAGCGAGGAGGGGAGCCGGAGGGGGAGGACGCAGCTGAGGGGGGTCACCGGCGGGAGGAGGGGTCGCCGGAGGGAGGAAGGAGGAGCCGGAGCGGGTTTGAAATTTGGGAGAGGGAGAGGGAGAGATCGAAGGAAATGGGGGGAATCAGCCCTAAGTAAAAAAATTTAGCAACATTTTAGCGACGCCAATAATGACGTCGCTAATTTAAAATTTAGCGACGTTTTAGCGACGCCAATAACGACGTCGCTAATTTAGCGACGTTTTAAATGTCGCTAATGACGTCGCTAAATATCCAAAATAAATACGTCGCTAAAAAATATCGCTAAACGTCCTAAATAAAATATATAGCGACATTTAGCGACCTAAATTAAACTTATAGCGACTAATCTTTTAAAAACTGAATAAAAGTCGCTAAACGTCGCTAAATGTCGTCAATTAGCGACATTTTCACATAGAGTCGCTAAATTAGCGATGTTTTAAATGGAGTCGCTAAAAAATGTCGCTAATCCCGCTTATTCTAGTAGTGACGGATTGGTATATTCGGATCTCGTCATGAGATGTTATTCCTTGGTATATGGTGTATCTTCTGCAAGCCTTGTTTTATTGATTATCTTGTACATGTACAGACACTGATTCTTGGGAAGACTAGCTATCTTCTTGGGAAATCTCATGCCATAGCGTACCATGGTTGGATCTATTATACCAGTCGAGGGTGGAGAGTATTTTAGTGTAGATATATGATCATACCCTCCTTGTATCAAGTCTTGCATTGAATAGTATTAATCATATACCGTACGTATGATTAGCCAGGCCATATATCTTGTATCATGTTCCCAAGCCGATCAAATATTAAAGCTAATACTCACACACTTAGATATTAGTATTCTTGTTCATAAACATATTGCTCATTATTGTATTTATTCTAGTATTTCCTTATTGTATATATCTCTCTCGTATATATTGTACGTCTTGTATATTCATATCTATTTACTATTATATAGACTTTATCATTGATTAGAACTGCTGTTAGAGATGTACTATGCTCATTTCCTGACTGGATATAATTTTCTCAGATGACACTGAGGACTGGTACCCTACATATTATGGACCTCAGGATGTTGTGGGTCTAGAGTCTGAGACCCTGGTTCAGGAGGGACTTATCCCAACTGAGATAGATGACCCGAGTTTAGTAGCTTCTTAGTATTCTTGTACTGGATTTGTCTCCAGCTTATTTATTAGTATTCTTACAGACTCATTGATGTATTATTTTAGACTCATGAGTCTTATGTGACTTTTCTATTCTTTTATCTGATTCGTGCTTATTTCTATCTTAGATCTGTGATTGAGTATTTTTTATTGTTGGTGGTTCATTATATTGTTAGATAGATTACCCAGACAGCGTTCTACCGTCGGTTCTGCGGAGTAGGCTGGGCATTATTTCTAACTTGTACCCTTACACCAGGTGTGGGTTGTGACATATTTTTAGTGGTGGTCCATGCAGGTCTAGCTTCGCAAGTTATGCGATATCGTGGTAGCAAGACGATTTAGTTGATCTACTGTGAGCCTGCGATAGGATATAGGATATAGGCTGAGATAATCACACCTAGGAAAATTCTTTTGATTCAACTATTCTCCATTGATATTGATACTTGATCTCTTAAACTGTCCTTTCCTTGAGTGTCTAACATCATGTGCCATATTGATTCTTTCTTCGCTTTGTCTCAGGATGCCGCCTAAAACTAGATTGTAGTAGGGGAGAGCAGTTTTTGATAGGTCTGCGATATCCTGAGGGCCTACACCAGTCACTTCTTCGGTGATTGGAGTATCAGCTACTTTTGGAGGTCCACCACCTACTCAGAGGACTGTGCCAGCTGTATCTGAGGGGCTTCCACCTCCACCTTCTGTGCCAGCAGAGGCGACATAGATGTTTATACTGTTTCGTGAGATACACGAGGCACAAAGGGCTCAGTCAAAGGCACATTCGAGGTAGATCGACGTTCTACGGCAGGGCATCGAGAGTGCTCATCAGCTTGCTCGTGCTGTAGTCGAGAGAGGAGTTCCAATCCAGCAGCAGGATGTTCCTCAGGTTGCTCAGCTTCGACCAGGCAACATTCAGGACTTCAAGAAACTGGAGCCTAAGATCTTCAAGGGGACGGAGGGCATCGTCTATGCTGATGATTGGCTCGAGGACATTGAGCGTCTTATGAGGGTGTCCCATCTTTCTGAGGATCTGAAGGTTGAGACGGTAGGACTTTAACTGTTTGACGTCGTTCATACTTGGTTCAGGAATGAGCCTATTCTAGTTGACGCAGGACAGTCTTGGGAGGTATTCAAGGACCTTTTCAAAAATAAGTTCTTCACCCGAGCAGACAGGCTAGACTTGGAGAGGTAGTTCGAGAGTCTCATTCAGGGGAGCATGTCTGTGGAGGAGTACGCTGTAGAGTTTGGCAGGTTGAGCCAATTTGTAGAGTATTTGGTGAGAGAGCCATAGGTTCTGGCTATTCGTTTCTGTGAGGGTCTAAACTGGGAAGTGAAGAACCTCATTCCGTCTTTTTATGAGACATACTTGGAGATACTTGCAAAGGCACGCAAGGTTGAGCGGGAGTTGGGTTTGAAGCCCAAGAGAGACCGTGATTCTTTTCTGGGGGCAAACAATAGTACAGTATCTGCAAAACATCCTTATTTCTAGTCCAGGCCTTTCCAGCAGCAGCAATAGCACCAGACTCCTGCTAGGGCGCCATTTTATCAGGCACCACAGCAGCAGAGACAGTTACAGCAAACTTTATGCCACTACTGCAAGAAGCCTGACCACATCTAGGAATTTTACAGGAGGAGGTTGGGAGTTTGTTTGTATTATGGTACTGAAGGGCATCAACTGAGGGAGTGTCCCTCCAATCCTCGTCGTGCAGTTTAGGGAACAACTTCAGCTCCGAGGGCACAGACGAGACCACCTGCAGTACAGCCGAGGGGACCGCTTCCAACACAGCAGCAGCGTTATGTCCAGCATCAACAGTAGGAAGGTGCCCGTCAGGGACAAAATTATTTTAAGGAGGGTAGACTTGTCACTACCATATTTTCTTGGAAAGGGTATTTTAGTAATTTTATATTTAAATAAATATTATACTTGGTAAATAATTATTTATTATATTATTTAAATTGTTGTTAGATGTTATTTATTTATTTTAGACTTATGTTAGTGGGACTAAGTAGTTTAGTTAGACTCATGGACCAATATGAATTAATTGTTAGAAATTAGCCCAATTAGAAGGCCCATTGTTAAGTAGATGGATTAAATTAATTAAACCATTAGACTAGAAGCTTCCCTCCTTAATTATTTCTTCATGAGAGGCCCCAAGGGGTATATTTCACAATTTATAGTAACTTGAGGGTGGGGAAAGGGGGCCGGCCTATAATAAAGAGGGGAAAAAAATCTCTCTCCTCTTTTTATTTCAAAACTAGATCTAAAAATTCCCTCAACCAAATTCCTTCATTCCCGCTTCATTTTCCTACCAAATTTTATTCTATTTCCTTCCCAAATCACCATTGGAGACTAGTGGAGTAAGGATCTAGAAGGAGGAAGCAATGATCTACAAAGAGGAGCAAAGATCTACAAATTGGAGGTAATTTTATCACATTTGTAGGTTGCATTGGGAATTCATCTTCTAATAGGTACAATTCAATTTTTTCTTTAATTTATATTCTAAATCTAAGATTTAACCATGGAAAATCAACCCATATTCATAGGTTACCCATAGGATTTGGTTTTGTGTTCATAGAAGGCCGATTGAGAAAGTTATGGTACTTTTTGTGTCAATTTTGTAGGAATTCTGAGATTGACAATTGTTGTGTGTGTCAATTGGCCCTATAGATCAAATTAGCATGTGCTTATATTTTTGGGGCTAGTGCCGTGTCCACAATTTGGTACGTGTAGGTCATATCCCAATAATTTGGTGATACGTGTTCATTTGGGAGTTTTCCTCCGACACAGGACTTTGTACATGTCACATTTTGACACAGACACGTAGATTTGTATTTGACTCTTCGTATTATTCATAAATAATATATGTGGCTTGTTTCTGTCCTTTATGGTACGTTTGGATGTGTGGTGGACTCGTGTCTCAAGCGTATCCTAGATCTAGTGGGATACGGGATGATACGTTCCATGCGTGTACAATTAATTATTGATCTAATTCTCTTGTGTTCTTATTTCTAGGAGAAGTGTAATTATATATTGTATATATATGTATATATTGTTATGATAATATTTATGTATTATTGTATCTTAGATCTATGTATCAGTATATTGAATACAGAGATAGAGAGACTTATCTCCAACTCAACAAAACCAATACGTTCAATAAGTTATGTGCACCTTCTATTATGGTGTCTTACTAGTCTTGCCTTAGGATTAGTTTTACGGAATATGATATAATGCTTACTCGTGTAGCAAAGTGTCATGCAATATAAAAGTAACATGACATAATTTACCAACTTACCAATCATTATTTCCTGTCCAAAGATACATCAAGTTAACCAACATGTATGTATGTATATATATATATATATATATATATATATATATATATATATATATATATATATATATATATATGTCATGAAACAAGGAAACACATATGAAAACTAAAAGTTTCTTGAGCGTGTCCATGCCACAGACATGTTATGCTTGAACTATATAGTGTACCGTACCTTCATTCTATAATAATATGATTTATCATACATCCTTTACTTGCCTCCAGTCCATATGAATCACACGCGGATTGTCACTAGCGATCCTTTAAATCTATATAAAAAGGTCACTGGCACCACAAGCCATCTTGGACTATAGACTGAGTGATGACAATGGTTGTAACATAGGTAACGATCCCACTAAAAGTGACCTACCTCACCTGAAATAGCTTTCTAGCACTGTGTCACGCCCCAGTACCGGAATACAGAGATTGACATGTCCAGTTACCCCGTACATGGTATGGAACATCGTACGGCGATCACTGTTGTAACTTGACAATGTGGTGCTTTCTATAATTAAGTTACTTATAGCCACATATAACATCTATGTCTCAACCAATAGAAAAAGAAGCAGTAAATATAGAACATGTATGATAAAGCATAAAGGTACCCCAAATGCTCTTTCAAAATATTCTAAAAACTAACTGTACAAAATTAGAAGCTGGTGGAGTAGTAAAAGTACATAATTGATATCAGCTGCAGTATGATTAATTACAATCGTGTAAGAAAAAAGTAACTGTCCAGATAATCTGGCTAACGAGTGTCGGTGGTTAAACGCCCAAAAGAATAAATGTACAATGACTAGCATGGAAGAAGATACCTATTGGTGTCCCTCAGTAGCCATCTACTGGGTGTGCGCCATTATTCAGGGGGAAGTAAGCTAGATCCTCAGTTGCTGTCTCTAAACCTGGCTATGCAAAACCAGTACGGTTAGATACCAAATAGCAATTACCACAAGAAAGCATGAATAAAGAAACAAAGACCCAAATCAATATATATATATATATATATATATATATATATATATATATATAGTGAATAAACCAAGAACCATAGGCATATAGACCATCATCAAGGTAATATAACACTCCTATACCAAACAAGGATAAGAAGTGCCATACTACATCAAGATAATACAAATCCTCTTATTCTGGTCAAGCTATATGATTATGTGTCATAATCTTCGCCCAGAGCCTATCGTAGCACTGTCGACATCACCAAAAATAAGGTATGGTTAAAAGTTATACGAACTTTTTTATTTGATTGCGAATTGATAAAGAGTACAAAATAATTCCTATTAAAAAGAAGATAAGTACAAAAAAAATCTAGGCAAGTGTGATGGAGGATATCGAGCACTGCAGCGGCTCCTTTACTCCGTTGATGATCCGGGACCAAGGGGGTTGACGAGGTTTCAATTTTTCTGTCTTCTTCTCATATCTCTTTATGTTTGTCATCGGTATGCTTGTGCTCCTGGTTGTGATCGTGGTCTCTTCTTTTCGTGGGAAAGCTTCCACTATTTATAGCCTTTAGGAAGGCATTATGTGGGCGCATATACGCGGGCCGCATATTGGAGCATGCATGACATACACATACTATATTAAAGCTGCCACATGATAAGTCAAGATCTAGGGTTGCTGATGCCCATAATACTCATGACACGTGTCATGCCCTAATTTTTATGGCTATGATTGCATATTAGGAATACTTCTACTTGGCACATGGGAATGGCTGAGGGAGTAGTAGCGCATGACACTGCTGGCACATGCGGATACTAGTTACTTAGTGGCGCATGGTACTGCTGGCACATGAGAATACTAATTAAAATGGTTGGCACATGATACCATATCATTATGGCACAGGGGGGTTGATCACTACGGCGCATGGCCTTTGATTATTGCTGGCGCATGGTAGAGATTTTCCATGCTTCTAAAAGAACCCCTTCAAAGTTTTTGAACATTAAACATTATATGTTTTTTAAGTTTATAATACTTTGAACAAAAGTTTGGAGGAGATAGGCGCATAAACTGCAGTAGTGCATCTGTTCACTTAGCGTATCGGGTTTTATGGCGCATCAGATGTGGCAACTTAACTTGGCGCAGCTAACTATTTGGTGCAGCGGACTTGGTCTCTTTGTTCGTCCTTTGAGATGTCAGAGTGAGCGCATTTATCGAGGGGCTTTCAATATCCCATTTTGACCAGTTGATTCATCTATTTAATGGCTAAATTTATCCATCGTTAATAGTGTCGAACTATCCAGGAGCTTTTAGTGGGTACTTTGCCTATAAATAGGAGGCTGAAGGGAGGAAGAGGGCAACCCTCTTTTTTTTCTTCTTTTTCTCTACCTGATGCCTTTGAATAAGTCAAGGGTGGAGAGATTGGCTGAGCGTTTCATCGATCCTCTCCCTCTATTGGTATGATCATCCATCTGCCATCGGTGAAGGTAAAGGGATGAATATTTTACTTGATGCTGTCACGAACACTCTGACACCGCCTGTTGTCATAGGCCAGACTTCAGTCGATCCATGTGTAGACATTCTCATCTGCCTGATGCGCATGTTCGTTGTCGACGGGCTTCGTCATAAAGATGCGCGATCGACGAGAGTTCTTCCTCAGTAGCATGTGTGCTCATCTTACAGGGCTTTCTCAGATTGCTCGAGTCCCGATGGGACACAGAAGGATATCATAACTGCCGTTGTTCGTAATGAAAAAGCACATTACCTGGAGGATTGTCCGCGATCTTCCAACCTAGCTTACTGTAGATTCTCTCCCAATGTGGCCAAGATGTGATGGATGGATCTCGGGTCGAGTCCTAACGGCCCATCTGAGTGGCAACGATAGGGCTAGTCATCCCAATAGGGACTTCTAGTCACGTCATTTCACATGACAAAGTTGAGTCTGTTGGCTCTGTGTTGCAAGCTCCCTTGCTATCCCTCAGTATAAATTCTTTTCTTGTATAAAGACTTGCACTGAGGAGTCTTGTTGAAGTGCTGACCTAGAATGCGTTGAGCTTCCGGCTTTTACACGTGTTTGTACCGGAAATAATACAGGGGTCTCCTTCTTTTCAAATGTACCCATAACCTTGAATATTAATAAAAATACTTAAATTTAATGGACTTCTATATGTGCTCATGATCTTGAATATTATTAAAAATTTTGCTTAATTTCTTTTTTAGAACTCTTCTTGTTGCTGTGGATATTTCGGCTATGAATATTTATACCATAGGTAATATGGACGTAGTACAATATCATAACGAAGATAACTCTAATCCCTATCAGAGGTAGTATAAATGTGATAGGTAAAAGTCAAGGTGTTAAAAAGGGCGGGTATCCCAAAACTTGGCCCAGGCCTGACCCGATCAAATCCGGTCTGGGCCAGCCAAAACCCGGTCAACGAACTGGCCCGGTCCAGTCTACTCCCACCCAGGTGCGGGCTGGGTCGGGGCTTCCGACCCATAAGCCTGGCCCGGACAGTTGGCTGCGCCATTCTGGCCTGGTCCAATTCGGACTGGCCCGGTCGGCCAGGCCCGGTTCAGGCCCGGCTCGGTCCGGTTCGACTAATTTTTATTTTTTATTGGAATATAATCGTTGGGGGTATTTTACCAAAATACCCCCATTTTAGTGGCAAATTTTGACCGTTTTACTAGTATTTTGGTCATTTTCCTTAAAATGACTAAAATACCTATTATAACAACTATTTTTTGAGGGTATTTTTAATGCCCCACAACCGCACGGTGTATTACGCTGAGTCAGATTAAATGAGAAAATGGTTGGTTATATTTTAATTTGTTGGATTTGGGAGCAAGTATTGATTTGAGTTGGTTTCATATTTAGATCGCATACGAAATTCGATAGAATCAGGTGTTCGTTCAGAGCAGTACTGGTATAGCAGGATTAGACTGATAATGCAGTCTTCCTTAGTCCGATCGGTCGGATGATTTGGAGAGCACGGCCTGCTTGCATGGTCATACCAATTGAGTAGATCGTGTTTCACATCAGACCATGGATTCAAAGAATTTGCCGTATCGATAAGGCATAGTGCTTAGCGGATCCAGACTTGGTGAGTGGGCTCTGTCCCTACTCCTTTATGCCTTTATGCCTAATAATATGGAACACACATAATAGTTTGGACACTTAGAACTGGAACATTGGAATTACTGTATTGTGGCATGCATAGAGTGTGCTTCGTTTGGTTGGATATGATTAGTGGCTTGAGTTGGACTTATGTTTGGACAGTTGGAGCTTGAGTGGATCATCTTGGTTGGAACATCGAGGCACTTTGGGTGAGCGACCAAGCGTCCATCCGTGCACTAGTATCAAGTTGGACACTTTGTCAAGCAAAGTGTGTAGTTATGGTTCAAATTCGGGCAACTACATCGGAGAGGGCATTGTGCCACTCTTGGGCCATTATGCCATAGAGCTTTCGAAGCAAGGGGTGTTGCACCAATTGGAGCACTATAGCGGAAGCAGCATGGTGTATAATATAGATAACTTGAGATGGTGTCTTGGGCTATAGTTGAGAAAGGTTTTGGTGAATTGGATGGATCGAGGCAAGTATCATTTGGTTGGGCGAGAAGGCTCGATTCTCTCATCGTACCTACTTGTTAGAGTATTGCTTTGGTCACGGATAACTTATTGCGCACATGGTTTGGTTTCCTCGGGGGAGATAGGCTCTGGGGCACTGGGACCTTTCGGTCATTGAGGAAACAAATGATAACGTACTTTGAGCACGGTACTTGCAGTTCGAGTCCATCAGGGGGGCTAGCTACTCAGTGCTAGTTCGGGTCAAAATGCAGTTGGATAGTCCTTTATTGCTTGGCCAGTGACTTTCATATAGATAAGAGTTGGTTCGGTTTGAGTTTGTGCATTCGTATAGGCAGCGGCGCCACTTTGCCTTGGGCAAGAGTGTATGCATAAATAATTGGATAAGCAAGGCTTAGATTGTGGTATGATGTAATAGATTCTAGACTTGGAGTGCGATGTGGTTCGATAGGTTCACGCTTTGCTTCGGGTTTGAGTATAATGGTTTGCATGCTTAATTTTATTTGAGTTGGATATAACTGCTAGTATATTTGCTTGAGTTGAATGCTTACATGCTTTACCTGATTTACAGTTTTTCTTAACATGTCATACCTTTTCCATGAAATAAATCTAGGATTTAGTTAAAAAGATCACCATATAACTGCTTGTATTTACTATATACTTAGTGTCGGTTTAGACCAGTGGGTTACCCCGCTAACCAGTACGGCTGTGTACTGACCCATGTTTGTGGGCATAATATGCAGGTGTAGTGGCTCGGCTTGGATATACGGGACATAATGTATGGAACGGTAAGTACCTTTTTAGGCAAGAGAAAGAGCAAGAGTGTTGCATCACCTTTTTGATATTCTTCTTTGTAGTATTTTTATTTGGACCCTTTAAGAGCTTCGCTGCATATACTCTGATGTGTGCTTGGTATGAAATACTTGACTTTCAATGCAACTTGGTTGTTTCGATGATAACTATGATGTTTGACGTCATCTCTCTGTGTGAGCGCAACCTTAGGCTCGTACGACATCACGTCCCGATAAGAATGATAGTCCTGCGGGTGCGTTTTAACATAGTGATTCACGTTCAGCGGGGACGATAAAACTTGCGGGAGATTGAGGCATGACAATTTGGTATCAGAGTGTCCCGTTTATTTCTTTGAACTTTTTCCTTTGCTTGTTTTATCACGAACTCTAAACAGCTTTCGCGTGTCGAATAGTTCTTGGCTCTACTCGGTGCCGCATTGGATGTTCCATGCAATAAGTCTATATATTTGTTGGTTATACATGTTATTCCTTATTGCGTTGGCTTTCATAGGATTTTGATAGAATCATGTAGCATCTTTTGGCGTTGTTGCATTCGAATGCAGCAAGTTGAGAGCTATCGTTACGTTGGTTTGGCTAATCATTTTGAAAGATTTTGGTTGCATCAGGGTGCAGTTGGTTTTCAGATGAGATTGGTTTTGTGGCATATTATGAGTAGAAACAACGGATGAGAATAGAACATTGCATAACTTGCTCGTGTAGCGAATGTGTTGGACAAAGTTTGAGTTTTGGCTAGGAATATCAGAGAGAGAGTATTGCATGAGTTTCTCGTGTGACGCACGTGCTTAGAAGATTTGAGCAGTGGCTTAGAATACCAAAGAGTGCATTGAACGAGTTGCTCATGTGGCGAATGTGTGAAACAATTGGGTATTGGCTTGGATTACTTGAAAGAGATCGTTGCACGAGTTGCTCTTATAGCGAATGTGTCGAATGGTTTGAGAAATAGTTGGAAGTATTAAGAATAAAACAAGGCAAAGTTACATAAAGCGAGATCAACATGTGGATTAGATGGGTCATGTGTTGGCTGAGTTTCATGTCAGAATTTGAATTATGAATGGCAGGATCACACAGAATGGAAATCCTGAACGAATCTTGGATCATTGCAAAAAAGGATGACGTGAGAAGTGACTTGATTCAGAGTAGTATATTGTATACCCCTATTAATCATGATGTTGGAATATTTTGGATAGACAACAATAGAATTGCTGTCACCACCACATTTTCTAGGAAAGGGTATTTTGGTCATTTTATAATTAATTAAATATTATGTATATTATAAATTATTTATTATATTATTTATTTATTGTTAGATATTAGTATATAATTTTGGACTTGTGTTAGTAGACCTAACTAGTTTAGATTAGATCCATGGACCAACATTTAAATCTAGTTGGAATTGAGTCTAATTATAAGCCCATTTATTAGGAGGAGGATTAATTAAGTTAAACCCATTAGACTAGAACCTCCCATCCTTAATTATTTCTTCATGAGAGGCCCAATGGATATTTTAGACTTTACATAGTAGCTTGGGGAGGGGGTTTGGTGGTCGGCCATATTTAAATGGAGGAAGAATTTCTCTATATTTTCATTTTAAAACTAGATCTAGAATTTTTTCTTCCAAATTTCTTTATTTCTACATTAAATTTGACCCAAATTTCTTCCCAATTCCTATTAAATCATCATTGGAGGCTATTAAAACAAAGATTTACAAGGAAAAAGTAAGGATCTACAATGAGGAGCAAGGATTTACAAGTTGGAAACCCTTTTCACCAATTTTGAAAGTTTTATTGGGAATCTTTCTGACAATAGGTATAATTCAGTTTTCCCTCTTTAATTAGACTCAAAATCTATACTTTAATCATTAGGAACCACCCCATATGCTAAGGCTATCCATAGAATTTGGAATTAGGCTCATAGGAGGCTTATGGAGAAAGTTATGTGGTATTTTATGTCAATTTTGGGAGAATTCTGATATTGACACATCTTATGTTTGTCAATTAATCAATTAGACCAAATTGACATATGTTTGATTGTGTGTGGCTAGTATTGTATCCATAATTGGATACGTGTAGGCCGTATCCCAACAATTTGGAGATACGGATTAGTTTGGGGATTTTTCTCCGACATGGGGGTTTGTGAAGGTCTTATTTTGACACGGACACGTAGATGTGTAATTAACTCTTCGTATTGTTCATGATTACTATTTTAGACTTGCTCGTGTCATTCGGGGTACATTTGGTTGTGTGGTGGACTCGTATCGCAAGCGTATCATAGATCTAGTGTGATATGGGTGTGATGCACTCCACGTATTTGTTTTCTTGTATTTCAACCTAATTGTTTATAGCTATTAGAGTATTATGATTATATGGTTATATATATATATATATATATATATATATATATATATATATATATATATATATGTGTGTGTATGTTGGTAATTGAATAAGTGAATAATATATACATAGAGAGTTGTATATATATACGTGTGTATGTTTATATATGTACATATCAATGTGTATGTATGTATGTATGTATGTATATATATATATATATATATATATATATATATATATATATATATATATATATATATATATATATATATATATATATATAAGTGTTATGTATTATGTATGTTTATAGATTGATATGTATACGTTCATGTGTGTGAGTGAGAGTGTAATATATATATATATATATATATATATATATATATATATATATATATATATATATATATATATATATATATATATGTGTGTGTGTGTGTGTATGTGTGTGTGCGTGTGTGCATCATTGTGTGTGTGTGTGCTAGGAAGAGGGGATCAGGCAATGCACTACAGCAACTGGAGCAGTGAACCAGTGAGCCACTGTAGCAGCTAACATCACACATAGCAGTAACAGTTACATCATCAACAACAACATAGAGCTGGAACGGTTTTAGCGAAAACAAAGCTAAAGCAGTAGATAGCACAACTAGCTAGCAACTACAGCTAGCTAGCAACTGCAACAGCAAAGTGCAGCATGGAGAGCAGCAACAACTGCAGTTGTAGCAGTAGAACATCATGCAGCAACAAGCGCTCTGCAGCAACACAGCATCCAGTAGCACTAGTAACAACATCCAGTAGCAGCAGCAGCAGTTTGAGCAGCAACAACAAGTGCAAGAGCATGGGCAACAAGGTAAGGAGATAGTTAGTTAGTTTATTAGTAGTTAGTCATTGTTTTACTAGTAGTTTATTAGTTGTTAGTTTGTTAGTTACTTTGTTATTAGTTATATATATGTAGTTACATATTGTTAGTAGTAGTTATATATATATATATATATATATATATATATATATATATATATATTGGTGTGTTAGTAGTTAGTATAGTAGTATTGTATTAATTAATTCATGTTAGTTATAGTTAGAGTTTTGGGTAGTTAAGTGTATGTTAAAAATTTATATTACCTTGTGATACCAAGGTAATGTCAAGGTATTGATGGATACTCAAGATATTGGGTTGATACTCAAGGTATTGGGTTTGAGTATCAAGATGGGTGTGTAGTGGTGTGATACCTCATTGGTTCAAAGCCAAGGTATCCACTTAGTATTAGTTTAGTTAGGAATATTAAATATTATTGATTTTATATACATATTATAACATTTTCCTATCTTTAATTTGCGTTTCTTAGGATATAGTATCTTATTAGTTTCATAATATTTTAGTATAGCTATTGTGGCCTAGTTACATAGTGTATGGACTCAATATCTTAGAGATAGACTCAAGCAACCTAGAAATAGCTAGTTTGACCAAGTTTGACCTAGAGTTGACCTAGTTTGACTATTTTGACTTAGAAATGGCTTTTTGACCTAAAAGTTGACTAGTTTAACTTATTTTCATTCCAAAACCTTGTATTGATATAATATTCCATATTTAGGTCTTTGAGGCACCATACCGGACATCTTTGATACTTTTCACTGGATTCCAGGCGAGTATATTCTCTAATAGTTTTTTATTTATGATATCTATGTCTCTTGTATCAAGTGTAGATATCCTTTATTTCTTGACACGATAGTTACACGGATTGGTATATCTGAATCTCGTCATCAGATATTATTCCATGGTATTTACGGTGTGTCTTGTAAAAGCCTTGTTTCCTTGTTCTTCTTGTACAAATACAAACATTAGTTCATGAGAAGAGTAGCGCCCTTCTTGTGGAAACTCGTGTCATAACGTACCATGGTTGGATCCACTATACCAGTCGGGAGCAGAAAGTATGTAGTATAGATATGTGATCATACCCTCCTTGTATCAAGTCTTGTTCATTAAATAGTGTTAATCATACACCGCACATATGATTAGCCAGGCCATAATTCTTGTATCAAGTTCCCAAGCCGATCATATATTAAAGCTGGTACTCACTCACTTAGTCATTAGTATTTCTTATTCATCTCCATATTCTAATTCTTGTATTTATTTCCAGTATTTCCTTTATTTTATACCTCTTGTATCTATATGTTATATCTTATATATTCACATCTATTTACTGTTACATAGTTTATATCATTTATTAGAACTGCTGTTATAGATGTATTCGGCTCTTTTTCTAACTAGATATATTTTTCTCAGATGACACTGAGTAGTGGTACCCCACTCACTACGGGCCTCAGCACGTGGTAGGCTTAGAGCCAGAGACCTTGGCTTAGGAGGGTCTCATTCCGACTGAGACAGAAGACCCAGGACTGGTATCTTCTTAGTTAGTTTCCTTTTGTACTAGATTTGGCTCAAGCTTTTTTATTAGTATTTCTTGACTCATTGGATATTATTTTTTCTCATGAGCTGTATTTGTGACTCTTCTATTCTTTTATCATATTTGTGCTTATTTTCATCTTATAGATCTGTGATTGAGTATATTCATCTTACATTAGTGGCATTGCTATATCTTAAATATTAGATAGATAGTTTAGCCAAACAGCGTTCTATAGTCGATGCTGCGGCATACACTGGACGTTGTTCTCTACTTGCATCCCAACACCGTGTGTAGGTCATGACAATTACCGTAACGAACGCGGGTAACAGGAATAAAAGTTGGTTTATGCGAATCGACTGAGTGATATTTTGGAACATAGAGCAAGCGATTATTGAGTTTTGGTCAACAAGATCACCATAAATCGACTGGCATGAGAGAGACTCTATTTCTAAGTGATATATGCGTGCTACGGAGTGATGTACATTTTTGAAATATTTGGAACAAGATAAGTGATATGTTTGCTCGCAACAGATCAGCTAGTACAAGATTATGTCCAAAATTGGTGCAACAAAGTTTGACTCGGGTATTCTTCGATACATTAGACTTGAGCGATCAGGAAGGGACTCATATAAATAAAAGTTTTGTTGGACGAGAATGGAACAAGCAATGGAACGAGTGTTTAGAATACGAATGAGTGATGTTGACCAAGTATTTGGAACAAGATTAGATCGATCAGATAGAAAAATGAATATCAAAGTTCTCTTGCGCGATTTGGAAGTTCGGTATAGCATTCATTGATGCAAAGAGAGACTTGAGCATAAGGTACAAACAGTTGGGGCACGCATTCACGAGCGATGGATGTATCGAAGAGTACCTAGCATAGACTATAGATTTTGGCAACGAAAGGGAGCAGTTAGTCGAGCAGTGGAACACAATTTGGTTTTGCTGGAGTAATGCGATAGATTCGCACGAACTTGAAGAATTTTGGATATTGGTGCTTGAGAAGTTTGACTCATAATTTAGCGGAAGCAAAATTGGTGAAACAGTACAACGATGGTGAATGGGTTATCTGAAACACGTGAATGAGCATAATGTAAAGATAGTTGATATTGAGTCAGATTGGAAGTTAATATTTATTGTAGCGAGACAAACGTGATACAACGAGATGATTAAAGTGGAAGTAATAGTGCATCTGAGATTGGCATGCAAGTCATCGAGAGCGTTTAGACGAATCAGAACGCGAAGAAATCAGACGGTGGTAAGGAAGTAGAATAAGAACAAGGATTATGGCGGATGAACATTTGAGGATAGTTGAACGAGAGAGCAACATTGAAGTAAATTATTGTACCGCTCGAGCAAGTTGGACGTGTAGTATGAAGTTGGCGTACGGATAAAAAATAGAGCAAGTCTATGATTTCGAAAATTGTTGTAATTGGAAGTGCGAGAAGTCAAACAAGGTAGTTCAAAAGTTTGATGGATTCATGAAAGAATGACAGAGTAATGGAAGACGGTTTCAACTAGTGCAGTTCAATAATTAGTAGCTTGGATAAATAGTAAGACTCTAGGTAGTTAGGCGGCGTTTTGTTGACAGATAGGTCAGCGGTAGTGCAATAATTGCTCGAATTCAGAAGTTCATTTGGATCGGATTGTTGGGTTATGGTTCAGATTGTAGATGAGATATAGCATGGTTCGTAGTAATTATCCCATGAGATGATACACAATTCTTGAGCGTAGCTTCGGGGCAACTGACCCTAGAAACTTGATCGCCAAATCAAAATAAATATTGTAGACCAATAGAATAACCCTTGCGGTAGTGCATTTGGGAATGCGTAGAGGGTGGATATGAGTGGTATTGGATATAGGCCTAAGTAACTGAGTGTTGGATTTGAGAGATCCTTGGGATAGCCTTCAGCTGAACATGCAGCCAGAAGATCGAAGCGATGATAAAAATGGCCTAAGTTAACTGATGAGATTCGGAGTCACATATTTTTGAAGATGGCATCGCCTCTGACTCGTCGTTCCCTGAAAGGAAATATCATTCATATGAATTAATGACTATGTAACTAACTTCGAGAAGTTAAAGCCGCGGCTTATTTCGATCAAATAATTGCACTACCGGATGCGACAAATATGCCTCAGATCTACAAGATAAAATTGGACTTGATTTGTGTATGTGCTCATGCAGAGGGCATAGGTAATATTATATGCTTCGAGGCAGTGGAAGTAGTACGAAGAACTATTCCATACACGACCTAGAAATTATGACGAGTGTGTCAACGTTGAAATTGTTGTGACACTATCCCTATGGCGTGACAGCAAAATCTATGCAGATCATATGAACCTCAATATAGATGTTCACCCAGAGAGATATTGAGATTGAGGCAAAGGTATTGGATTGAGTATATCTAATAGCATAGTGCGATATTTGGGTAAGTCGCCTAGCTGGTGTAGTATATGTTGTGATGATCGTTCGAGGCATGAGAGAATATTTGGAGATGGTGCATGCAAAATATGGTGCGATTGGAGTAATGCTAGAGTTTGGTTGGTTGATCTTCGACGGTGCTAGTGAGAATTCAGAAATAGTTCGATGATAGGGCCTTGCAAAATAGTCGTTGCACTTGGGATGTGCAAGGACCACTACCAGAATAAGTCAAATTAGCGACGTCTAAAAACATCGCTAAATGGCCAAAAAATATCGCTAAATAATTTTAGCGACGTATGTAGCGACGTTTCGATGAAGTCGCCTTTAAGCTAGTCACTGACTGGAAAAACGTCGTCAAACGTCGCTATACTGACATTTTCTAGCGACGTAAATGCGTCACTATACTAGTGATGTTTAGCGACGCAACGTTGCTAAATTAGCGACATGTTGTGTGTCGCTAAGTTTTTTCTTTTTAGCGACGTTATGCGACTCATTTAGTAACGTTATATTGACCTGGAAATACTGTAATGTCAGCAGATTTGTGATGGTCAGCGATATTTTTAGCGACATTTATAGCAACTTTTATAGCGACGTTTGTAGCGACGTATATAAATGTCGCTAAACGTCGCTATAAACATCGCTAAAGATACAGTAAAAAATAAAAAATGAATATTAAATTATTTTTAAACCATTCTTCCTAAAGTTTATAAATTCATAATTTGTACAAATATTCCCCGAGCAACCCTCCATTGAATTTGCTGGGTTCGCCGACCCCCTTCGATTGAACACTCAATATCGGTAAATTAACATACATTTAATATAAATAATATAGTAAAATTTAAAGAAAATAAAATATTGAGATTATAAACCGAGTCAGGATAAAATCTCATCGTAAAGAATATAACAAATATCCACACAACTGAGTCTAAAAGCCTCGTTGTAAAGAATACAAAAAATAAAGTCTGAAAGCCTCAAAAATAAAAAATATTCATAAATGACCAAATATCATAGGTCTAAATCACAAACAATCAATAAAATATCCTAACTAAGACTATTGTGGATCTGCAGGAGGATGACCACCGGCGCACATTAGGGATAAGAACAAATCATACTGCTCCCGTGAAATTGACACCGATGTCGATGGAGAAGGCAGTGACGTCGGTATAGACTGTGTCGATGAAGGCACACCAAGAGGACGTATCTGTTCCAACTTTTCTAGTCGATGGTTGTATGAATCCATGGTAGATAATAGCCTCATACTGCTATGAACCATTGAATCCTGCATCATCGTCAGCCTTTCGCCCATGGACAATTGTGAGGCCTGCAGCTCCATCACGCTGTGCTCTATCGACGCTCTAAGATCAGTTGTCATATTCCGGAGCTCCATGATGCTGCGCTCGAGCATATCAAATCGTGCAATGAGCGTCGCATTGTCTGCCTGTGGCTGGGACAGGGGCTGCTCCTCCATCCTTCGTAGCAACTCATCACGGAGAGACATAATCTGACGGTTAACGGTCTCCTGGACTCGGGCCGACGACTGCGAGGGCTATGGGGAATGCACACTTAGCATGGAGGCCCTAGATGACTGTGTTGCAATAAAGGCGCCATAGGATCCCGTACCGTAGTACGTACCCCTCTGGAGATCACCAGCGGCGGTCACCCACAGCTCGTCCGTCGACGCAGCTGGAGAGGGCTGCGAGAAAGTAGCAGCCTCTCTCGTTAGGTGCACTAGCAGTCGCCAACTCACGCAGCCTAAGATACTCGGCCTAGAAAAGTTTGGATACTCGATAATTGCCTAAGTTATATTAAAATTAACATAAAGTAAATTAATACTTACATAGGTCTGCGAGTCCCTCTCATCAATGAGATTCCTGCCGTTTTGATAGGTGGCCAGGAAGACGGTCACCATGTTTGCATCCTCACCTCTCTGTACCTGTTAAAAATATATTATTTAGTACTAAAATTAAATATGTTATCCTACTACTATTTTATCGTGCTTGCATTAAAATAATATATCTGAAATAAAAAATATACCAAACGACGGAAATGTTCTGTCATTAGAATTGAGCCACCATACCACTTTGCTGCCTTCTGCCTTGCCGCCTTGGCCTTCTCAGACCTTTTATTGTACCTCGGATCGTCAAATCTATCCCTCATCGTAGTCCACTACTCAGGCGTGATTCAACCTTGGATTGGTTTTCCTGCATGATCACGAGCCTTCTGGTCATCCAGAGCATCACGGATCAGTTTGGCGGCAATGGCAGAAAATATCTGCTCGATCAACTCGACCCGGTGCGGTGGATAGAAATATGGTTGCTATAATAAGTAATTCAGTAAGTTATATAATATGCATAAATTAGATGATTGATATAATATATTTTTATCTTGAAGTGCGTAAACCAGAATGCCTTCCTCCCCTCCGGAGCATCAGAGTAGTTGATCCAAGGGCCACCATAGTTGTACCTCAGAAAGTGGCCCAGGCATATCTGTACCGACGAGGGACGATATCTATACAGAGATAATTATTTTTATCAAAAAAGTTAATATATTATGAATAAAGAAATACACGATATATGTGATGCAAAACCATCTAATTGACTTACTTTGTACCGTCGGCCCAAATATTCGTCCTCGTCTCGTCCGGAGGTGCGCATGGAGGATCTAGCTGATGCTGGAACGACGTCGGCTCAACCTCCGCCATATGCTCATCTGTCTCCATGGTTCCGTCAGCAGGAGAAATATTGGACGAGGAAGTACTATTAGGCCTTGAACTACTCGTCCTATGAGTGCTGCCACGTAACATCGTCACAGTCGAAGATGTGACTGGTCGATATATTGGAGTACTAGGCATCAATGATCCAGAACCAACAGTAGAAAGTTCCAGAGGAGCACTATGTCTACCTCGGGACCTGCCGAACTCTCTGCGTCGTCCTATCATACCTGATAACAACATCTGATGAATAAAGAAATATACGAATATATAGTACATTCTATAGTTAAAATGTTATGCATATCTCACAGCATTAATAGAATTGCACAGTAAATAACTAGTGGTATCACAAGTCTAAATGGATAGTACATTCTACAGTCAAAATATAATACATAACTTCGTCAAAATAGTATATTCTACAGTCAAAATATAGTACATATCTTCGAAAAAAATATTTTATTTTCAATCATCTTCAAAAAATTTATCTTGTTCGCCTTCCTCGTCCTTCTCTTCTTCTTCCTCCTCATCTTCAGTTTTATCTACTTCATCTTTGTCTTCTGATAATTCTATCTCTTCTACATTATTAATCACATAATGAGTAACTTCCGTTGAGTCAACATCTACAATATTTGTTACCATAGGTAGCCAATCCTCTTGATAAGCTATTTCGTCAACGTTAAAGGTATTTCTAGCTTTAGTCTTTCATACTGCCCACCAATCTGACCTCGCTGTCCTCCGTCTAGGATAAGTTATAAAGTACATGAGCTGAGCCTGACTTGATAGGACAAATGGCTCATAGGCTTGATATCTACGCTTGTAGTTTATATCCACAAGACCATGCTTGTCAATTTTTCAACTTTGATCTTGAATCGAATCGAACCATTCATACTTGAATAGCACGATCTTAGCAGGTTCTATGCCATAATTATATGTCAACTCCACAATCGCTCATAAGATACCAAAGAAATTATTGTCTGGATCGACGTCTTTGTAGTTCGAAGATTTGATACACAAACAACTATTTTTCGTAGAATCAAGATCCAGAAAGTTGTCTCTGATCGGAGCATTTGTTGACTTAAACCTAAACCCATTCACACAGTAACTTGGCCATATTTTGATGACAGTAATTGGTCCCTTGGATAGAGTTCTAATAGATTTAGTCTCGGGTGTAATTAGACGATTGACCTAAATACCAAAGTAGCGATAGTAAGTTATTTATTATGCAAGTGCATACAGAAAGAGTAATTACCAAGCTCCTTACATATGTGCTAAACCAAGAAGGAAAATGACGTCTCATTTCTTGTTCTACTTCTTTGTCTGTTATGTAGGGTCTAACCGACCTCAGCTCATCATTATATGTGCTAAAAAATAATAAAGCAACCGCTGATTAGTAGCATAATAGTAGCTTATGCTATTATATTGAGATGACATAAACGTGGACATAATTATTACTTATCCCTCTAGCTTCTCCACTTTATCCTCTTCGCAATTGAGTAATATATGCAACTGAGCTGCCCTTAGCTCGTCGTCATTCAAATATCTCTTCTTTATTTTTTCCGAAGGCTTTTCGGACGTATTGAATACTTTCAGTATTGCATTATTAGATTCCTTATATCCGTCGTCGTTTCTCAGAGTTCTCGTTCTATTAGTAGCAACTTAAGGTTTTAAATACGTTGAGCAAAAGTTTGTAAACTCCTCGAGAATATAAGCTTCATAAATAGAGCCCTTAACCCATGCCTTATTTTTCACCTTTCTCTTTAGGTGATTCAGATGTCGCTCGAAGGGGTACATCCACTGATAACCAACAGGACCACCAATATGTACCTCATTGGTGTCACGCCCTGATCTCCCGCAGGCAATCGGCCGTTCCCGCTAGGCGGGAATCACCCTCGCCAGCGCTCCCGCGGAACGATCGCTTAACCCATCCGGGCGTGATGCCGCACGAGCGTGATCCACGCCCGTGCAAGGCCATGGTTCATTGGCTGGCGGCAAGAGTTCTAAGCCACAGAGTCGTACAGATTTTCCGAGTGCAGCGGAGTCATGAACGCATAGCGATTCGGTAACAGGTTCACTGAATCGACAAATATAACGAAAGCATAGAAACACAAGTTGAAGTAAAGCAAGCTCTTTTATTGATATAAACTTGTGTTACAGGCGGCGTATAGCCGAGATTACAAGTCGCTCAAGCCTCTCTCTCTAAAACAGTAAAAGCGTGCCAAGTGGCTACAACTGTGGAATGAATATACAGGCGATGGTCAGGCGATGTTCACAACTTATGTCTTGTATATATGCTTCAGTCCTGGACGCACCGTTGCAAGGCTTCAGAGGGAACTCCTGGCCTTAGCACGCACGAAGGAGGCGTCCGCACCGAACGAGGTTCTCCCGCACCCTGCATACAAACTGGTGGATTATCAGTACATTGAATGCACTGGTGGGGAAGCTACTCGCCCACTCGACAAATCCAAACACGTAATACAGGTTCCGTGCACAACTATTAAGTTGTCTTTCTAGTTGCCTTAGGATCAGTTTCATGCAAACGTTGAATAGCCTAACATATCGGGCAGTGCGCCGTGCGATGTTTGAGGGAACACGGCGAGACTTACCAACTTACCATTTATCCTTTCCTGTCCAAGGCAAACATTGTTAATTTAAGCAGGGGCATGTATAAACATTCAGGAGGCATAGCATATGCAAACACGAATACTTATTTCAAGATCGTTCATGTGTTCAGTTTATTTGTTTCATACGATACAGTATCTCATACGCGGATAGCCGCTAAGCGAGGATGAATGGTTTATCTTTCGTTTACAAGCAAGCATGCAATAAGTTAGGTACAAGGTGATCACTGGCGTATGCCATAATGGACACTAGTCTGTGACGAAGATGGTTTGCTACGTGCAAGAACGTTAGGCGCCGCATACCACCCTGTCCTAGTGTGTGAGACTAAATGTTAGTTCCGTCCGGAGCCGGAACGGTGCCAGTGCCCCAGTAGCCGCCCGCAGGAACTATACCTTGTGCACAAGTTGTCCGTGATCGAACAATAACATTTATTCGCCCGAAGGCTACGTGATTATCACCCGTAGGCTACGTGCGCCCGTAGGCTACGTGACTATCGCCCGTAGGCTACGTGAATATCGCCCGTAGGCTACGTGCGCCCGTAGGCTACGTGAGTACAAGACAAGCAGTAGCATGATTCATTTATATTGCATCTACGTTCCATTCATGCGTTCAGGATTGCTTAAACATTGCACAATATAATAACGTTAGACATTCATAAGCAGACAAGCATGCGTTTCTAAGGGACACAAGTAAACACGATTGCTCGGACCCGAAGGTAAGCCGAGAGATGAAACCGTTAAGGGACTTAGCATGGGAGGGTCTGTATATAAGCAGTATTTTATTTCCATGTTCTAGCATAGCAATACAGGTTGGGATTATTCCCTTAGCTAGGTACGTTGGATTTATTAGCATGCAGGGGGTGATTCACCTAGCGACTATCATGAACATTCCAGATTTTATGTGTGCTGGCTAAGCAAAGACAAGTTCACCGTAGCCACCCACCTTAGCGATAATTCGCCTCGGTAGAGCGATACGTCTGAGCGAGCCTCTGAAAGTCCAAGCCGGATTCCTGTAGGGACAAGTCTGGATATCCTTTGCTTCTTCTTTGAGGCAAAGCGGGTCGGGACAGCTACACGATTGCCGATTGAGACGGCAGTCCGCTTGAGCGGAACGGGGTGTTACATCCTACCCAACTTAGAAAAAGTCTCGTCCTCGAGGCTTACTAAGGGCAAGCAGTAATTTAGGGTTGAGGCAATCCTAGACAAGTTGTTTGTACTTGTTTCATTTGGATATTCACTTGCACAAGCGTCGATCTTAGCATATCGCTTAGACTGGATCGTGCGCACTTTCGAAGGTACCCTCTAGCGTGAACACGTCAACCAGCTCAGTGATAGCGAAGTCTTAGCCCTCGAGTTTTACCTTTTCTTAAGTCTTGGATGGTGCACTAGTTCAAGGCGTCCCTCGAATAGATGCATTCAACCAAACTTAGGGTTAGTGAAAATTGGACAAGCTACTAGCGATACTCTCAAGGGTTCGCACAGGTTGGCACAAGGGCCACTCGCAGCATACAACCAGGCAAGCAAGCATAACATTCAAAACGTATTTTAAAAGTATTTAGACTTATTGTTGGAACATCCCATCGAGGAATTGAGAGAGAGCGTGCACATAACCCACGAACGAGCTTTCGAAACAGAGATATCGAATCAAAGTCCAAAGGCGTAGAAGCCAGGCTCTGATACCAATCTGTCATGCCCCGATCTCCCGCAGGCAATCGACCGTTCCCGCTAGGCGGGAATCACCCTCGCCAGCGCTCCCGCGGAACGATCGCTTAACCCATCCGGGCGTGATACCGCACGAGCGTAATCCACGCCCGTGCAAGGCCATGGTTCATTAGCTGGCGGCAAGAGTTCTAAGCCACAGAGTTGTACAGATTGTCCGAGTGCAGCGGAGTCATGAACGCATAGCGATTCGGTAACATGTTCACTGAATCGACAAATATAGCGAAAGCATAGAAACACAAGTTGAAGTAAAGCAAGCTCTTTTATTGATATAAACTTGTGTTACAGGCGGCGTATAGCCGAGATTATAAGTCGCTCAAGCCTCTCTCTCTGAAACAGTAAAAGCGTGCCAAGTGGCTACAACTGTGGAATGAATATACAAGCGATGGTCAGGCGATGTTCACAACTTATGTCTTGTATATATGCTTCAGTCCCGGACGCACCGTTGCAAGTCTTCAGAGGGAACTCCTGGCCTTAGCACGCACGAAGGAGGTGTCCGCACCGAACGAGGTTCTCCCGCACCCTGCATACAAACTGGTGGATTATCAGTACATTGAATGCACTGGTGGGGAAGCTACTCGCCCACTCGACAAATCCAAACACGTAATACAGGTTCCGTGCACAACTATTAAGTTGTCTTTCTAGTTGCCTTAGGATCAGTTTCATGCAAACGTTGAATAGCCTAACATATCGGGCAGTGCGCCGTGCGATGTTTGAGGGAACACGGCGAGACTTACCAACTTACCATTTATCCTTCCCTGTCCAAGGCAAACATTGTTAATTTAAGCAGGGGCATGTATAAACATTCAGGAGGCATAGCATATGCAAACACGAATACTTATTTCAAGATCGTTCATGTGTTCAGTTTATTTGTTTCATACGATACAGTATCTCGCACGCGGATAGCCGCTAAGCGAGGATGAATGGTTTATCTTTCGTTTACAAGCAAGCATGCAACAAGTTAGGTACAAGGTGATCACTGGCGTATGCCATAATGGACACTAGTCTGTGACGAAGATGGTTTGCTACGTGCAACAACGTTAGGCGCCGCATACCACCCTATCCTAGTACGTGAGACTAAACGTTAGTTCCGTCCGAAGCCGGAACGGTGCCAGTGCCCCAGCAGCCGCCCGCAGGAACTATACCTTGTGCACAAGTTGTCCGTGATCGAACAATAACATTTATTCGCCCGAAGGCTACGTGATTATCACCCGTAGGCTACGTGCGCCTGTAGGCTACGTGACTATCGCCCGTAGGCTACGTGAATATCGCCCGTAGGCTACGTGCGCCCGTAGGCTACGTGAGTACAAGACAAGCAGTAGCATGATTCATTTATATTGCATCTACGTTCCATTCATGCGTTCAGGATTGCTTAAACATTGCACAATATAATAACGTTAGACATTCATAAGCAGACAAGCATGCGTTTCTAAGGGACACAAGTAAACACGATTGCTCGGACCCGAAGGTAAGCCGAGAGATGAAACCGTTAAGAGACTTAGCATGTGAGGGTCTGTATATAAGCAGTATTTCATTTCCATGTTCTAGCATAGCAATACAGGTTGGGATTATTCCCTTAGCTAGGTGCGTTGGATTTATTAGCATACAGGGGGTGATTCACCTAGCGACTAGCATGAACATTCCAGATTTTATGTGTGCTGGCTAAGCAAAGACAAGTTCACCGTAGCCACCCACCTTAGCGATGATTCGCCTCGGTAGAGCGATACGTCTGAGCGAGCCTCTGAAAGTCCAAGCCGGATTCCTGTAGGAACAAGTCTGGATATCCTTTGCTTCTCCTTTGAGGCAAAGCGGGTCGGGACAGCTGCACGATTGTCGATTGAGACGGCAGTCCGCTTGAGCGGAATGGGTTGTTACAATTGGAAAGATGAATTGGCAAATGCTCCATAGAGTCAAAGAATCCAGGAAGAAACACCTTCTCGAGGTTGCACAGTATTACCACAATGTCCTTCTCTTGCTTTTATAAACGATCGACGAGCAACTTAGAAGAACAAAGATCTCTGAAGAATATGCTGAGCTTTGCCAATGGATCCCAAATGACCTGCGGTAAGAATTTCTGAAATACAATCAGAATTAACCTCTCCATGAATACATGACAATCATGGCTCTTCATACCGGCCAGTTTGTTCTCCTTGAGGTCAACGCATCTTCTCAAGTTTGACACGTACCCATTTAGAAATTTTAGATCCTGAATCCACCTACAAAGTCTCCCTTTATCCTCCTTCTCCAGTGAGAAAATTAACTTAGGCTGCTTTAACTTTTCATTCCCCTCCTCTATCAAATGCAACGCAGGACATCTACATATTTCTTCTAAGTCCAACCTGGCCTTTGGATTGTTTTTTGTCTTCCCCTTTACCTCTATTACAATATTAATTATGTTATCAAACATATTCTTCTCGATATGTATGATATCAAGATTATGTCTGATCAGATTGGTGCTCCAATATGGCAGATCCCAGAATATACTCCTCTTCATCCAGTAATGGATGCAACCAAATCCGTCATACTTGTACCCCTTAGCAAGCTCTTCGATAGCACTTGGTAAATCTTTTACCTTTTTCCATATCATGTATCTAGGCCACCTTGGCGGTGGATTGGCCTTCTCCACAATACCGACATGAAAAGTATTCCTGTTCCTCCGATATGGATGATCCTTCGGCAGAAATTATTAATGACAATCGAAGAAGCACGGTTTTCCTCCGTATTTCAAACAGAAAGCCTTAGTGCGGTCCAGGTCACGAGAGAGTAGAGCGTACCGCCCTGCCAAAAACGAATGAAGCTGAAGACCAAAGAAAAAAGTTTGCATGAAATACGGACATGAGAGATGACCGTGAGTGCTCCATCTCGATAATATTCCATAGGCCAGAAAGTCGTTGATGGTCCGATAAGTGCTTCCCTCATTGGAAAATTCTGCTTTTTAGAAATATCGTACGTGTTGGCACCTACTTCCTACAGCTGATTTAACTCATCTATCAAAGGGTGTAAATATACATTGATGTTCCTCTTCGGATTTTTCGGACCCAGGATAATAACGGTTAGGAATATATACAGAGTCTTCATGCACATCCAAGGCAGTAAATTTTACGGAGTGACAATCACAGGCCAATACGAATACTGGGAGCCCAAAAGTCCGAATGGGGTAAAACCGTCAGAGAAGAGCTCCATTCTGACATTACGTGAATCCAAAGCAAAATTTGGATACTCTCGATCAAAGTGCTTTCATGCTTCTCCATCGGATAGATGATCCAATACTCTTTCGATCTGTTTCTGCATGTGCCAACTCATATTTTCTTTAGTCTCCTTTACCATAAACAACCTCTGCAACCGCGACTTCAAAGGCAAGTAGTACATCGAATCGGTAGGCTTCTTTGCACAGATAAACTTTCCTCGTCTAGTGGCCTTATAGCGATCAGCACCATAAAATCTGCACGCATCTTCATCCTTATTGTCTTTGTAGTATAATATGAACCCGTTACGACATACATCAATTTTCTCATATCCCATCTAGAGCGATCTCACCATCCTCTTAGATCGGTAGAAGTCTTTAGGCAACTTTGCACCCTCTGGTAAGATCTTATAATTAAATCCATCTATCTATTATAGCATTCTTGCGACATATTAAAATTGGACTTGATTCTCAACAATCTTGTAACCACTTCCAACGGTGAATGATCCTCACAACCAGGATATAATGGAGTCCTTGCATTCTCCAACAACTCCATAAACTTTGCAGTATTGATATTCGGTGCCTTCTTATCTGCATCATGATTGTCCGAATCGAGACTAGGCCCTGTCGTATCAAAAACCATATTAGGGTTTGTGCACTGCTTTAAGTATTAGTCATCTGGTTATAGGAGAGTTCCTGTCCATAAGAGTATATTTCATGTTGACAGCAGATTTGGGGAGAAACATAGTGAGCAGTGAGATAGGGAGAGTTTGTTGTATACACCATCTGCACAGACCCGACAGTGCATATTTGATGTGCACATGAGTATTGCGGTATACTTCATAGGGTCTGTGCACACCATCGTACAAAGCAGGGTGCGACATTAGGTAACAAAAATTTGGAGTTGCATTTTAAACTTGAGTATCACAATAGGCATTAATTAGATGATTGGGGGAATCTTTGTGTATCTTATGTGTATCAACTGTGGTTGTGTGTAGGTGAAAAATGGATATAGGTATAAGTTGTGAGTAAGATTCACTCGAGTTAATCATACCACAACTAGGGACTTGATGTCAGTCTAGAGAAAGAGAAAGAGAGAGAGGGTTAGGGTTAGGGTTAGGGTTTACACCCTCTATGATAGTGTCTATGTCATGTATGTGTCAGTATGTATGTGTCGTGTCTGTTTCAGTGTCATATCATGTCTGCATCTGTGAGAGAGAGAGAGATCGGGTTAGGGTTAGGGTTAGCGTTAGGGTTAGGGTTTATACCTTCTGTGATAATCTGTGTCATGTCTGTGTCAGTTTGTGTGTCATGTCTGTGTCAGTGCCATATCGTGTGCATCTGTGTGAGAGAGAGAGAGATCGGGTTAGGTTTAGGGTTAGGGTTTACACCCTCTGTGATAGTCTATGTTATGTCTGTGTTAGTGTGTGTGTGTGTCGTGTCTAGTGTCATATCGTATGCATCTGAGAGAGAGAGAGAGAGATCAGGTTAGGGTTGGGGTTAGGGTTAGGGTTTACACCCTCTCTCACAGTCTGTGTCGTGTCTGTGTCAGTGTGTGTGTATCGTATATGTGTCAGTGTCATGTGCATCTAAGAGAGAGAGAGAGAGAGAGAGAGAGAGAGTTAGGGTTTACTTAGAGGAGGAGAAGGAGAAGGAGGGGGACGCCGGAGTAGGTGGCTGTAAAGGACGTCGAAGGGTGCAGTTCGTCGGAGAGGGGGAGGAGAGGAGTTTTTAAAAAATTGGGAGAAGTCTTCGACATAATGGGGAATCGATAACTATACTAAAATTTTAGCGACGTATAGGGACGTCAACTTATGACGTCGCTAATAAAAATAGTTTACGACGTTATAGACGTCGCTAAAAATGTCGCTAAAAATCGAAAAACCAACTTCGCTAAATACGTCGCTAAATTAAAAAACTCAGCGACGTTTAGCGAACTTAAAGAAGCTTATTGCAACTATTCTTTAAAAAACTTAATTACTGTCGCTAAACGTCGCTATATGTCGCCAACAACGACGTATAGCAATATTTATTTTAGGTGTTGCTAAAATCTTTATATTAGCAAAGTTTTATTATGACGTCGCTAAAAAATGTCACTATTTCTTCATATTTTTTTGTGGACTTGGAATGTGTGTTGGATCTTGCTAGAGAGTGGATTGAGTTGGAATACGAACTGAATTGGGTCAGGTGGAGTTATCGTCAGAGGAGAATCATCATATTTGAGAATAGCGCTTGTGCGAATAAGTTATGGGATGAATGTTAGGATCGGTTCATTCAAGAGTGAAGTGATGAATATCTCGGACATGAAGATACCCTTATAACTTGTGCCAATTTGCTATCGCTAAGCTCAGCAGAAATATATGTATTTTAGGGACTCCTTAAATATTTGTATGATCCAAACTAAGCGATATGTTGAATTTGAATTGAGGTGCAATGAGGGTGTAGAAATATAGAATTTGTGTGAGCTTTCAGCGCGAAGCGAGATATTGAGTCTGGATCAGGGGAATGTGAGTTGCATGGAGCAGAGTTATGAAATGGTCAAGCTACATACGAGAAAGGAATGAATACTGGTTTGGTTCAAGGACTAACCTTATTCTAAGTGGTATATTATGTAATGTCACACAACCGTACAGTACATTATATTGAGTCGGATTAAACGAAACCTTATTCTAAGTGGTATATTATGTAATGTCACACAACCGCACAGTACATTATATTGAGTCGGATGCAATGGTTGGTTATATTTTGATTTGTTTGATTTGGGAGCAAATATTAATTTGAGTTAGTTTTTTGTGTAGAACACATGTAGAGTTTGATGGAATCAGGTATTGGTTTAGAGCAGTACTGGGATAGCAGGATTGGAGCGATAATGCTGTCTTTCTTAGTCCGATCGGTCGGATGATTTGGAGAGCATTCGCCTGCTCGTACAATCATACCAATTGAGTAGATCGTGCTTCACATTGGACCACAGATTCAAGGAATCAGCCATATTGGCAAGGCATAATGCTTAGCGGATTCAGACTTGGTGAGTAGGTTATTCCCTTATTCTCTACTCCTTCATGCCTAATAATATGGAACACACATAATAGTTTGACACTTGGAACTGGAATATTAAAATCACTGCACTGTGGCGTGCATAGAGTGTGGGCCGTTTGGTTGGATAAGATTTATGGCTTGAGTTGGACTTGCGTTTCGGCAGTTAGAGCTTGAGTGGATCATCTTTGTTGGAACATCGAAGAATTTCGGGCGAGCGAGCAAGCGTGGATCCGTGCACGAGTATCAAGTTCTACTCTTTGTCAAGCAAAGCATACAGTTGTGGTTCAAAATCGAACAACTAAATCAGAGAGAACATTGTGCCACTGTTGGGGTATTGTGCCATGGAGCCTTCAAAGCGAGGGATGTTGCACCAATTAGAGCATTATAGCGGAAGCAGCATAGTGCATAATGGAGAAAAATTGAGATGGTGCCTTGGGCTATAGTTGAGAAAGTTTATGGTGAATTTGATGGATCGAGGCGAGTATCTTTGGTGGGGCGAGAAGGCTCGATTATCTCATCGTAGCTTCTTGTTGGAGTATTGCATTGGTCATGAACAACCTGTTGCGTACAGGGTTTGGTTTCCTCGAACGAGATAGGCTCCGGGGCACAGGGACCGTTCGATCATAGAGGAAACAAATGGTAATGTGCTTTGACCATGGTATTTGCAGTTCGAGACCACCAGGCAGGGTAGCTACTCAGTGCTGGATCGGGTTGAAATACAGTTGGATAGTCCTTTATGGCATATGAATTGGTGTTTAAGTTTGTGTATTCGTGTTGAATTGTTTCGGTTTGAGTTTGTGCATTAGTGTAGGCGGTAGCGCAACCTTGCCTCGGGCAAGAGTGTGCGTATCAATGATTGGATGATTAAGACTTGGATTATGGCGTGATACAATAGATTCGAGGCTTAGAGTGCGATATGGTTTGATAGGTTCACTCTTTACTTCATGTTTGAGTAGAACGATATGCATGCTTCATTTTATTTGAGTTGGATATAACTGCTAGTATATTTGCTTGAATTGAATGGTTGTATGCTTCTGCTTTACAGTTTTACTTAATATGTCATACCTCTGCCATAAAATGAATCTAGGATTCAGTTAGAAAGTTCACCATATAACTGTTTGCATTTACTATCTACTTAGTGTCGGTTTAGACGAGTAGGTTATCCCGCTCACCATTACGGCTGTGTACTGACCCACGTTTGTGGGCATTATTTTCAGGTACGCAGATGTAGTATCTCGACTTTGATATACGGGACCTGATGTGTGGAACGATAGGTACCTTTGTGGGCAAGAGAAAGAGAAAGAGTATTGCATCACCTTTGTGGCATTCTTCTTTGTGGCTTTTTCATTTGGACCCTTCGAGGGCTTCGTTGCGTATACTCTGATGTGTGCATGGTACACAATACTTGACTTTCACTGTAACTTGGTCTTTTCGATGATAAATATGACATTTGATGTTATTGCCTTTTGCGAGTGCATCTCTAGGCTCGCATGTTATCACGTCCGGATAAAAAATAATTTTCCTGCGGGAGTGCTGTAACGTGGTGATTCATGTTCAGTGGGAACGATCAAACTTGTTGGAGAATGGGGCATGATAGTATTTAGGGTCATTTGGCCACAAAATATTTCTATAAATAGCCCATAATTCATGAAAAATAAACACAACACAATTTCTTCCCTCTTGTAAAATTTTGTTCCTCTCTTACAAAGTTTAGAAGCAAGGCAATTATAAAGTTTAGAAGCAAAGTAATTACTGGAGTCCAATTTCTTTCCTACCAATACAGTTACTTGCGATTTCTTTTGGAGGCTTCTAGCAGACGTAACAAGTAACTTTAATATTACAGAATATTTTTTTTATTTTTTTTATTTAGGATTTTTATTTCTTCTCTCTTTTTTTTGGTAGAGAAGTAATTAATTTTGCCCTATTTTTTTAATTTTTTTAAATATGGATTGAAAAGATTCAAACCAACCTTTTAAAATTATGATTATTATAATAATATGTATGAAAGTAATTTTATTCCTGATTCTGCTCCACCGACAGAAATGTCACCTCCTGAAGTTAGAAGTATGACTGCGGCTATAAATGTTGATAATAGGAAACAAAATCCCTTTTATAAAATTATTAAAAAAATATTTGTCACTAATAGTGAGGGTGCACCAGTTTTAGATCCAAAAGATCAAAAATCAATACCTAAGGCTGTGGAATATAAGAAATGTAAGCGGGTTTACAAATGGAAAAAAATGATGGCACATGCACTTTAAAAAGACACTAAGAAAGTTGCTATGGCAAAGACACATTGTAGGTTAGGCAAACACAGCTAAATACTGGTGGTCAAGGATATTCTATAGGTAACTTTATTTATTCGTATGCTCGTAACAAGACTGTCATGACCCACACCCAGACATTCAGGTACGAGTACGTGGGTACGTCCAGCCTACGCCGCAGCATCGACGGTAGAACGTTGTCTAGGTCAACTCTACTATCTAAATATTTGATATAATATATATATATATGGTACCTGTCAATCATCTCAACTCCAAACGGAGGAACAATATGGTATCTCAAAAATATAACTATACTCAATCACAATAAAAACTAAGGAAGATAGAGCACGAATGGAATAACGAAGAAAAAGAATCACAATACAACTATATGACTGAAATAATGTAAATGCCAAAGTCTCAATAAAATTCTAATACAAGTCCACCAAAATAAACTAAACCTCCTCAGGCTCTGGTACTAAGTCCTCCTTGTCTACAGGAGTATCCTCTAATGGTATGCTCTCCTGCGGTCCGTAGTATGTGGGATACTGGTCTATGAGCCAATCAACTGAAAAATATATCCAGTCAGGATTGGAGTAATATACATACATTTGAAAGCAGTTTCAAATACATAATGGAGCATATAAAACAGATAATAGAAAATAATACAAGATAACTAAACAACAGAATAAAATGAATTAGAGTGAACAGGTAATGTACTGGAAAGAAGAACATACAATAGAATATCTACAATTTAATGGAGATAACTAAAATCTAACTAATGTGCTATGGAATACAAGTTCATTATGTGATCGGTTTAGGTCGAACATGAATACAATAAGGTAACTCTATTACAAGTGTGGTATATAATCGACATGTACACGAATACACGGCGGTTTGATCACATAATCAACTCATATTCCCCTATCCCCAACTAATACCAATGGATCCAATCATGACATGTTACGAATACAAATATGGGCATACTAAATACGAGCAGTATGTGTACATGAATATAAGTAAACTGAACACGAATAGTGTGTGAACACGAAGTACATGATAATTAATACCCGATACACATAATAAAATACATATGAATGAGTATCCGCTGAACACGGTAAGGGATAACATCTCCTGACATGATTCATGTAGTACTAGTCCGTGAAATCACTCTGTCAAAATCAAGTATACAGTTATAGAACATACGATATATACAATATTATGAAATGAACACTAACAGAGAAATATACTCGCCTGAGGTCCTGAGCAAGGTGTGTCTCTCGATGCCAAACCTGATGTCACATAGACCTATATATGGTATATTATATTAATAAAAGATTTTTGAATGAAAATAAGTTAAACTAGTTCAATTCTAGGTCATAAAGTAATTTCTAAGTCAAAACAATCAAACTAGGTCAACTCTAGGTCAAACTAGTCAAACTTGGTCAAACTAGCTATTTCTAGGTTGTATGTGTCCATCTCTAGGATATTGGATCCATATACTATGCAACTAGGCTATTCTAGCTTTACTAGGATACTAGGATACCAACACATAACCGTATCATTTGGTACGCAAGTTATTTGAAATAAAAATACTATAATATATATATACAAAACAAAATGTATAGTTGTCACTACCACATTCTAAAAATAGGGGTATTTTTATCTTTTTATTTATTATAAGTATTGTGTATATTTATTTTTAAATAATTGCATGATATATATATATATATATATATTTATATATATATATATATACATATATATATATATATATACATATATATATATATACATATATATATATATATATAATATATATATATATATAATTTATAGTGTTCTTTAATGCATGAGTTAGTAGACTAGACATAGAAGCCTACTAGATGAACCCTTGACCGAATTATAGGAGTATGGATTTAATTAAAATTTTGGGGAATTAAATATTGAGGTTATAAATTATTATCGTGATTTTATTTAATTGTTGGACCTTACCGTTGCTTCAATAATTATAGCACTATACTAGCTTTTACCTTCCAACAAATTTTACACCCTTGTCTTAGACGTGCCAGTCTTCCATTATGACCTTTGTGTAACTCATAAATATGCTCTTTTGTGCTTTATTTTAGTCGCACAATATTCGTTACGGACGTTTATTTTTATTTCCAAATAAATCCAACTTTGGATCCTTGTCTGTTCCAAGCAAAATTGGAGACACAATCTTGACCCATTTTGTGCAACCCAAATTATGACAATATTATATTCTGAGTCTTCTACGTCCATGATACTTGTGTCCCACCTAATTTTAACCCTATGTACTTCTAATTAATCTTAGAACACCTTTTACATTAATTTAATTAAAATTGGTGTAAGGACCCAACTTAACCTAAACTAGACCCAACACAAAACTAAACCCCGACTCACACCCTCAAGACTCATACTAAACACCATACACCCTTTTTAACCATTACATTACACCAAACATGGTATTTTTCTCATTCAATCCAAATTCTCACCTTTTGTGCAATTTTCCAATTGTTGGAGACTTTTATGCAAAAGTTCGATGAGGTGTCCACCTCCTATTCGACCCAACACATGAAGAACCAACCCCCTCCCTCATTGACCGGTCCAACACTCTCTCTCTCCCCTTTTTGTTTGTACACTCCCCTTCATGTTAAATCATGGCCCTTCATTCAAAATAGAACACCATCCTCACCACACACACCCTCATATACATATATATATCACACATCCTAACCCTTTTCCTAAAAAGCCATCCCCCATCCCAATGAACACATGGCCGGCCTTAATCCCTAGGCTAGCACCCATCTTCTCCTTTCTTATGCAAAAAAACCGTCATCCTCTATTATTTTTTTATCACCAATACCAAAATCAAACAAACCTAACCCTAAACAAACCCATAGCCACCTTCTTCCCTCCTTCTTCTGGTGAATACCCCGCCTGAGCGCAGCCGTCGACCTCGCCGGAGCAGTCGACCCATCTCCGGCTGCCTGAGCCGACCGCCTGAGCTCTCCTCAGTCGTTCACTGCACCACCCTCCACCTTCTTCTCCGATCAACTGAAATACCCCAACTTCCCACGTGGCCTCACCGCGGAGCACGACCGACTCACCATGCCATTCCTCTCGCCTCCATCACCGACCTGCTCAGCGCCACCACCGTCGAGAAGTGCATCACCTCCTTTATCATCATCATCTCCCCCACAGCCATGACCGACTCATCCCCGTAACTGACGCCCAGCAGCCACCACCGGACCTCCTCAGCAGCATCTTTACATCACTGTCACTATCATTGTCATAATCTCCTACACCCTCTGCCATCACGTCGGACAGCCATGATCCCCTGACTCCACCACCGGAGCACCCGACTGCACCACCAGCACGACCCAATCTTCCCCGTAGCCGAGCCCCGCCTCACCGAATCCGATCCCGACCTTATCTTCATCAACCCCGACAGCAGCCCTCCCAACTTTATATGCATCATAGCTCACTTCGCACCTCACGTCGGGTGTAACCTGACAATTACATGCCTCATAGCCTGATATATATGATTAGCCTGACCATTACTCACATCATAGCTAACCAGATGGTTATCCTGACCTTACATGAATCATAGTTAATCATATGTAACAAGCCTGATCTTGTCCCAAGATGATCACATGATAGACTGATATTTCAAACACTTAGAATAGTTACAGTTCTTTATTTCAGATTCATATACTACATCACCCGTATATGATATTGTTGCTCTTTCTCTTTATTTCATATATGCATTGACTATGCCACATTGTCTATTGCATGTTTTCTTTATTATTTGTTACTGCATCTATTTATTATTTCTTTCAGTATATAGCATCATGTATTTATTGTTTTATAGTCCTTATTAATTAACTGGAACTGTTATTTGGATTATACTTTGCTCCATCCTGACAGAAAATATTTTTCCAGACTGCGACTTAGAGGACTTATTTTCGGCATACTTGGAGAATTGGATGTTATTGTTTGCAGGTTAGACTATTTTTGTTGTTTAGACTTGTATTGTACTTTATTTATTTTCTTCGATATCTCATCGTGCTTTAGTTATGTGATTGAGTATTTTTATATTATATTAAAATATCTGTGTCTCCTTATGGAGTTGGATATTCGTGAGAGATTGATTAGATAGTATTATGACCTACACAGCGTTCTACCGTCGATGCTGTGACGTAGGTTGGACGTACCCATGCACTTGTGCCCCTTTATCGTGTGCGGGTCATGACAATAATACTCCTAGCCAAACTAATGCTAAGTGGATACCTTGGCTTTGAACCAATGCGGTATCACACCACCTACATACCGATCTTGATATACAAACTCAATACCTTGAGTATAAATCAATACCTTGACATTACCTTGGTATCACAAGGTAATTCAATATCTAACATATAACTAACCATACACCTCACTATACACTAATATGCATTAAACTTATAACAATACTATACTAACTAACATACTAATATACCTCTTGATTTTTAATACTCGTACCCAAGAAACCTCAACTCTTATTACCTTGGTATCACTCAAGGTAATCTAAAAATAATACTAACCAATGCTAACTAGTGCTTATATATATATATATATATATATATATATATATATATATATATATATATATAACTTATCAATAAAACTAACTTAGCTTATTAACTAGCTTATTAAACTTATCCCTAACTAACACTACTGCTGCTTATTACAATTTCTGCAGCTGCTAATCGCTGCTTCTACCGCTGCTTACTGCTTCTGCTGCAACTGCTTATCGTTGCTTCTGCTGCTGCTTACGGCTTCTACTGCTGCTGCTCACTGCTTCTGCTTATTGCTGCTTTTTGCTGCTCACTGCTTCTGCTCCTGCATTACGATGCTGCTTCTTGTTGCTACTGCTTTCCACTGCTGCTTTTTGGTGGCGCTGCTTATTACCCTGCTTACTGCAGCTTATTGCCCTGCTTATCCGGTTGCTTATGCCTATAATTCACCCCTCTAGCTCACATGCACACATCTAATACACACATACACTCACTCACATAACTACATATATATATAAATACATATACATATCCCTATATATATATATATATATATATATATATATATCACCACACACACACACACACACACACACACACACACATATATATATATATATATATATATATATATATATATATATATATATATATATATATATCCTTATAAATACATATGTATGCTACCACATACCCACACTAAAAATGCATATGCACTCTCCTATTCTCCCATGACCACCAACACATCAAAATAAAATATAGAACATACACATAATTATATATATATATATATATATATATATATATATATATATATATATATATATATATATATATATATATATATATATATATATATATATATATATATATATATATATATATATATATCATATAACAATTATAATTATAACATTCTAATAGCTATAACCAAGATAAATTGAATTAAAATGCAAAAAAATAAAATGTGGAGTGAACCGCACCCGTATCACACTCGATCTATGATGCGCTTGCGATACGACTCTACCACACCACCAAACGTATCCCGAAGGACACGAGCAAGTCTAAAATCATAATTAGAAGCAACATGAAGTGTTAGCTACTCGTCTATGTGCCTGTGTCAAAATGTGACATGCTCAACCCCCCGTGTTGGAAGAAAAATCCCCAAATCAACCCGTATCACCAAATTATCGGGATACGGCCTACACGTATCCAATTATGGACACGATACTAGTCACACACAATCAAATACTTGTCAATTTGGTCTAATTGACCTATTAACAAACACAAGATGTGACAATCTCGGAATTCTCCCAAAATTGACACAAAATACCACATAACTTTCTCCATAGGCTTCCTATGAACCTAGTTCCAATTACTATGGTTAGCCTTAGTACATGGGAAGGTTCCTAATGATTAAATTACAGATTTAGATTCTAATTAGAGAGAGAAAACTAAATTGTACCTATTGGGAGATGTATTCCCAATAAAATCTTTAAATTGAGTGTCAAGAGCCTCCTCCTTGTAGAGCCTTGCTCCTCCTTGTAGATCATTGCTTCCTCCGTATAGATTCTTGCTTCCTCTTTGTTCTAATAGCCTCTAATATTGAATTGGGAAGAAATTGGGAAGAAATTTGTATAGAAATTGATGTGGAAATAAAAAAATTAGGAAGAGGAAAAATTCTAGATCTAGATTTGGAATAAAAAAATAAAGAGAAAGAGTCTCTCCCCACTCCAATAGGTGGTCGGCCATAACCCCTCTGCTAAGCTACTATAAAATATCCATAATACACCTTGGGGCTTGTCATGAAGAAATAATTAAGGAGGGAAGGTTCTAGTCTAATTGGTTTAACTAATTAATTCATCCTCCTAATGAATGGGCTTACTATTGGGCTCAATTCTAACTAGAAATAAATGTTGGTCCATGGATCTAATCTAAACTAGTTAGGTCTACTAACACAAGTCCAAAATAAAATCTAACATCTAACAATAAATAAATAATACAATAAATAAATATTCAACATGCACAATATTTAATATTATATTCCCAAAAATAAAAATACCCATGCTAAATTACCAAACTATCCCTAGTTGGAAAAGTGAGGGTGACAAAGAAGACTGAGTAAGCAAGATATATTATTTGTGCTTAACAACCCTTTATATTTTCTGAGAGTGATTTTTATTATAATTATGCAAGTAATACCCTTAATTCTTATTTTACTAATTTATAGATCTACTGCTAGAGAAGAGGCTCTAATTTTTTTTCAAAAAGATAAGGCTGGGTTGAAAGAAAGTTTTATGCATATTAGTAAATTAGCTCTAACTTCTGATATATGGAATACTAAGAAAAATTATGCTTATATTTGTATCATGGTACATTATATAGATCTAAGATAGATGTTGCAAAAATGCATCATTTGTCTAAGGCCTTTAGAATTTCTACATATTGTCGCTGTGATCGGTTGCGCTATAGTACAATTTGTGTGTGAATATGATATTCATAATAAAATATTTTTGATTCTATTAATGTTTTGGAACCACAGTTTATGCCTATGTTAGAAGGTAGACTTTTTCATGTTAGATGTGCTTGTCATATTATTAATTGTACAAGAATGTCTTGATTCTTTCAACTAGATTTAGAAAATGTTAGATTATGTTTACAGAGTTTGAACACTTCTGCAAGTAGACAACAAGCTTTTAAAATTTTATGTACACAATATGGTGTTACTTTTAGGTGATTTGTTAAGGATGCACCACATAGATATAATTCTACTTATTTAATGTTGGAAACTTTCATGAAGTTTAAAGATGTTATTACACATTATTGTAATACTAATCCTAGTTTTGATTATCATATAACTGAGAATGATTGGTTAATTGCTACTTCTATTTTTGAATTTTTGGAATTATTTTACAATGACATTATTGTAATGCTAATCCTAGTTTTGATTATCATGTAACTGAGAATGATTGGTTAATTGCTACTTCTATTTTTGAATTTTTGGAATTATTTTACAATGCTACAACTATTCTATCTTGAGTTTATTATCCAACTTCTCCTTTAGCATTAACATAAATTTTTAACATGTCTCATTTATTTTCTAGATATAGAAATATTCCTGGTTTTGATTATGTGGTTTCCAAAAAGGAAGCCAAATTTAAAAAATATTTGGGTAATATACCTCTTCTATATTGTTTGGCTTCAATTTTTGATCCCAAGATTAAATTAGATGGTGTATTTATTTTACTAGACTAATTTGAAGAAAATATGAGAGTTGACGTAGGTATTTTGAAAGTAGAAATTAAGGATGATTTAGATAGTTTAATTGCTTTATATGAAGAAAGAGTTGTATACACCCGACCCAGTACAACCGTTCAAGGTAGTAGCTCTGGTTTTATGTCTAAATTATCATATGCTAAAAGTGTAATACAAAGGAAGAAGCAAAAAATTCTTTCCAACCCACTCAAGAATTGTCCTTATATCTAAATTTTTATGAAGGAGATGAAGATGGCTCTTTATCTTATTATTCAATTTTATAATGGTGGAAGAGACAAAAAAAAACTTATTATGTACTTTTTTCTATGGCACATGATATTCCAATGGTCCCGGTGTCTACGGTAGCATGAAAATCTTATTTTAGTGCATTTCAAGGATGCTAAACAAGAAGAGGAGTCGATTGCTACCAAATATTTTGGAAGCTTGTGTCTGCGTTCATGATTGGACCAATGTTGAAAAAAGAACCCAAGATTCAAGAGATGAAAGTGCCGATATCTCAAAGCTGGAATTTCAATCTCTTACTATAGATGACGCTATTGAAGGAGGAGTTGAGCAATAAACTTCAACGAAAGAATTTTTTTTTAAAAGACTTGTACATTTTTTACAAGCTTTATACAAATAATATATCATTTACAAGTTTGTATTTTTTTGTTACCTAATGTTATAATACATATATAATTTTATTGTCAATAATAAAAGAAATTTAGTTTTTTCTTACTTAATACTTAATGTTCTTAGTTGTTTACATTTAACTTCTTTATGTCTATATAAATAACTTATCTAAATTTCAAGTTATAAATTTATATTTAAATCCAAAAGAAGAAAGATTTATGCATTTATTTTATAAGTTATTGAAAAAAAAAATTCAACTTATAAATATTTATATTTTTTTATACTTATAGTTATATAAATATTGATATAAGAAATCAAACAAATTTGTCTAACTTAATGTTTATATAATTTTTTGCCAGTTAAGTGTGTTTTTGTTAGACTAGTTAGTGTTGTTTACATTTAAAAATTTTAATTATCGAAAGAATAATTTTTTATTTAAATTTATATAATAATAACAAATTATTTCAAGTTATAAATATTTAGATTTTAATTTACACTTAAAGTTATATAAATATTGATATAAATAAATTAATTAAAATTTTCTACTTAATGATTATATAAATTTTTACATAAATTATAGAAACAAATTTACTAACAAATAACTTATAAATTTTAAATTATACAAAAATAACTTAGTAACAAAAAACCTGAAAATTTTAAGTTGAATTTATTAAATTATTTCTAATAACTTATATATAGTAATATATATAATAATATAAATAAACGTAAAAAAAATAAAAATAATCTGGCCGGCCCGACCTGACCTTGAACCTGCCCGGATTCAGACCGGTTCGGGCCGGTTCATCATAGACCGGGTCACGGGTTTGGGCTGGGTCGGCTGCCAAACCGACCAGGTCGGGCTGGCCCGACCAGCTCTCTTCACCGGGTTGGGCCCGGACCAACCCGAACCCGGTCAAACCCTGTCAACCCGGACCTTGGGTCGGGCTGCGCCGACCCATTACACAACTTAAGGTAAAAGTAGCTCCATTAAGGATGTTCGGTGGGGACATCATCTGTGATGGTAGGGATACTGTGGTGTATAACCGATAGTCAAACAAATATGCTCGGTACGATCATGAGGGAGTAGTTTTATGGAAGGAAAAAGAAATGAGCTAGAGGTAATATGAACATGGTTATTTTTTTTAGACGGGAAACATGGACAACTCACAGTTCATAGGTAATATAGAAGTGAACTATTTTCTTTTTTAGAAATTTTGTGGAGGTAACAACAAAAGAGACAAGTCAGAGGTAGTATGGATATGACTCTCTTCTTTTGATGGAAAAGACGACTTCTAGTTCAGAGATGATATGGACGTGAACTAGTTTCCTTGAGAAAGTTTTGTGGATTTATTACCTATTGCATATTAGAGAACTCCGAGTACGGATAACAGATTTAACTGCATGCTATGGATAGAAATAATTGGCTAGGGAGAACACTAACTATGAACATTACTCTTTTATGTCCCTCTGGTAGGGATAGTAATGACACACACATATTTTGTTTTTTACTGCCGACTAACTTAGGCATTGTATTTTTTTAGGAATATGCCATTGACTGGCATCATGAGTGTCACGCCCCAGTCCCAAAATACGTAGGACTAGAACACGTAAGCATGCCAGCTGCTTGGATATGGCAACTTCAATATATGGAAACCAAAACCCATATGTACGCTGTAGTATGAATATCAAATCCACAGGTGGTATAAATTCATCACAAGTCATAGGGTATAATCTAGATCCCATCCATAGAATCAATATAATTACATGACCAGTATCTATGAACTAGATATCAATATGAAGTGTCTAATGTTGGTAGTCGGATGGAAACAAATCTACTACCGAACCAAAATATAAGATAAACACAATAAAGGCAATATAAGAATACCAACTAACAACTATGACTCTAAGAGAAGTCCTCATCGCAATACGTAGCAAGTCCGGATCTACGCTCCTGCGAATACTCATGAACAATACCTGGAAGAGCCAGGTCCTCAGAGGGACATAACAAGATACATAAAAGCATGCCATAAAGTAAATACTGTAAAAATTCCAGGGTGACCTAACCATCTAAGTGAAATACAACTTGAGGACAACTTGAGTGTATGGGAAAGTGTAGGCTAGACATATGCTAACGTAATTCACCAATCGTGACAACTGTCTAGTATATGCCACATATGCCCCCATATAAGGGCACTGTATAATAACGTCCATCTCCAAAGAGCATGGCATATGTATAATATAACGTCCATATCGCTCTGAAGAACGTCGCAACAGTATAATATATCGTCCATATCGCTCCGAAGAACGTGGCATCAGTGTAGTATATATCGTCTATATCACTCCATTAGTGTGGCATCAGTGTAAAGAAAGTGGGGTATCCCATACGCCTATAAGTCGTCCTTTCCGCCCAATGATCTATGCATGTTGTATCCACAACACGCTTCAGCTACTACGCTGGGGCGTCGTAACTCTGGCTCATACTCTATCGCTGGAACAATAGCCCAACCTTACAACCAAACAAGGACAAGGATTGGGCCATCGTACCACGATAGTATATGCTCCACCTACTAATAACTGCTAAGTCTTCTAACATGCATCACTATTAGCAGTTATATCCTATCCGTTGAACGACCTACACGTACAGGTGGCCAACCGCATACGCAAGTATGTGCCCTACATGAGACTCACAACACGTATAAGAAATGTGTCAAGGCCTGGGGAGTCATACCAATAACTCCACGATTTTAGGGGGGTCCACTAGACTCTAGGTCAGACATAAGTCCTAACGTCAACGCCTCCGTTGACTGCACCCGAGTCTCTCTCGGACGTGCACAGTTTAAATAATAAAACATGCTGCTAAAATAATACAGAATTTAAACAGTACAACAAGGCAAGGTATACTTGCCTGGCAAGAAGGCTGCGTAGTGCCAATGACCTGCTCCTGAAGTCGCGCAGAACCAATCTAATAGATCCTCGGGGTCAGCGTGCGCAAGTACGAAAATTGGTGGTAACTGCTGCAGTTTGTCTGGCGAGGGTTACGGGTTCATGGTGAACACAAGGACGAGGGTAAAGGTGATGAGATGATTAAGTTATGGTTAAGGTGATGATTAGGCCTTGTGATGGTGGTTATATTGATGATGGTTACATGGTGATAATTATGGTAATGATGACGTAAATGATGATAATGGTGGTGACGTAGATGATGACTGGGACAATGGTGATGCTCATGGTGAAGATGATGATGATGATCATGATAGGGTTTACATGATGGTGAAGACGAGGATGATGATGTGGACGATGGTAATGACGAGGATGATGATAATGACGATAGGTTGATGGTGACGACAATGATAACGATGATAAGGAGGTGATGATGACGGCTGACTACGATGATGGTGGTGATAACAATAATACGACGATGACGAGGAGGGCGACGAGGGTGAACGATGGTGAAGAGGTGTTAATAAAATGATGGTGGTGGTGTAAATATGATGATGATGGTGATGGCATTTACTTTTGATGGTGGTGGGGTTGATACTCTGGCCAGTGGGAGAGGGAGGTCCAGTAATAGGGAGGAGGAGGACAGGGAGGAGCTCGGGAAGGGGAACAGGGAAGCTCCGGCCAGGTGGAAGGGGAGACTAGTCGGGGGCTGTTGGTAGGTGATGGATGAGAAGGAGTGGTGGTGGTGAAGGGTGGCTATGGCAGCGGGTTGCAGTCGGAGGGAGTGGTGGTGGTGAAGGGTGGTAGTGGTGGTAATGGAGGTTCCTGCTGGAGGAGCTCAGGCGACGGGACATCATGGAGATCCGGGGAGGCTCGATCCAGGCGGTATCGACATCGGGAAGACGTTCAGGCGGGTGCTGGCTAATGGGGAGGACGATGATCCGGTCGACACAGTGGGTCAGGATCTGCTCCGGCGAGGCGGATGAGAGAGCAGGGGGGAGATGGGAAAGATCTATGCGGGGGAGAAGAAGACGTGGCGGAGTGGATCTCCAGTCCGGCGAGGGGAATGGCCAGGAAGAAGGTGAACAGTAAGTGCAGGGGGGTCGGCTGATTGGTATACTAGGTTTAGGTGATTTTGAGAGAAAATCAAGAGAAAGGGAAGAAAAGCTATTTTATACATGAGGACTTTGGGTTTTGGGTTGACCAAGGTAAGTGGGCTTAGTCAACATCCAACTTTGGATGGGCCTTGCCTTGGCATGGGTTGTTTGAAGGGCTGTAAATTACATTGTTTAAATATAAGGGCTAGGTTTACACGGGGGGTGATGTTGCATGTTGCACATCCGAAAAATTATGGGAAAAATTCATGTGAAGGGAAAATTGGGTTTCTTCACGCATTGTCCAATGGTTGGGACACCTCAATGCATTTTTGCATAAAAGCCCCCAATAATTAGAAAAATTGCACAAAGACGGAAATTAGATTTAATTGATTAAATTAAATGCGCATGATGTTCTGGAATTAATTAGAAGTACAAGAGAATAAAATTAGATGGGACACAAGTGTCAGGGACGTAGAGGGTACAGTGCAGAATATTAATAAAATTTCGGTTGTACAAAATGGTCAGGATTGTGTTCCTAATTTTGATTGGAACGCACAAGGGTACAGAGTTGGAATTTATTTAGGATTAAAATAATAAAGTCCATGACGTTTATTGTGCGACTAAAATATAGCACAAGAAAATAATATTATAAGTTAAACAAAGGTCAGAATAGCAGGTGGGCATGTCTAGGATGAGGTTGTGAAATTTGTAGATAGGCAATGGCTAGAGTATTGCTCTAATTATCGAAGCAACGGTGAGTTGCGCTAAGTGATATAAAAATATCGCATAATTAATTAATTTCCGTGTTTCTAATTCTAATTGGATTCTAATTAGACCTAATCTCTCTATCTATGCCAAGAGTCCTAATTTTGGGTGAGAGGGTTTACAATCTACCCAACTTAAAATAATTTCGTCCTCGAAATTAAAATAGGGTATAATTGGATAATTTCTTCACATTCGTACATAAGGCGAGTCAATCGTGATCTCTTCCAAATATCTAAAACTTATTTAAATCTATTGCAATCACTTTTAATTTCGATTAACCATTGTTTAATCAAACTTCAACACATCGCACTATCTCCTCAATTTTTCAAATTAAAAATAATCACATCCAAATCTAATTCAAATCTATATGACATCCCACCTCAAAATTTTATATCGCAATCTCCCATTATCATACTCTCCTCTAGAAAACAATTATAATCAATTAATATTTTAATTTTCAACTTATGAATTCCATTCTCTTCCGATTTTACTTTAAATTTACATCCTCAATATTTCTAATAGATGATCCAACACTCAAAAATTTTAATTCCTAATTCAAGTCATCGAATTTGGAATTCAATCCGACCAAGTTCATATTTAGAGTTCTATTTTATTTTCCTCGAGATTTAAATCGATGATTCAACCCCCAATTCTCAAAATTCAAATCACGTGCTAAAAATTGAAATTTATTGATCCTCATCCTCTTACTTATTCGTCCAAAATTCTACAAATTAAAATAACTTGAATCTTTCAATCCAAATTTGTTCGATCACAATCTAAAGAAATTCCTTTTAAGCTGATAATGCAACTGCTACCCAACTTAGAATTTTTCCCATCTATCACATAAGTCTCTTACATTTAAGAAATCTCACTCCTCAAATTTACTTAATCCTGTTACTCAATCCTCAAAAATTTTAACACCAAATATATTACATGTTATATGCCCTTGGTTATAAAATAATCATCAAATAATGTAATTGGCCTATAGGGTAAATCTAATACAATCTGTGTATCAACTTATGCTAGGCACGATGTTTCATCTTTTCAAAATAAGGAAAGACGGAAAATAATGATAAAGAGTTCAAGGGGGAGGTAATAGATTAGAAGTATGGGGATCAAGGCGTTTAAAGAATTCAATGGAAATTGTCAAGGCAGTTGTGGATTAAAATCCTATTTTGGTAATTTTCTATTCACATGCTCGTATCAGTACAGTTATGTAACGGATACGATATGCTCAGACATATCTAAAGGGCAAGTACATTCGTCTACTAATCAATATATATCTCAATCCACGTAAAATAGTTATGCGAAGGGCGAACCACTCGCACTATGGTTGATCAGACCATATTACACTGATTCTGAAATATATTAGTGTACGCGTCCAATAATACATATGTCGTGAACAAGCTTGATAAAAGATGGAGCTTGCAAAACTAGGCTGTAACAGCAGCATAAGTCGAGGTAGTACAAAAATATAAGCACACTAGATTATGATGAGAGAAATTACAAAATAATTCAAGTTCACAAACAAAACAAAAATAAGACTCTATAGTCTCTCTAGTTGTCATACTACTCCTTATCTAAGTCGCTAGTCGACCAAATATGGGTATGGACCTTTAATTTCTACAGTCAGAATAAATACTATCATCTTATGCAAGTCTAAAGTTGTGTCATCCTATTATACTTCATCAATGGGTCAATAGGGATATGTGATACTATGTTGTGAGGCATACTACCCAACTTAAAATAATAAACTAATATTGTGGCAGTCTTAAGGGGATCCTACAAATTAACAAAGTTCTTGTAAATAAAGTACAAATTCTTATTGGGCTATACGAGGAACGGATCTTAGTACTTATTAGGGTCTCCTATGGTATCGTGTAGGTAATGGTCATCTTATATCTAAATCATAGTGTTCATAAAATATAAGTGTCAATAGTAAGAATGGAAGAGTTAATGACCTTTAAGAGAAAAAAGGAAATGTAACTCGTATCGAGCTACTGATACAAATTACGCGATTTAAAACTAAGAATAATCAGATCACAATCTAAAGGAACAACTCAAACTATCAAGCTCTAACTACCAAGCACATAATTCAAAGTTCAAATTACCAAACTATAACCCTATCAACTATATAGAATAAGATCACTTGGCCTTCAATCATAAGAGTTATGTGGCACGAGTTAAAAGATAAAGAAAAGAAGAATCATAATTTAGTCGTCGCACAATTAGCGAACGCTAAGGTTTTGGAGGAACAAAATATGACATTAAAATAGAGGGACTCAAGATAATATCATGGTTTCCTAAGGGGAAGGTGGTGAGCAAATCTCCGTATTTGAGGTATAATCAAGGGAAATATTAGTTTATTCCTCTTGGCTTCCTAAGGTATTGTTCGGCTACTATAAGACAAGAAGCTAAAGTTGTAGTTCTCTAGTACTATCTTACCATGAAAAGCTAGGTTAGCCCTAATATTTAACCCTATGTTTCTATTGGCTCCTCAATACTAGGGTCAAACCTTATGGTCATCTTTCTAACTACTCTAGTAGTGTCGATACCACTCTCAAGTCTTCATACATATATCGAGAGGTAATGGTACATCAATCTATAGGTAAGGGTTCTCGGGTTTCATTAGATGTTCTAAACTTAGTGATGTGTCAACACTCTAACTGTATTCTTAAAAGGAAGGTTACTCTACTTATTATCTAACAACAGGGACTTCTATATTCTAGGAGAAGGCTACACTCAAGGAACTAATAGGGAAGCACATGAATCAAGCAGGATGTAGTTATTCAAATAGAATGGATTAGGAGGAGGAGGAAGAGTCATAGTCAGATGTGGATGATATCCTATACTCTAATACTATGTGCAGGCTTGCTCGGTACTGTAATGTAACCGTGACAATATGCTTTTGACCTGTATGGGCTACCATAATGAGCATGTCACCATTAGGGTTAGCTAGTCTGTATGTGCCATTGGAGTAGATCGTCTCCACTACGAAGGGACCTTCCCACTTGGGTTAGAATTTTTTTGCCTTCTTGTGAGTCTTGATTATCGGTCTCCTTACAGTTAGGACGAAGTCATCGACCTGGAATGTTTTTTCCTCTACCTATTTATTAAAGGTCCCGGAGAGTCATGGTTGATATAGCTCAATACGCTGTTGCGCTAAGAGGCATTTTTTATCAAGTGCCTCAAGTTCTTGTAGATGTTGACATAGTTATCTTCAACGGTTAGCTAGTGGGTGAGGACGACCCGAAGAGAAGAAATTTGAGTCTCTAGAGGAAGTATAGCCTCACATCCGTAGACTAAGGAGAACGATATGCTGCTAGTAGGAGTTCATACCTTTGTGCGATAGAGCCAAAGGCATTCACCGAGCTTCTTATTCCAGTCACATTTGTTAGCAGAAATAAACTTTTTAAGGAGCTTGATAATAGTCTTGTTGAATGCTTCACCTAATTCATTTACTATTGGATTGTTGGTAGTTGAAGCTATATTCTGAATTCAATTTTTATTACAAAATCGGAAGAAAGCGTAGCATACAAATTATGGACTGTTGTCCTGAATGATCTAACAAGGTAAGCCAAAGCGGTAGATGACGTATTTTTTAAGAAAACTGATCATGTTTGACATTTTCAACTGTGCGAGCAGAATAACTTCCGCCTATTTAGAGAAGTAGCCTGTAATAGCCAGGATGAACCAGTGCCCCTTAGACGAAGGTGGACTAATCAGTCATATGATGTCCATTCCCCAGGCTTCGAACAGCCAGGATGCAACAGTCGGGTGCAGAAACTCCGAAGGTTAGTGGATGAAATGGGCATGAATTTGATACATCTTGTACTTTCTCGCATAATTAATGACATACGCCACCATGGATGCCAATAATAATCCATCCATCATAGGCACTCTTGAAGCTTAGGCCCGGACTGGTGAGCACCACAAGTACCGTCATGAGCTTCACGAAGAGCTTGCTTTGCGTCTGCATCCGATAGACATCGAAAAAGGAGGTTGTCATAGGAACAATGGTATAATATCTTAGTGGATGTGTCATAGTAGAACCGGAGGGAACGCCTTCTGATAGAAATGGCCTCATGTGGGTCTTCCGGAAGGATTCTGTAGACGGTATAGTCTATGAACGGGAGCCTCCAGTCTTTGAAATTAGTATCTGTTTCTGTAGAGTGGCTTAAGTACAAGTTGTTCTTTGGGCAGACAAGCTCTTAGCCAACAATTGTGACCAATAGATGAGTCTTGATTGGGACTGCCAAGGAATCGGCGAGGCCGACGAGTGCATCAGCTTCGATATTTTGCAGTCGCGGTACATGTTCTATGAAGAACTCTATAAAGGTAGCGATCATATAAATAGCCACCTGGTGGTAGGGGAGCAGGTCCTTATGACGGACATCGTATTCGCCGCAGATTTGACTGACTTTTAATTTGGAGCCACCATAGACTTCTAGGTAATCAACCACTAATTATTTAGCTAGTTGGAGCCCAATAATAAGAGCGTTATATTCTGCCACATTGTTGGAACATGGTTCTGTAAGTGAGTATCCACGATGGATAACTAGGTCGTAGGGAGAAATTAGCAATATAACTACTCTAGTGACGATATTATCTTTGGACCCTATTTTGGAAGCACCATCAAAGAACATCAGCCAAACTAAGCTTTCCGTTGTAACATTATTGGACTCCAACACCTCGTCAGGGATTTTGTCATAGAGTTTTTGAGGTTTCTGGCATCGGGTGAGTTGACAGAAAATCGGCAAATGCTTGACCTTTAACGACCTTTTGCCGGACGAATATCATGTCGTAGGGTGACAATAGGAATGCCCATGTGGCTAGGAGAGAGTTGAGTGCCCCGAGCTTGGTTATAAGGACTTTGAGGGGGTTCACTCAAGATACCACGTGGATGGTTTGTCCTGTCAAATAATGGTGAGTCTTTTGGATAGCGAATATTGGATCAAGACATTCTTTCTCAACTGAATTATACCTATGTCCGACACCAATCATTATTCTGCTGAGATAATAGATAGCTTATTCATAGCCTTTATCGCTATTTTGAGCAAGAAGAGATTATATCATCATATGATGGTACATCGACAGATGCTATGACACATTCTCCTAGTTTATCTTCTTTAGTGGCTGTCAGTGACGCTGACGATGTTGGAGTTCTCCGGCGGAGCTTGACTACCAGCTTCCATAGGGTTTTCATTATAAGGGGATCTTTTCTTGGCATGCATCGCTGTCCCTAGAGTTTGACTACCAAGGGTTCATACGCCTTCTTTCGAAGCTTGACTACAAGGTGAGAAGCTGTTTGGGGTAGGCATCCTTTGAGACGGACCCTTAGAGGCATGCCTGAAGCTATAACAATGTCGGCTTCATCATCAATGTTATTACCTCCTTCATCTCGGTGGATCGTCTAGTACAAGTTCAAGTCAGAGTAGTACGCCTCGACCCCTTTGAAAGGATCCACGTCAGCAAATTCTGTCTTAACAACGGTATCTTCGCTGACGTACTATCATGCCCCAGTACCAAAATACGTAGGACTAGGAATACGTAAGCATGCCAACCATATGTATATGAAAACCTCTAATATATACAACCATAACACATACGTACACTGTGTTATTAATAATAACTCATAAGTGGTATATAATGTCACAAGTCACAGGCAATACGAATCTCATCCACAAAACCAAATAAAATAAAATAAAATAAAATAAAATAATTAAATATGACAATGAACCAAGTATGAAATAGTCGAAAAGACCAATGGTTTGGTGGATACAAATTCACTACCAAACTAGAAAAGAAATAGAATATGATTACTTAAAATAAATAGATGAAGGAGAGTATCAACCTAATAAATCTATCAACTATGAACCAAATAATCTCGAAGGGAAAAGCTCCTCGAAAGAGAATAAAGTAGCAAGTCCTGGTCCATGCTTCTGTAAATAGTCGTAATCGCCTACACCTGGAAAGGGACCAGGTCCTCAGTAGGATGTAATAAGATATATAGAAATATGCCAAATATATACAGTATAAACAAGCATAAATAAAAAGTAAGGCAATGAACATATAACTAGGAAACAATGAAACATGCATACAAGAATAACTACGTATAAGTGAGCTGCTGAAAAAGAAACGGACAAATCAAATACCAAGTTCCTCCATGAACAGTTAGTAGGGAAATCAAAATGAATAAGCAAAACTCTCGCCCCTAGTGTGGACTCGCAAGTTTGCTCAAACAGTCAACCCTCGTCCCTAGTGTAGACTCGCAGGTTTGCTCAAACAATCAACCCTCGTCCCTAGGGTTGACTTACAGGTTTGGTCAAATAGTCAACCCTCGTCCCTAGTATGGACTTGCAGGTTTGGTCAAACAATCAACCCTCTCCCTTAGTGTGGACTCGCATGCTGAGAGAAATGGAAATAGAAATAGCAGTCCAAATATAACATATTCGTTCTTTCTACCCCATGATACGGTACTCGACTCTTGTAAGTTACAGATTCCAATCAACAAAGTATGAACTAACACAATGACAAGTCATCTACTAGGCCTATCATATGTGAATACATATCAATGGACAACAAAAGAGAACAATACTAGCAAAATATCAAGCAAGCGAAAAGGAAAATTAAGCATGTCAATAAACTGTAAAGAAGGCAAGGTATCTTGCCTGCTCTGAAAAAGGATGAAGTCGTAACTCAAGACATTGTCCGATCTCGGGACGGTTCCAACACAAGAAACAAGGACGCATTTGGAGTCCGGAGCTAGGAGATATGGCTACTCGAAGTTGTTGAAAAACCCTAGACAGCAATCTCCCTCAAGCCTCTCTCTCTTAATATTAATTAGGCGGAATAATAACCTAGGGTTTTAATACCTTATTTATAGGTAGAGGCTGATGGCTGGAGCCCGCAAGGGCTGATTATACGCTGATGCTGACTGGGTAATATAATTTTTATTTCCAAAAATTATTTTTTAATCAGTTTTAAAACTAAAAAACTCCAAATAAAAATGTAAAAATATAAGAAAAATTCATAAAAAATCAAAAAAATATAAAATACCATTATAAACTCTAAAAAAGTACTTGCGGCTATTTTATGGTCATAGGCTTCTACAGTAAATTCCAAAAGTCCTAGAAAATTAGTTATTAGCCTATTTAAAACCAAATAAATCCAAAAAATTTCAAAAAATTCTAAATAAATTATATAAAATATATTTAATTATTTTAATCCTAAACTAAATATTTGGTAGGAATAACATGCAAGTATGGTCTCACAGTAAATTATGAAAGTCCTAAAAAATTATGTTTGTTATGTTTTAATTATCCAAAAATTCTGGAAAAAGCCAAGAAATTCTAAAATAGCCTAAAAATGATTCAAAATAAGTATTTATATAAGTAATTAAATCAAAGAAGTTATTTTCTATTTAACCAACAAAATAGCCAAAGAAATCTAATAATTTAATAAAAATACTAAATAAAAAATTAAAAAAAGAATGTTGTCATCGAAATTAAAACTATACCATATTCGTAACAATTCACTATAGTCATAAACACTTTATTGCCAACTATCAGTTCTTTCTAAAAGGTTATGGTGAGCCATCCTAGCACTTTTCTTACTTATCGTTTATACACTATTCTTTTATCCCTTAAAATTATCTACACTATCCAACTTACAAGAACTTAACTAATAGTATAATTGATCAATGAAATATATATTCCTAGAACAAGTCAACTTTCAAACCTCTATCAAGCACAGAAGAAAAGATAAGATTAACGTTGTGAAAGGATCAAGCAAGGTGTCATTCAAGCAGTCAAATGAGAATTCAAAACGAAATCAAGGAAGGTGATTTAAATAAGTGGATGAGATCCTATACTCTAATCCTATTTGAGACTTGCTCGGTACAGTAACGTAACCGGGACAATATATTCTCGACCTGCATGGGCCACCACAAAAATATGTCACATCCCTGTCTCAAAAAACGTAGAACTAGGAATACATAAACATGCCATCCGTGTATATATGACAACTCCAATATATGAAAACCATAAAACATACGCACGATGTATTATGAATAATAATTCACAAGTGGTATATAATGTCACAAGTCGCAAGCATTACTAATCTCATCCACAAAACCAAATAAAAATAAATAACCAAATATGGCAATGAATCAAATATAAAATAATCGAAAAGACCAATTGTTGGGTAGAGACAAATCACTACCAAACTAGAATAGAAATATAATATGACTACTTAAAATAAATAGACGAAGAAGAGTAGCAACCTAATAATCTATCAACTATGAACCAAATAATCTCGAAGGAAAAAGCTCCTCGAAAGAGAATGAAGTAGTAGGTCCTGGTCCGTGCTCTTAGAAATAGTTATGATCATCTACACCTGGAAAGAAATCAGGCCCTCAGTAAGACGTAACAAGATACATAAAAATATGCCAAATATATACAGTATAAAAATGCATAAATAAAAAGTAAAGAAAGGAACAATATGACTAAGAAACAATGAAATATGCATACAAGAACAACTACATATAAGTGAACTGCTGAAAAAAAAACTTAAAAATCAAATACCAAGTTCCTCTGTGAACACATGGAAGAAAAATCAAAATGCATAAGCAAAACACTCGTCCCAAGTGTAGACTCGCAGGTTTGCTCAAATAGTCAATCCTCACCCCTAATATGGACTCGAAAATTTGCTCAAATAGTCAACCCTAGCCCTAGTATGGACTCACAAGTTTGGTCAAATAGTCTACCATCGGCCCTAGTGTGGACTCGCATATTTGGTCAAACAATCAACCCTCGCCCCTAGTATGGACTCACAGGATGAGAGAAATAGAAATAGAAATAACAGTCCAAATATAACATATTCATTCTTTCCACCCCATGATATGGTACGCGACTCATGTAAGTTACATATTCCAATCAACCAAGTATGAACTAACACATTGACAAGTCATCTACAAGGCCTATTATATGAGAATATATATCAATGGACAATAAAATAGAACAATAATAGCAAAATATCATGCAAGAGAAAAGGGAAATTAAACATGTCAATAAACTGTAAAGACGGCCACGTATCTTTCCTACTCCGAAAAAGGATGAAGTCGCAACATAAGACATCGTCCAATCTCGAGATGGTTCCAACAAAAAAAATAGCGACGCATTTGGATTCTGGAGCTAGGAGATATGGCTACGCGAAGTTAAAAAATCTTAGAAAGCAATCTCCCTCAATCCTCCCTCTCTCTCTCTTTCCTAATATTAATTCAGCAGAATAATAACCTAGGGTTTTAATACCCTTTTTATAGGCAGAGGATGATGGCTGGAGCCCACAGGCGCTGACTATACACTGACTAAGTTGCCGACTAGATAATATAATTTTTAATTCCAAAAATTATTTATTAATAAGTTTTTAACCTAAATAAGTCCAAATAAATATGTAAAAATATAGAAAAATTCATAAAAAAATATAGAAAATGTTAAATACTATTATAAACTCTAAAATAAATACTTGGGGCACTTTTATGGTCATAAAATTCTACAATAAATTCTAAAAGTCCTTGAAAATTAGTTATTAGCCTATTTTAAAACCAAATAAATCAAAATAAATTCCATAAAATTCTAAATAAATTACATAAAATACATTTAATCTTTTTAACCCTAAAATAAATGTTTAGGAGAAATAACATGCAAGTATGGTCTCACAGTAAATCATGGAAGTCCTAAAAATTTATGTTTTCTAATTTTTAATTACCCAAAAATTCAAAAAAATTCAAAAAAAATTCTAAAATAGCCTAAAAATAATTATAAATAAGTATTTATATAAGAAATTACTTGATTTTGATGGATTTTGGAGACCGTTTTTACAGCCAAACCACTGCTGCCACCAGCAACCAAGTTTCGGCCTATAAGGAGGTCAAACGCTTCCTAAGGGCGGTTGGCAACTTGTGGTGTTGAAGTGGGTGATGGGAAGAAGGGAAAATAAAGTGGAGAAGAAGAGGAAAGGGCTGAAGTGGTGGTGGAAGAGAGGAGAAAGGCTATTGGGGCGGCCATAAGTAGGGAAGTAGATGTTAGGGTTAGGGTTTGTGAGGAAGAAGTCGTATATAGATGTTTGTTGGTTCCAGGGTGGAGATTTGTTGGGATTTAACATAGGGTTTAGATCTATGGGGTTTGGGTTAGCCCTTCGTGAGGATTTGGGTTCACTTGAGTCAAGTTGTTTGGGTCTTGGTTGGGTTTGAGTGCAATTGCACAACAAGTTCATAATTGGTTTCTAAATTAGAACTGTTGTTGTTCCCTTGATTTATCGTGCATGTTCGAGACTTTGAATGTAAAAAATATATAGTGTGGGATAAGTTATGAGTTTGAAGTAGTGTACATAAGTTGTATGAATTGGTTTGAGAGCCTGAGTAGGGTGTTTAGGCTCTGTTGGGTTCAACAAGTCAAATAACGATAGTTTTATGGTAATGATTGTTCTATGTGTCTGTTAATATTTTTGGAGCATAGGGAAGACCAAACAAATACAACACCAATGTTATAATTGTAGGGGGTTCAGTCAAGATCATTAATATGAATTGTTTTGGAAGAAAAGGTATGGTGTTGTGTACTAAAATTGTACGCAATGACAATATATAATTAATTAATTACTATTTTCTCGCAATTGCGTCACAAAAGTTGTGCGACCAAAATGAAGCATGAGATTATGAATTTGTGAGTGACAATCATGGCATGAGATTAAATTGGCTCGTCTAAGTCTAGTATGCAAAGTTTGTTGGAGAAAAAAATGTTGTGCATTGATCAAAATATCCAAGCCATGGCAAAGTATCTTTAATATATAAAATAATTTTAGAAATTAATCCTTTAACCTATTTATTTAAATAAAATAATAAAATTAATTTCAAAATACCAAAATAACCCTATTCTAAAATGAGGGGGCTTACACGTAGCATTCTAAGTCATATGTCAAGCTAGACGTATGAACTCCAAGCCGCATGAACCACTGTTCGCATGAACTCCGGGCCGTATGAACTCCTAGCCTTATAAAGTTTCATGCGTTAAGTATTTTATGCATTCGTCTTAAGAGCGCATGCCAAGTTAGTCATGCGCCCAATAAGATAGGCGAATGCTAGAAGAGGCCACATGAACTCCGAGCCGCAAGAAACTCTATCTTCCCAGAACATCACAAACTCCATGAAAAAGCTCAAAAAATCTGAAAACTTATTTCTTCCTAAAATCTTTATTTTAACTCTGAATCAAGTAAAACGAAATCATACAAAATTAAATTCTCTACAACATGGAGCAACTAGTTTTTAAAAATAATAAGTTATAATAGATCAAAACCAAAGAAAGCTGTTGGAACCTATAAAAACCGTAACATAAAAAATGTAGATCTTCTCTAATTCATCAACCAGAATCCAAAAAATCGAGTATTAAACATGAAAAGGAACTCATAGCACACATATTAGACTAATAAAATACAAGAAAAAAAAAATCTAAGGTGTTTCTCAATTGTCACGACCCGTACCTGGATATTTGGGCATAAGTACGTGGATACGTCCAGCCTACGTCGCAGCATCGGTGATAGAACTCTGTCTGGGACATTTCTAACTATCTAATATCTAAACAATATAATATGGTACTTGTCAATCATCTCAACTCCAAACGAAGGAGCAATATGGTATCTCACAAATATAACTAAACTCAATCACAATGCAAACTAAGGAAGATAAAGCATGAATGGAATAGCGAAGGAAAGAATCAAGATACAATCCACAAGTCTGAGATAATATACAAGCCATGAATCTCAACAAATAGTCTGATAAAAGTCCAATACAACATATAAACTAAACCTCATCGGACTCTGCAACTAAGTCCTCCTGATCTACAGGAGTATCCTCTAAAGGTAGTCCCTCTTGTGGTCCGTAGAATGTGGAACACTGATTTGTGAGCCAATCATAGGGAAAAAATATATCTAGTTAGGATTGGAGCAAAGTACATACATCTGAAAGCAGTTTCAATAACATAATCGAGCATATAAAACAGATAATAAAATAGAATACAAGATAACTAAACATCTGAATGAATGAACAAGAGGAAACAGGCAATATACTGGAATAGAGAACAATAATATGAATATCTGCAATATGAAGAAGATAACTGCAATCTAACTAATGTGCCTCAGAATACAAGTTTATTATGTGATCAATTTAGGTTGAAAATAATTAATAAGGTAAGTCGATTACATGTGTGGTATGTAATCGGTATATATACGAATAATAATGGGGCTTTATCACATAATCAACTCCTACACTCCCATCCCCAACTAAAACCAATGGATCCAATTACGATACGTTACGAACACGAATATGACCACTGAACACGAGCAGTAGATGTACACGAATATAATCACACTGAACACGAGAAGTATGTGAACACTAAATATAAATCAATACCCAATGTACACGATAAAATATATGTACAGTATCCGCTGAACACGGTAGGGGATAACATCTCCTAACGGGATCCATGTAGTACCAGTCCGTGAAACCACTGCGTCAGAATCAAGTATACAGTTCTAGAACATGAATATATATACTATTATGAATTAAAAACTAACAAAGAAATGAACTCACCTAAAGTCTTGAGCAAGGTGTGTATCTCGATGCCCAAGCTGGGGTCACACAGACCAATATATGGTATATTGCATCAATACAAGGTCAAAAATAAAAATAATTTAAACTGATAAAATTCTAGGTTATAAAGGCATTTCTAAGTCAAACCAACTATTTCTAGGTTGTAAGAGTTCAACTCTAGGATACTAGGTCCAAAAACTATTAAACTAAGCTACACTAGCTAATCTAAGATACTATAAGACAAAAAAAATATTGTATCTCTAGATACACAAGTTTTAATATATGAAATTAGTAATTTATATATATATACAAGTCAATATATATAGTACAATAGCTAATAAATGCAATTAGGATACCTTGGCCATGTACCAATGCATATCACACTACTACATACCTATCTCGATACTCAAATCCAATACCTTGAGTATTGACCCATTACCTTGACATTACCTTAGTATCCCAAAGTAATTCAATCCTAGTGAATATAGCTAATATATATAGCTAACCCATATACTAACTATGAAATATATATATATATATATATATATATATATATATATATATATATATATATATATATATATATATATACAATACATATACCTACTATATTAACATATAATACATACTAGTACATAGATACTATAGTTACTAAGCTAACTATTACCTAATCTACTAACTATCAACATAACATACATATACTAATATACATATCTAACTAACTATCAACATAATCAAGTATATAACTAACTAACTTTAACCAAAATAACTAAACTAAACCCACTGACTAAAACTGAACTCACTGATACTACAATGTGAGGTTGATGCATTGCTCTCCTCAGGACTGTGCTGATACTGAACTGTTTCTGCCTAGTTGTTGATACCTTATTGCCTTTGCTGCCACTGTTCGATGCACTGAAGGGTGGATCTCTGCTTCTCTGCTTGCAGGCTTATGGTACTAGTTGGACTGAATGCTCAGAGCTGTTGCTCACTTGTACTGCTCTCCCTGTGAGAAGTTAAAATGGTTGCTGGATTGCTGCTGCCGGGTGAAAGCTGCAACTACTATACCTACTGGTCGAGATGAATGCCTGCAGTGACTGAATGCACTTTTGCACTTCCTCTGCTGATTGCTATGCCACTGTTTAGCTTGGTGCACGAGCGACACACTGCCTTGATCTTTAGTACAGTATTTGCTTGCTGCAGCAGTGAGCTCGGCTTGCTGTGCACTACGCACACTGCTGCACCGTGCCGAGTATACTCCCTACTGGGCAGTGAACTGCTCTCCCCCTTGCTGCCACTGTGCACAAGCTGATACCTCACAGTCTCACAACTGGAGACTACACGAGTTGCTGTGCATTCCCGTTGCCTTGCTCTCTTGTGCCCGAGCTGCTCTTCCTCACACCCACACTCACAAATGAACAACATGCCACACACACAAATAGATATATATACCAATATATATTAATCTATATACATATACACCCCCTCATATATATATATATATATATATATACAAACACACATATACACGTATAGATATAGCATCATATACATATATACATATATATTCAACATACATATACATATAGATACACATAGACATACACACATAGATATAGATATAGTATCTCATATATATACTTATACACATAGACACATAGCTATATGTATACTCATCTATACAATATCATATAAATACACACTCATTCTATGATACGCTTGCGATATGTCTCTACTACACAACCAAACGCATCTCTAAGGACATGCGCAAGTCTAGAATACTAATTATGAACAATATAAATAATAATTTAATCAATTACGTGTCCGTGTCCATAAGTGACATGCACAAATCCCCGTATCGGAGGAAAACCTCCAAAAATAATCCGTATCACTAAATTAACGAGATACAGTCTACTCGTACCCAATTATAGACACGATACTAGTCACAAACAAACAAATACACGTCAAATTGATCTAATTGACAAATACCATATGTGCCAATCTTGGAATTCCTCCAAAATTGACACAAAAATACCCATAACTTCCTCTATAGGCCTCCTATGAACCTAATTCCAATTTCTATAGGTAGCCTATGTATGTGGGGTGGTTTCTCATGGTTAAATCTCATATTTAGAGTCTAATAGAAGAGGAAAAACTGAAATATACCTATTGGGAGATGGATTTCCAATAAAAACCTACAAATATAGAATATAGCCTCCTCTTTGTAGATCTTGGCTCCCTCCTTGTAGATCCTTACTTTTTTCTAGTAGATCCTTGTTGTAGCAGCCTCTAATGAAGAATAGAAAATGAATTTGAGAGTAAATTGATGGGGGAATGGTGAGGGAATGAAGAAATTGGAAGAAATTTTTCTTTAGGTCTAATTGAAATAAGAAATGAGAAGAAAGACTCTTTCTCCTCCCTCCTAATGTGGCCGGCCCTAGCCCCCTCTCCCAAGAAATGGTATAAAATTTCCAAATTATCCTTTGGGGCCTCTCATGAAGAAATTAATTAAGGAGGAAAAGTTCTAGTCTAATAGTTTCACTAATTAATTCATCCTCCTAATGAATTGGCCTAATTAATGGGCTCAATCTAAACCAAAATAAATCTTAGATTCATGCATCTAATCTAATTAGTTAGGTCCACTACACAAGTCCAAAATAAATACTGTATATAACAATAAATAAAGAATATAACAAATAATTAATTATACATGCACAATATTAAATACAATACTCCTAAAAAAATATCCATATTAATTACCAAACTACCCTTAATTAAAAATATGAGGGTAACAAACCTACCCACCTTAGAAAAATTTTGTCCTCGAAATTAAGGAAGAAACTAACTACTAAAAATAATCAATACAATACAAGAATGAATTATACCTTACATCTCGAACAGATATGGATATCGCTCGCGCATCTTGGCCTCTCGCTCCCAAGTACTCTCTCCTGGCGAGTGATCCCTCCACTCGACGCGCACCAAAGAAATCGTCTGGTTCCTCAACACCTTCTTTCTCCGATCCAGAATCTCAACTAGCTGCTCTGGATAACTAAGAGTAGGGCCTACCTCTATCTCCGAGTAATCCAAAACATGGCTATGATCTGCCATGTATCATCTCAGCTGTGAGACGTGAAATACGTTGTGCACTCCCTCTAATGCAGGTGGTAAGTCTAGTATGTATACAACTGCACTGACCCTCTCAAGAATACTGAAAAAGTTCGATGAATCATGGACTAAGCTTTTTGCCTCCATCAAAATGAATCTTGCCACGTGTCGAAGAAATCCTCAAGAAAACCAGACTGCCACCCTAGCATAAAACAAAATCTTAGCACTCTAACAAAAATAAACAATCACAAGCAATATAAAACAAAATCTATACCCTAAACTCCAATGGTCTCAGGTGGCTATCGGCCCATTGCCGCTGTCCGTCCTGCGCCACTCGAAGTCTATCCCTGGTGAGCTTCACCTTCTCAACTGCATCCACTACCATCTCTTGTCCCAATAAAGATCTTTCACCAATATCATCCCATGATAACGGAGTGCGACATCTCCGTCTATACAATACCTCAAACGGTGACATCTCGATACTGGCTTGGTAGCTGTTATTATACGAAAACTCTACCAAGTAAAGATAATCCTCCCAAGAACCTTTAAAATCTAAAACACAAGTGCATAGCATATCCTCAAGAGTGAATAGTCCTCTCTGACTGCCCGTCTGTCTGGGGGTGATATGCGGTACTGAACTTGAGCTGAGTGCCCAAGCTAGCCTAAAAACTCCTCCAGAAGTGGGACGTGAAGTGACTATCCCGATCCGAGACTATGCTCACTAGAACACCATGCAATCGGACTATCTGATGCACATACATCTCCGCGAGCTTCTCCGTAGATGTATCCTCTTTGAATGATAGAAAGTGGGCTGATTTGGTCAACCTGTCCACGATAACCCAAATTACATCTTTATCTCCTGGAGAACACAGAAGTCCTAAAACAAAGTCCATGGTCACATGCTCCCATTTTCACTCTGGAATGGGTAAAGGCTGAAGCAATCCACCTGGCCTCTGTCTCTCCACCTTTACCTGCTAGCAAACCAAATATCTAGATACGAAGCTAGCTACCTCCGGCTTCATACCATACCACTAAATATGCTCTCGCATGTCCCTATACATCGTGTTAGCACCATGATGCATAGAGTACTGAGATAGATGCGCCTCCTGAAGAATCTTCTCGTGTAATGCTCCACTCGGCACACATAATCTGGTACCGTGCCGCAATGATCCATCATTGCAATGTTGAAGTCTTCTGCCAACCCTATATGGACTTGTACTATGATGCTCCTCAGAGACTCATCCTCGAACTGTGTGGCTCTGATCCGGTCCATCAACTCTGGCTGTACCTGAAGTCCCTACATCTGTGCTGTAACTCCAGGAACTATTACCTCAATGCCCAAACTATCAAGATCGGCCAATAAGTGTCTGTCTCTCGCCAAATATATAGCCATTAGATACCTACTGAAGGCATCCGTGACTACGTTGGCCTTCCTTAGATGGTACTACAAAGAAATATTGAAGTCCTTCATCAACTCCAACCATCGCCGATGCCTCATGTTGAGCTCTTTTTGTGTAAACACATACTACAAGCTCTTATGGTCTCTAAAGATCTCTACTCTCTCTCCATACAAGTAGTATTTCCATAGTTTAAGTGCAAAGATAACTGATTCCAACTCTAAGTCATGGGTAGGGTAATTTTTCTCATGCGAGCGTAATTGCCTGGAAGCATAGGTAATCACCTTCCCGTTCTGCTGTAAAATACAACCCAAACCCTTACCCGATGCATCACTGTATATTGAAAATCCTTCTGCTCCTGATGGCAATATCAATATTGGAGCTGTAGTCAACCTCTTCTTTAGCTCCTCAAATGCAGACTGATAAACCTTAGTCCAGACGAACTCCACGTCCTTCCTGGTTAGTTTAGTCATCGACTCCGCAAGCCTGGAAAAATCCTGAACAAACCTTCGATAGTAACCTGCCAATCCAAGAAAACTCCTGATCTTTTTACTGAACTCGGGGTAGACCATGACTCAACTACTGAAATCTTCTTTGGGTCTACGAGATCCTATCTCCTGTAATCACTTGCCCGAGGAATTCAACCTGATCAAGGAAGAACTCATACTTTAAAAGCTTACCATATAGCTTCTCCTTCCTAAGGGTCTCCAGAACTATCCTCAAGTGCTTCTCATGCTCCTCTGGGGTCTTCGAATATATTACTATATTATCAATGAAGACTACAATAAACTGATCCAAGTACTAATGAAACACCATATTCTTCAGGTTCATGAATATCGTCGGGGCATTGGTCAACCCAAACGATATCACGAAGAACTCAAACTACCTATACCGAGTCCTGAAAGCTGTCTTCGGAATGTCTTTCTTCTTCACTTTTACCTGGTGGTACCCTGACCTCAAGTCTATCATTGAAAATACCTTTGCTCTGCTCAACTAATCAAACAAATTATCAATACACGGCAACGGGTATTTGTTCTTGATAGTGAGATTATTGAGTGCCCTATAGTCGATATACATGCATACTGACCCATCCTTCTTTGGTACAAAAAGTACCGGAGTACCCCATCATGATAAACTGGAGCGGATAAAGCCCTTGTCCTGTAACTCATCCACCAGCTTCTTCAACTCTGCCAGTTCGCTGTTGTTCACTCTATAGATGTGCTGAGATATTGGCTCTGCACCTGTCACCAAATCTATAGAGAACTCCACATCTCTGTCCGGTGGTAATCCTAGCAACTCCTCTAGAAAGATGTCCATATACTCTACAATCAATGGATATGGCGACTCTTGCTCGTCTACCAAAGCTCCATAGAAGTCACCTTCGCTCTGCTCTGCTGCTCCTCTAACGAACTCAAACTTTGGCTCTCCCGGTGCCTGAAATAAAACTCTACCTCAACGACAATTGATACTAGCATGATGCCTACTCAACTAATCCATCCCGAGTACTATATCATAGCTCGAAAGTGGCATTACGAGTAGACATACGACCAACTCTCGGCCTTCCAAAGAAGCTCTCCGGTCCTTGCAAACATCACTGACCAGGATAATTCCACCCCCGGTTGTGATCTTGCAAGTCATCACCAACGGTTCAGACTCAACACGATGTCTCAGAGCAAAAGATACAGATACAAAACTATGAGAAGCACCAAAATCAAATAAAGCATGAGCTAGAAAAGAATTAAGATAGATTAAACCTGAGATAACATCACCGACTGGCTCCTAAAGATAGATGGAACAAATGAATCAATATTGAATATGATGCGATATCATCAAAGAAGGACAAAATTTATTCAAAGTAAAGAAAATATTCAATAGATAATGATAAAAAAATTGATATTGGAATATTTTCTAGTTGTGATTGAGTAAACTCTCAACCTAAATCATGTTTCCTAAAGTAGGCTTGTAGCAGTACTTTAGGCGAGCACCACTATGATATCGTATTAATTGTGAATCTAGACCTGCATAGGACACCACTAAAAATGTGTCATGACCCACACCCGGATATTAGGGCACAAGTACGTGGGTACGCCCAGCCTATGCTGCAGCATCGGTGGTAGAACGCTGTATGGGTCATTTCTAACTATCTAATATCTCAATAATATAATATGGTACATATCAATCATCTCAACTCCAAACAGAGCAGCAATATGGTATCTTACAAATATAACTAAACTCAATCATAATGCAAACTAAGGAAGATAAAGAACAAATGGAATAGCGAAGGAAAGAAACAAGATACAATCCACAAGTCTGAAATAATATACAAGCCATGAATCTCAAAAAATAGTCTAATACAAGTCCAACACAATATATAAACTAAACCTCCTCAGGCTCTACAACTAAGTCCTCCTGGTCTACAAGAGTATCCTCTAAAGATAGTCTCTCTTGTAGTCCGTTGAATGTGGGACACCAATCTATGAGCCAATCATCTGGGGAAAAAATATATCCAATCAGATTGGAGCAAAGTACATACCTCTGAAAATAATTTAAATAACATAATCGAGCATATAAAACAGATAATAGAAAAGAATACAAGATAACTAAACATCTGAATGAATGAACAAGAGAAAATAGGTAATATACTGGAATAGAAAACAATAATATGAATATCTATAATATAAAGAAGATAACTATAATCTAACTAATGTGCCTCAGAATATAATTTTATTATGTGATCGGTTTAGGTTAAACATAATCAATAAGGTAAGTCGATTACAAGTGTGGTATATATTTGATATGTACATGAATAACAATAGAACTTTGATCACATAATCAACTCTTACTCTTCCATCCCCAACTAATACCAATGGATCCAATCATGACACGTTACGAACATGAATATGACCACTAAACATGAACAGTGGGTGTACACGAATATAATCATACTGAACACGAGCAATATGTGTACACGAATAAGCACACTGAATATGACCAATATGTGAACACTAAATATAAATCAATACCCAATATACATGATAAAATACATGTACAGGAGTACCTGCTGAATACGGTAGGGGATAACATCTCCTGACGGGATCCATGTAGTACTAGTCCGTGAAACCACTGTGTTGGAATCAAGTATACAGTTCTAAAACATGAATATATATACTATTATAAATTAAAAACTAATAGAGAAATGTACTCGCCTGAAGTTCAGAGCAAAGTGTGTCTCTCGATGCCCAAGCTGGCGTCACATAGACCTATATATGGTATATTGTATTAATACAAGGTTCAAAAATGAAAATAAGTTAAACTGATGCAATTCTAGGTCATAAAGCCATTTCTAAGTCAAATCGACTATTTCTAGGTTGTAAGAGTCCAACTCTAGGATACTCGGTCCAACCACTATAAAACTAAGCTACACTAGATAATCTAAGATATTATAAGACACACAAAAAATGTCGTATCTCAGGATACGCAAGTTTTAGTATATGAAAATAGTAATTAATATATATATATACAAGTCAATATATATAGTACTATAGCTAATTAATGCAATTAGGATACCTTGGCCTTGCACCAATGCGTATTAAACTACCACACACCTATCTCGATACTCAAACCCAATACCTTGAGTATCGACCCATTACCTTGACATTACCTTTGTATCCCAAAGTAATTCAATCCTAGTGAATATAGCAAATATATATAGCTAACCCATATACTAACTATGATATATATATATATACTAGCACAATACATATACCAACTATCTTAACATATAATACATACTAGTACATAGATACTATAGTTACTAAGCTAACTATTACCCAATCTACTAAATATCAACATAACATACATATACTAATATACATATCTAACTAAATATCAACATAATAAAGTATATAACTAACTAACTTTAACCAAATAACTAAAATAAACCCACTGACTGAAACTGAACTCACTGATACTGCAGTGTGAGGTTGATACATTGCTCTCCTCAGGACTGTGCTGCTACTAAATTGTTTCTACCTAGTTGCTGATACCTTGTTGCCTTTGCTGCCAATGTTCGATGCACTAAAGGGTGGATCTCTGATGCTCTGCTTGCAGGCTCAGGGTACTAGCTGTACTGAATACTTAGAATTGCTGCTCACTTGCACTGCTCTCCCTATGAGTAGTTGAAATGGTTGCTGGATTGCTGCTGCAGGGTGAATGCTGCAACTGCTATGCCTACTGCTCGAGCTTAATGCCTGCAGTGACTGAAAGCACTGCTGCACTTCCTCTGCTGATTGCTATACTACTGTGTAGCTCTGTGCAAGAGCTACACACTGCCTTGGTCTTCAGTGCAGTATATGCTACCTATTGCAGTGAGCTCGGCTTGTTGAGCACTAAATGCACACTACTGCACCTTGCCGAGCATACTCCCTGCTGTACAGTGAACTACTCTCCCCATTGCAGCCACTGTGCACGACCTGATACCTCATTATCTCACAATTGAAGACTGCACGAGTTGCTGTGCATTCTCCTTGCCTTGCTCTCTTGTGCCCGAGTTGCTCTTCCTCATACACACACTCACAAACACACAACATGCCACACACACACATACATATATATACTAATACATATATATCAATATATATACATATGCACCCCCTCATATATATATATATATATATATATATATATATATATATACATATATATATAGATACACATAGACATACACACATAGATATAGATATAGTATCTCATATATATACTTATACACATAGACACATAGCTATATGTATACTCATCTATACAATATCATATAAATACACACTCATATATATATATATATATAGACACACACACACACACACACACACACACACACGTACACAAGCACACATTGAATTAAGGGCAATAAAACAAATACGTGGAGTGCACTGCACCCATATCATACTCAATCTATGATACGCTTGCGATACGGCTCCACCACACAAACAAATGCATCCCGAAGGACACGAGTGTCACACCCCGGACCCGCCCGGGCCGTCGGCCCGCCCTGCCCCGCCCTGTGTAGCCGGAATTAATGAACCAGGCACGAATCACCGCGCCCCGGCGCGCCGGACGCGAATCACCGCGCCCGTCCTGCGGGTGCGAGGGAGGAAGGGAGCTAACGAAATGGCCCGTTCGAGCTTTCGGGGGACGTGATGTCGCACGGGCCTAGGGTTTCGCCCGTGCAAGGCCAATCGTTTAAGTTGATAGTTGGCTATCATCGCATCAATCGAGTAAGCAGCGGAAAGGGACTTGTTGCAATGCAATGCATTTAGCCAACTGAGCATTCGGGACAATTAAGGCAACTTAGGTTTCCTTTAGCAAAGGCACACGTTCGTTCCATACATTATGCCCCTTTATACGATTGCATTCTCGGGGCAACAATCGAAACCAGGATTTCGGGTCTTCGGGACTGTAGCACGCCTATCGCTCCCTCGGACGATCCAGTACCTGCAAGCAAGTAAACTGTTGGAGGGTCAGCACTTTATACCAGTACTGGTGAGATAAATCAACTGAACAGAAACATGCATTCACTCAAACCAACACTAAGTAATTATGTTATAAAATATTATATTACTAGTGATCTTTCTAGTTTTACCTAGGTTCGTTTCATGCAGTTCGCTAGCAGAGTCATATTACATTATTTGGAAACATGTTTGGAAATAGAGTTTCATATTGAATATGCAAGAAAGCAAATCGTTCATGTTCAGAGTGTGCGCACCGTGTCTCATACGACTCCAGGGTCAGATGCAAAGCTAGACACACAATGCACAATCTTAGGGGCAGTCATCTATCCAAGCCAACACAATGACTTCGCTATATGCAGGGCGGTCCCCGAGTATCTCAGGATCGGCAGCTGGTTGTACAGCATACCAATGACTCTTTATCTGATGCTAGAGGCAGCTGTGGCTCATGGTTACTTTCCACTATATCTGTAGCAGCCGTGACACATGCAGCTCAGCTTTCCACCAATAGCCATTGAACGACCGCATGCGAATGCATGGAACACTATCAAATAAACTCTAGTATGCAGACGAGACGAACCATCATAATACAATCGTTGTTGCGGGGCAATCCGACTTATCACTTGAACACGTTCAGGCACAGTATGGTTCTCTCGAAGCATAGACGATAGTGAACATGTTTATGCATTCTAAGCAAGCGATTCAGGATTCTCGTTAAGCAGACATTATTTCAAAGACAAGCTAGGTGAGTTCGTTCATTAACATGCAAGGCAGGTTCTATCATTCTCTTATGAAAACATTGCAAGCAAAAACTTAGGTTATTATTAAAGCGTGCAAGAATCAGAGAACGAAGTTCTGCCCACTCACTTTGATACATAACACCGACGCGGAGAGGGACGTTACATACTTACCAACCAACAAAAAGTTTCATCCTCGAAACTTCAAGGATAAACTTCTCGATACCCCGAGTAGCGATAGTGCCGTCCTTCGCCATACTCAATCGAAACAATCAAGCAATTCAAGTTCAGAAAACATTTGCACTTTGAGAATATCTATGGACTTATTGTATGGAACGCTCTTTACAATACCATATCGACTCAGAGTCATAGCAACGGTTTTGGGCCAGAGAATCGATTCCGTTCTTATACCATTCTGTCACCCCCCGGACCCGCCCGGGCTGCCGCTCCGCCCTACCCTGCCCCGTGTGGCCAGAATTAACGAACCGGGCACGAATCACATTGCCCCGGCCTGCGGGTGCGAGGGAGGAAGGGAGCTAACGAAATGGCCCATTCGAGCTTTCGGGGGACGTGATGTCGCACGGGCCTGGGGTTGCGCCCATGCAAGGCCAATCGTTTATGTTGATAGTTGGCTATCATCGCATCAATCGAGTAAGCAGCGGAAAGGGACTTGTTGAAATGCAATGCATTTAGCCAACTGAGCATTCGGGACAATCGAGGAAACTTGGGTTTCCTTTAGCAAAGGTACACGTTCGTTCCATACATTATGCCCCCTTATACGATAGCATTCTCGGGGCAACAATCGAAACCAAGATTCCTGGTCTTCGAAACTGTGGCACGCCTATCGCTCCCTCGGACGATCTAGTACCTGCAAGCAAGTAAACTGTTGGTGGGTCAGCACTTTATACAAGTACTGGTGAGATAAATCAACTGAACAGAAACATGCATTTACTCAAAACAATACTAAGTAATCATGTTATAAAATATTACATTACTAGTGATCTTTCTAGTTTTACCTAGGTTCGTTTCATGCAGTTTGCTAGCAGAGTCATATTACATTATTTGGAAACATGTTTGGAAACAGAGTTTCATATTGAATATACAAGCAAGCAAACCGTTCATGTTCAGGGTGTGCGCAGTGTGTCTCATGCGACTCCAGGGTCAGATGCAAAGCTAGACACATAATGCACAATCTTAGGGGCAGTCATCTATCCAAGCCAACACAATGACTTAGCTATATGCAGGGCGGTCCCCGAGTATCTCAGGATCGGCAGCCGGTTGTACAGCATACCAATGACTCTTTATCTGATGCTAGAGGCAGCTGTGGCTCATGGTTGCTTTCCACTATCTTTGTAGCAGCCGTGACACATGCATCTCAGCTTTCCACCAATAGCCATTGTCCGACCGCATGCGAATGCATGGATCACTATCAAATAAACTCTAGTATGTAGACGAGACGAACCATCATAATACAATCGTTGTTGTGGGGCAATTCGACTTATCACTTGAACACGTTCAGGCACAGTATGGTTCTCTCGAAGCATAGACGATAGTGAACATGTTCATGCATTCTAAGCAAGCGATTCTGGATTCTCGTTAAGCAGACATTGTTTCAAAGACAAGCTAGGTGAGTTCGTTAATTAACATGCAAGGCAGGTTCTATCATTCTCTTATGAAAACATTGCAAGCAAAAACTTAGGTTATTATTAAAGCGTGCAAGAATCAGAGAACGAAGTTCTGTCCACTCACTTTGATACATAATACCGACGCGGAGCGGGGCGTTACAGACTTACCAACCAACAAAAAGTTTCGTCCTCGAAACTTCAAGGATAAACTTCTCAATATCCCGAGTAGCGATAGTGCCGTCCCTCGCCGTACTCAATCGAAATAATCAAGCAATTCAAGTTCAGAAAATATTTGCACTTTGAGAATATCTATGGACTTATTGTATGGAACGCTCTTTGCAATACCATATCGACTCAGAGTCATAGCAACGGTTTTGGGCCAGAGAATCGATTCTGCTCTCATACCATTCTGTCACACCCCGGACCCGCCCAGGCCGCCGCTCTGCCCTGCCCCGCCCCGTGTGGCCAGAATTAACGAACCGGACATGAATCACCGTACCCCGGCCTGCGGGTGCGAGGGAGGAAGGAAGCTAACGAAATGGCCCGTTCGAGCTTTCGGGGGACGTGATGTCGCACGGGTCTGGGGTTGCGCCCGTGCAAGGCCAATCGTTTAAGCTGATAGTTGGCTATCATCGCATCAATCGAGTAAGCAGCAGAAAGGGACTTGTTGCAATACAATGCATTTAGCCAACTGAGCATTCGGGACAATCGAGAAAACTTGGGTTTCCTTTAGCAAAGGCACACGTTCGTTCCATATATTATGCCCCCTTATACGATAGCATTCTCGGGGCAACAATCAAAACCAGGATTCCGGGTCTTCGGGACTGTGGCACGCCTATCGCTCCCTCGGAAGATCCAGTACCTGCAAGCAAGTAAACTGTTGGTGGGTCAGCACTTTATACAAGTACTGGTGAGATAAATCAACTGAACAGAAATATGCATTCACTCAAACCAACACTAAGTAATCATGTTATAAAATATTACATTACTAGTAATCTTTCTAGTTTTACCTAGGTTCGTTTCATGCAGTTCGCTAGCAGAGTCATATTACATTATTTGAAAACATGTTTGGAAACAGAGTTTCATATTGAATATGCAAGCAAGCAAACCGTTCATGTTCAGGGTGTGCGCAGCGTGTCTCATGCGACTCCAGGGTCAGATGCAAAGCTAGACACACAATGCATAATCTTATGGGCAGTCATCTATCCAAGCCAACACAATGACTTAGCTATATGCAGGGCGGTCCCCGAGTATCTCAGGATCGGCAGCTGGTTATACAACATACCAATGACTCTTTATCTGATGCTAGAGGCAGCTGTGGCTCATGGTTGCTTTCCACTATCTCTGTAGCAGCCGTGACACATACAGCTCAGCTTTCCCCCAATAGCCATTGTCCGACCACATGCGAATGCATGGAACACTATCAAATAAACTCTAGTATGCAGACGAGACGAACCATCATAATACAATCGTTGTTGCGGGGCAATCCGACTTATCACTTGAACACGTTCAGGCACAGTATGGTTCTCTCGAAGCATAGACGATAGTGAACATGTTCATGCATTCTAGGCAAGCGATTCAGGATTCTCGTTAGGCAGACATTGTTTCAAAGACAAGCTAGGTGAGTTCGTTCATTAACATGTAAGGCAGGTTCTATCATTCTCTTATGAAAACATTACAAGCAAAAACTCAGGTTATTATTAAGGCGTGCAAGAATCTGAGAACGAAGTTCTGCCCACTCACTTTGATACATAACACCGACGCGGAGCGGGGCGTTACAACGAGCAAGCCTAGAATACTAATTATAAACAACACGAACAATAATTTAATCAACTACGTGTCTGTGTCCAGAAGTGACATGCACAAATCCTCGTGTCGGAGAAAACCCCCCCAAAATAACCCATATCGCCAAATTGACGAGATACGGCCTACACGTACCCAATTATGGATACAACAGTAGTCATAAATAATTAAACATACGTCAAATTGATCTAATTGACCAATTGACAAATACCACATGTGCCAATCTCGAAATTCTCCCAAAATTGACACAAAACACCCATAACATCCCTAATAGGCTTCCTGTGAACCTAATTCCAATTCCTATGGGTAGCCTATGCATGTGGAGTGGTTCCTCATGGTTAAATCTCAGATCTAGAGTCTAATAGAAAAGAAAAAACTAAAATATACCTATTGGGAGATGGTTTCCCAATGAAAACCCCAAAATATTGAATGTAGCCTCCTCCTTATAGATCTTGGCTCCCTCCTTGTAGATCCTTGTTGTAGTAGCCTCCAATGAAGAATATGGAAGGAATTTAAGAATAAATTGATGAGAGAATGGTGAGGGAATGAAGAAATTAGAAGGGGGAAAATTCTAGATCTAATTTGAAATAAGAAATAAGAAGAGAGACTCTCTCTCTCTCCTCCCTCCTAATGTGGCCGGCCCTAGCCTCCTATCCTAAGTAATCATATAAAATATCTAAATTACCCCTTGGGGCCTCTCATGAAGAATTTAATTAAGGAGAAAAGATTCTAGTCTAATAATTTCACTAATTAATTTATCCTTCTAATGAATGGGCCTAATTAATGGGCTCAATCTAAACCAAAATAAATGTTGGGTTCATGCATCTAATCTAATTAGTTAGGTCCACTACACAAGTCCAAAATAAATACTTCATCCAACAATAAATAAATAATACAATAAATAGTTAATTATACATGCAGAATATTAAATATAATACTCCTAAAATAAAAATACCCATGTCAATTAATAAACTACCCTTAATTAAAAATATGAGGGTGACATCAATGTCATGCAAGGTGTACATGCCTAAAATAAAGAAGAAGGAGAAATAAAGTGACTGAGGGAGGAGAGAGAGAGAGAGAGAGAGAGAGAGAGAGAGAGAGAGTTAAGGGTTTATATATACTAGGGTTGGTTGCTTGGCCATTGGATAAAGTCATGACCAATCCTAATCATACAAATTAACCATGAGCCTAAACTCAACCAAAGAATGGGTCTAGTCTCCATTTATACTCAACTATGATAGAAAAAAATAAATTTATTCCAAATACATATATTGGGAACGAGGAGTGACATTTCTACCAACCTTAGAAAAAATGTGTCCTCAGAATTCAAACTCAAGACTACCTAGAGAAATCAGAACATGGACTGAACTAATTTCAAGCACATGTACACATGCAATAAAATTTAATATAATAAAGAAAAGCAACATCAAACTGTAAGGGTAAACGAATCACTTAATTCGAGATACGAAGGCATAAGAACAAATATATCTTCTGAGTCAAAAAGGTACAGATACCGAGACTGGATATTGTCATCGTGCTCCCACGTCGACTCTCCCAAAGGCTAATGATCCCAAACAACCCGGACAAGGCGAATAGTCTAATTCTTGAGAACTTTCTCCCTTTTGTCCAAAATACATACATGTGTTCTTCTCATAAGACAAGTCGGTACCGACGACTAGCTCGGGATGGTCAAGGATATGACCAGATCCGCGATATACCTACGTAACTGAGATATATGAAATACTTTATGCACCTCACGTAGCGAAGGCGGAAGGTCAAGACGATAAGAAACATTGCCTACCCTCTCGAGGATGTCAAAGGGATCAACGTATCTTGTACTAAGCTTCCCGTGGACCCCGAATCTAATGACTCCATGGGTCAGCAAAATCTGTAATAACACATGGCTGCCGACACAAACTCTAAAGGCCTATGATGTTGATATGCCCAATGTCGATGCCTATCTTGGGCAACCCATAGTTACTATTTGATCTGCTTGACAACCTCCACTACCTGCGTAATAATCTTTGGTCCCAACATCTTTCGCTCACCAACATTATCCAATGCCAATGGTGTCCTACACTTTCTTCCATACAGTACTTCGAGTTGGTTTAGGTGTGATGATAGTTTTCTTTCTTGACTTATAGAATTCTTTTCCCTCTTCCTTAGCTTCTTCCTCGGATTGTACTGCACGCCCTTCTCGTGACGCTCCTGGAAGGGTGCTATCTGAATACTCACCTGCTAACGATGTATCTCCCATAATACAGTGGATGATAATGCCGATTATTCTTTAGCAACATGTCTTGTTGCGAGAATATGATGTTGGGTATCGCCTCCATCACATTATTGTAGTGGGGACATACGGCAGGATCCTCAGCTGACGGCTTGACCTGTGCCAAGTAGGTGTCAGCATTCTGTAATGCCTCACTTATTGTAACCCGAGTGTATTTGTAGAGTCAAAGAAGCTTGAAAAGTGATAACTTCGCTTGAGTATTGGCGAGATATGCCAAGATATCGAAGTTGTAGGGTTTGTCCAGCCCTTTAGCAGTATCTTTGTGCAATGGTCTGTCGATGTGAGTTTCTTTCTGCTTGGACTTGTCCGCTGCTGGAGGCTGGGATGGACCAGAATTAGATGTTGCATGTGCAACAATTGGGAGCGCTCCATCGTCAGGGATGTCGTACTCTCGTTGGTATGCTAGGCCTAACCTTCTTCTTCCTGCTATAGCTTCTTTGGACGGGATAGGAACCGTATAGCAGGGTTTGGACTTCTTATCCTTAGTCTTGCTGGTAAAAGATGTTGTCTGTTGCATCAATTCTGGAGCAAGATCATGATGAACCTATATAACCTCCCTACGCGGTATGGTGAGGGGTATCAGCCCGGCTGTTTGGTCACGAGCCGATAAAAAATTAACAACCTCCATTGTTGCCCGGATAATTAGCATTACTCTGTCATGGGCTTCCGTTGCCCAAAAGTCACCGAACTGGAGGGATACTATGTTAGTGACAACTATTTTGTCATCAAAATCCAAGGTGAGGGCCTTGGGGTCGAGAAAATAATGGATATACAGCTTCAGGGTATAGCAATTTCGTATCACATGGTGAACGTAACGATGGTAATGGCAGTATTTCAGATTATTAACTCGACTGCCTCAATAGGGCAATTGACATCAGAGAGCCGAAGCTTGATTCCCTACATCAGTATGTCAAAGATTGCCAAGATATCATCGTCTTCGAAGGAATATGTTTCCTTCGGTTTTGGAGTCTCTACAGGCTTTTCCTCAAGCTTCTTGTTATATTGGAAACCAAAGCCTGCTTCCCCTTGCAATCCCATGCATCATTGTCATTGTTCTTGCCGTTGCAAGGGCATTTTCTTCTATCATCAGCGACAAGGATCTGTATTCTCAAGAGGCGGGCATCCTTCACCTTCTTCTCGGCACTAACATCATTTATGATGAACGTCGTCCATTCTTTAAACTAAGAGTCACCCATCCAGAGCCTGAATATAGAAAGAATATTCCTCCAGCAAGTGTCCATCATTGTAGACTTAGGGTTACCGGATGGTAACTTCTACCCCGCTTGCCTGTACCACTCGATGTATTCTCTTACAAATGCTTTCTCCCTTTGTGTGATATCTATTAAAGAGGACATCATCATGTCATTTCTTCCGTCGTAGAACCGAGGAAGGAAAATACCTTTGATATCGTTAAATGATGAGATACAATTATCCTGGAGGCTGTAGAACTAATCAAAGGCTATTTCAAACAATGCCCTAGCAAAGAGTTTAGTTTAGAGGGCATCATTGTGAGGCAGATATCCCATTGCCGTCTAGAAGTAACTCATACATTAACGGAGGGATGTCTTTCCGTCAAATGGAGTCAAGTTGAAGGGTTTGTACATAGGTGGGTACGGTACGTCTCTCTACTCAAGGGGATATGGCTGTAGGATCCCAAGCTCACAAAGTCCCTATTGCCCACAGAGTCTAGGCGGACTCGGAGTTCTCGCACCTCCCATATAGCTTCCCGAGATTCATCGACTACGAAAGGAGCAGATAATACGAGCAGGGGATGATTGCCAGCAACGGGTGGAGCGGTTGCATTTGAATCCTCAGAGGCCCTCACTAGTAATGAGGCCATATTTGCCTTTATTTTCAGCATTGTCAGGGTCAAGGCTTACATTGATGCGCTCATGGTCAGCAATATTTCCTCAAGATTCTCTAGGTGCTGTCGATCGTTGGGGCCTTCATGACCGTCCCCTGCCATATATGCTGTTCTCACATGGAGAGAAATGGATAGGACGGTAGATGTCACACTTTTAGCCTCGGACTCTTGCCGTGATGAGTCATCTGGGAAGGTCGGTAGTGCCTCATCTCCGGAATTGGAGGAAAGACTACCCTCAGTATAGAAAGCTGTGTCTACTTGATGAGGGTGGCTACCCCTAGGGACCTCAGAATCTATTCCTTGGGAATCACCGTCTTCACGGAATACCGGATTGTCTTAGAGGTTCGGGGGATTACAACCCCCAGCTTGCGTAGTTACCTGGGGTCCTGAGGAAGAACTATCCCTAGTGGTTGAAAACTTCTTTATTGAGTTGGTGCCCAAGAAAACACCTTCCGCTGTCTATCCCCCTTGGGCCCGCCTCTTTGACCTGCTGGCCGAGAGCGATGGACTGGAGGTGCTGGACATATGACTTCCCCTTATGGAGGAGGCCTCCAAGTAGAATATCATGAGGCAAAGGGAAGCTCCTCTTCCTCTGGTGCTTGTACTTGTTCTCCGGGTTGCAGCTGGGTGGGCGCCTTTGCTTGCAGTCGCTGGAATGCCGACTGCCTTTTTGTAGGTACTATTGTTCTCATACAGCAACAGTTAATAATAATGTTGGCACAGTGATGCACTGGGAAGGAAACTTCGTATGTCGTGATTATTTTCCTCGCTTTGCATTTGTGATTGATCATGTTTCGCAAGTCAAGCGAGGGCTGACTCACCTTTGTGCCCTACTTATGGGCCCCGGAATACCGAGTACATGGGCGCATAAGTGTTAATTTTTCTTTTTGACCTAGGGTTCGTACAAGAACTCGCCTCAAGTTGCCAAAGAAAGACTCTTTAAACCAACCATGTCCGATTGCCATTGCGTGCTGGTCGCATAGGTCAATTTTATCTAACTTTTCGTCAGGGGCGCGCATTGTAAGCGGCACCTGATGGTGGTCGATCAAAAATGTATTTGCTTGAGCTTGGCGAGCTCGCATTACCCTAGACTTCTTTATCCTAGCATGTATCAGTGTGTAGTATAAAGAGTCTAAGCTCACATCTTTCCTTTTTTCAACAAGGTGCATGGATTCAACGCTGTGTAAAATTTGGTCAAAAATAAAACTTCTGTGACTGTCCTGGCCGCATGTGGACATTTGCCTGTGATCGACGATTGGTGCCGCATGTGGACTTTTGCTTGCGACTGTTGACTATATGGCTTCTGCTGTGGCCGCATGGAATATGCCTCAACATTTAAACTTCTGGCATTGTAGTATTTTTCTTTGCAAGAGTAAGGGCATTGAGCACATTCCTTATCTAAAGCGGCTGCCGAATGAGAGGTGGATGCAAGATGTGTGGTCCTTGCAGCCGAGAGAGAAATAGGAAGAGGATTCTCCATAGTTGGGTGAGGCACAATGGCCTGTGCAACCCATTTCTTGCGGGTCTTCAGGTGCTGAGCACCCTTCTTGTTGGAAGGGGCTGCCACATAAGCAGTGGACACATAATGTGCGATCCCTACGGCAGTGAGAGACGGGGAGCGCGTGCTCCGTAGTTGGGTGAGGCAAAACGGTCTTTGCAATCCATGTCCTACGGTTCTTCTTAGGCTTTGCTAGCCTTGAAGAAGGACTCGTGCTGTCCCCGGAGATCATTTTCTCGAATGCTTGTTGGTCAAAGTGCACCAGAAGCATCCTCTGGGTGGATCCCAGTTTGGCCACGTTAGACTGCGCCATTGCCTTCTCATCATAAAAGAAGGATATCCCTAGCAGACTCACCATCTTGTTTGCCATTACAAGTTATTAATAAACTTTGTTTAATAACAAACAAACGTACAAAGAAATCCTAAGCAAAAGATCTAAGTACAATATTTAATCTGGGTAGTATGACGATAGAGATCAAGCACTGCAATAACTTTTTTACTCCGTTGATGGTCTGACAAGGGAATGAGAATGCTCTCTTCTATTTTCTCTCCTAAGCTTGTATGCACGTACGTACATCCGCCTTGGTATGGTCTCTAAAGTAGAAAAATAGCCCTTTGGAACGTCCAAGTTACTCCTATTTATAGCCATCAGGCAGATGGATTATAGGTGTCGTATATGCTTATGTTTTGTAGTTATAGGGGGATCCTTCAAAAGAATAGGGTTACAACCATCGCCGTATGCCATGGGCAGGCTGCTACGTGGCTTCGGTTGAGATCTGTTGTTGATAAGATCTCGAGGATATTTTTAACCTGTTGCGTGCATGACTTGGTCAGCTGGACACGTAGTCAATACTGATTGTGCAAAAAATCTTCTTTGGTTGGAATGGAAAGATCGAGAGCCTTATAACATCATGATCGCATAGCATTGTCACCACATATCTGCTCTCCTTTGGTCTTGTTCGGGTGGACACTCTGGCCGTACGTCATTGTGGCCGCATACGTGCTCTCGTTGGGCCTTGGTTGAATGGACACTCTGGCCGCGTGATGATGAGGCCACATGGGTATGTCGCCGTATACGTGTTCTTGTTTGGCCTTGGCCGGATGGACACTCTGGCACCATGATAACGAGGCTGCATGCCGCATACATGCTCTCGTTTGGCCTTGGTCGGATGGACACTCTGGCCCCATGATAATGAGGCTATATGGGTATGTTGCCCCATAAGTGCTTTCGTTTGGCTTTGGTTGGATGGACACTCTGGCCGCATGATGATGAGGCGGTATGGGTATGTGGCTGCATGTGAGCGACTATGTGGCATGGCACGTCTGTCGAGGCCACAAATGAGTTGTTGTAACTTTTTATATTTTCTGAGTCGTCCTTTAACGAGTCTCAAAGCGTCTCAGTGTGATGAGTGATGTGTCAAAGAGTTTGATAGATATCAAATGCTGTGTCAGGGGGATCTTATGCTGCTCCATGCTCTGTGGTCGATCAAGCCGTATGGAATATACTATGCGACTTCGGGATCTTTGGTTGATCAGGCCGCCTGTGGCTTCTCTGCGACTTTATTGTTCTTTTGAGGGGGCATGACCTTTATGCGACCTACATGATTTGTTATGCTTCTATACGAGCGAACCGCTAAAAATGCCAAGTTTGAAACTCGTCGTATCGTTGCACCGTCTGAATCATCTTGCTGAGATGAGCGGAGCGGGTCGTTAGATAATACACTACTAAAAAAAAATTGTCCTAAAAATTTCTTGAGTATAACTCATCCAACTACATTACTTCCATATGCAACTTAAACACATCTCGCCTAACTTCAAAGATCACTCACACACAATTCATATTCATTTCCTCAATCCATGTCATGCTCATGCCTTTGTTTTCATACAAAATTCCCTTGAATAGTATATCATCCAAACCAATATGACTATCTCTAAAACCTATCCATCGAATCCTCTGTCTCAATCGAATCCTCTGACTCAATCTCTAATACGCCTAGGACAGAGCAGCAATGCTCCAACACGGGATATGCTATAACTCACCTCCACACGGGACAACTTAGAACTAGGGCATACTCACACGAACACTCTACTTCGATCTTTCTGAAACAAGAACATATTTCAATCGATCACTCGATATCTCCTTATCGAAATCAATTATTGTACCTTAACAATCCCAACAATCCTTAAAACGCTAAGTTCAATTTGATCGATCTTCCAACTCGTTTGCATCAGGTCTAAATCCAATCATATACCGTTACACATAATCTTGGCTCGAGCCATCTCTCATTCTCGCTAAGGAACTTCACTATCTTCCGAAGTTATCGCTCGATTCGTCTATGTTCTATCTTCCAAAAGCTTTCAAACTCTATGAATCAACCAACTGAAATTCGAACCTCTTTCTTATAACTCTATCACATTCTTCCAAATATGATTTCAATCCAAATGATATCGCACATGTTCGACAAAGCATAAATTTATTTTAATTCAATATTTCATGAAAATCCTCAATTGAACTCTTTCTTTGCAATGTATCACTTGCACCTAAATATTTCTTTCAATGACGTGTAATTCGAACCATCAAAATCTAATTCGTTTTATCAACTAACTATCTATACTTTCAATCAATCCTCAAGATGACACGATAAATATCCTAAGTTTTCTTGTTTCATGAAACCACAAAATAACCTCGAGCGGGGTCGATCAAATCTAAGCCAATTCCAATCCAATTCAATCCAAAGTATTGCACTATCATCGATTATGTCTTCTGAGTACACGATTTCTATTTATGATTCGATTTGTCATTCCAACTTTACTTCAAATTTTTCTTGCTTATCATCAATCAAACACGTCCGACCATAAATATTCAATCCAAAAAGTCCTCGATATCGTCTCATAATTTCAATCGCGCGATCCATCCGACTTCCAGTAATCAACCAATCGATCAATATATGAGCACCATAATTCGTTCCATTCATATCAAACAAGAAACATCCTAGGGCACACCTCAAAATTAAAACCTAACTCTACATCTTGCTACCCCAGCTGTATAGTCTACCCAGGCAACTCTTTAAGGTCTACCATACCCTGTTCTAACTCTCGGTATAGGGTCTTCTACCTAACCACTAGGTCAGCTCACCAGGTCATAGTTACGTATCAAGATCACCATCCTTAATGTGTGATCCAAAGCACGGTGCTCACCCCAATCCTAAGGTCAAACCATCGTCTGATTGTACAAAATATTCTACCCAAGCTTATCTCACTCAGATTTCTAAACATCAAGCATAGATCATCCTACTCACATCAATAATATCTCGTTCATAGGGTCTGAGTCTATTCAATAAAGCTATTCCTAAGGTAAATTCATCCACCCAAATCCTCGATATATCAAAATCGGCAACATTAATCCGAGTAACTCACATAGTCCTACTCCTCAAGTCCTTTCGATAGCATCCATAAATTCTAGTTTTATAATTTTGATCATCGAATCATAACTCAAAATTCAAAGTCACTATTCCAGAATTGTAACTCTAAACCACCAATCGTAAGTTATATTTTCTAAGTCACCAATCCCAAATTAAAATTTCTAAGTCGTCCGATATCACTATGTATTCAATCACAAATCCACCGCGCATAACTTGCTTCAAATTTTGACTAACTCATCCTCAATACATGTGTTTTATTCACTCGTATCCTCAAACCCCAAGCCCGTGTAATTCTAAATTCTTCAAATAATTCACTATCGCGTACTCATTCCATCCAAGTTATTATTTGATCAAAATTTCCCTCTAATCCATCGTTCTCGTTTCCTCGAATCAAAGATCGATCATTAAATTCTATTGCCCATCAAATCATGTCAAAGCAATATTCGTTTATGCTATGATCAAATTTCCCTAGCCAAGTCGTCCAATATTTCATCGTTATCGTTCGATCAATCCTTAGTCTAAATGTAGTATTCCTTAAAGCAACCAAATTCAAAGATCAATTCGATATTCTACTTGTCGTTCATCAAACTTAGAAAATCCTCAAGCCAAAGTCCATTTATCCTTGATACACTTAGATATCGTCAAGTATATTCGTGCAACGGTAAGATCATCTCTTTGCGTAACATCATTTTTGTTTCATCCCATGCTATCTTTCAAACTAGATTCAAGATTTATTCATCCAAAGTCAAGATTAAATTCGATATTGTCTATATCCATTCCTTACATAAGCTAATTATTTTACAAGTATCAATCTAAACTATCTTCCAAGCATTAATGTTGTATCGATTTATCCAAGGCCGAGACTAAATTATTCATATATAAACTCTGTTCCATCGAGCTATACCTTCTTTCTAAACCTAGAACCAGTTTCGTATCCTTAAATCGAATTTCCAATTGCTATCTTCCAATCCCGCTATCGCTCTATTGTGCTAACTTCGATCACATGATCGAGTCTTCAATCTTAAATCTAAGTTTTGTTCCATTTGATTCAATCCTCAATTACGTATATGATCCATGAAGATTCCTCGACCAAGCTACTCATTTCATCATTATGAATCTCTATCCGATATACCCTTAACAATCGCTCGACTAATTTCCATCGTCTGAACCAATCTCGCACGAGGCCCTCGAAATCCCAACTAACTAGGAACACTCATTCTATAGATTTGAATTTTTGCGTCGCTACCCAAAATCCTCAATTCGCCCAAGGTTACCCCATACACCACTCAGGGTTCAAGCCACTCGACACATCCTCAAAACCGAATTCAAATTTGAACTGACTCACTTGTATATTCGACCGATCCATTTTTCAAAATCTTAAGCATAATTCATTTATTTTAACATCTCTAGTCCCCAAAATCTTGAACGATCATCTTGCATTTGCATCAATGATCTCAATTTTCGATGACACCTCTATCGATTATTAACCAAAAATCTATGATTTGAATCTAACTTATCCTCGTCCGAATGATATTCTGATCTCGCACACAAACTTGCTACTTCCAACACAAATCTATTATGTAATGTCGAACGCTCATATAATAAGGTCTTCTGCATAGCTATTATCTTCAACCAAAATACACACATGAGATTTATAAAATATTTTTACTCATTCTATGGAACATCGAAAGGGACATCGAGAAAGAGCATCTATAACATTACCCATGAACGTAGTTCAAAGCTAAGTGTACGAGGCCAAGGACATAAAGCCATGCTCTGATACCAAAATATTACGTCCAAGTCCCGCAGGACCGAACATCCTCATTGGGCGTGATACCATGCGATCCTAAGTTGCCTCGTGCAAGGCAAGTACTGAAATGACTGATAAAATGCGAAGTCTTAGAGTCGCATATATAGTCCCCAAGCGGCAAAGTTAAATAATCGAATATATAAAATAAAAAAATGTCTTTATTGAAATTGAACAATGGTTACAACGAGAATAGGCCAAATATTATAATCTCTCAAGCTCTCTCTGTCGATATAATGAATGGTGCCAAGCGGCTTACAACTATGTGAATAATACAATAGGCGTAACGCTCCAAGGTGCTAGAGCGAACTTTATGCCATAACATGCACGAAGGGATCTCCATATCGAACGAGTTGCTCCCACACCCTACAAGCAATCTGGTCGGATATCAGTAAATTAAATGCACTGATGGAGAGGCTTCTCACCCACTCAAAAAAACCAACACATTCAATATGTTATCTGCCACATCTATTATGTTGTCTTACTAGTATTATCTTAGGATTAGTTTCATGGCATATGATATAAAGCCTACTCATAATATAGAGTGTCATGAATTATAAAAGTAACATGGTGCAACTTACCAAATTACCAATCGTCCTTTCCTGCCTAAAGATACATCAAGTCAGCCGATATATATATATATATATATATATATATATATATATATATATATAAAATAAAACACATATGAAAACTCAAAGTGTCTTGAACGTGTCCTTGCACAAACATGCTATCCTTAAACTATATAGTGTATCGTACCCTCATTCTCTAACTTTATGATGTGCCGTGCATCCTTTACTTTCCTCAAGTCCATATGACTTGCACACGGATTGCCTTTAGCGAGCATCTAAATCTATATGAAAATGTCACTAGCATCACAAGCCATCTTGGACTATAGACTGAGTGACGGTGATGGTTGAAGCATAAGTAGCAAGCCCGTTACAAGCCACCCACCTCACCCGGGCTAGCTTCCTAGTACCACTATACTATTGTTCCGCCCGGGAAGGATCGATCCCAGAACCCCAGCGATTATCCGTAGAAACTATACCTTGTGTACAAGTTGTCCGCCACCATGTAAGTCTCTTTTTCTTTTCTTTATATTGTTCAAATCATTCACTTTCTCAAACTTTACTCGGCTTCCAAAGCCATTAATCTTTCTATGTTTTTCTATCTTTATGTAGCTCCTGATACGGGGCCTTAGTGACCCAATAGTCCTAAAGACTTTCTATGTCTATATTACTTGTTTGGAAAGAATATATTGATAGTCTTCCTGCCTCAATTGAGTAAACTCTATTATGTGAAGTGCTTCAAAATTATGGATATTCTATGTGACGAGCATTGCATCAGTGTAAAGGTTAAGCATTATAAAGAGCATGTACGATAGTCTACATAAAAAAAATAAGCAGTTCTACTTGAACAAAACTAAAGTACTAGTCGAAGATCAAAATTTATGACAGGTTTATTTTTCATATTTTATACAATTGATAAATAGTGGGATTATTCCCTTAGCGAGGTTGGTTCAACTCTTTATTAGCATGTATCAAGTAATTTGCCTAGCGAACTAGCATGTATCATTCAATTTTTAAGTGTGAAGGCCAAATAAAAATAGTTTCATTGGAGCCACCCACCTAAATGAGGGATTGCCTCGACCAAGTAGGATTCCTAGTAAACCGCTGAATATGCTAAGTTTGAATGTTGTTGCACCGTTGCGCTATTTGAATCATCTTGCTGAGCTGAGCAGAGTGGGTCATTACACCCGGATCCTCTCTCGACCTCGATCTCTCTCAGGCCACGGAGAGGTATAGGGGCTAGCCTATGATGTCATTTTTAGAGGCCGAAGAGATACTTTTCCTTCAACCTTTGGCGCTGGACCTCATTGGCAAGTTCCCGCACCATCATCCTCTGATTGACAGCATTTGGAAGTCCTTCTCCACCCTTGGTCTCGTTGTTTCTTGTTGTGTAGGGGTAATTGATCATAAGCAAATTCTGATTGAGCTACAGGGGAAGGGTGACTTCCTCCGTTTGTAATCTCGTCGTTCATGGTTTGTTACTCAGTCTGAAATAAGAATATTTCGGTAGACGGTCAATTTTGATCCTTTTTCAGAATCGTCGCTCGCGCCGGTATGGGTTAATCTATTGATCCTTTGCTGCCATTTATTTGACTGAGATATGCTATTCCAGGTATCAAACTAATTGGGTACGCCTATTAAGTTAGATCATGCAATCTCGGAGCGATCGCCACTGAGCAACCCTTAAATTATTTTTGAAGTCAATTTGCCTTACCCCATTCCATCTCGTGTTCGTGTCAACCATCCTAGAGATAGGAGCTACTGGAAACTGTGTTTCTTCGAGAATCCTTCGATATTCTATAAAGTTTGTCGGCACCAGAGTCACAGGGAGTCAGACTACACAGTTTTACTCAAGTCTATCTCCAATCTTTCCAATGCGACTCAAGGTTTGCTCCTTCTTTCCATTCCCACAACGTCAGGACCTTAGCTCTAATTAAGGATGTTCGCTCTCCCACTTCATCTTTGTTCTATCCTTGCAGAGTCTTCTGGTTGGGAGGTTAGTTGTCATGACCCGCACCCGGAATAGGGGTACGAGTACGTGGATACGTCCAGCCTACGCCGCAGCATCGGCGGTAGAACGTTGTCTATGTCATAATACTATCTAATCAATCTCTCACGAATATCCAACTCCATAAGGAGACACAGATATCATAATATAATATGAAAAATACTCAACCACATAACTAGAGCACGATAAGATATCGAAGAAATAAATGAAATACAATCACAAGTCTAAACAACAAAAATAATCTAACCTACAAACAATAACATCCAAATATCAAAGTATGCCGGAAATAAATTTGCTACCATAAACTGCTAAAAGAAACTAATCCGAATTACTAGTGATCCCGGCTAGACCTTCCGGATTCACAACTGAACTACAAGATCCAAGGCTGCAGCTACTCTCCCTGTGGTCCATAAAATATCGGACACCAGTCCTCTAAGTCATAGTCTGGAAAAATATTTTCAGCCATGATGGAACAAAGTACATCTCTAATAGCAGTTCTAAATCAATGATATAAACTATGTAGCAGTAAATAGATGTAAATATACAAGATGCATATATATGAACAAGAGATATACAATAAAGAAAATATTGGAAATAAATACGGGAATGAACAATATGACAATGAATAAGAATACTAATGACTAAGTGTGTGAGTACTAGCTTTAACATGTGATCGTCTTGGGAACTTGTATATGATTAATTGCCTGGTTAGTCATATGTGCGGTGTATGACCAACACTAACATGAAAACAAGACTTGTAAATGAAGGTTATGATCACATATCTACACTAAAATACTTTCCACCCCCGACTGATATAGTAGATCCAACCATGGTATGCTATGGCACGGGATTCTTCAAGAAGATAGCTAGTCTTTCCGAGAATCAGTGTCTGTACATGTACAAGATAATCAATAAAACAAGACTTGCACAAGATACACCTTATACAAGGAATAACATCTCATGACGAGATCCGGATATACCAATTCGTATAACCATTGTGTCAAAAAATATGGATATCTATACTAAATACAATGAATATAGAGGATATCATAAATAAGAAACTATCAGAGAATGTACTCGCCTGTGGTCCTGAGCTGGTATGAATCAGAGTCCAAGTCATAGTCCAAATAGCCTATGTATTACAATTTTACCATATCAAAAGATAATTTATTTTAATTTATTTAATTTTTGAATAATTACTCTAAAATCCTATTTTAATCTTATTATTCTGATTTTTAGGTTAATTCCTAAATTTTGTCCAAAGGAACTGAATTTTATCAACTCGAGACTCATGGTACGCAAATTAGGGCGATCTATTGACCAAAAAGTCAACCGAAATAAGATCAACTTTCATGTATGATTTCCTATAGATTTTAGCGTCAAAAATATGCTAGAATTTATGGCTCATCCGAATTCAAATTCGTTTAAAAATTATTGCACATACAAATTTTGTATTGTGCAACGATGGTTAATTTCTAACCTAGAAGTTCTATAGAATTAATAGTATAGAAATACTTTGAATTAAATTTTGGAAAAACATATGTCAATGATCTTGAAATTAGCTTTGCGAAACTTTAAACGGTTCATGATTCTGATTCTTGGTTCTCCCAAAATCATAAAAATATTGAGACACATTTATTTTCGGATATGATGTGCTCTACAAATTTTCTAGAATTTAATATTTAGAAATTCATAAAATAAATTATATATTCAGAAAGCTAACCTCAATACAGTTCTAATGCAAGAAATTGGGCCACGTTTGGAGTCCGGAGCTATGAGTAATGGCTTCTGGAATATAAAGAAATTATTGATGACAATTATCCAAAATTTGGCTCAAGAAAAACCCTAGAATTTATAAACTAAACTATTATATATAGAGAGGAGAGAGGAAGCAGCCGCGTCTCGATTCTGCCGCTTGGTGTGCATCCAAGCAGCCTCGTCCAGATCGGGCGATCCGAGTTTGACCCGGCTTGGCTCAGCTGAGTCCGAGTCGAACTCGGACTCGGCTTGGCTCGAGGTCGGCTCGGCTGCAACCGCACCCACCCCACGGTCGCTGACAGGCGGGCCCTGCCCTGTTCGCTATGGGAGGCTGACGGGTAGGCCCCTGTTGGCTAACTGGGCAGAATATTTACTATTATGGATTTTTATTTTCAGAAAATAGTTTTTAATTCAGTTTTCCCTAATTAACTCAAAATAAATGCTAAAAATAATCAGAAAATTCTAGAAAATATATTTGATTATTTAGAACATAAAATAAAAGTTTGGCTTATTTTTAATTATTTTTGACCCTAAAATAAATTCTTGAAAGTCCTAGGAAATTAGGGTTACTAGTTTTTAATTAACCAAAACTTATAGAAAAATCTTACTAACCCCAAATTAATCTAAAAATCACATTTAAGCTAGAATTTTAGGATACAGAGGTTACAAGTCTACCCACCTTAGAAGAATTTTGTCCTCAAAATTTAAGATCCTCAATAGTTGTATTTATTTATTATATTTTTTTCACCAAATTTAAATTCATCAAACCATATAATCATGAAGTAAATCCATTTTATCATTTTACCAAATTTTTTAAATTCTATAAATATCATATTCCTAAAATCTTCAAATATAAAATTAAATTCCATTCTTATCACAATCTTCTCCAAATTTTTTAAGTTCATAACTAAATACTCAAAAATTAATATCCAATCTGCTAATTTAAATCCAATCAATGCACATTAATAAAATTTTAAAAAATCTCATCCGAAAAGTTTGAATTCAAACAGTAATCCATTAATCATCTTACTCCTCTAATTTAAGTCCAATTGATGCGTATTTATAAAATTTAAATCCTTATTCCAAAAATTGAATTCAAACACTAATCCATTAGTGATCTTATTCCTCGATTCTTTTTCCACACAATACTCAAACAATGTAGTACTTACGAAATCTTCAAATGCAACATTCAAAATATAAATTTTAAATTTATATCTTGCAGTCAAATAAATATAATGATAATCCTCTTAAATTCCTCAAAATTTAATTACAAATTCAATCACATCATAATCTTCATAAAAATCAATAATTTAACAAAATCGTCAATTTTGCTATATTAAATTCTTAACACTTTATTTAAATTAATATTTATCCTCAAAATGTATGGCACCTCGTCTCTATCTTTGTCAAGTCATAACCTCTTCATTAATCTTCACTACGGTCAACCCTACCCCCCAACAATCAAGGTCTAAGAAAATCTTACCTACAGTTATACAACATGCAATCTAGAGAAAACATGCATTATTTTGGTATGTTTTGTCATGGTATCGGTCTCCTCGACCGTCATCGCAAATGCTCCGCCCTGCTGGGTTGGCTCCCCCCGTGGGTGCTGAGCAATCTGCGGTTCCACAAGTGGCCTAACCGGATCTCTATAATTTGGAGATACGCACTGGCCGGGAAGATAAGAAACTAAAAAACAATCCCTCATTCGATGTCCCGTATCGCCACAGCGCAAACAAAGTCCTAGCCTCAATCTACAGCTCTCCCAAAGGTGACGTGGCTTCTTACAGAAATGACAAGTCTGTTGTGTCTCTCTCGGAGGCTGCTGCTGATCCTGCTGAACACGAACCAGTACCTGGTGCTGTTGGTAGTTATACTGAAATATCCTCGGCTTCTGCTAAATATGGGGATGCTTGGTCAGTCCCGCGCTACCACTCGTATCTCCAAAAATATTATGACTCTTCTTAGACCTAAGATCCAGATCCTCTTCTATAATCTGGGCATGTATCAAGATATCCCCAAAGATAGCGGTACGACGACCAGAAGTGCGCAACCTAATCTCTCTCGTTAGCCCCTTTCTAAACTTTCGGGCTCGATCTCCTGGGTCCCGAATCATAGATGATACAAAATGGCTCAATCGATAGAATTCTGCGGTGTACTCGTCGACCGACATGGTTCCCTAGACCAAGTCATGGAACTGACTCTCCAAAGCTCCCAGGGCTACGTCGGAAAAGAACTTCTCCTTGAAAAGCTCCTTGAAGGTCTCCCAAGTAAGTCCTTATGCAGTAAGTCTAGGCTCCGTAAGATACCACATAAGTGCAATATCGAACATCTGACTACCGGCCGCCTTTATCTATAAGCTCTCCAGAATCTGGGCCAATCGCAGGCTCCTCTCTATGTCCTCTAGCCGGTCATTAGCGTAGAGTATCCCCTCGGTGCCTTTGAACTCTCGAGGCATCATCCTCTTGAAATCAACTATAGTGCCTGGTCTCTACTATTGCTGGTAGCCAGGATACTGCTGGACAACTCTCAACTGCCTGTAGTGCCATCTGGTGATCGTTCTTCATGCTCTCTCTCATCAGTTTAGTCTGTGCTTGGTGTGCCTCTGCCTGCACACTCTGAGTCTCAGCTTGAACTCGCTGAGCTTCTGCCGTCACTCTCAGGGCATCTACCATGCCCTGGATCAAAGTAAACATCTGTACCCCATCAACGGGCATACTTTCGGGAAACGGAGTAGGTGGTTGAGGAAGGTTCTCCGTCTTAGCAGGGGCAACACTTAAAATAGATGGGAGAGGAGGAACTCCAGTTGTCTGTCCGTCAGGTGAAGAGGTGGCAGACCCCTCTGAAGTTGATGCTCCCACTCTCATAAATCTTGTCTTCGGTGGCATCCTGAAGACAGACCGAAAAGAATCAATTTAGGCAATAAATACAATATCATCAAGGAAGGATAGTAAAATTCTAAAGGAAGCAATATTCAGAAGGAATAAGGATAACAAGACAGATATATTAGAAATGTTCCTAGTTGTGATTGAGTATTCTCTCTTATCCTAGTATGTTATATCCTAGATCCTATCGCAGGCACGCAGTAGTACAACTAAGTCGTCGCATTACCACGATATCGCTCTAATTGCGAAGTCTGGCCTGTATGGGCCACCACTTTAGTTCCCAGGTTTTGAACTGTAGTTCCCCCCTCTTGAAGTACCAAAGTATGTCGATATTTTGGTTGCACTCCCATGGAACCAGGCTATTTCTCAGGGCTAACCATTCCAGTGACCATAGTCGGAGCTTACATAAAGTTGGTTTCTTCTTTGGTCGGTCCTGCACTCTGTCTCTAGCATTCCCGGTTACCCCCCCTGGTGGTATCATCTACGGTGTCACGGAGGAATGATCAGGGCAGGTTGGATTTGGGAACTTCGGGGGTCCGATGGTTCTTGGAACGGTGGCTGGCTTGGGAAGGATGGTCTTTCAAGTATTACGACGATGAAGGAGGAAGATGCCAAGGGTGCTTCTGGCCCTAGTGTTCCATCCTCCCCGCCCCTCTAGTACTTGATAGCATGTCCCTTGGGCTGCTTTCCATAGCCTCCTCTCCTAGGTCAGTGTCTGCGCCTTGCACGGGCTCCATGGATGCCATTGATGGAAAATTCCTTCCCTTGCCCTTTCGTTCAGGAAGTATCGACAGGGGAGGTGAGCGAGCTTTATGGTCAGATGCGGTGGACCTCGTCGAGGACAAGCATTTTTATAGTCTTAACCGGGTTGTCTAGGTACCCTTGGGGATCCCAACTGTTAGGAGCACTAGTTTGGCCTAATTATGAGGTTGGTTGTCATACCCCAATCCCAAATATGTAGGACCAGGTATACGGAAGCATTCCAGCTGGTTTGTATATAAAGGATACTCTAATATATTGAGTCCCACGAATATTCTCGTACACTGTAATATGAACTCTAGCTCACAAGTGATATATATAATTTTCAGAAGTCAAAGCATAAACTAAATCTTATCCACCATAGTACTAACCAATTTTATCAAATGAACCAAGTACGAAATAGTTCAAGAACTAATAGTTTGGTGGAGACAAATCCACAGCCAAACGACTAGAACAAAACTAGAATTATAAAGTTTGTCCTCCAAAATAAATAGAGGAAATAATATTAATTTGTCCATCAACAAAAGGAATAAAATGAGCTCGTAGGATAAGACCTCCTCGACAGTGAACGATGATTATGGTCCAGGTCCATACTCCTATGGATAGTCCTGACCGTCTATACCTAGAAAGGAACCAGGTCCTTAGAGGTACATAACAAGATACAGAAAAACTTGCAACATATTGCAATGATGATACATAAAGTCTCATAATCGTCTATGAATGCAATTGTGAATAACATTTCACGTAGAGGATCTCCTAACAAAAATAAATAAATGTATGGCGCACTAGTGCTCATCCGAGAAACTAGAGGCATCTAGAGGAAAAGTAAATAAATAATAGCTCATACACTAGTAATTGTACTCCCCACCCCATGTATCCATCCAAGTCGTATCTACCATCCATATGTTGAAAACTAGTATTGTAAAATACACTGTACACGTGACCTTGATTCTTATTGTTATATTGTCTAGTTCTTTGTCTCCTCATAGTAGATTGCATATTGTTACCGTCTTAGTTATGTTCACTTGACTAGCCATGGTACATAGTTAGATAGTTCTTTCTATCACGTCCTAGAGTTAGATAGTTCTTTCTATCACGTCCTAGAACCAGAATACTGGAGAGCGGGGGCAAACAAAGCCAGCTACGTATAGCACAATACTCTAGTATCCCAAAATACGATTACGGTTGTAAATAGACATGGGGTTTAATACTATAATTAAATAGTCAATCCTAGGTCAAGCAATCCTAGTATCTCAATCACAAGCAAAAATCCATAATATACAACATATATGATCATCTAAAGCAAGATAGTAAAGCATCCCAAAGCATGTATACATATATGATCATGAAGCTAATAACACAAAATGAAGAAGTAACAAGAGTATAGGTCATACATGATCAACTCAAGCTATAATCTAGAATATGCTAATCATGTCATGCCTGTAGGTGATGTATGAAGTCCAAAATATGATCCAAATATATGCTCGGTGCAAAATGTCACAAAAGAATATGTACAATAAGTAGGAGAACAAAAATAGAAACCTACTCAATCGGTCTGGTGCTCCTGGTAGTTACCAACAACGGGAAGGTATGAAAGATCCTTTGGCTCTGCAACCGGATCTGGCCAAGCAAAACCAGTGGGGTCAGACCCCAAATAGCAATTACCACAAAAGAGGCCAAACTATGAACTAAAACCAGCATACAACAAACCAAAATATACTAATAGTAAACATGTAACTACAAGGATAAAATAATGAGGTGCATCAGAAAACATGAAAGAAAACTGGAAACGAATAAGTAACCAAAAACGTATAAAGTAAACGACAACATCTAGAATAAACGGGATCATGTAAAGTAAACTGAGCATGTGAATTGGTACGAGAATCATGTGAAAATATACCAGGTCATGTCATTTGAACAGGAACATGTAACTAAACGGAACTAGTAGCATGTAAAAAAAACTCAACAGGAGAAGTAAACTGGAACATGATCAGTACAAGGTCATAAACATGGTATAAGCAGGAAAATATAAATAAAATGAGACAAGATCTAGTACAAGAGCAAGGACTAGTATAACAGTAAATGGACTACATCCAACTATCAGGCCAAATAAATAAGTATAACTTGATACTTTAACTAACTAGGGTTATCACAAATCCTAGTTACTAAAAATATAATATTGAGAATTTTTATGGTTGCATGCCCTGCAGACTGTCCTAGATATCCGGATCACAATATCAAGTAATATAATAAACAAATACTGGTAGCCCACTCAATGGTGTGGTAGAAAAGTTCCACAATCGACGGCGTGCTATAAATCCATTCTGGCTTACGTCAAGATAACAAGATTGCTTGCAACCTAGAAATTTCCCCTCCTAATGCTCTAAGCGCTAGTTATTAATCTGTAGCAGTTTATTTCAGGATTTTGGGTGTGACATTCTGCATAATCCACTCTAGACATGATGTTCCCCTCAGGGATAGATAACAATGGATAATGATTTGACAAGCACAAAAATAAGACTAAAATAGAAAATAACTACACGGTTATAGGCATGATAAGCATGCACTATAATAAGCCATAAATGATAATATACATGTCAGGTATCAGGAGTGCACTACTACGAGTCACTGTTAGGTATATACGAGACAATGAGCAGGAGTACACCACGATGGGTCACTAACAGGCATGTACTGGACAGGTGTATAAAGGATAGGTATCCCCTAACTATAACAGGTAGCAGGTCTGGACAGATATATAAAGGGTAGGTATCCCTATCTTTACACAATGTCAGGTCTGACAGGTGTATAAAGGGTGGGAGTCTCCTAACTATACATAATGTCTATACATAATGTCGGGTCTGGATAGTAAAATAAAATAAACATGTCAAACAGTATGCACAAAGGTGCCAAGGAAGAAGAATAGCAAAAATACGACAAAAAACAAAATATATGAAAAAGAGTATGTAGAAGCATAGAAAATCTAGATCCATGCGTCCAATAAACATGCGCCCAAAGATCGACTAAGAAAAAATTAGGCAGCAGAATGACTCTGCGGCCCATAAAAGCAGCTGCCATGTGCTAAAAGTAATCAAAGGCCATGTGCCATATTATTCAAGCTCCCGGTGCCATAATAATCTTGTTCATGCACTGAGCGCTTCAAAACTATTATTGTTGTGTGCCATCAGTGCCATGCGCCACTAAGTAACTAGTGTTCCCATGCGCCAACAGTGTCATGCGCCACTAATTAACTTAGTATTCGCATGTGCTAGTAGTGCCATGCGCTACTACTCCCTCAAGCATCCCTGTACCCCAATACTGGCCACATAAAGGCCTGACACAAAGATTATGTCTGACACAGAATCCTGATAAAAAGGACTTTTGAACTCCTCGAAAGACATGAGCACGCTAAACGACAGAACCTCATGTCAGCATGAACTTTACTTCTGACAGGAGTGCAACACTACGTGTATGAGGCCACATGCGTCCAGACTCCATGCATTCTATGCGTCTCTAGCCCTATAAGTTCTATACTCCTTGCAGTCCATGCGACTCTGGCCCCATGTATTCCAGACTCCATGTGTTTCTTGCATCTTTGTCCCCATGCGTTCCAGACTCCATGGGTTCCATGTGTCCTATGCATCCCAAACTCCATGCGTTCAATGTGGCAGGGTTTCTTAAGACAAAATATTTATGCTATGACTGAAGTGATTCTCTCCAACTAAATATGGAATACATGTCAAGTTGATCAAGTCATACAAACAAAAGATGAGAACCGCCCAGATCTTCAACAATTATAAATCGTAACAAACGTCCACATAGCAAATCAGCTTGGACTCAACTATATCCTGTTAAGGATGTGTGGAAGCCTTCCCATAATATGCACCTATAGTTGCAACCGTATTCTATTCAAGGAGCCCCCTACCACCACCAAACAGAAGCATATGCAACACCTATAGCCCACCAACATGATGGCTATAAATAGGACCAACTTGGACTTTCCAATGGCTGGTTTTTCTTCTTTAGATACTATACCCCTCTAAGGAGCTATGTACGTGCACACAAGCTCAAGAGAGGGAAGAGAGAAGAGAGCATCCTCATTGCCTCATCGAACTTTCAACGGAGTAAAAATGTCGCTGCAGTACTCGATCTCCATCGTCATATTACCCAGATCAAAAATATTATACTTAGATTTTCTGTCTAGAATTTCTTTGTATTTTTTGTTTGTTATTGAATAAAGGTTTCTCAAACATATTTTAATAGAAAATAAGGTGGCGACTCTATTGGGGACTTTCTTATCCTCTGATGACAAGGTCGTGACGCAGTCCGACGCGTCGAAGCTGGGTTCAACCAAGAGGATGCTGGTTGTATGCTTTGATGAGCAAACCTTTGAGGAAATGCTCTCTGAGGGCGGTGCTTCTTCTAGGCTGGCAAAGCCAAAGAAGACCCGGAGAACATGGATTGCAAAGGCTGCTGTGCCTCACCCAACTATGGAGCATGCGCTCCCCGTCTCTCTCCCTGTCGCATAGCATGCACATCATGCGTCCCCATGAGCTGACGCCTTTTATGCGGCAACCTCTTTTGAAAAGGAAGGTGCTCAACATATGAGCTCTGGCAGAGGAAAACACTACGATGCCAGGAGTTTGAACGCTAACACACAATCTATATAGCCACGTCAAAAGTTGCATAAGGAGGACTATGCGGCACCAGTCGGCGACCACAAGAAGATGGCTGCATGCGGCCAGGACAGCTACAAAAGTTCTGCCTTTGACCGAATCTCACGCAGCTGACTCTATATGCCATATTGAGAAAGGCGAAGATATAAACTTGGACTCTTTCATACTATGCATCGGCGCATGCTAGGAAAAAGAAGTCTAGAGCAATGCTAGCTTGCTAAGCTTAATTAATTGCTCATTCGACTGACCATCAGTAGGAGCCGTAGCTGTAATGCATGCCCCCGGCGAAAAGTCGTACAAAACTGACCTATGCGTCCACCCGTAGTGGCAATTGGACATGGTCGGTCTAAAGAGCCTTCGATTAGCAACCTGAAGAATGTTCTTGCACGAACCCCAGGTCAGGAAGCAAATTCAACACCTACACACCTATGTGCTCGGTCTACCCGGGCTCATAAGAAGGGTGCAAAGGTGAATCAGCCCTCGCTTGACTTGCGCAACGTGATCAATCATAAGCGCCAGGCAAGGAAATCAACTAAGGATATAAAGTATCCTCCCCAGGGCATCACTCTTCCAGTATTATCATCAACTGTTGCTGTAATAATATAGCAGTACCTATAAACCAATGGCACCCACCCTGGTGCAACCCGGAGAACAGGTGCAAGCACCAGAGGAAGAGGAGATGCCCTTCACCTCATATTATTGTGCTCGGAAGGCCCCCTCCAAAAGGGGAGGTCGAAAGTCCAGCACCTTCAGTCCATCGCTCTCAGCCAGTGTGTCAAGAAGACGAGTCCCAAAAGGACCGGCAGGAAAACCCACGGAAGGTATTTTTCTTGGAACCCGCTCAAAGACGAAGATGTTAGCCACTGGGGGTAGTTCTTCCTTAGAACCCCAGGTGGATACACAAGTTGAGGGTTGTAATCCCTCGTTCCTTTATGACAATCCTGCGTTCCGAGAAGATGGTGATTCCCAAAGAGTAGATGCTGAGATCCCTTGGGGTAGCTACCCTCGGCAAGAGTACGCAGCTTCCTATGATGGGGGTATTTTTCCCTCCCAGTCCGAAGAGGATATGACACTACCAACTTTTTCGGATGACTATTCACAGCAAGAGTCTGAGGCAAAAAGTGTGACATCAACCGTACTATCCATTTCTTTCCATGTGAGAACAACATACATGGCAGAGGACGATCACGAGGGCTCCAACGATCGACACCACCTCGAAACCCACTAGGCCATGATGCAAACCATGAGCGCGTCAATGCAGGCCTTGACCCAGAGAGTGCTGGAGATCAAGAAGAATATAGGCTGACAACCAGCAAGGGCCTCTTGTCAAGCAATCCTGGACCCCGGGACAAACTGGGATTCAAAAGCAACCTCTCCACCCACTGGCGGCAATCATCTCCTATTCGAATCATTTGTCCCTTCCCCAGTCGATAAAGCCCAGAAACTAATGCGGTAGGTACAAAAACGCCCACCTAGACTCAATATGCAAATGGGACTCACTGCGTGAGCTCGGGATCCGACAACCGTATCCTCTCGAGTGGAGAGATTTAACGTACTCACCCAAGTACAAGCCTTTTAACTTAACTTCGTTTGATGGGAAGACATCTTCCCATCAATTCATGATTTACTTCGATATGGCAATGGGACATTTGCCTCGTAACGATGCCCTCTTAACCAAGCTCTTTTTTGGGGCATTGGCTTGAATAGCCTTCGATTGGTTCTACAGCCTCCAAAATAACTGTATTTTATCGTTTAACGATCTCAAAGGTCTTTTCCTTGCTAGGTTCTACGACAGAGGAAATGACAAGACGAGGTCCTCTTTAATAGTCATCATGCAAAGAGAGAAAGAGTCTGTACGGGAATACATCGAGCCGTACAGGAAAGCAACGCTAAAGTTACCCCCCGATAACCCTGAGTCCACTCTGATGGACATTTGTCGAAGAAATCTCCTCCCCATAGTCAGACTCTGGATGGGAGACTTGTTGGCCCAATGTTTATGTTGAGTTTTTGATTATGGCTAATCGATTAAGTTTGGCATTATGGTAGTCGATCAATCTCTACAGTATCTTCTACTTAAACTCAATATTGTTCAGATATGTAATATTTGCTTCTGTATATTTTCTTGTTTCTTCGAAAGCAAAAAAAAGATCAGTAATAGAAATATTTCCTTATTCGTCTAACATGTTCGTCGAGGGGGCAGCGCCCCTCGTGGGGATTCGAAGACGAAGCCCCCGAAAGGTATTTAGATTCTCAGATTTGGTTATCTTTGGACAACTGTCATCAAGAGAAAAAATGTTTTCAAGTCAGCAGATATTTCACAAGTTTGGCGTCATCAGTGCTCTTGGTTTTCATATATAATCTTATATTTTATTTGAGTCTAGGACTTGTGTAAATCAAGTCCCACTGGCATAACCCAAAGTCTACTTTAATAAACCTCGAACCAAACCACAAAATCAGTCCACATTCATTCACAAAGCCTACCATACTTAGCAACCGAACTCGGACCGAATTTATGCCGAACTCTGACCGAACTCGGTTACCCTTATGTTATGAAATCAACTAATTTAATTAGCTCCTGATTTCCTGGCTTCCAACGTTCAAAAATTCAAATATTCCCTACCGAATTCTGGCCGAACTCGGTTTGGTAATAACCTATAAATAGAGTTATATTTTTATATTCTTACTCACTCAATCATTCTTAATCTTTCTATCTCCAAGATTAACTCCCAGCCTTCTAGTGCCAATTGAGGTCTCAGTGTAGAAGTCTACAGAGTTGTAAAGATCTTGGTTCATCAAGCCCCTGTTATGTGTGAAGTTTCGAGCCTTCGGATTAAAACTCGTGGTGTGTTAAGTTGTGAGGCTTCCGATCAAATCTCGTGGTGTAAAGAAGTGGCAAACCTTCATATCAAAGCTTGTGATTCACTATTGGTGATTATAGTGGATAAAACTCTGAGCTTTAGTTATCGGGAGTGGACTAGTCTTCTCAGAGAAAAATCAGTATACATCGCGGTATTTGCGTTTGCTCTCTCTTTCTCTTATATTATTATATTGCATATACACTGCTAGTTATTTACTGCCATCACTCTGCTTAATTTTTAATTTGGTAGATTATTCCGCTGTACTCTATCCACCCTCCTCTAGAGTTGCTTTACGGTCCTTCACGACTCTCAGTTTAAAGACTGGACCACGTTCATCATAAATGTTGTCGGTGCTAAAAAAAGTAAGTAACGCCCACCTCTTGGGTTTATCGATCCCCATCACTGATGATAGGAGAAAATGCCCTTACAACAACAATAACAACGACAACTATAATAACGTTCGGGATGACAAAGGAAAGCAGGCCCTTGTCGCCAATATAACCAAGAATCCCGTAGAGGCTCCAAAATTGAAGGACAATTATTCCTTCAAAGATGATAATGTCATGGAAATCTTTGACATGCTAATGAAGGAAGACAAGCTTCGGCTCTCCAACATCAAGTGCCCTGTTGAGGTAGTCGATATGAATAATCCGAAGTACTTCCACTACCATCAATACGTCCACCATGGGACCCGAGATTTCTATACACTGAATCAGTACATCTAGCGTCTGTTTGACACCAAGTCCCTCACATTGGACTTCGTTGACAAAATATTTGTCGCCAACTTGGTATCTCTTCTGTTCGGTAACATTCTGGCAACGAAAACCCAAGACGGAGTAATCCTGATCCGCAGGGCAACAATGGAGGTTGTCAATCTTCCGCTAGCTCTTAACTAAGCCAGGATGATACCTCTCACCATATCTCATGGGAAGGTCATGTGGGTCCATCTAGATCTTGCTCCAGACTTGATACAACAAAAAATATCTTTTACCACCAAGTTCAAGGGCAAGAAATCCAAGTCATGATACACGGTTTTTATCCCTTGCGAAGAAGCTATATCAGGAACAATAAGGTCAGGACTGGCGTACCAACAAGAGTACGACATCTCTGACGATAGTGTGCTTCCAATTGTCCCATCTGATCCGATTCCATCAAAGCCTCCAGCAGTAGACAAATCCAAGCAGTAAGAAACTCGCTTCGACAAACCGCTGTACAAAGATACCTCTTAGGGGCTAGAGAAGCCCTACAACTTCGATATCTTGACACAACTGGGAAATACTCCAGCAAAGTTGTCACTATTTGAGCTTCTCCGACTCTCCAAAGACACTTGAGGTGCACAAACTCAATATCTTGTCGAACGCTAAGCCGGTCAAGCAACACCAATAGCGATTTCGGCCAGACAATATGAACACCAACGAAGCATAAATCAACAAAATGAGAGCTAGTAGCTTCATCCGTGAGGAACAATATCCTGATCGGGTAGCTAAAATCGTGTCCGTCATTAAAAAAATAGAAATAACCTGATCTGCATTGACTTCTATGATCTAAATACGACATGCCCTAAGGATGAGTTTTCCCTTTCGATCAAAGATATAATAATCGATAATACTTGTGGCTTCGAGCGTATGTCCTTCATGGACAGATTCTCAAGCTAGAATCAAAACAAGATATTTTCTAATGATGAAAAATATACATCGTTCCAAACATCAATAGGAGTGTACTGCTATACAGTCATGTCCTTCGGTCTGAAGAACGAAGGTGCTACATACCAGCGAGTTATGAGCACCATCTTACATGAGCATCTATGCAAGAAAGTGGAGTGTTATGTTAATGACATCACTATCAATAATTGCTCCAAAGATCATCACCACTGAGACTTGAAGACTGTATTCAGTCTGACGTGGGTGCATCAGCTCAAGATGAATCCTAACAAATCCTTCATGGGGGTCTCCAGTAGCAAATTTCTTGGTTTTGTCATAACTTTGAGGGTATCTACGTAGACTCCGACAAGACTAAAGTAATCCTTGAAATACACCCATCGAAGAACCTAAGAGAACTTCATGGGTTTTAAGGAAGACTGGCATAGCTATCTCTTTCCCAAAGGAAAGTCTGCTCCCCTTAACCCTCCATCGGTATGAATGACTTCGGGCCAAAGGCGACCAAAAGAAGGGCGAAAGAAGGCGAACAAAGGGAGATGACCGTACCCATCATGAGGTTTATATCAAACCTCTCTGGACATTGTCAACCGTTCAGTCAGCTTATGAAGAAGGGATTCTCCTTTGTCTGGAACGAAGTATGCCAATGCGTCTTCGACGATATCAAAGAGTTTCTCATGAACCCCCTAGTATTGGTGGCCCCCATTGTGGAAAGACCCTTCTTGCTGTATGTGCGGGCAATGGATCACTCCCTCAGAGCTCCACTAGCCTAGAAAAGTGATTTAGGTCATGAACAGGCCATCTACTATCTGAGTAGAATGATGGCCGACGCAGAGCACAGATATAACCCCGTTGAGAATGAATGTCTCGCTCTGGTTTTCGCCATTCAGAAGACTCGACATTATATGGATGGATAAATCATTAATGTGATCTCGCGAGTTAATACTCTCTGGGTCCTTATGACTAAATCCGGAGTGCTCAACTCTCGCCTATCCACATGGGCAATATTGTTATAGCCGTACGATATTATATTTGTCCCATAAAAGCATTGAAAGATTTTCTGACAGCCCACCCTATACCGAAAACCTCAAAGCTCTACGAGGAGATCCTAGAAAAAGTTGTAGACTCAAACATGACCACAAGCACAGAAGCCGTTTGGCAAATGTTCTTCGACGGTACTTCAAGAACAGGGCCCAAAGGCGATATTATCGCTAGTGTCAGGATAGTACTAATTTCTCTACACGATCTGGTCATAAACTATGCTTACTCCCTCACAGAACTATGCTCGAACAATGTGGATGAGTAAAACACCCTTGTTATTGGTCTCCAACTCGCTAAACAAGTGGAAGTTGATTACTTTGAAGCCTACGACGATTCTAAGCTGATAGTCAGTCAGGTCCGGGGTGAATACGAGGTTCGGCATGAGGACTTAATTCCCTACCACCAAGCCACGATTGGAATAATCTCTACCTTTGATGAGTTCTTCATACAACACATCCCTCGACTGCAGAACATCGAGTCTATCGCCCTTGCTGACCTTGCTGCCTTCCTGGTAGTCCCGGTCAAAACCTATCAGCTGATCACAGTGGTCAGTCAAGAGCAGGTCTGCCCAAAAAATAATCTTTGTCTGTACCTTAGCAATTCAGGATAGACAAACATGGACTCCCAAGGTTGGAGACTCCCATTCATCGACTACGTAGTCTATGGAATTCTTTCCGAGAACCCAAAGGAAGCCACTTCCATCAAAAGACGTTCCCTTCGATTCTATTGCGATACGGATATCAAAATATTGTATCATCATTTCTACGACAGTCTTCTGGTATGATGTCTATCGAATACAGAAGTGAGGCAGGCTCTTCGTGAGGCTCATGATAGGGTTTGCGGTGCCCATCGGCCCGGACCAAAGCTACAAGACGATCTTCGGAGAATGGGTTACTATTAGCCAATGTCACGACCCGCATCCGGTATAGGGGCACGAGTACGTGGGTACGTCCAGCCTACGCCGCAACATCGATGGTAGAACGCTGTCTCGGTCTTCTATACTATCAAACATTTCACACAACATATAATAATACCCGTCATGCCATCTCAACTCCAAATAGAGGAGCAATATGATTATATAATAAAGGGTAGTCAATACTCAAATACATATAAAAACTAAAGAAGATGTAAGCACGATATAGAATGGAAAGAAAAGAAGTACAAGTCTCAATACATCACAGGTCCAACTCAACATCTAAACACAACTCAAGATCTCAAAATAATAATACAATCCAAAATCTAACTAGAAACAACTACTACAAGATATGGAAATCTAAATGGCCTCAGTATCTGGCACTACATCCTCAGGTGACACTCCATCTGTTATCCCATAGTAAGTGGGACACATCCTCACTAACCAGTCTTCTAAAAAATATATCCAGTCAGGATTGGAGCAAACAACCCAATAGCAGTTTTAATTAATTGATAATGACTATAAACAGAAATAGAGAATATAATACAAGACGAGAAACAATAAACTATATCATGCTATGGTAGAAAAAATAGGTAAACAAGAGAAATTTGGTATACACTGATCACGACGAAATAGAATAAGACAATAAAATAGAGCATGGTGAAGAACAAAAATAATGTCTACTTAAACATTGAACATTGTCTAGGCTTTGATCACATATCCAGCTAACACTTCCCCTGCCCCCAACCAATACTCGTGGATCCGATCACGATACGTCACGAACACAAAAATAATATGAGTACACGAAGAACATGAAGGTACATGAATGAAGAAGAGCACAAAATATATCCGATGCACACGATAAAGTACATATGAAAGAGTATCCAAAGTACACGATAATAGGATGATATCTCCTGATAGGATCCATATAGTACCAGTCCATGTAACCACTGTGTCGGAAGAAAGTAAAATATTTCTAAATACTTGCATTATAGTAATTATCAAATAATAAAAATTATCAGAGAATGTGCTCGCCTGTGGTCAAGAGCAAATAATTCAAAACGGTATCCAAACTATTGTCACACAGACCTATATATAAAATATTATATTAATACAAGATTTTGGAATAAAATAAGTTAAACTAGTCAAATTCTAGGTCATAAAGCCATTTATAAGTCAAAATAGTCAAACTAGGTCAACTCTAGGTCAAACTAGTCAAACTTGGTCAAACTAGCTATTTCTAGGTTGTATTAGTCTGTCTCTAGAATATTTGGTCCATACACTATGTAACTAGGCTATACTAGCTATGTTAGAATACGTGGATACCAACACTAAACCGTATCATAAGATAAGCAAGTTATTAGATATGAAAATACAATAATATATATATATATATATATATATATATATAAGACAAAATATATAGTACTCCTAGCAAAACTAATGCTAAATAGATACCTTGGCTTTGAACCAAACTCAATATCTTGACTATAAACCAATACCTTGACATTACCTTGGTATTACAAGGTAATACAATATCTAACATTAGCTAACTAACCAACATACCTCACTATACACTAACATGCACTTAAACTTATAATAATACTATACCAACTAACATAACTAACATACCCATCGGATATTCAATACCCATAACCAAGATATCTCAACTCTTATTATCTTGGTGTAACTCAAGATAATTTAGAAATAATACTAACTAATGTTAACTAGTGCTTATATATATATATCTCAAATATATATACTTAACTCAATAACAATATATATATAACTAATCTATCAATATAAACTAACTTAGCTTATTAACTTAACTTAACTTAACTTATATACAACTTAATTCCTAAGCACTTAAACTACTGCTGCTTATTGCTACTGCTTCTATTTATCATTGTTGCTGCTTATTGCTGTTACTGCTGCTTATTACTACTGCTTCTGCTTATCACTGCTGCTGCTTATTGCTACTGCTACTTACTGCTTATGCTTGTTGTTGCTGCTGCTAACTGCTTCTGTTGCTGCTGCAGCTTGCTCTTCTGCTGTTGCTGCAGCTTCCTGCTTCTACTGCTGCATCTTGCTGCTTTTGCTGCGGCTTCTTTTTGCTTTTGCTGCTGCTTCCTGCTCCTTGTTCCTGCTTATTCACTCCCCCTCCCTTAGCACACATACATATAAACTTACTAATACACACACACACACACACACACACACACACACACACACACACACACACACATATATATATATATATATATATATATATATATATGTTACCACATATCCATACTAATGATGCACATGCACTCTCCTATTCTCCCATGACCACCAACACATCAAAATAAAATATAGAACATACATATTATTATAAATATGCATATATATCATATAACATTTATAATACTTTAATAGCTATAACCAAGGTAAATTGAATTGAAAAGCAAGAAAACAAACACGTGGAGTGCATCGCACCCGTATCACACTTAATCTATGATACGCTTGCGATACGGCTCTACCACACCACCAAACGTACCCCAAAGGACACGATCAAGTCTAAAATTATAATTAGAAGCAACACAAAGTGTTAGCTATTCATCTACGTGTCCATGTCAAAATATGACATACTCAAACCCCCGTGTCAAAAAATAACCACCAAATCTATCTGTATCGCCAAATGGTCGAGATACGGCCTACACGTATCTAATTATGGCTACGAAACTAGTCACACACAATCAAACACATATCAATTTGGTCTAATTGACTTATTAACAAATACAAAATATGCTAATCTCAAAATTTTTCCAAAATTGACACAAAATACTATATAATTTTCTCCATATGCCTCATATGAACCTAATTCCAATTCCTATGGGTAGTCTTAGTAAATGGAAGGGTTCTAATAATTAAATTATAGATCTATAGTCTAATTAGAGAGAGAAAACTGAATTATATCTATTGGGAGATGGATTCCCAATAAAATCTCTAAATTAAGTGTCAAGAGCCTTCAACTTGTAGATCGTTGCTCCTCCTTGTAGATCCTTGCTTCCTTCTTATTCTAATAGCCTCCAATGATGAATAGGGAAGGAATTAGGAAAACATTTGGGTAGAGATTGGTGTTGGGATAAAAGAATTTGGAAGAGAGAAATTCTAGATCTAGATTTGGAATAAAAATGAAGAGAGTCTCTCTCTACTCCTAATGTGGCCAGCCTCTATCCCCTCATCCAACCTACTATAAAATGTCCACAATAACCCTTGGGGCTTGTCATGAAGGAATTAATTAAGGAGGGAAGGTTCTAGTCTAATTGGTTTAACTAATTAATTCATTCTCCTAATGAATGGGCTTACTATTGGGCTCAATTCAAACTAGAATTAAATGTTGGTCTATGGATCTAATCTAAACTAGTTATGTTTGCTAACACAAGTCAAATTAAATAGGCTAGTTCACTAACTAAATTAAATGCTATAAGCCTCTAATTAAATATGCACTCTAATAATTAAATAACTAATACAAGCATCAAATAAATATATATGGCCCACTAATATTAATATTATATTCCTAAAATTAAATAACTAGGCCAAATTACCAAATTATCCCTAGTTAAAAAAGTGGGGGTGACAGCCAATAATGGTAGGAGAGGCTGTTGACTATGCGAGAAAGTGTCAAGCGTGCCAAATTAATGCAGACTTTATCCACCAGTCCTCAGAATTCCTACACCCAACAGAAACATCTTTGTTGTTTGAAGCATGGGAAATGGACATTATCGGATTAATTAGTCTACCATCTTCTGAGGGACATTGGTTCATCTTGGCTATCACCGAATACTTCTCCAAATGGGCTAAAGTTGTTCCACTCGCTGATGTCAAGAACTCAAACGTGATCAGCTTTGTCAAGTATCACGTTATATACCGCTTTGACTTACCACGGAGGATCATCCACGATAATGGTCCACAGTTTGTAAGTTATGCTTTTTATCGATTTTGTGACAAGAACTGAATTCCAAATATAGCCTCGACCGCCTAGAATCTAGAACAAATGGTCTGGCAGAAGCATTCAATAAAACCATCATAAAGCTACTCAAGAAGTTTGTGTCATCCAATACGCACGACGAGAATGAGAAGCTGGGTGAATATCTTTGGGCCTATTGCATAACGTTCCAAACACCACCTGGCAGCATGCCATTTTCCTTAGTTTACGAAATCGAAGCGGTCCTCCCACTAGAGATCCAAATTCTGTCACTCTGAGTGGCTCTGTCCAACCGATTGACCGTTGACCACAATCACTACCGACGACTACAAGAGTTAAAAGTGCTCGACTAGAAGCGTATCTTAGCTCAATAATACATTGAGTAGTATCAAGCACGCCTCTTAGGAGCCTTCAACAAATGGGTCAAGAAGAGGACATACCAAGTGGGTGACCTCATCTTGATAGTAAGAAGATCAATGGTTATGACAGATAAGACGGCTGGTAAATTTTAACATAAATGGGAGGTTCCGTTTATTATGGAGTTCATTTTCTCCAACAGGCCTACTGGATCACAAAATCCAATGGCGACTTGTTCATGATGCCGATCATCAACAAGTTGCTCAAACCATACTATGTCTAAGCTAGACTTGTACTCCCTTTACTATCAGCTAGACAACCAAAATATATAGTGTACGTTCCCAGTTGTTCATGCCCAGCACGTCTGTAAGCATAATATGTAATTTCTTTCTATAAAAGTTTGATGAAAGCCATTGTCTATATTTAGGAATCCTGAATACGCAATAGACAGTGGATCCTCAAAAAGTTTTCAAGCGGAGCCACCTTTAGGAATTGTCTCGAATTATTATGTCCATATTACCTCTGAGCACAAAGCTCCCCAGCGGAGCTACCCTTCCACAAAGTTTGCCATGTCCATATTACCTCTAAGAAAACCTCTATGTATGACTATCGATTATCACGTCCATAATACCTCTGACATCGGTCGTCATCTAAACTTATCACCCGTACTTAATTCTAAGTATGCCAGCAGTGTTAAGTCCATAAAACTTGTTACGTTCATATCATCTCTGGCAGGGCTTGTCACGAATCTATTACTTGCGTTCAGGTGCGCAAGAACTAATAGGTCCACAAAACCTATCACGTCTATTTCTCCTCTGATAGGGTTTCGTTTAAAACTTATTACTTTCACTCCAATGCGCAAGAAGTAATATGTATTACAAAGATCTCCCAGTGGGATGTCCTCAACAAAAGTAAACTGTTCACACCCATATTATCTTTGAACTATGAGTTGACCATTTTTTCATCCAAAGAAAATATCTATGTCTATATTACCTCTAGCTCGTTTCCTTTTTTTCTTCCACAAAAATACCATGATCATACCTAACCTCTAAGTATGAATATCATTTACCTCACATCCATATTACCTCTGAGATATCGTCCTCAAATCCTCCCCATTAGAGTTTGCCATATCCTTATTACCTCTGAGCAAACCCTCCTACTTGACTATCGATTATCACGTCCATATTACCTGTGATATTGGTCATCATCTAAACTTATCACCCGTACTTAACTCTAAGTACGCTAGCGGTGTCAAGTCTACAAAATCTGCCACGTCCATATCACCTCTGGCAGGGCTTATCTCGAACCCATTACTAGCACTTAGGTGAGCAAGAAGTAATAGGTCCACAAAACCTATCACGTCCATATCACCTCTGATATGGTTTTTGCTTTGAACTTATTACTTGCACTCAGGTGCGAAGATGGTAATAAGGTCCACCAAAAAGATCCCTAGTGGGATGTCCTAAAAAACTATGGTACCATACTACGTCCATATTATCTCTAGTACGATAACCAAAGTACACACCCCTACCTCCAAAAAGAATGCCACTTTCAGGGGGCCACGGATCGACGTCGCTCTTGACAAACCCCTTAGCGAGATAGATAATAGCCCTCGGCATCTTCTTTCACAAAATAGGGAAAAGCAGAGAGATAAAATTTCTCTCTCCTTCCTAGCCCGCCTATTTATAGGCTCCTAGTGCGCGTTAGAAGATCGAGGCAATAAACCAAGCAGCTATGAGGATAAACTTGATGCTTAATTTGCGTGATCAATATTTATCTCTTCGAAAATTGTCGTTAACTCAGAATCCACGAGAAATCTCCTAGGTGATCGAGTCAAATCTCTGTATTTAATGATGTAACAACTTGGCAAAAGTTCCTATGCGGCAACATGCCTATGTGACATATCACTCAAATGCGGCCCAAGGTCCTCTCCTCTATGCTTCTTATTCAAAGTATTCCAAAACTTATCAGTTTGAAAACTTTGGAGGGGGTCTTCTTGAAGCATAGAAAATCTAGATCCATGGGCCCAACAAACATGCGCTTAAAGCTTGACTCAGAAGAAATCAGGCGGCATAATGACTATACGGACCAGAAAAGCAGTTACCATGCGCCAACAATAATCAAAGGCTATGCGCCGTAGTGATCAAGCCCCCGATGGCATAATAATCTAGTGTCATGAGTTGACTGCTTCATAAATAGTATTCCAGTGTGCCATCAGTGTTATGTGCCACTAAGTAACTAATGTTCCCCTGCGCCAGCAGTGCCATGCCCCACTAAGTAACTAGTATTCACATGCGCCAGTAGTGCCATGAGCCACTACTTTCTCAAGCATCCCTGTGCCCCAATATTGGCCACCTAAAGGCCTGACATAAAGATTTTGTCTCACATAGAATCCTGACAAAAGGACTTTCTGAACACCTCAAAAGACGTGAGCACGCTAAATGATAGAACCTCACGACATCATGATCTTTACTCCTTACTGGCGTGCAGTGCCATGTGTATGAGGCCACATGCAGTCCAGACTCCATGCGTTCCATGCATCTTTGGCCCCATGCATTCTAGACTCCTTGAGGTCCATGCGACTCTGGCCCCATGCGTTCTAGACTCCATGCATTCTATGCGACTCTGGCCCCATACGTTCCAGACTTTATGCTTTTTATGCGTCTTATATGTCAGAGACTTTATGCGTCCAACGTGGCAGGATTCCCTGAGACAAAATCTTTCAACTGAGACTGAAGTAATTCTCTCCAACTAAATGTGGGCCACGTGTCAAGTTGACCAAGTCACATAAACAAAAGACGAGAATCGCCTAGATCTTAAGTGACAGCAAATCGTAACAAATATCCAAGTGGCAGCTCAGCCTGGAATCAACTATATCCTATTAAGGATGTACACGTGGCAGCCTATCCATAACATGTGCCTACAGTTACAATCGTATTCTATTGAAGAAGCCCCTTATGACCACCAAACAGATAAATATGTGGTACCTATAGCCCACCAACACGATGGCTATAAATAATAGCAACTTGGACGTTCCAATGGCTAGTTTTTTTTTAGAGACGATACTCCTTCAGGCGAGCAATGTACGTGCACATAAGCACATGAGAGATAAGGGAAAAAAGAGCATCATATTCCCTCGTTGGACCGTCAATGGTTTAAAAGAGTCGTTGCAGTACTCGATCTTTCCATCGTTACATTATCCTGATAAAAAATATTGTACTTGATATTTTTCTAGGATTTCTTTGTATTTTTTGTTTGTTATTAGATGAAGTTTTCCTAAACTTATTTCAATGGCAAACAGAGTACAAAACTGGTATAACGTCAGAATACTTCAGTACACCGCTGGTGTGCTAGTCAGGAGATAGCCTGAAAACTAGGAAAATCAAGTTAGACAAATTGGTATACCGTCGGTATACACCAGTACATCGTCGGTATATCAGTCAAGACCACAACAGGTTTTCGATTCCAATAAATTGGGATACCGTCGGTACAAACTAGTATATCGTCGGTATGCCAATTTAGATCATAGCAGGTCTCCTCGATTCCAAGTCAGGCAAAAATTGATATACCATCGGTATGCCGGTTCCCGTATGTAATTCTAGGGAATGCCCATGGAAAGTCTGTTTCTTGAACCAAAATTACGTCCTGAAACTTAGTAGAAACAGGTCTAGCAAGTTGTCAGTACTAAGGGTAAGTCTCATATAGCATATAAACTAGGTTTCATGGGAATCACTATGGTTATCGTTTTTGAAATTGAGTTTCCTAACATGTCAATACCAGGGCTTCTACAGAAGTCAAACTAAGCTCAAAACAATTTCTGAAACATGCACATGATTAAAAATCACTAGAGAAACATATTTAACAATACAAGCACCCTAAAATTCTAAGTATTCAAAGACAAGAAAATAAAAACAAGAATAACATACTTTTGTTCAAAAATTTGGCAAGATGTACATGCCTAAAGTCAAGCTCCCAGGCTAAACCTTCAACTCCACCACTAAGAGAGGTTCAGAAACCACACTTGTAGGCGTCAAGACCAAGCTCCTAGCTATCGTGAGAAAAGAAGAGGAAATAAAGAAAGTGAAAAAAGAAAGAAAAGAGAGGGGAGAGAGAAAATGAATGAATATATATAAGAAGTAATTTAATCGTGACCGTCTGATCCACCTCATCAATGATCCAATTCACGAGCTAAATAAATCTCGTTCATTTAATAAAAAACCAAAAAAAAATCTTGGATAATAGAAAGTATCAATCATTATTCACAAAAATATCTAAATAAAAATATCTTAAAAATATCTATAAAGCAAAACAAATATCTGTCCGACAGTATACCATCGGTATGCCCTAGAATACCAGCAGTATGCCGGCCAGGTAGTAAAGTTTCAATTTTAAAAAATTCTAAGACTCCATGAGATCCAAGAAAACACAATATAAAGTATAAAATATGTATCAATATAAAAATACAGATACTATGAGACGAGTCTCACAATGTCCCCTCCTTAGAAAAGTTTTGTCCTCAGAATTTCAATAAGGCTCTAAATCAACCAATAAAATCCAGAAAATCATGGTATCAAGAACTAAGCAGAAAACTCATGTAAATTCAAAATCCATGCAAGTAAATGGAACAAGAAATTTAAAGCAACTACAACCTACAACAGGTAATCAATCACACACAGGCTAGGATAAGATACAGAGGACACGAATGAGTATAGCTCCTGAGTCAAACAAATACGGGTAACGAGCACCGATATCGTCCTCGTGCTTCCACATTGACTCACCCTGTGAGTGATGACCCTGAGAAATACAAACTCGTCGGATAGTCTGGTTCTTGAGAACCTTCTTCCTCCGGTCAAAAATAGATACAAGCCTCTCCTCATACGATAGGTCAGTATCCACGACCAACTCAGAATAATCTATGATTTGGATTAGATTAGAAATATAACGACGCAACTGGGATACATGAAACACATCATGTACCTCGTGAAGCGGCGGTGAAAGAGCTAGTCTATAAAATATATCTCTTATGTGCTCGAGAATATCGAATTGGCCAATCAACCGAGTACTAAGCTTTCTCTGTACTCCAAATCTAGTAACTCCACGGGTAGGAAAAATCCTAAAAAATACGTGGTCGCCTACAGAGAACTCAAGATCTAGTAGATACAAATCTACCCAATGGTGCTGACTATCATGAGCTACTCTTAGATGCTCTCTGATCTTCTTAATGACCACTACTGACTAAGCAATCATCTCAGGACCAAGCATTTGCTTTTCTCTAATATCATCCCTAGCCAACGGTGATCTATATCTCCAGCCATAAAATGCCAAGAAGGGTGCTATCTGAATGCTCGCATGGAAGCTATTATTATAGGAGAACTCTACTAAGTGCAAGTGATCCTCCTAAGAACCACCGAAGTCTAAAGTATTTGATCGAAGCATATCCTCCAAGGTCTGAATTGTACGCTATGACTGACCATCTGTCTGTGGATGGTATGCTGAAATAAACCTCATATGGGTTCCTAAACTCTGCCAGAAATAAGAAGTAAACCTGGAATCCCTGTCCCAGACTATACTAACTGTAACTATATACAGTCTGACAATCAGCTTCATATACATCTCATCTAAGTACTAAGGTAGAAATTGAGGAACTTTCGTTAGTCGATCTATTATCACCCAAATGACGTCTCTACCAGTCGAAAATCTAGGAAGACCTCTCATGAAGTCCATGGTAATATGCTCCTACTTCTACTCCGGAATCGATAATGGAAGGAGTATCTTTGTCGGTCTATGATGCCTAGTCTTAACCTGTTAAGAGACTAAACACCGAGAGACAAATCATGCTCTCTCTTTATCTTATGTCACCAGAAGTGCTGACGAATATCACGACACATCTTCATCTCAACTGGATAAACAAAATACAGAAAATTGTGCGCCTCTGACTTAATCTCGTATCGGATATCTTCACTCGACACACAAAGTCGTCTCCCGAACCTGAGAGTCCCATCTTCATGAATACTCAATTTTGCTCGGCGTCCTACCTCTAACTCTGCCTTGAGTCGCTGAAGCCTGGCATCACCTGACTGTGCTACCCTATTCCTATCGACTCTGGTAGATTGCATCTGCAACCTTGCCATCAAGCCCATATCACTAGGTAATACTACCTCGATGCCCATCTCTCAAAGATCCTCCAGGATGTGATACTGCTCTATCAAAAAATAACTCCCTGCTTTCCTACTCAAGGCATTTGCAATAACGTTGGCCTTCCTCAGATTATACTGAAGATCAATATCATAATCTGTAAGTAACTCTAGCCATCTCCTCTGTCGCATGTTGAGGTCCCTCCCCGTGAATATATACCTCAAGCTCTAATAGTTTGTGAAGCTCTTTACCTGCTCACTATACAGATAATGCCTCCAGAGCTTGAGTGCAAACACCATCGCGGCTAACTCCAAATCATGGGTCCGATAGTTCCTTTCATGGTATCGAAGTTGCTGAGACGCATAAGTTATAACCCTACATGCTGCATAAGGACACACCCTAGCCCATTGCTTGATTCATTATAGTAAACTGTGAAGTCCAATGGGAAGTGTTAGAATAAGAGCTAAAATCAAACTCTGCTTGAGCTTCTTGAAAGAAACCTGATAAGCATCTGACCACTCAAAGCGTACATTCTTATACGTCAGCCGTATCAAGGGTACAGAGATCCTAGCAAAGTCTGCCACAAATCGTTTGTAGTATCCAGAAACATTATGAGGCACTAACCAACTCTCGATATCCTCTACCTTCTTGGGATATACCTCTACTCCTCCACTAGAAATGATATATCCCATGATTGAGATATGATCTAGCCAGAAGTTGCACTTACTTAACCTCGCATATAGCTGATGCTCTCGAAGAGTCTGAAGTACTATACGAAGATGCCGCTCATGCTCTGCTTCAGTCTGACTGTAGACCAGGAAATCATCAATAAATACTATCATGAACTGGTCTAGATGAGGCATGAAGATATGATTCATGAGATCCATGACTGGCAATGGCGCATTGGTCGCTCCAAATGGCATAACTATAAACTCCCAATAGATATATCTAGATCTAAATACCATCTTGGGTATATCATGCTCTATGACTCTAATCTGATGATACCCATACCGCAAATCGATCTTCAAAAATACAGGTGCCCCAGTGAGTTGATCAAATAAGTTATATATTCTGGACAAGTGATACTTGTTCTTAATGGTCAACGCATTTAATATACGGTAATTAATATACAAATGCGATGAGCCATCCTTCTTTTTAACAAGAAGCATCGGGGCTCTCCAAGTGATCCACTAGCACGAAAGAATCTCTAGGTCCTCAACTCATCAATCATCTGATACAGAATCTCTAACTCTGATGGTGATATCTTATAGACTCTCAATAAAACTGACTCAGCCCCTAGAATCATATCAATATAGTACTCCACGTCTCGAACTGGCAGTATGCTTGAGAGCTCAATAAAAAATACATCCAGGAACTCGCAAACAACTCTAAAAACTGTACCTCCTCGGTTGCTACCATGCTCAGGATAACCGATAGAGAATCCACCTTGCCTCTCAAAAATAAGAACCCCTTCTCGTCGGGGACATGAAAGATAACCTTGACGGCATGGCAATCTATCGTCGGGTGTCGAGCCTTCAACCAATCCATTCCTTAGACTATATCGTAGTCGCCCATAAGAAACTCTATTATCCTAGCGAGAAACTCTCTCCCGCATATTATGACTCGACATGAGTCATAAACTATATCTACTCCTATGATGCCGTTATCAGTAAGTATATTCAACCTTGTATATTATGACTCAGACTCTAAACCAATTCTTATCTCAAATTGTGCAGAGATAAACGAGTGCGATACTACAAAATCAAATAATGGTGTAGCTAAATACAAGTGAACGAGAATAGTACATGCACCACCTCTCAAGCCGCTAGCGCCTCCTCGTATGATATCCCAAAAACATGTCCTTGCCCTCTGGGCGTTGGTCCCCTCTGTTGTTGTTCTTTCTGTATGACCTGAGCCTAGGCCTGAGCATACTGCTACGACATCTTCTGCTGGAATGTTTGGGACTGCATCGGTAAAGTCCTCGGGACATGATGCTACTAAACTGGCGCTGATGCCCTGAACTGTGGAGCTGATGACTGGACTGATGATGATCCAGATAGAGCCCTCCAAGGATAAGAACTCACTGTGTGGCCTACTCCACCATATGCCAAACACAACCCTTGTGTCCTACGACACTTTAAAAAGATATGGAATGGCTTCCCACTGTAGGAATACCCTACTGAAGAAGTCATCCTATGCTGCTGAGGATGAGTCTGAGAAGACTGCTGAAATGAAGCCACCGACGCTGCTGTCATATTGCTCTACCGCCAGAATGATCTTCAAATGGAGTCCCTGCTAGAACCTCCTATCTCGATCCAATTCAATCGCAACCATAGTGAGAGCAAACCGACTAAGCCAACAAAACTATATCGCATAGTCGTCGACGGTCCTCCCTATCTGCCTGAGGTTGTTAAACCTCTACTATAAGTCATAATATGATACTGTGCCGAACTACCAAGTTTGAAATCTCTCACTGCGATCTTTCTATGGTATCGACATCATCAGAAAAACCTCCTGAGTAGCCTACTAGTCGTGGGCTAAATTTAGCAACTGCAGCCTAACCACTGCCACACGCTTGCTAGCCGAAACTATTGCTACCTCAAGTATGGCCTTAGTATCCTGGAGCCACGTATCAGACGCAATGGAATCCTCGGTACCATATAAGTATGAGGGATAAAAATGTCTGAAGCTTTTCGCAGAATTAAATATCTGAGGACCACCTCGCTCAGGGCTGTCTGAATTGACTGAGTGAGAACGTCACTCTATCATTGTTGCATCATTATAAAGCCTGTCAAAACATCCAACAGTACTCGAACAACATCTGGTTGCTCAAATTGAACTAGCTGCATAGGTACTGTCGACTGATCGGGCTGAACATGCTGCTCTGCCCCGGGATCTATCCTAGAGTCTACCCCTGAATGCTAAGGCTGAGCCCGAGGAGTCAGCTAGCCTACAGGACGTCGCCTTGCAATTATCTGAGCCTGAACGATGTGTTCCGAAGGACTATAAATAGTGCCCCTGAAAGTCAAAGGGTAAAAGGTTTAAATCGAGGATCAGGAAAGAGCAAGGATGAAAGCAGATAATAGGTCAAATATTAGAGATATAGGATATCATAAAATGAGAGCAAGAAAGAAAAAAAAAGGATTGAGACATCTAAACAGTGATTACCCCTACACGTCTGAAAACCAGACCTACATGGGCCACCACTAAAATGTTGTCATGCTCCTAAAACTAAAATACTGGAGAGTGAAGGCAGACAAAGTCAGCTACGTATACCAGATTACTCAGTACCCTGAAATAAGGTCATGGCTGTAACTCGACTTGTGAAGTTAGTACTACAATCCAACAGTCAATCCTAGGTCAAGTAATCATAGTATCTTAATCACAAGCAAGAATCCATAATATACAAGATATATGATAATCAGAAATAAGATAATAAAGCATCCTAAACCATGTATACATAGATGATCATGAAGATAGTAATACAAAATAAAGAACTAGCAAGGGTATAAGTCGTACATGATCAACTCTAGCTATAGTCTAGAATATGCTAATCATGTCATGCCCGTAGGCGATATACCAAGTCTGAAATACAAGCTAAACATGTGCTTGGGACAAAAATCCATAAAGAATATATCCAATAAGTGGAAGAACATAAATAGAAATTCACTCAATCTGTCTGGTGCTCCTGGTGGTTACCATCCAAGTGAAGGTACGGAAGATCCTTTGGCTCTGCTACCGGATCTGGCCAAGCAAAACCAGTGGAGACAGATCCCAAATAGCAAGTGCCACAAAGAAGGCCAAACTATGAACTAAAACCAGCATACAACCAACTATAATATACTAAGAGTAAACATGTAACTACCAGGATAAAATAACGAGGCACACCATAAAAAATAAAAGAAAACTCATAACAAGTAAGTAACCAGAAACGTGTAAAGTAAAGGTGAACATGTAGAATAAACGGTTGCATGTAAAGTAAACTGATCATGTGAACATGGACTAGAATCATGTGAAAATATACCGGGTCATGTCATGTGATGATGAACGTGTAAGTAAACAGAAGTAGTAGCAAGTAAAATAAACTAGAGATGAAAAGTAAACTGGAACAGGATTAGTACAAGGTCATAAACATGGTATAAGCAGGAAAATATAAATAAAACGAGACAAGATATAGTACAAGAGCAAGAAATAGTACAACAGTAAATGGACTACATTCAACAATTATGGCCAATCAATAAGTACGGCTCGATACTTTAACTAACTAGGGTAATCATAAATCCTAGTTACTAACAAATACAATATTGAGAATTTTTATGGTTGCATGCCCTGTAGACTGTCCTAGCTATCCAGACCACAATATCAAGTAATATAATAAGCAAATATTAGTGCCCCACTCAATGGTGTGCTAGAAAAATATCCCACTCGACGGCATGATACAAATCCATTCTTGCTGATATCAAGATAATGAGACTTCATGCAACCTAAAGATTCTTCCTTCCTTATGCTCAAATCATTAAAGCTAGTTATTAATTCGTAGTAGTTATTTTCAGGATTTAGGATGTGGCTTTTCGCAAATTCATCCTAGACATGATGCTTCTCTCAGGGATAGATGTCATAACCCAGTCCCAATATACTGAGGGACTAGCCACGTGGCAATGTCTAGCAGCACAACTCCAATGGGCAAACCCAATTTAATAGACCCGTTAGAGTGCACTTACGCTGTAATAAATATAAATACAGTCTATACCATCTACGACAAAATAATTCTAATTTTATCCACAGAAAGAAATATAACTCAATATGATAGACTAATCAAGATAATAGATAAAGAAAATAGTCCATCATTAATTCAACATATGTAGTGTCTCAGAAAACAACCCGATAAAATAGGAAAAGAGAATAATACATAAGTCCATGAGTCAAGATATAAAATAACTGGAAGCATAAATAACTGTGTATATAACATAATACTAAGGATAAATCCTCTGGCTCAACCTTGTCTTCTGGTGCCAGTACTGCTCCAATGTCAACTTATGTCCCGTATATCTCGGGGTATTTCTCCTCTACTGTACCAGAGGACATAATCCAGATCCAGGTCCTCAGGGGACATAGCAAGGTAGAAGAATAACTCAAGCTAAATAAAATATAGTATATAAAAATAGATCCTCAGGGCAAGCTATGTAACCAGCTAAGTGAAATGCAAATGAGAGCATCACTAGTACTCAGGCTAAGACCACTACAAGCTTTGTGTCGGGGAGCCCGTAGAAGCAATAATATCACGTAATGGGCCAAGCTCTGATATAGAGACCAAAGCACCTCAATAATAAAGTATATATATATGTAATCAGCTTGTAGCCTATGTATCTCTCCCCACCCAATGTAATCTCACATCTCATGTCCAGATGTCCATAACACGCAAGATCATGACCTCTCGCTAGTACAATGAGTCATAATGATATCTATATATATGCAAGTCTCATGTCACGAATCCTGTAAGCCTATGTAGAATCACCATGAATAACTCAGGAAAGATTCTATCACATAAATAGTGTCAAGTGTCCTATGTTATAACGTACTTGATAAAGCAAGCACGTAAAAATATACGGGATCATGGTATCAACTCTCTAAGTGACGTTACACGACTTCACTTATGGCATCGACAACCGAATCTTGTTCAGACGTTAAGCAATGTTTCACTGTCCTAGGTTAAACAGGTACATCACAAAAATATATAGAAATAACTCAACCAAATAATAGCACAGGATCTTCTGTAAGTTGGCAAGGTACACTTGCATGTGTTCTCAACTCCATTAGATGCTACAATATAAGTAGAATCTCCAGGTACGCCTCCGGATGCTGAAACAAACATTACCATTACTCTTAAAAAACTTAAAATAGTTAGGATTGACTACCCACAAGTCTAATTTGGACACAAGGACAGAATTGATAGTTTCTGGTCAAAGCGAGGTCCACATGTGGCCCACTTCGTACCAAAAAATATGTCAGAGACAAAGTTTTCCAAATTTATCAAACTTAGTGTCTACGAGTCCAGAACGATGATACGAACCAAATGGAACATCCAAAACTAGATTCTGATAAGACGATCACAAAATCGCCCGTCAAGTGGAACCGTAGGGCCCACGAAACGGTATTTCATCAACGTTCTCAGAATCGAACCAAACTTGGGTCACAGGACTAGCGTAATTCTGTAAATCCAATGGCACAAGTTTCGTTCCAAAATGACAAGCACACACAAAATTATGATGAGTGTTATAATAGGCCAATGCGATATTTTTTTACGGATACATGTTGATTCCGGTGTACACGCACATTCAAATCAACTTTCCCAAAATCCTACATATCCGTAATGACGATACACGTCTTTCGGTAAAATTTGCACACGACGAAGTTATCTCGTTTAGCAGGACACACCCCATTTCGGAAAAATTTTGGTTTAGAAAATCAAGTTTTTGGTCAAATTCAACAGCGAATAAATCACAACATACAACGAAATTAAATAAACTAATTAAAGAAATTTAATCTTAGTTATGTTGTCTAAATTACTATTCAAGTAGAATTTAAAAATATTAACTAGGTTGTGAGAAAATTAGACATGAACATGGGTGGTTGAAACAGTTTCTAAACTACAAACTGGGTCATTTTTCCCCTGTTTTGTATTGTGAATTGCGACCGACACATGACACGATAGATTAAACTAGTTACATAGGGTTCAAGGGGGTCATGTGGTCTTCGCATAGGATTTGACATGTCATTAATTGGTCTACTATGTAGGAAGATAATGGGGCGAGAAGATGGGTACCTCGTGATCGCTGTTGATCGAGATTCTTGCGGGCTGTGCGGCGGTGTCTTACGGTGTGCGGTGGCGACTGTCCAGCGGTCATCGGGGACGGAAAAGGTCAGGATGGTAGAGGAGATGATGATGGTGGTGGTCGGCTAGGCTAGGGTTTAAATAGGGTGACGGAGAGGGAGTTACTAAAAGATGAAGAGGGGGGTTACGTCAGTTTAGGAAGGAGAAGTTATGGAGTTAGGTGGCTGTGGGGGTTTGGTTTAAGTGGGTTCGGGTTGGGTAGCCGGGTCGGGTTATCGGGTTTTGGGTTTAGTTTAGTTTGGATTGGTTTAGTTTAGTTTGGGTTGGTTTGGGTTGGTTTAATTAAATCAATAAATATATGTATGTATATGGCCATCTAAAAATAGTTTTGGACTCCAATAAATTTCAGAAAAATTACACAATATTCTAATAATAGTTGTACACCCAAAAATATATTTTTTGTACTATATTAATAATTAATTAATTACACATAATTATAAATCCATGAACAAACATTTATTATAATTAGCTAAAGATTACAGAAAAATCTTCCTTCATCTCAAAATTCATAATTCCAATAATTAAAATTATAAAATTTAAATTTTAAAAAATCATGATGTTTATAATCTACCCACATTAAAATAATTTTGTCCTCGCAATTAAGAAAATAAAACGTAATCGGTCAAGAAAAGTTTGCTCCAGAAGAGATGACGCGGTTGTAAGACATGTTTGTTGAAGCACGACACAAAGGATATGGAACCATGAATAAGGAAAAAAATCGAGAGGAAGGGTGAGAGTTTTGTTCAAGCAGAATACGTAGGGAAAAAATAAAAACTTCTTTCTAGGCAATTTGAGATAAGTTACTCAAAAGAAAAGGAGCCTGGTTAGAACAAAGATCAACTACAGCTTATGAAAACTTGGATACCACTGACATATTACTAATCTAGACTCACAAGTTCATGCTAACATAATACTAGGTTTAGGCTAGGGAATAGAACTAACAGGCACATGCTAAAGTACTACTAGGAATATTCGCTATTATAGCTAGCTAAAATAAAAACTAAATCTTACTCATATTCGCTAATCCTAGAGTCTGTGCCTCCTCAACTGTCATCTCAAAAGCCTGTCCACGTCCCTATGGTGGTGCCCTCTGCTGTTGCTGGGCCTGCGGAAAGAGTATTGTCTGTGGTGCCAAGGGTGGCCTCGGCTGATATCCTCTCGGTGCTGGTAAATCCTGGCAGTTTACCATCGGTGCTCCCCTCGACGCTCAGGGCAATCCTTGGCTGAATGTTGGCTGGATCCGTAAATCAAGCATAATCCCAACTTGCATCTGCACTCGCTCTCGTAATGACCTCGCTTGCTACAATAATTAATATGTAGGCAGTGCCTGCGAAGCTACTCTGGGTGGATGGTGCATGTGAGGTCTCTTTGCAGCTTCTTCCTGTGGTGCTCTGGCTGGTGCTGATGTGAACGGTCGTTTTAGGCTGGACTCTCTCCTGGTGACGTGCTCCATGCGTCGGGCTGCAGCAAGGAAGTTCGTATAAGAAGTAGGTGCAACAGAGCCGATTAATCTCTATAGCTCAAAACTAAGTTTATCGAAAAACTCTATAGCTCAAAACTAAGTTCATCGAAAAACTTCTTCGCCTTCTCCTCTTCTGTCGTAATCAGAGTAGGGGTAAAGCGACTCAAACGGATGAACACTGTATTATACTCTTCTACCTTCATGTTGCCTTGAATGAGGCAGTTAAACTTATCCCTAAGTTTTGTTCTGGCAATGGCTGGAATATACATCTCCTGGAAAAGTCTAGAGAACTCCTCCTAAATGACTCGGTCTGGTCTGAGCTGTCTCTCCTCAGGTAGCTACCAGTGATGTGCATTGCCCGTCAACTGCATCCTGATGGCAGTTATCCAATACTCCCTCGGAAGCTCAGCTACTTCCAATTGGTGTTGAGTATTTGTTAGCCACTCATGAACTTCAGTGGGCTCCTCCTTGCAAAAAAGGTACGGGGCTTCAGCTAGAAAAAATTAGTGATAGATCCCGTTGATAGCCATCTAGATGGTGGGTTTGCCTGCTCCAATACTGTACTAGACTGTTCCTCAAGTTCTCTGTCTGGCGTTGTTGGGCCTCTTGATGAACTTGTTGTTATGCTTACATTATTGGGTAGAATATTTGGAATATCTGATGTCCGTCTATAGGCTGTCCTGGTGGAAAAATAGGCATCGGTGGAGTAAACTGCGGTGGTGGTGGAATGTTATCTCACCGGAACCTCGAGGTGTGCTGATCTGCTTGATTGCTTTCTTGAGTAGATAGATCTCCACCCAACGGACTCACCCCATCATCATAAGTGATCATAATACCTTGTGGTATTCACGCGGGAGTCTTATCTCTGGCTCATGGATACATTAATCTGTATACAAAATAACTTATAAGAGGTGAACAGAGGAATCAAGGCAGGATACAACTTAAGAAATTATTTTAAAGTCGATATAGAGGTCAAGAACAGATCAACAAGTGAATGAGAACCTATAATTGATCCTACCCGAATCACAGACTTGCTCGGTTTCTTAGTTAAAACCAAATCAATATATTCGTAGACTTGCATGGGATACCACAAAAACTATGTCACACCCCAGTCCCAAAATACCTAAGGACTAGCCATGTGGCAATGGCCAGCAACACAACTCCAATAGGCAAACTCAATTTAATGGACCCGTTAGAGTGCACTTAAGTTGTAATAAATATAAATGCAGTCTATACCAACTATTACAGAATAATTCTAATCTCATCCACAGAAAGAAACATAACTCAATTTGAAATACTAATCAAGATAATAGATAAAGGAAGTAGTCCATCATTAACTCAACATATATAGTGTCTCGGAAACAAACCGATAAAATAAGAAAAGAGAATAAGTCAATACATAAGTCCATGAGTCAAGATATAAAATAATTGGAAGCATAAATAACTGAGTATGTAACAGAATACTCAGAAGAAATCCTTTGGCTCAACCTCGTCTTCTGGTGCCAGTACTACTCCAGCGTCATCTCATGTCCCGTATATCTCAGAATATTCCTTCTCTGTTGTACCTGGGGACATAATCCGGATCCAGGTCCTCAGGGGACATAGTAAGGTACAAGAAATACTCGAGCCAAATAAAATACAGTATATGAAAATAGATGCTCAGGACAAGCTATGTAACCAGCTAAGTAAAATACAAATGAGAGCATCACTAGTACTCAGGCTGAGACCACTACAAGCTCTATATCGGGGAGCCCGTAGCAGCAAGAATATAATATAATGGGCCAAGCTCTGATATAGAGACTAAAGGACGTTAGTAATAAAGTATATATATATATATATGTAATCAGCCTATAACCTGTGTGTCTCTCCCCACCCAATGTAATCTCACGTATCATATCCACAATGTCTCATATCCATAACAGGCAAGATCATGACCTCTAGCTCGTACGGCGAGTTATAATGATATCTATGTATATGCAAGTCTCATGTCATGAATCTTGTATGACTATAAAGAATCACCATAAATAACTCAGAAAAGATTCTATCACATAAATAGTGTCAAGTGTCATATGGATGAAGTACTTGATAAAGCAAGCACGTAAAAATATATAGGATCATGGTATCAACTCTCTAAGTGACGTTATATGACTCCGCTTACAGCGTCGACACCCGAACCTTGTTCGAACGTTAAGCAACGTCACGGTGCTAGGTTTAATAGGTACATCATAGAAGTATATAGAAATAAAATAAGCAAATAATTGCAAAGAAACTTTTGCAAGTTGGCAAGGTCACCTATCTGTGTTCTAATCTCCGTCAGTTGCTACGATATAAATGGAATCTTCAGGTACGTCCCTGGATGCTGAAATAAATATTATCATTGCTCTCAAAAAATTTGAAATATCTAGGATTTACTACCCATAAGTCCAATTTGGACACAGGGACATAATTGACAGTTTCTAGTCAAAGTGGGGTCCAAATGTGGGCCACTTTGTACCAAAAAATGTGCCAGAGAAAAGTTCTCCAGATTCGTCAAACTTAGTGTCTACGAGTCTAGAACAAATATACGAACCCAACAAAATGTCCAAAACTGGATTCCAATGAGCCAGTCACGAAATCGCCGTCAAGTGTAACAGTGGGGCCCACAAAACTATATTTCGTCAATGTTTAATAATCGAACCAAACTTTGGTCACAGGACCAGCGTAACGTTGCGAATTCGATAGCGCAAGTTTTGCTGCAAAATGACAAGCACATACAAAATTATGACGAGTGTCAAAACAGGTCGATATAGTATTTTTTTACGGATACGCATTCATTCCGGTGCTCACGCACATCCAAATAAACTTTCACAAAATCCCACACGTCCACGTTGAAGATACGCACCTTTCGGTACAATTCGCACACGTCGAAGTCGTCTCATTTAGCGGGACGCACCCTATTTCGGGAAAAATTAGATTTAGAAAACCAAGTTTTGGTTAAATTTAATAGCAAATAAATCATAGCATATAAAGAATTAAAATAAACTAATTGAAGAGATTAAATCTCAGTTATGTTGTCTAAATTATTGTTCAAGTAGAATTAAAAAAATTAACTAGGTTGGAAGATAATTAGACATGAACATGGATGGTTGAAACAGTTTCTGAACTACAAACTAGGTCATTTTTTCCTAATTTTGCGTCGCAAATTATGACCGACATAGGACACGATAGGTTAAACTAATTATACAAGGTTCAAGGGGGTCATATGGTCTTCGCATAGGATTCAATGGGTCATTAATTAGTCTACTGTACAGCGAGATAATGGGGCAAGAAGATGGATACCTCGTGATCGCTACTGATTAGGATTCTGGCAGGCTGTGCGACGGCGTCTTACAGGGTGCGGCGGCCATTGTACAGCGGTCGTCGGCGGCCGGGGAAGTTCAGAGTGGTAGAGGAGATTATGGTGGTGGTGGTCACCTAGGTTAGGGTTTAAATAGGGTAGCAGGGAGGGAGTTACTGGAAGATAAAGTGGGGGATCAGGTCAGTTTTGGAAAATGGAAGTGATGGAGTCAGGCAGCTGTGGGGGTTTACTTTTAGTGGGTTCGAGTTTGGGTAGCTGAGTCGGGTTATCGGGTGTCATGCCCCGAATCTTCCGCAGGCAATCGGCCCCCGCAAGGCAAAAATTACCGTGCCAGCGCTCCCGTGGGACGATCGCTTGACCTATCTGGGCGTTATGCCGCACAAGCGTTAAGCCACACAGTTGCACAGATTATCCGAGTACAGCAGAATTATAAACACAGGTGATTGGTAATAAGTTCACAGAGTCGTCAATAGCAGAAGCATTGAATAACACAAGTATAGAAATAAAACAAGCTATTTATTGATATTGAATAGGTGTTACAGGCGGCACTAGGCCAAGATTACAAGTCGCTCAAGCCTCTCTCTTTAAAATAGTAAAAGCATTCCAAGTGGCTATATTTTTGGAATGATACATAGGCAATGTTCCAACATTAAGTCTTGTATATGTGCTTCAGTTTCAGACACAATTCTTCAAGGCTCCAGAGTGAACTCCATACCTTAGCACGCACGAAGGAGGCATTCCGTACCGAACGAGGTTCTCCCGCACCCTGCAAGCAATCTGATCGATTATCAGTACATGAATGCACTAGTGGGGAGGCTTCTCACACGCTCGACAAATCCAAACACGTTATAAAGGTTCCGTGCACCATCTATTAAGTTAACTTTTGAGTCTTGCCTTAGGATCAGTTTTAGGGCAATGATGTAAAGTCTAACTCGTGTGGTAGTGCACCGTGCAATATAAGAGAACACGGAGAGACTTACCAACTTACCATCCATCCTTCCCTGTCCAAGGCAAACCAAGTTAAATCAAGTATGAGCATGTATATTAAAATCCAAGGGTAGTTGCATAAGAAAACACAAGTGTATTGAGCGAGGTTACGTTCTCGGGTGTACGAGTTATAAGGATTTCTCAAGTGTGTTGCATTGTATGTTCAAACGTTCAATTATGTATAAGTATCTTATATCCATGATCGTTCAGGTGTTTTTGATTCACTGGATCTGATACAATGACTTGCACGTGGATTGCCAATAAGCAAGGATGACTTAATCTATATAAAAATGAGTCGCTGGCATTGCCATAAAGGATGGGTGTAGTACATGAAAGAAAATGACATGCAATACAAGGATTAGGAGTGCTACAGGTTATTCCTTTCGAAACAGGCGACTACTTTAGTCTATGAGCGAGAATGGCATTAAGGATAGTTCACAGGCGTTATACGCCATCCAACCCAAAATATGCAGACTTGTCACTACCATATTTCCAGATAAGGGCATTTGTGTAATTTTACTATTTTGAATAATTATGTGTTTAATTAATCTGCTGAGTTTTTAAAACTATTTATATGTTGTTAGTTGTGCTTGGTTTAGGTCAAACCCTAGAACTCATTATGACTAAACCTAATTTGAAAACCCAATTTTAGAGAAACCCTAGAATTCAAATTTTAGGGTGGAACCTCAAACCCTAGAAGGACTAAACCTAAGTTATTGAGTTCTACATGACCTAACCTGGGGGTTTAACCTAAAACTATGCATTAGAAACCCTAACGTAGTTTTAATATAAAAGGGAACCCTCTTTTCCTTCATGAAGAAAGAAACCCTAGCCTCATAAGAAAAACCACTTGTTCTCCACCCCAAATTCGAGATCAAACCCTAGGATTCCATCCTCCTCCTCCAAAGCAAAGGAAAGCAAGGAGCTTGGGTCAAGGAACCTTGGGGAAGAAGAACTTGCATAGGGAAACCATCTCCCTATTGGTAAAACCCTATTTTTATTCAATTATATTCTGTTTTTCATTATTGTTGGCCATTAGGAGCCCACCAAATTGGTTTGGATTTCGATTTTAGGGTTTCTACATGGAGATTTAGGAGGAATTAGGGTTTTGGGTGACCTACATTGGATTTCCCCCAATTTCATGAACCCTAACCCTAGGGGTTTACATGTAGACAGATTTCCTCATTTGCATATAGATATGATTTTGATTTAGGGTTTTAGTTTTGGGTATTCATGGGATCTTAATGTGAAACCCGATTTCAGCCCCTAGGTGTTTGTAGAAATGCCCTTGAGAATTTACCTATCTAATTTATTCTAATACTGCATGTTAATATATATATATTCACTTATATATTTGCATATGTTTGAGAATGGGATGTGTGATTTAGGGAAAAGTGAACTGTGGGGATTCCACTGTGAATTCCTGTGCACAGTCAGGTGTATGAACATGTATGTGATGTGTAAATGTTGTGTTGAGAGCAGCACGGTAAAAGGGGATCTGTGTGGAGTATTCCCGTGTCTCAGTGTATTGGACACGGTGGGGAGTGATGTGTAGGTGTGTGGAGGCTGTGTGCAGTAAAAGGGGTGCTCTTGGTAGGGAATTAGTGTATCAATATTTCAGTCTCTGAGTATACCAATATCTCTGTGTATACAAATATCTATGTTTAGCAGTGGCATGTATCAGTGTAGCTCAGTGTGTACCTGTGTCCTTGTGTAGTAGTGTTCTGTGTCTCAGTAGAACTATAGGTGTATTTCTGAGTGTGTGTCAGTTTATGTTGTGTATCAGTTATAACCTTGTACCTATGTGAGTAGCAGTGTCTACTTATGTGTGTATATGTGCCAGTGTGTCAACCTGTATACTTGTGTATATGGCTATATGTCTACCTGTGTGAGTTTCAGTGAAACCAGTGTTAGCTGTGTTATGTGTGTCTCAGATTTTTCCCATAAATCTGAGTGTGTGAGTGAGTGTACGATACCTGTGAGCACAGTGAGGTATCAGTGTGCAGGGGGTGAGAATTGGGTATAATTCAGTAGGGTGTAGTTTTAGTGTATCAGTATTCAATATAGCTGTATGTGAGGTATTAGGAGAGTGAGGAAAACTGTGATCAGTGCACTGAGTGTGTGCAGGGAAGGGGGAAACAGTCTGTGTCAGTTTAGATTCTGTGGAGTAGTGTGTTTAGATAGTGTATCTGTGTATGTGCCTGTAGGTGAGTGTGTGTGTAAATGTTGTGTGTGTGAGTGAACTTAAGTGACTGTAGTGTATCAGTGTCCCATTAACTGATACTGTGAACCAGTGTCTCAGTGTTAGGGCTTGTACAGTGTAGGGATTTAGAGCCTGTGTGTGTAGGTGAGATACTTGTGTGAGTGAGTGAGGAAATTCCCAGGTTCTAGACAGTGAGTGTAGGTCTGTGTAGGTGTTCAGTGAGTATTGCCTGTGAGTGTTAGTCTCAGTGTTAGGACATGTGTGCCAGTGAGTGAGTTTCTGTGTGTGTTAGATACCTGAGTATAGGACTGTGTTTCATAGAACTTATGTATCAGTGAACTTCCAGTGTGTGTGTATAGGAGTTTTATGTCCCTGTGTGTATATGGCTGTGTGTAATTCTGAGAGGAAATGCACATGTGTGTTGTGGGTGTATCTATGTGTATTCAGCGTGTAGCAGTATGTGTGAGTGATACCTGTGTGTGCTTTAGGTTAGTAACCAATGTGCTGTGTGTGTAGAGTGATTTGTTCCAGGTTCAATAGTGTACTGTGTGTTCTCAGAGTATGTTAGTATAAGTTGTAGGTCTCAGTGTCTATGTATTAGGTGTTACTCTTCAGTCATATAACAGTGTACAGTACAGGGTTGGGAACTCAAGTAGCAGTTAAGGTAATATATAAGTATGTCTATGACAGTTAAGACATAAGTGTTAGTTATTATAGACCAATGTGTATAGAGTATCATATTACTTATATTATTTTCATTAGTTAGTGACCTTATATACTAATTAACTAGTTTTGGACCTAAACCTTAGTGTGGACATAGTTTATCTAGGATAACCTAGTACTGAACAGTAAACCACAGAATTGACCTAGAGGCCTCACTTTTAATTAATTAAGCATGTTATTTCCTTTAAATTCAGTATCTGACATTTATATTCCACAAATAGGTCATTGTGATCCCACTTTGGACATCGATCCTCACCCTTTGCTCAGGACCACAGGCGAGAATATTCTCTGACAGTTTTCATTGTTGATTATTTTTATAATTCAGTTGTATTACATACTTGATTCCGACACTATGGATACACGGGTTAGCACCCTAGATCTCATCATGAGGAGTCGTGATTGGAATCCATCGTGCTAGCTGGGGAATGGGGAACTATCAGTAAATTATGTGATCATATCCAAACATTTACATGCATCATAGCTCATCCCACTTCTCACGTCGGGTGCGGCCTGACCATTTACATGCATCATAGCTTTTATATATCATTAACCTGACCACTACGTGCATCATAGCTAACCATATGGTTAGCCTGACCTACAAGAATCATAGTTAATCATATATAACTAGCCTGATCTAGTCCCAAGCCGATCACATAATAAACTAATAATTCAAACACTTAGCTAGATGTCTATTCTTTATTCAGATTCACTTGTTCTAGCATTCACTGTTTATTGTTCATTGCTAGATGCTCTATTTCCTATATTCATTTTCTCCAGTACTTCACATTTTCAGCATATATTCTCATCTTGTATTTCTTACACTGTTTATAGTCTTTGTCAATTTAATGAAACTGCTGTTAGTGCTTGTGCTTCGCTCCAATCCTGACTGGATAACATTTTTCAGAGGACCTGGAGAACCTTTGCCCCACTCATTATGGCCCAGGTTTAGAGGAAGATTTCACTCTGAAAATCCCAGAAGAGTTGCCTATCCTAGAGGAGATCCTACCTGGCTGTTCTTCGATTATTTTTTTGTATTTATTGTTTTAGACTGAGACTGAGTTGTATTTATTACTTTGTAACTTTGTGAGGTCATCTAGACCCAAGATTTGAGTTGGACTTATTGTGGTTGGTTTATATCAGAACTCTTTCTATTCTCATCGTGCCATTATTTCTTATAGCTTGTGATTGAGTATACTATAGAACTGTGGATTTTTATCATTGTCTTCCGTTCGGAGTTGAGACTATTGACAGGATATATTATGTTGAGACCTAGACAGCGTTCTACCGCCGATGCTGCGGCGTAGGCTGGACGTACCCACGACTCATGCCCAAATTCCGGGTGCGGGTCGTGACACGTTTTTAGTGGTGGCCCATGCAGGTCCAGTCCTAGAGTCGCATTAGGGCGATATCGTAGTGGTGCTCGCTTAGAGTATTACTACAAGCCTGTTTTAGGAAATAGGAATTAGGCCGAGGATATGCTCAATCACAATTAGGAATTTCTGATTCTTATAATACTACTCTTAAGGATTTCTCCTTTAGAAATTTACTGTCCTTTCTTGATGATATCATGTTGATGAGAACATAAAATATCATAATTTTTTTACTTAATATATACTCCTTTATGCTCATTTAATGTCTAAAGATACTCATTACTTTTATATTTTGATCTAGGATGCAATTGGAGTCACTAAAAGCAAAATGAGCTAATTATCAATTCTGGACAGTTCTGACACCTTGTAGAAAAATGGTCATAACTTGCTCATCCGAAGTCCAATTGAGCTGATCCAAATTGATTCGGAAAGCTAAGTGATTGAGGCACAATTTTGCTGTTTTGATTTTCCCGAGATTCTGGTTGCATCATGGACCAAATCATGCTTGAAGTTGAGACAACTATGCTGTGCACAAAAAGTGGAGTTGATTAACCATTTCCCAACTTATTCAAAGATTTTATTTTATTGTTTGGTTGTTGTAACTCTTAGAGGATTTTTGGGAAGATATTGTGATCTTCAAATACTTATTTAGAGTGTATAAAAGGGGTAGAGATCAAGAAAAAAAAAGAACCCACAACTCTTCTTCCTCTTCTCCAATATTCTTTTGAAGTTTTCTTGAACATGCGGAGCTAAAAGTCTTGTTGGTCGAAGGAAACGGAAGCCTCGGAATGAATAAAAACCTGTGAGATCTAATTTGTGTTTATATTTTTGATTTTTTCTTTAAGTATCGAATGTTTTCTTATGCATATTTTTATGATTATCTTGTTTAATGACTAGGATGCATACTAGTTTATTATTCATGACAATCTAATGCTAAATTAGATATCGAATCCGTAATTGTTCGATCCCTCTAATTTGTGAAGCAACCAAGATTTAATGAACTGCTTTGTTTTATTAGATCTTAGGAGAAAATTTTTTGACAAAATTAAATGCAACCGCGTGTGCTTGTGTTGTTTTGCTTCATCGATCTCATCGAGTTTAATACGCTACTAGATTAAACCTTTAGCGCTTGTCTGGGGTTATTTAGTAGTTAAGGTTAATTAGATCGCTTGTTTTTAATTAATTATGGCTGAAGGAGATAGGAAAATAATTCCAACGATGAATATTCAAAGTATGAATTAATATATACTTGCATCGATGATCAGTTTTAAGATTCCAATGGTGGATGTTGACTGAGACCAACATTTATTTCTTTGATTGTTTTAATACTTTAATTGTTTTTAGCTCTTCTTAATTTTCTTTTGATAAAAACTCTCCCCCAATCTTATTTTACATAGCATAAAGATCAAACTAATTACTCTTCGTGGGAACGATCCTTACTCTCACTACTACATATTATTTCAAGAGTAAAGGTTTTATTTTTGGGTGCCTACGACAGCACGCCAAATTTTGGCGCCGTTGCCGGGGAGTAATTTTAGTTAATTTTTTTGCCTTTTGTGATCTTTTCTTATAATTAAATTATTTTTGTTTATTAGCAAAAAATAAAAATAAATAAATAAATAAATTTATTCTCATATATTTTTCTGGATTGCTTGCTATCATTTTATTCCTTGTTTATGATTGCAACTCGATCTTCTAATCAAAGTGATTTTCAGTGTGATCCAGAAATAGAAAGAACTCTGCGCAGGTTAAGGAAGGAAGCTCAAAGAAACTCTAACGAGAACGACCCTGCTACGGATTCCTTACTCTCTTGCAAATCTAATCCTGAAGAAGAGGAAGTCATGGCTGCAAATAGAACTTTGAAAGAACTTGCAGCCCCTGATTTGAACCAACACCCTTTATGCATTACATTTCCTACTTTAGATGCTACTACTAGTTTTGAATTAAAATCTGGACTAATACATTTATTACCCACTTTTCATGGCCTTGCAGGTGAAGATCCTCATAAGCATCTAAAGGAGCTTTATGTGGTATGCACAACTATGAAACCTACGGGGGTATCCGAAGAGCAAATCAAATTAAGAGCCTTTCCGTTTTCTTTAAAGGATTCGGCTAAGGATTGGCTCTATTATCTACCCTCTGGGAGCATTGTAACATGGAACGAAATGAAGAGACTATTCTTGGAGAAGTACTTTCCCGCTTCAAGGGCAGCCAATATCCGAAAAGAAATTTGTGGGGTAAGGCAACACAATGCAGAGTCTCTCCACGAGTACTGGAAACGTTTTAAAAAATTATGTGCAAGTTGCCCCCATCATCAAATTAGCGAGCAGCTACTTATCCAGTACTTCTACGAAGGCCTTCTACCAACTGATAGAAGCATGATAGATGCTGCTAGTGGAGGAGCTTTGGTAGATAAAACTCCTGAGGCCGCAAAAAATTTAATTGCAAATATGGCGGCAAATTCTCAACAATTTGGCACTAGGCTAGATCTTCCATCTAGGCATGCTAACGAGGTAAATATTTCTTCCCTAGAACAATAAATTTCTAGTTTAACGTCTCTTGTTCGTCAAATGGCTATAGGTAACATGCAAACAGCAAAAGCTTATGGGATTTGTTCAGTAGCAGGACATCCAACTGACATGTGTCCAACTCTTCAAGAGGAGTCCAATGAACAAGTGAATGTGCTAGGTGCTTTCCCTGGACAACCGCAAAGGAAGTACGATCCATATTCAAACACTTACAATCCAGGATGGAGAGATCATCCCAATTTCAACTATGGGAATCCACAAACAAATCATCCTGTCAATAAAAATTGCCCAAGTTACCAACAGTACAAGCAGCCATATCCTAAACAACAACCAAACCAAACTTCTAACTCTGGTATGTCTTTAGAAGATATTGTTAAGTCTCTTGCCACTAATAATTTACAATTTCAACAGGAGACAAGGACTAGCATTCAAAGCTTGGACAATCAAATGAGCCAAATGGCTACAACAATTAATAAGCTAGAGGCACAAAGTTCTGGAAAATTACCATCTCAAACGATAGTAAATCCAAAAGAAAATGCAAGTGTAATCATTTTGAGAAGCGGTAAAGAGGTTGACATTCCAGTAAAAGAAGTACCTGCAACGTCAAAACAAGAAGAAGAGAAAACTACCGTGCCAGACATGAACATCCCCAATGATGATGAGGTACCCAATTGTAAGTTTCCACCCCTTTGTGATTATAAGCCAGTACCTCCTTTTCCTCAAGCTTTAACAGAATCTAGAAAAATTGAACAAAATAATGAGTTATATGAGACTTTTCGTAAATGTGAGGTAAATATTTCACTTTTAGATGCTATCAAACAAGTACCTCGCTATGCTAAATTTTTAAAAGAATTATGTACAATAAAGAGGAAACAAAAGCTTAAAGGATATGAAAAGGTAAAAGTTGGGGAGAGTGTTTCTGCAGTAATTCAACGAAAACTCCCTACGAAATGCAAAGATCCTGGAATGTTTATTATCCCTTGTAAAATAGGTAACAATAAATATGAGAAAGCCATGTTAGATTTAGGAGCTTCTATCAATGTTATGCCATATTCTATATATGAATCTTTAAATCTTGGACCTCTGAATAAAACTGGTGTTGTGATCCAATTGGCTGATAGATCTAATGCCTATCCTAAGGGAGTAGTCGAGGATGTTCTTGTACAAATTGATAATTTAGTTTTTTCTGCTGATTTTTATGTGCTTGATATGGAAAATGGTGATCAAACTGCTCCAATTTTATTAGGAAGACCATTTTTAAAGACATCCAAGAATAAGATAGATGTTCATAGTGGCACACTTACTTTGGAATTTGATGGTAAAATTGTTAAATTTAATATTTATGATGCCATGAAATATCCTGATGATGATAATACTGTTTATTCTATTGATGTGGTTGATTCTTTAGTACAGGATATTTTTGAACTTGATGGCAAAGATGTATTGGAAGTGGCCATTAGTGAGCATCTTGAAAAAGAGCATAAGGAGTTAGCTTTGAGTTCTGATTTGCAGGAAACTGTTACAGCATTGAATGATTTTCCAAAAATACAACAATCAGGTAACGTTTCTTATATTTCATTACCAATTTCTAACAAGAGGCCTTTACCCTCTGTTTTGCAGGCCCCTATTCCAGAATTGAAGCCTCTCCCTAGTCACCTCAAGTATGTATTCCTTGGAGATGGAGGAATATTACTAGTGATCATCTCCAATAAACTTAGTGCACCACAGGAAGAAAAGCTTGTTCGGATCCTTAAGGAGCATAAGACGGCTATTGGTTGGACAATTGCGGATATAAAAGGAATTAGCCCGTCTACATGCATGCATCGCATCTTACTTGAGGAAGGAGCAAAACCTTCCCGTCAACCGCAAAGAAGATTGAACCCACCCATTATGGAGGTAGTAAAAAAGGAGATCCTAAAACTTCTTGAAGTTGGAGTGATCTATCCTATTTTGGATAGCCAATGGGTTAGCCCGGTGCAAGTGGTTCCTAAAAAGACTGGAATAACTGTCATGAAGAATCAAAATAATGAGTTAGTTCCCACTCGTGTCCAGGATGGGTGGAGGGTTTGTATAGATTATAGAAAATTAAATGCTGAAACCCGAAAGGACCACTTTCCTTTACCTTTTATTGATCAAATGCTTGAAAGGTTAGCTGGTCATTCTTACTATTGTTTTCTTGATGGTTATTCAGGTTATTTTCAAATTGCAATTGCTCCGGAGGATCAAGAAAAGACAACTTTTACATGCCCATTTGGAACTTTTGCATATCGTCGTATGCCATTCGGTCTTTGTAATGCTCCAGCTACTTTCCAAAGGTGTATGGTTAGCATATTTTCAGACTATGTTGAGCATATTATAGAAGTATTTATGGATGATTTCACAGTTTATGGAGACTCTTTTGATAAATGCTTGCATAACCTTACACTTGTTCTTCAAAGATGCATAGAAACTAATCTTGTGTTAAACTCTGAAAAATGCCATTTTATGGTTGACCAAGGTATAGTTTTGGGTCATATTGTTTCATCTAAGGGAATTGAGGTAGATAAAGCCAAAATCGATATTATTCAATCTTTACCTTATCCCTCCAGTGTGCGGGAAGTTCATTCTTTTCTTGGACATGCAGGTTTTTATCGAAGATTCATCAAAGACTTCTCCAAAATAGCGTTACCCCTTTGCAAGTTGCTACAAAAGGATGTAGCTTTTGAATTTGATGAAGCATGTAAAAAGGCATTTGATACACTAAAGAAACTATTAACTTCTACCCCAGTTATCCAGCCCCCTGACTGGAATATGCCTTTTGAGATAATGTGTGATGCAAGTGATTATGCAGTAGGTGCTGTTTTGGGTCAAAGGATTGGAAGAGCATCTCACGCCATTTATTATGCTTCAAGAACTTTGAATGAGGCACAGAAAAATTATTCAACTACTGAAAAAGAACTTTTAGCTGTTGTTTTCGCTTTAGAAAAATTTCGATCTTATTTGCTTGGTACTAAAGTCATTGTTTATTCTGATCATGCAGCTCTTCGCTATTTGATGACGAAGAAAGAGGCAAAACCAAGATTAATTCGATGGATACTTCTCTTAAGTGAATTTGATTTGGAGATCAAAGACAAAAGAGGGACAGAAAATCGTGTTGCAGATCATTTAAGTCATTTAGTTCATATGAAGGATGAACTTTGTCTACAAGAAACGTTCCCTGATGAGCAATTGTTTGCTTCAAGTGTGACATTGCCTTGGTATGCAAATATTGTAAATTATTTGGTTACAAATATGTTTCCTTCTGGCTTGTCAAAGGCTCAAAGAGATAAGATCAAAAGTGATGCCAAATACTATGTATGGGATGACCCATACTTGTGGAAGCACTGTGCAGATCAAGTGATAAGAAGGTGCGTTCATGAAAATAAAATTATTTCAATTCTCACCTTTTGTCATTCTTATACATGTGGAGGACATTTTGGAGCGAAAAGGACGGCAAGAAAAGTATTAGAATGTGGTTTCTATTGGCCGTCTTTATTTCGTGATTCATATTCTTTTTGTAAAACATGCAACAATTGCCAAAAGACAGGTAATATATCTCAAAGGAATGAAATGCCACAAAATCCTATACTATTTTGTGAAATTTTTGATGTTTGGGGCATCAATTTTATGGGACCGTTTCCTGTATCTTTTGGTTATGTTTATATTTTGCTTGCTGTTGATTATGTATCAAAATGGGTAGAAGCTAAAGCTACTAGGACTAATGATTCTAAAGTTGTTTCAGATTTTATCAAATCCAACATATTCTCCAGGTTTGGGATTCCAAGAGCCTTAATAAGTTATCGAGGCACTCACTTTTGCAATCGAACCGTGGAGACATTGCTGAGAAAGTATCATGTGACCCACAAGGTGTCAACTGCCTATCATCCACAAACAAGTGGACAAGCGGAAGTGTCAAATAGAGAGATCAAGTCCATCATTGAAAAGACGGTCAATCCAAGTAGAAAAGATTGGAGTTTGCGCTTGGATGATGCTTTGTGGGCGTATAGAACTGCATACAAGACGCCTATCGGTATGTCACCTTACCGGTTGGTGTTTGGGAAACCATGCCATCTTCCTGTTGAGTTAGAACACAAGGCTTATTGGGCTATCAAGAGTTTCAATATGAAGGCATATGAAAATGGAGAACATAGGAAGTTACAACTACAAGAGTTGGAGGAAATTCGCAATGACGCCTATGAGAATGCTAGAATTTATAAAGAGAAGACGAAGAATTTTCATGACAAGATGATCTCTAGGAAGGTGTTTCAAGTTGGTCAAAAAGTCCTTCTATACCAGTCATGACTTCGTCTGTTTTCGGGTAAATTACGTTCTCGTTGGATTGGACCTTTTATTGTTACTAATGTTTTTTATCATGGTGCAGTTGAAATTCAAAGTTTAGCAACTTCCAAAGTGTTCAAGGTAAATGGCCAAAGGCTCAAGCTTTTCTATGAAGGTTTCAAAGTAGAGAATGTGGATGAATTGAACCTTGAAGATCCAATTTGTATCAATTGAAGGAGGAAACATCCACGACAATAAACAGAGGCAACCCAAGGGGAGTTTGTTCTTATTCTTATTCTTTCATTTTTATTTTATTTTTTTAATTTTGCCTTTTCCTTGCATTTTACCTTACATTGGGGACAATGTCAGTTTTAAGTGTGGGGGAGGGGATTTACTTTATTTTAAGCATTTTTAGTTCGCTATTTTTCTAAAAAAAAAAAAAATTTAATAATAATAATAATTATTATTATTATTATTTTTTAATAAAAGAATTTTGGTTTTTGTTTTTTAATGATTTTTGGTTGTGTATGTCATGAGTAAGATTCAACTAAATTTGAAAAATTCATAACATGATTGAATAAATAATTTTTTTTCAACTTAGAATTAATTAGTCTAGTTATTTTTTATTTAAAATGGTAGTATCTAAATTGGTAGACAAAAGCCAGTGAGAATTTGAGCCTTTAGACTGACACATCAGTCTCATTATTCTTTCATGAGAGATATTCTTCCACTGATTTGTTTCTCTAGAACTTGCTTTGATTCTCTTCGAGGTCACATTGACACATGCATGCATGAACATGATTAAGGCCATCTTTGTTATGCGTTACATAAGCCAAATAGCCCACCTTGTAATTAATTTTCTTTTTGTTGAACCCCTTTGAGCTTTATTGCCTTTTTCTTGGTATACCCACATTACAAGCTTTCAACCAATAATATTTATACCTTTACCCAAGTCGCAAAGCTAGTGGAGCATTGTTGATCATTATGATATGTATGGGTGTACGAAAAAATAATTGTGGGGGTATCTAAATTTGTGGTTTGGTTATAACCAACAAAATGGAACATATTTTTATCCTCAAATTTCCTAAGTTCCATTATTGTTAAAAAAAAATAAAAAGTAAAAAAAAAAAGAAAAAAAAAAGAAAAAAAGAAAAGAAATGGAGTGATTGATTTTACATGTTTTATATTGAGATTGAGTTGATTCATTTTTGCTCCACTAGTTTTGATGGCTTTTGAGCTACATTCCTAAATATATCCCACCTTAATCCTAAGCCATGTTACAACCCATGAAAAGTCCTTATGATTTATGTTATGCATGTGATCCCAGTGGTGGAGAATGAGAAAATATACAAGCTTATGGTAGAGCATTTCTTTTGGAATGAATTCGAGAGAAATATATACCTTCAAACACATGAGAGTTTAGTGTTTATTCCCGTGAGTGTCTACCTGTTTAGTTTACTCCATTTTTCAAGTAAAAATACCTACTAAGTAATTAGAAGTTGTTTAAGAATATATGTTCATGATATGTTATGAGTTTTGAAGAACTTGGTTATTATTTATTTATGACATTGCAACCTTGATTTTTTTTGGAAAAATAAATTAGAGTTTTGCCCGAGGACGAGCAAAGGTTAAGTGTGGGGGTATTTGATGAGAACATAAAATATCATATTTTTATTACTTAATATATACTCCTTTATGCTCATTTAATGTCTAAAGATACTCATTACTTTTATATTTTGATCTAGGATGCAATTGGAGTCACTAAAAGCAAAATGGAGCTAATTATCAATTCTGGACAGTTCTGACACCTTGTAGCAAAATGGTCATAACTTGCTCATCCGAAGTCCAATTGAGCTGATCCAAATTGATTCGGAAATCTAAGTGATAGAGGCACAATTTTGCTGTTTTGATTTTCCCGAGATTCTGGCTACATCATGGACCAAATCACGCTTGAAGTTGAGACAACTATGTTGTGCACAAAAAGTGGAGTTGATATAACCATTTCCCAACTTATTCATAGATTTTATTTTATTGTTGGGTTGTTGTAACTCTTAGAGGATTTTTGGGAAGATATTGTGATCTTCAAACACTTATTTAGAGTGTATAAAAGGGGTAGAGATTAAGAAAAAAAAAGAACCCATAACTCTTCTTCCTCTTCTCCAATATTCTTTTGAAGTTTTCTTGAACATGCGGAGCTAAAAGTCTTGTTGGTCGAAGGAAACGGAAGCCTCGGAATGAATAAAAACCTGTGAGATCTAATTTGTGTTTATATTTTTGATTTGTGCTTTAAGTATCGAATGTTTTCTTATGCATATTTTTATGATTATCTTGTTTAATGACTAGGATGCATACTAGTTTATTATTCATGATAATCTAATGCTAAATTAGATATCGAATCCGTAATTGTTCGATCCCTCTAATTTGTGAAGCAACCAAGATTTAATGAACTGCTTTGTTTTATTAGATCTTAGGAGAAATTTTTTTGACAAAATTAAATGCAACCGCGTGTGCTTGTGTTGTTTTGCTTCATCGATCTCATCGAGTTTAATATACTACTAGATTAAACCTTTAGCGCTTGTCTGGGGTTATTTAGTAGTTAAGGTTAATTAGATCGCTTGTTTTTAATTAATTATGGCTGAAGGAGATAGGAAAATAATTCCAACGATGAATATTCAAAGTATGAATTAATATATACTTGCATCGATGATCAGTTTTAAGATTCCAATGGTGGATGTTGACTGAGACCAACATTTATTTCTTTGATTGTTTTAATACTTTAATTGTTTTTAGCTCTTCTTAATTTTCTTTTGATAAAAACTCTCCCCCAATCTTATTTTACATAGCATAAAGATCAAACTAATTACTCTTCGTGGGAACGATCCTTACTCTCACTACTACATATTATTTCAAGAGTAAAGGTTTTATTTTTGGGTGCCTACGACAGCACGCCACGTGTCTATTGCCTTAATTAAATTCTTCGATCTGTCTTCAGGATGCCGCCAAGGACCAGATCTCGGAGAACCGGAGCAGCGGAGTCAGAGAGGTCTGCCACCTCTCGCCTTGCCGGACAGACATCCGCAGTACCTCCTATATCTCCAGTACATATGGGAGTGTCTGCAGCATTCGGGGGTCCTCCACCACCTATTCAGAGGGTCCCCATAGCTACGACGGTGCCTCCATCACCACCACCACCAGTTCAGCATCCAGGAGGTGTGCCCGTCGATAGAGCACAGATGTTCGCTTTGATTCAGGGCATGGTCGATGCCCAGAGGACGTCGGCAGAGGCCTAGAGGGTGCAGGCTGAGGCACATCAGGCCCAGACAGAGATGATGAGGGTGAACATGGAGAATGCTCATCAAGTGGCTCTCCAGGCTGTGGAGAGAGTCACTCAGCAGCAGCAGCGTCCTGATTAGCACCATCAGAGGCCGGGCACCATTGTGGATTTCAAGAGGATGATGCCTCGGGAGTTCAAGGGGACAGAAGGGATACTCTATGCCGATGATTGGCTAGAGGACATCGAGAGGAACTTGCGCTTAGCGCAGCTTCCGGAGGCTCTTCAGATCGAGGCCGCCGGCAGCCAGATGTTCGATATCGCCTTGACGTGGTTTCGCACAGAGCCGAGACTCCTTGACAGGGGACTCACTTGGGAAGCTTTCAAGGAGCTCTTCAAGGAGAAGTTCTTTCCTGATGTTGCCCTGGGAGCTTTGGAGAGTCAGTTCCATAACTTAGCCCAGGGGAGCTCGTCCGTCGATGAGTATGCCGCGGAGTTTTGCCGCCTGAGTCGCTTCGCGCCATCGATGATTAGAGATCCGGGGGACAGGGCCCAGAAATTCAGAAAGGGGCTGGCAAGGGAGATCAAGTCTCGCACGTCGGGACGTCGTACAGCTACCTACGAGGGCATATTGATGGATGCCCAGATAGCCGAGGACGACTTGGACCTCAGGCACAAGAGGGGACACGATGGTTCCGGAGGAGCAAACAGTAGTGCGGGACCGGGCAAGCGTCCACACTATCAGCAGCAGCAGAGGCCCTTTCAGCAGCACTACCAGCAGCACCAGGCACCAGCCCGAGGGCAGGTCCAGCAGCAGCAACAGAGGCAGACTCAGCCCGCCATCCAGTGTGCGTACTGCGGGAAGATAGGCCATACTAGAGAGATCTGCAGGAAGAGATTGGGCTCATGTCTGTCCTGCGGATCAACGACACACCAACTAAGGGATTGCCCTACCATTCGTCCAGGTCAGGGTGGAGCAGCCGCCCAGAGAGGACCAGACAGGGTACCTGCCGTACCAGGAGGCCAACAACAGAGGGCACCACTTCCACCGCAACATCAGAAGTTTGCCCAGCACTAGCAGCAGAGAGGTGTACCCCAGGGGCGAGCGTACGCCATGGCAGTCGAGGAGATCGAGCCAGCAGGAGACTTGATCACAGGTTTGGTTCTTCTCGATTTTATTCCCGCATTTACCTTATTCGACTCTGGCGCTTCCCACAGTTTTGTGTCTGTATCTTATCCACTTTGACATCATTTAGACACAGAACCACTAGCTAGGACTTGCAAGATCATGACTGGTGGAGGTATTATCCTAGTCCGTGATCACTGCAAGGACCGGAGAGTGTCAGTAGGAGGCCGAGAGTTGAGCGTGAGCTTACTTGTCATGCCACTTCCGGGGTACGATATTGTACTCAGAATGGACTGGTTGAATAGGCATCATGCTACTATAGATTGTTATAGAGGCAGAGTATTATTTAGACCACCAGGAGAGCCGGAGTTTGAGGTCGTCAGAGGAGCAGCGGAACAGAGCAGGAGCACATTTTGCGGAGCCAGGGCGGAAGAAGAGGAGTTGCCACATCCTCTGATAGCGGAGTTCCTGGATGTATTTCCAGAGGAGTTTTCAGGCTTGCCGCCAGACAGAGATGTTGAATTCTCTATAGACTTGGTTCCAGGAGCGGAGCCCATTTCACAACATGTCTATAGAGTCAACAACAGCGAGCTGGCAGAACTGAAGAAGCAAGTCAAGGAGCTGCAGGACAAAGGCTTCATCAAATCCAGTTCATCACTATGGGGAGCTCCGGTATTGTTCGTACCGAAGAAGGACGGCACGGTGCGCATGTGCATTGATTATAGAGCTTTGAACAACCTCACTATCAAGAACAAATACCCGCTGTCGAGGATAGATGATCTTTTCGATCAGTTGAGCGGGGCAAGGGTGTTTTTAGAGATAGATTTGAGGTCAGGCTATCACCAGGTGAAGGTGAAGAGAGAAGACACGCCGAAAACAGCTTTTTTGACCAGATACGGCCAATTTGAGTTCATGGTGATGCCATTTGGTTTAACCAATGCACCGGCAGTATTCATGAACCTGATAAACAAGGTGTTCCACCAGTACCTTGACAAGTTCGTGGTAGTATTCATCGACGATATTCTTGTGTATTCCAAGACCCCGGAGGAGCACGAAGAGCACCTGAGGTTGGTCTTAGAGACTCTCAGGAGGGAGAAGCTGTACAGGAAACTCTCTAAGTGTGAATTCTTCCTCGACAAGGTTGAATTTCTTGGGCATGTGGTATCGGGTGACGGAATCTCGGTTAACCAACAGAAGATCGAGGCAGTGAAGTCGTGGGCTACCCCCAGTTCGGTAGCTGAAATCAGAAGTTTTCTCGGGCTAGCAGGATACTACAGAAGGTTTGTACAAGACTTCTCCAGGATTGCAGTGCCGATGACCAGACTGACTAGGAAGGATGTGGATTTTGTCTGGACGAAGGATTGCCAGGCCGCATTTGATGAGCTGAAGAAGAGGTTGACGACAGCTCCAGTTTTGACGCTGCCAGCAGGGACAGGTGGTATCACCATCTACAGTGATGCTTCAGGAAAGGGTCTGGAATGTGTTCTTCAGCAGCACAAAAAGGTAATTGCCTATGCTTCCAAGCAGTTACGCCCTCATGAAGAGAACTACCCCACCCACGATTTGGAGTTGGCAGCAGTTATCTTCGCTCTAAAGCTGTGGAAATATTACCTGTACGGAGAGCGTGTTGAGATCTTCATAGACCACAAGAGCTTGAAGTACGTGTTCACACAGAAAGAGCTGAACATGAGGCAGAGGAGGTGGTTGGAGTTGATGAAGGACTTCGACATCTCATTGCAGTACCACCCAGGGAAGGCCAACGTAGTCGCCGATGCCTTGAGCAGATATCCGATGGCGATGTATTTGACGACAGATAGACATTTGTTGGCTGATTTGGAGAGCTTGGAGATTGAGGTGTTAGTTCCCGGTACTGAGATTCAGATATAGGGATTACAGGTACAGTCCGAGCTGATGGACAGGATCAGAGCTGCGCAGTATAATGATGAGGCTCTGAGGAGGATCAGGGCACATGTTCGGGCAGGATTGTCGGACGACTTTACTATCGCAGAGGATAGTTCCTTACGATACGACACGAGGATATGTGTGTCGAGCGGGGAGCTGCGCGAGGAGGTTTTGCAGGAGGCATACCGCTCTCAGTACTCGATGCATCCCGGTGCCAACAAGATGTATCGAGACTTGAGAGAGCACGTATGGTGGTATGGAATGAAGCACGAGGTAGCACACTTCGTATCCCGGTATCTAGTGTGCCAGCAGGTAAAGGCAGACCGGCAAAGGCCAGGTGGTTTGCTTCAACCTTTACCGATCCCAGAGTGGAAGTGGGAGCACGTGACCATGGATTTCGTTTTAGGGCTTCCACGTTCTCCAGGAGGGAAGGACGCAATTTGGGTCATCGTGGACTGGTTGACCAAATCAGCCCATTTCTTACCTTTCAAGGTGGGCACGTCGACAGAGAGGCTAGCAGAGATGTACGTTCGACAGATCGTTAGGCTTCATGGAGTTCCTGTGAGCATCATCTCGGATCGGGATAGCCGTTTCACTTCCCACTTCTGGAGGAGTCTGCAGGCTAGCTTGGGTACTCAGCTCAAGTTCAGTACCGTATACCATCCCCATACAGACGGGCAGTCTGAAAGGACTATTCAGACTCTCGAGGATATGCTACGTACTTGTGTTTTAGATCTCAAAGGTTCTTGGGAGGATCATCTGCACCTGGTAGAGTTTGCTTACAACAACAGCTATCAGGCCAGCATCGAGATGTCACCATTTGAGGCTCTTTATGGACGGAGGTGTCGTACACCGTTATCTTGGGACGATGTTGGAGAGAGAGCTTTGCTAGGACCAGAAATGGTCATGAATGCAGCAGAAAAGATAAAACTCATCAGAGACAGACTGCGAGTGGCGCAGGACAGACAGCGGCATTGGGCCGACAGCCACCGTAGACCCCTTGAGTTTCAGGTATAGATCGTTATTTTCTGGCTTGTGTTTGTTTGTTTAGATTGCGTGTTGAGACTGTTTTGTTTTAGGTTGGCGATCTAGTATTCCTACGGATTTCTCCGACGCGTGGTACAATTCATTTTGGTCCAGGCGGGAAGCTTAGCCCGCGCTACATCGGACCCTTCGGTATTCTTGCAAGGATAGGTGCAGTGGCGTATAGACTAGACTTGCCACCTGCATTAGAGAGAGTGCATGATGTGTTCCACGTGTCGCAGCTGAGACGGTACATGGCAGACCCTAGTCACGTACTTGATCACTCGGAGATTGAGGTTGGTCCGACGCTCAGTTACCCCGAGCAGCCCGTATAGATCTTGGACCGCAGAGAGAAGGTGTTGCGGAACCAAACTATTTCTTTGGTTCGTGTTGCATGGAGACATCACTCTCCAGGGGAGTCGACCTGGGAGAGAGAGGACAAAATGCGCGAGCAATACCCGTACCTCTTCTAGACTTGAGGTATATTTTCTTTTCTGATTTCAATCTTGTTCTAGTTCAGTCCAATTTCGAGGACAAAATTTCTTTTAGGAGGGTAGACTTGTCACTACCACATTTCCAGATAAGGGCATTTGTGTAATTTTACTATTTTGAATAATTATGTGTTTAATTAATCTGCTGAGTTTTTAAAACTATTTATATGTTGTTAGTTGTGCTTGGTTTAGGTCAAACCCTAGAACTCATTATGACTAAACCTAATTTAAAAACCCAATTTTAGAGAAACCCTAGAATTCAAATTTTAGGGTAGAACCTCAAACCCTAGAAGGACTAAACCTGAGTTATTGAGTTCTACATGACCTAACCTGGGGGTTTAACCTAAAACTATGCATTAGAAACCCTAACCTAGTTTTAATATAAAAGAGAACCCTCTTTTCCTTCATGAAGAAAGAAACCCTAGCCTCCATAAGAAAAACCACTTGTTCTCCACCCTAAATTCGAGATCAAACCCTAGGATTCCATCCTCCTCCTCCAAAGCAAAGGGAAGCAAGGAGCTTGGGTCAAGGAACCTTGGGAAGAAGAACTTGCATAGGAAAACCATCTCCCTATAGGTAAAACCCTATTTTTATTCAATTATATTCTGTTTTTCATTATTGTTGGCCATTAGGAGCCCACCAAATTGGTTTAGATTTCGATTTTGGGGTTTCTACATGAAGATTTAGGAGGAATTAGGGTTTTGGGTGACCTACATTGTATTTCCCCCAATTTCATGAACCCTAACCCTAGGGGTTTACATGTAGATAGATTTCCTTATTTGCATATAGATATGATTTCGATTTTGGGTTTTAGTTTTGGGTATTCATGGGATCTTAATGTGAAACCCGATTTCAGCCCCTAGGTGTTTGTAGAAATGCCCTTAGAATTTACCTATCTAATTTATTCTAATACTGCATGTTAATATATATATATACACTTATATATTTGCATATGTTTGAGAATGGGATGTGTGATTTGGGGAAAAGTGAACTGTGGGGATTCCACTGTGAATTCCTGTGCACAGTCGGGTGTATGAACATGTATGTGATATGTAAATGTTGTGTTGAGAGAAGCACGGTAAAAGGGGATCTATGTGGAGTGTCCCCGTGTCTCAGTGTATTGGACACGGTGGGAAGTGATGTGTAGGTGTGTAGGGGCTGTGTACAGTAAAAGGGGTGTTCTTGGTAGGGAATTAGTGTCTCAGTATTTCAGTCTCTGAGTATACCAATATCTCTGTGTATACAAATATCTATGTTTAGCAGTGGCATGTATCAGTGTAGCTCAGTGTGTACCTGTGTCCTTGTGTAGTAGTGTTCTGTGTCCCAGTAGAACTGTAGGTGTATTTCTGAGTGTGTGTCAGTTTATGTTGTGTATCAGTTATAACCTTGTACCTATGTGAGTAGCAGTGTCTACTTATGTGTGTATATGTGCCAGTGTGTCAACCTGTATACTTATGTATATGGCTATATGTCTACCTGTGTGAGTTTCAGTGAAACCAGTGTTAGCTGTGTTATGTGTGTCTCAGATTTTTCCCAGAAATCTGAGTGTGTGAGTGAGTGTACGATACCTGTGAGCACAGTGAGGTATCAGTGTGCAGGGGGTGAGAATTGGGTATAATTCAGTAGGGTGTAGTTTTAGTGTATCAGTATTCAATGTAGTTGTGTGTGAGGTATTAGGAGAGTGAGGAAAACTGTGCTCAGTGCACTTAGTGTGTGCAGGGAAGGGGGAAACAGTCTGTGTCAGTTTAGATTATGTGGAGCAGTGTGTTTAGATAGTGTATCTGTGTATGTGCCTGTAGGTGAGTGTGTGTGTAAATATTGTGTGTGTGAGTGAACTTAAGTGACTGTAGTATATCAGTGTCCCATTAACTGATACTGTGAACCAGTGTCTCAGTGTTAGGGCTTGTACAGTGTAGGGATTTAGAGCCTGTGTGTGTAGGTGAGATACTTGTGTGAGTGAGTAAGGAAATTCCCAGGTTCTAGACAGTGAGTGTAGGTCTGTGTAGGTGTTCAGTGAGTATTGCCTGTGAGTGTTAGTCTCAGTGTTAGGACATGTGTGCCAGTGAGTGAGTTTCTGTGTGTGTTAGATACCTGAGTATAGGACTGTGTTTCATAGAACTTATGTATTAGTGAACTTCCAGTGTGTGTGTGTAGGAGTTTTATGTCCCTGTGTGTATATGGCTGTGTGTAATTCTGAGAGGAAATGCACATGTGTGCTGTGGGTGTATCTATGTGTATTCAGCGTGTAGCAGTATGTGTGAGTGATACCTGTGTGTGCTTTAGGTTAGTAACCAATGTGCTGTGTGTGTAGAGTGATTTGTTCCAGGTTTAATAGTGTACTGTGTGTTCTCAGAGTGTATTAGTATAAGTTGTAGGTCTCAGTGTCTATGTATTAGGTGTTACTCTTCAGTCATATAACAGTGTACAGTACAGGGTTGGGAACTCAAGTAGCAGTTAAGGTAATATATAAGTATGTCTATGACAGTTAAGACATAGTGTTAGTTATTATAGACCAATGTGTATAGAGTATCATATTACTTATATTATTTTATTAGTTATTGACCTTATAGACTAATTAACTAGTTTTGGACCTAAACCTTAGTGTGGACCTAGTTTATCTAGGATAACCTAGTACTGAACAGTAAACCACAGAATTGACCTAGAGGCCTCGCTTTTAATTAATTAAGCATGTTATTTCCTTTAAATTCAGTATCTGACATTTATATTCCACAAATAGGTCATTGTGATCCCACTTTGGACATCGATCTTCACCCTTTGCTCAGGACCACAGGCGAGTACATTCTCTGACAGTTTTCATTGTTGATTATTTCTATAATTCAGTTGTATTACATACTTGATTTCGACACTATGGATACACGGGTTAGCACCCTAGATCTCATTATGAGGAGTCGTGATTGGAATCCATCGTGCTAGCTGGGGAATGGGGAACTATCAGTAAATTATGTGATCATATCCAAACATTTACATGCATCATTGCTCACCCCACTTCTCACGTCAGGTGCGGCCTGACCATTTACATGCATCATAGCTGTTATATATGATTAACCTGACCACTACATGCATCATAGCTAACCATATAGTTAGCCTGACCTACAAGAATCATAGTTAATCATATATAACCAGCCTGATCTAGTCCCAAGCCGATCACATAATAAACTGATAATTCAAACACTTAGCTAGATGTCTATTCTTTATTAAGATTCACTTGTTCTAGCATTCACTGTTTATTGTTCATTGCTAGATGCTCTATTGCCTATATTTATTTTCTCCAGTACTTCACATTTTCAGCATATATTCTCATCTTGTATTTCTTACACTGTTTATAGTCTTTGTCAATTTAATGAAACTGCTGTTAGTGCTTGTGCTTCACTCCAATCCTGACTGGATAACATTTTTCAGAGGACCTGGAGAACCTTTGCCCCACTCATTACGGCCCAGGTTCAGAGGGAGATTTTACTTCGGAAATCCCAGAAGAGTTGCCTATCCTAGAGGAGATCCTACCTGGCTGTTCTTAGATTATTTTTCTGCATTTATTGTTTTAGACTGAGACTGAGTTGTATTTATTACTTTGTGACTTTGTGAGGTCATCTAGACCCAAGATTTGAGTTGGACTTATTGTGGTTGGTTTATATCAGAACTCTTTCTACTCTTATCGTGCCATTATTTCTTATAGCTTGTGATTGAGTATACTATAGAACTGTGGATTTTTATCATTGTCCTCCATTCGGAGTTGTGACTATTGACAGGATATATTATGTTGAGACCTGGACAGCGTTCTATCGCCGATGCTGCGGCGTAGGCTGGACGTACCCACGACTTATGCCCAAATTCCGGGTGCGGGTCGTGACAAGACTAACAGGTGTTCCATCCGGATTGGATCGGCCCCAGTTCCCGGAGACTGTTCGCAGGAACAGAGATCTAGAAATCTCACTTGTTAACAAGTTGTTCGCGATATGCAAGTCTTGGGTCATTCCATTTTCACAACCTGACATAATAATCCATGATTCTTGTTCTGAACAAGCATTGCTCCATAAGCTATGATGCTTAATTTACTTGGCAGGATTCTCGTTCAGTGTTCAACTTGGCTTGATGTATTCCCCTGGTTCAGGGACTGCCTTAGCGACCTAATGGTCCCGGATACTTGCAGGTTCATATTGCCCAGAAGGACTATTTAATAGTCTTCTGGCTAACAAGATGCATACACGATACGCGATAGTGTTACTTGATTGTGACATAAGTTTCATTGTGGCAAGCATTGGATAGAGGCAACATTACAAGTTAACATATAAGCAGACAAGTATGCATTTATATTGAGCATAAGCATTTACATTGGCATGAGTCTAAGGTATAAAGCGAGGGATAAAACTGTAAAGGGATATACCGAGCGACATGATCTAGAGACGTGTAGTGTAAGCAAGTGAACAGTACACTACGAAGAGTATATATATATATTGTTCTACTCGAGGCATAGCGGGGTCTAGTTGCACAAGGCAAAGGTACCATGCAAGGGTCCAATTATAAGCAAAGTTTTATTTCCATGTTCTAGGACAAGCAATATAAGTTGGGATTATTCCCTTAGCTAGGTGCGTTATATTCTTTATTAGCATGCAGAGGGTGATTCCCCTAGCGACTAGCATGTATAATCCATATTTTAAGTGTGCTGGCTAAGCAAAGACAAGTTTATCGTAGCCACCCACCTTAGCGATGATTCGCCTCGGTCGAGCGATACTCCGAGCGAGCCTCTGAAAGCCTAAGCTGGAACTCCTGAAGGGCCAAGTCTGGAAATTCTTTTATTTCAAATGAGTATTCTCGCTAAGCAAAGCAGGTCAGGTCGTTGCACTTTTGCTGTTTGAATCTACTGTCCGCTTGAGCAGAACGGATCGTTATATTATACACCACTCAAAAAAAGTCTCGTCCTCGAGACTTCGTGAGCGTAGGTCGTTCTATCGCATTATCGAATCTTTTTCAAAGCATAGCAATTGGTACCACTAGATCTGTTGAACACAATCTCCTATTTGTTCCTTATGTCATGTTTCGTGTATGCTGGTTGATCTTATTGAATGACTCCATCATCCAATCCATGTTCTGACTCGGTCTCTATTACGCCTTAGCGTGGAACATATTATCGCTTAACGCAGGGTACGTTTCAATTCGTCGTGAATGATGATCTAGGGCTGAGGCAAACTTATATAAGTCGTTATACTTGTCCATGTGGGTCTAACATTTTCACTTGCAGTAGCATTCGATATCAGCATATCGCGAGTCTGAATCGTGCACATATTCGAAGTGCCCCTCAAATATATACATGTCAACCAACTCAGAGATAGCAAAGTCTGTGCACTTGAGTTTCACATATCATTGAGTCTTGGATCGTGTATACGTTCAAGGTGTCCCTCAAATATATACATTCAACCAAACTTAGAGATAGTGAAATCAGTCAAGCTACTTGCAAAAATCTCAAGGGTTCTCATTTTATGAATCACAAGGTTACTTCCAACAGGGTTAATAAAATCCAAGTCATTTCTATTCCAACTCAATTCAAGTTTTACAATACCGTTAAGCACGATCTATCTGATCAATCGACTAGCGTCCATTCGTTCGGGTCAAACATAGCACACATTACCGTTCCAAGTCTAACACTAAGTCTTGCTGCCCCAGTTTTATGGCTTTGTTCAAGCAATATGCTAAAGTCAGTCATACAGGTTCTTTCACTCGGCACAGGGTCGTCTGCCTAATTACTAGGTCAGATCACAAGGTCATAGGTACAAGTTTAAGCACACGATTCATCGTACAAATTCGTCGCATGATGTTGGACCCAATTTCCCAAGGTCAAACCATTGTTTATTTGCACTGGATATTCTACCTAAGTTTGTTTCACTCAGATTTCTAAACATCGAGTACGAATTATCCTACTCTCATTAGCACGTTCGTTTGTACAAGGGTCGAGTCCGTTTAGTCAAATCTATGATATATCCAAGTTTGTAGGACAAGCCTAGCAATTCGTACAGTCTATCTCTCCAAACATGTTTTGATAGAATCCCTATCCATACCAAGTCTATACCACCAAGCCAAGATTCAATTCTAAATATTTGTTTATAACTGTAGAAGCATGAAAAATACGCTGGGAAATCTCTATGCGTAAAACCCTCAAACATGCAGGCAGCCACATAAAACAGATCTCCAGCACTGACTTCAGAGCTATGGGCGTACAACAGAGCTTCAACGTTGTTCAGCGTACAATATAGCTCCAAAACAGCCTGCGTAATGCATCATTTCCAGACCGCTTTGGCGTACAAAGATTAATACTCGTCTGCTTTTAATGCAGCGTGGAGTTGTACGAGGAACTCTTCGTATTCCTCGAATGAACCTGTCAGACAGTATATTAAACCCGACCCCTGACAAAAAGTACTGTACGACTACCGAGAGGACGGCTGTAATGATGATTCTACACAGAGTCCCAGACTGTCGTTTAGTAACAAAGCCTTAATTTAAGTCATCGTTTTCGTAGTCAAGGAATACGTTGCCTAGTTTTACACAGGCAGAAATGAGCTTTTACGCTCAGGATGAGACAAAGCTGACCGCCACGTCAAAAGTAGCTCTTTGTACAGAACTCGAGGCACGTCTCTGCAATTAATGAGCGAGATGAGGGCAGATCTTTGCATTTAATGCACGAGATTTTATTCTATTTCCAAAGACTTGGTGAGCTATAATTAGGGCTAATACGTCCATATCACCATCCCTGCACATTACACCATCAGGCTATTTTTAGCTATAGGAGTACGTCGTATGCTATCTCCTCGAAATACACCGACCTGGCCATTTTTAACTATAGGAGTATGCTGTACGCTATCTCCTTGAAATACGCCAACTCAGGCTATATCTGCGAAGGTACGTGATAAGACTATCTGGTCCAGAATACGCTCAAGACCCCGGTCAACATCAAGTTTTACGTGCTACTTGGCTTCTATGCCAACTTGACAACTATTCGGCTTCTACGCCTACTTGGCTTCTATGCCAACTTGATAACTATTCGGCTTCTACGCCTACTTGGCTTCTACGCCAATAAGATAACTATTTGGCTTCTACGCCATAGTGGTAGTTATTTGGCTTCTACGCCAACCTTTTCTACGCGAGGGGCAGTTACCTACGTGGCTTGTATGTCGTGATCTTCGCAGCAGTTATACGCATTACCTCATAATGGGACACGTGTCACAAACGGATTTAGAAGATCATTTATACGTGGGTGACATTTATTATAACCGTCGCGTAAAAAGTGCCACACTCTCCACTGTTCGGCTCCTACACCGACTGGACGATTACTGTCACTAAACCCTATAAATTGAGACCTCCAGCCACGGAGGTCAAAGGTCGAAGGGTCAAGGATTATAAGGTCAAGATCGGATTTTATTTGAGAGAGAAGAGCCTAGAGCACAGACAGAGGGTAGTGATTGACGACTTTGGCATCGAGCATCCAATCCCTCTTGCGATCTTTGAAGCTTTTCCTTCTTCTACAGCACTTCTTCGTCATCGTATGGTCCAAGGAACAAAGTGATCGACTGCAGATCAGACTCCTATATCAATATTTACCCAGAATTAAATTTTATACTTAACATCCTCGTATAGGATTAATTGTACTTCTTGTTTGTAAACCAAAGAAAGGGTTTCGTATAAACCTATTTTTATTTCTTTCGTTTATTATCAAACAATAACTCCAAGTCGTCCAACAAGAATTATTTATCCATTCACTAAACCATCAAGCGTAATTTACTCCAGGTTCTAGGATAACTTATCCTGAAATATTTCTGATTCACTTGTATTCCCAAATTTATCGTATCGTGTCAAACCAAAAGTCAAGATGATCTATCAGTTATCACGCTCTGGTCTCCCGCAAGTTTGATCACCCTCGTTGGATGTGAGATCACCACGCTAACGCTCCCACTGGATAATTGTCCTAATCCGGGTATGACGCATGTACGAGCATAGATTTACGCTCGCATAAGACAAGAACGTTGAGCAATATGGTTATCTTTGAAACGATCGTGACACCTTATCAATTCACATTTGCTCCATCCAAGTTATATATAAAATCTATCAAGTTATCTCCATTCATGCAGTGATTATAATTTGTCTAGCAAAATCATCCAACTTCAGTGTTACCATTTGATAAATCCATAGTCCAATTCTATCATTCCTTAAGCAACTAAGTCTAAAATTTTCAAGCCCAGTCTATCCTATTTTTGATACATTCTAATCATCGAGTTCGTTTAGATTAATCACCGAACATGTTCCCGTGAGTTCGATCATCCCCGTCGTACGTAAAATTACTATATCGGCGCTCCCGCAAGATAATCGTTCTCGCTGGGACTGATTTTGAAGGTTATATTTTTGAACTTGATTTTAATATTGTTCTTTTAAACTCCAAGTTACCAATATTACTTATCTCTTTTATCGAACCATAATATTCATTCTTGGACTAACTTCTATTCGAGCGATATTGTATTCAAGTTTAATCCATTTGTTTCAATCTGAAATCGCTCGCACGATACTCCAAGTTTCCAACAAGTTTTTTTAACCAATATATCAATTTTCTTTCCCTGAATCCCTATTCGATATAAGTCTTATTACTTGTTCAAGACATTCTCAAATTTGTTCAATCCAATTATCGTACGAGACCTATGAATCTGTTTAGATATTTCTAAATGATCCCACCACTCAGAATCGAGTCATCCAATCAAATCCTCAATTGATGTTTGTATCAATCATTAGCATAGTCACCAAGTCATTTCTTAGAATTTATGCACGATACTTAAGCATCGCCTGATAAATCTTTGTCTCTTATTTATCCTTGTTGATAGTCATCCAAGTAAACCATATTCGATTTGTATCTTCCGACACGAAATAACGTCCGAGCTATTTCTCAAAATCCAAGCATGATTCTTTATATTCGCCTAAGCGACAAATCTGATAATATTTCTATCCGTTGTCATTCTAAGTTTGACTTATTTCTTATCTGAATGATATCCCAATCTCGTTTGTAACTAGCTTGCACTAAAAGAGTCTTGGCGCACGATACTCAACACAACTTAGCCGAAAGGCTGTGTGCATAGATAACTATTTAAACGATATTCTATTCTGTACACCAACCAGTTGGGTAATCATGTATAGGTATTTGGGTTTGCACATAATTTACAAATTTTAGCACGATTCTATTCCAACCAAGTCTAGCACAGGTTGGCACAAAGGCCTTCGCATCATAATTTTATACAAGCAATCATATCATTCACATGCACTTTTAAAAGTATTTAGACTTATTATTTAGAATATTTCGATGGGACATTGAGAGAGAGAGCGAATGCACATAACCCACAAACGAGCTTTCAAAACTGAAAAAATCGAAATGAAGTCCAAAGGTGTAAAGCCATGCTCTGATACTAATATGTCACGTCCCGATCTCCCATAGACAATCGATTGTCCCCACTAGGCGCAAATCACCACGCCAGCGCTCCTGCGGGACGGTCGCATGACCTATCTGGGCATGATACCGCACGAGCGTTAAGCCGTGCCTGTGCAAGACCATGATATGAACAGTCGGTAAGATGTCTAAGCCACAGAGTCGTACAGATTGTTCGAGTGCAGTAGAATTATAAACGCACAGGTAATTGATAAAAAGTTCACAGAGTTGTCAATTATGGAAGCATTGAATAACACAAGTATAAATATAAAACAAGCTCTTTATTGATATTGAACAAGTGTTACAGGAGGTGCTAGGCCGAGATTACAAGTCGCTCAAGCCTCTCTCTCTGAAATAGTAAAAGCATGCCAAGTGGCAATATTTATAGAATAATACATTGGCGATGTTCTAATATTATGTCTTGTATATGTGCTTCAGTTCCAGATGCAACGCTCCAAGGCTCTAGAGTGAACTCCATGCCTTAGCACATATAAAGGAGTCATCTGCACCGAATAAGGTTCTCTCGTACCCTGCAAGCAATCTGGTGGGTTATCAGTACATGAATGCACTGATGGAGAAGCTTCTTGTTCGCTCGACAAATCCAACTTACCATCTATTAAGTACATGAATGCCTGTTTCGTGCACCATCTATTAAGTTATCTTTCTAGTCTTGTCTTAGGATTATTTTTATGGCAATAATGAAAAGTCTAACTCGTGTTGCAGTGCACCGTACGATATAAGAGAAAACACTGTGAGACTTACCAACTTACCATCCGTCCTTTCCTATCCAAGGCAAACCAAGTTAAATCAAGCACGAGCATGTATATTAAAATCAAGGGGCAGTTGCATAAGAAAACACAAGTGTCGTGAGCGAGGTTACGTTCTCGGGTGCACGAGTTATAAGGATTTCTCAAGTATGTTGCATTGTATGTTCAAGCATTCAATTATGTACAAGTATCTTATATCCATGATCGTTCAGGTATATTTGATTCACTGGATGCAATACAATGACTCGCACACGGATTACCGCTAAGCGAGGATGACTTAATTTATATGAACATGAGTCTTTGGCATAGCCATAAAGGACGAGTGTAGTACATGAAAGAAAATAATATGCAATATAAGGATCAGGAGGGCTACATGTCATTCCTTTCAAAACAGGTGACTACTTTAGTCTTTGAACGAGAATGGCGTGAAGGATAGTTCACAGGCGCTACACGCCATCCTGCCCGAAACAGGCAGACTAATAGGTGTTCCGTACGAATCGGATTAGCCCCAGTGCCCCAGAGACCGTCCGCAAGAACAGAGATTCGAAAATCTTACTTGTTAACAAGTTATTCACAACATACAAGCCTTGGGTCATTCTATTTTCACAACCTGACATGATAATCCATGATTCTTGTTCTGAACGAGCATTGCTCCAGGAGCTGTGATTCTTGATTTACTTGGCAGGATTCTAGTTCATTATTCAACTTGCCTTGATGCATTCCCCTGGTTCAAGGACTACCTTGGCGACCTAACAGTCCTGAATACTTATAGGTTCATATTGCATAGAAGGACTATTTAATAGCCTTCTGGATAACAAGATGCATGCACAATACACGATAGTGTTACTTGATTGTGGCATAGTTTCATTGTGGCAAGCATTAGATCAAGGTAACATTACAAGTTAATATATAAGCAGGCAAGCATGCATTTATATTGAGCATAAGCATTTACATTGGCACGGGTCTAAGGTGTAAAACGAGGGATAAAACCGTAAAGGGATATACCGAGCGACATTAGCTTGGGACGTACAGTGTAAGCTAGTGAACAGTACACTATGAAGAGTATATATATATATCGTTCTACTCGAGGCATAGCGCGGTCTAGTTATACAAGGCAAAGGTAGCATGCAAGGGTCCAATTATAAGCAAAGTTTTATTTCCATGTTCTAGCACAAGCAATATAAGTTGGGATTATTCCCTTAGCTAGGTGTGTTGTATTCTTGATTAGCATACATGGGGTAATTCACCTAGGGACTAGTATGTATCATCCATATTTTAAGTGTGCTGGCTAAGCAAAGGCAAGTTCATCCTAGCTTACCACCTTGGCGATGATTCACCTCGGCCGAGCGATACTCCGAGCGAGCCTCTGAATGCCTAAGCCGGAACTCCTAAAGGGCCAAGTCTGGAAATCATTTTTGCCTCAAATGAGTATTCTTGCTGAGCAAAGCGGGTCGGGTCATTGCACTTTTGCCATTTGAATCGGTTGTCCGCCTGCGCGGAACGGGTCGTTACATCGGATTTAGGGTCGGGTCTAGCGTTTAGTTCAATTTGGTTTGGTTTAGGTAGGTTTGGGTTGGTTTAATTAAATTAATAAATATATATATGTATATGGCCATCTAAAAATAGTTTTGGACTCCAATAAATTCCTAAAAAATTACACAATACTCTAATATTAGTTGTACACCTAAAAATATATTTTTTGTACTAAATTAATAATAAATTAAATACACATAATTATAAATCCATGAACGAATATTTAATATAATTAGCTAAAAATTACAGAAAATCTTCCTTAATCTCAAAATTCATAATTCCAATAATTAAAATTCTAAAAAATTAAGGTATTTACAATAGACAAGACTGGACAATAATTTGACAAGAACAAGACTAGAATAGAAAACAATCATATGGTTATAGACATGACGATCATGCACTATAACAAGCCACAACAGGTAATATAAGGGTCAGGTACCAGGAGTGCACTACTACGAGTCACTGTCAGGCATTTACGAGATAATGAGCAAGAGTACAGCATGACGAGTCACTATCAGGCATGTACGGGACATGTATATAAATGGTAGGTATCGTCTAACTGTCACTCCCCGTTCCAGATATACGTATTTAGAACATATTTTATTTTAGCATAGTTGCATGTGCATGAAGACTAAATCCATTCTTTGGTTTTACCTGCTTCATGGTTTATTTTGTGGGTTGGTTCAACTCAGGAGTCTTTGGTTCAACCTTCAAACCCTAGCATATATAAACCAACATTTTCTTCATTTTTTCCTTTTTCTTTAGTTTTCTCTCCCCATTTCATAGGTAAGTACATCTTACATGAGAAATAAAGAAACTCTCTATATTTTTGTTCCTTTATGTTTATTATATGTTTCTAAGAAATTTTAGTTCTTGGAGTTTTTTGTTTTGATGGATGGATTAGTCTAGATCTATATTTCTAACTTAAGTTTTTATTGGATTTTATGAGTTTTTCTTGGTTTTGATCTATTAAACTTGTGTCTTTGAAAACCAGTTTTTGCTACATGTTAGATCTTTTAATTTAGAGTATTTTGGCTTTTGGTTCACCTAATTTGGACTTAAAATAAGATTTTTATGAAGAAAATAAGATTTTAGTTTTTGCGAGTTTTTGCCATAGCCGAACTTGCTGTTGGAGAAGACAAAGTCTTCATACTGCCAGCGAGCTATGTGGCTGAGAGTGTTATGCGGCCTGATTGGGCTATGAGAATGAACTCTAGCCGCATACTAACAACATGCGTCTATCTTGTTGGACGCATGACTGTTGATCTACACAAGTGTCCTTGAACACTTTGTGCATTCACTAGCTGAACGTATGTGGAAATTTCTAAGTCCAAAAGATACTCCATGCAGCATCGAACTCCATGCGACATCGAACTTGTGCGGCAAGCAGAGCATGCGGCCACTTTTCTTTTGACGCATGACTCTGAACTTTGGCGCATCTTTGGCGCATCATTGGCGCGTCTTTCTATGTTTTGTCTTTTTTTCCTGACATACTTTATATTACATCATACTTTATGTCACATCATTGACACTTTATTTATTTCCCATCGCTTCATCACTTATCCCGAGGAGTAGACCTTAGCCCTGACTCCATGTGACATGACTCTATGCAACATGACTCCATGCAGCCAGGATTGTCATACAACCTGACTTCTCATGCGGCCAAGATTGTCATGCGGCCTGACTTCTCATACGGCCAGGATTGTTATACAGCCTAGAGATCCATGCGGTCCTACTTATTTGATCGAATATTTTCTTGTTTTATGTGACCCAATATATAATTGTAATTGGACTCGAATACTGTATCCGTACTGATACTACTATTGCCTGATAATTTTTTATACTTTTATGTGCTCCGAGGTACGACATATCCTGTCACGTGTTAAGTAATTATATTTGGGCTGTGCATCAAGAATGCTTCTAATTCTTGAAAGCGTGATATTAAAAATATGAACATTGTTTCTCCAGTACAGGCATAATAAGAGAGTCGAAGTACCAAAGCGTGGCTAGGATTTTTTATTGTATGAATATTGCATACACGCTCGGATGAATCCAAATTTGACTTCCACGGATTCGCATCTAGCATACCCGTACCTTGTATGATATCTTAAGAGAAATCCTCATGTGACCACATCTTGAGATTTCAAATACAATATAGGGATAATTAGGTAACAAAAAGTGGTAGTAATATTGGAGAAAATGGTATCCCGAGATCATGCCAACGAACCTTCCCATAGAGATTCATTCGAAGTGTGTTGTAGGCTGGCTACCACAGATACTGTATATCATCTGCCTTAGTGGAGTGCACCATCTGATTTATTATTATATAGAGCCATTAATATAGGAATATTGGAACCGCTAATACCATATTTTTAGCGCAGTGGCCCTACGAGGGACTAGTGTATCCTACAAGTGCTTGTTTTATTATTTTTGTTTGGTTAGCTCATGTTTGGCACTGGCGTGATCTGAGGATACTTATTATGCATTATTCTGAGATAACCTCAGACTCCACAAAATAGCAAGCCGTAAAAATGATTGGACGATATAAGAAATATAATTATTTGTGATTGTATTATTTCAGCTAGTAGCCTAGAGAAATTGACTATCATAGTGTGAGTGTTCAACCCTTGTCCTTGTTTGGCTATAGGATTGAGCCTTAGCGCTTGGATATACCATGGACCTAAGTTACGATACTGAACCTATGTAATATTATATTATTTTTCTTGGGTTTTTGTTTCTCCTTTTCATGCTTCCTTTGTAGTACTTGCAATTTTGGGTCTAACCCCGCTGGTTTTGCATGGCCAGGACTCGAGCCAACACCTGAGGATCCAGCATTATTTTCCCTAACTCATGGCGTGCACCGGGAATATGGTCGTATGGGATAGCGAGTGGGTTTTTCTTCTTCCCTACTCGTCTTGCATATTTACTTCCTTAGGGCGTTTAGCCACAGGCACCTGTTAGCCTGCTCGTATGGACATTAGTTTTCTTACATGATTATATTAAATCAGACTTCAGCTGAATAACTATCATGTACCTTTGCAACTTTTTTAGCTTCTTATTTTTGCACAACGGGATTCTAAAATATTTTGAGAGAGCATTTGGGGTGCCATATTGCTTATCATATATGCTCTATGCTTACTGTTTCTTGTTTGAATGATTGAGACATAGAAGTTCTTGACCATAGGAGACTTGATTATAGCATGCACCCCCTTATCTTATACAACCGTGTTCGTCATACGATGTATAGTACCTTGTACGGGGTAGCTGGCCATGTCCATCTCCGTATTCCGGTACTGGGGCATGACAAGGTTTTAGTAGTGGCCCATATACTATACCAAGTAGCGGATCTGGACAGATGTATAAATGGTAGGTGTCCCCTAACTTTATACAATGTCAGTTCTGACATGTGTATAAAGGGTGGGAGTCCCCTAACTATACATAATATTGGGTCTGGATAGTGCAGGAAAATAAATATGTCAGATAGTATGTGCATTGGTGCTAGGCAAGAAGAACAGAAAAAATACGACAAAAAATAAAGCAAATAAAAAAGAGTACAAACTAGTATACCGTCGATATACTCCAGTACACCACCGATGTGCTGGTCAAGAGATAGCCAAAAAACAGAAAAATTGAAGCAGGCAAATCGGTATACCATCGGTTTACACTAATACACCATCGGTATGCCGGTCAAGAACAAAGCAAGTTTTTGATTCTAATAAATCGGTATACCATCTATATAGACCAGTATATCGTATGTATGCCGATTTTTAGGTTATAGCAAGTTTTTGATTCCAATAAATCGGTATACCATCGGTACAAACCAGTATACCGTCGTTATGCTAATTTAGGTCACAGTAGATTTCCTCAATTCCAAGTCTGGCAATAATCGGTATACAATCGATATACACCAGTATACTGTCGGTGTGTCGGTTCCCGTAGGCAATTCTAGGAAATTCGTAAGGAAAGTCTATTTCTGGGACAAAAATCATATCCCGAAACTCAGCAGAAACTGGTCTAGTAAGATGTCAAGACTAAGGATAAGTCTCATATAGCACATAGACTAGGTTTTATGGCAATCACTCCGGTTATCATTTTCGACACCGAATTTTCTAACAGGTAAAAAGGAGGGTTTCTACAGAAAAGTCAAAACTATGCTTAAACCAATTTTACAAATGAGCACATGGTTGAAAATGACTACAGAAATATATTTAACAAAACAAGCACCCTGAAATTCTAAGTATTCGAAGTCAAGAAAAACAAAAATAGGAATAACACACTTTTGTTCAAAAGTTTGGCAAGATGTACTTGCCTAAAGTCAAGCTCCCAGCCTATACCTTCAACTCCACCACCAAGAGGGGTTCAAAAACCACACTCTTAGGCCTCAAGAGAAAGCTCCTAGCTCTCACGAGAAAAGGAGAGAAAATGAAGAAAATAAAAAAAGAAAGAAAAAAGAGAGGAGAGAGAAAATGAATGAATATATATAAAATAGGTGATTTAATCGTTTCCGTCCGTTCTGTCTCCTCAGTGATCTAAGTCACGAGTTAAATAAATCTCGTCCGTTTAATAGAAAACCAAGAAACCATTGGGTAATAGGAAGTATCAATCGCAATTCACGAAAATATATAAACAAAAATATCTCAAAATTATCTCAAAAGTAAAACAAATAACTACCAGATGGTATACCGTCGGTATGCCATAGTATACTAGTAATATGTCGGTCATGTAGTAAAGTTTCAATTTTGAGAAAATTTTAAGACTCCATGAGATCTAAGGAAACACAATATATTGTATAAAATATGTATCCATATACTAATACAGATATTGTGAGACGAGTCTCACACTTTTTCTTTCATACATTCGTGTATATTATATTGTGTTGATTTAGAGATTATTGTACTTTGCTCCAATCTTGACTAGATAACATTTTGAGGTGACTTTTCATCTTGCTCTTTGGACTTTGCTAGAGATTGAGATGCTTTTGGAAGGCCAACAATACCAGAGCACCCAATGGTGATAAACTGGATCTAATGAATTATTTGTCCTGCAAATCATCTACCTACTTCTTCAATTTTGTCAGTTCACTATTGTTAACTCTATAAACGTGCTGAGATATTGGTTCTGCACCTGGCACCAAGTCTATAGAGAACTCAATATCTCGGTCTGGCAACAAACCCGATAACTCCTCCGAAAAAACATCCACAAACTCTACTATCAACGGATGTGGCAACTCCTTCTCTTCCACCATGGCTCCACAAATGGCATCTTGGCTCTGCTCTGTTGTTCCTTTTGCAATCTTAAACTCTGGCTCTCTTGGGGGTCTAAATAAAACTCTACCTCTACGAAAATATATACTATCATGGTGCCTACTTAACCAATCCATCCCGAGTACAATATCGTAACTCGGAAGTGGCATTACGAGTAAGCATGCACCCAACTCTTGGCATTCCAGTGTGACTCTTCGATCCTTGTAAAAATTACTAACCAGGATAATTCTATCCCCTGTCGTAATCTTGCAAGTCCTAGCCAACGATTCAGCCTCTAAACAATATTTAAGAGCAAAAGATACAAATACAAAACTATAGAAAGCACCAAAATCAAATAAAGTATAAGCTAGAATAGAATCAAGAAGAACTAAACCTGATATCACATCTTCTACTGGCTTCTACTTCTCAACTATCATGGTGAAAGATTACCCTCGCTGTGCACCTCTCTGCTAGTGCTGGATACCATTGTTGCTGGGTCGGTAAAGGAGGTCCTTTTTATTATTTTGCAGGTAGCCTCACAGGTGCTCTCTATGCAGGTACTGCACTCTGAGTTGCTCGTACATGAGCCACTAGACACTCCCTTAACTGGTGGCTTGGCTCTCCATAATAAAGGCACACTCAAATCCTCTTCCTGCAGACCTCTCGTATATGCCCAATCTTTCCATAGTGAGTGTACTGCAGGGCCTGCTGTGCTTGCCTCGGGGCCTGGTGTGCCTGCTGCACTGGTGCTTGGAATGGTGCATAAAATTGTTGTCTCTACGGCTGGAAGTCCTTTGTTGCTAGAAGTTGGATTTCATGGCTGGACCCACACTACTGCTAGCTCCCCTCTATGTGTCTCTCATCCTCTTGGACTTGAGCTCCAAGTCATCCTCAGCCTGTTGTGCATCCATCAGGATCTTCTCAAATATAGTTGTGCGGTATCCCCTAGTGAGGGATTTGACCTCCATGATCAAACCCTTTCAAAACTTTTTAGCCTTCCCTAGGGGATTATGCCCCTCCATAAATCTTCCCAATCTGCAGAACTCTACGATGTACTCGTCCACCATCATGCTCCCCTGGATGAGGTCTAAAAACTGGATATCTAGGCACTCAGAGCCACGTCCAGAAAGAACTTCTCATTGAAAAGATCTTTAAAAGATCCCCAAGTCAATCCTGGCACCGCAATCCACGGGTCTGTACGAAAACATTTCAGGATAATGTTAAATATCTGGCTGTCTGCTGCCTCCACCTGTAGACTCCAAAATTTGTGCTAGTCGCAGGTTCCTCTCTATGTCCTCAATCTAATCATCGGCGTACAAGATCCCTTCTATGCCTTTGAAGTCCTTGGGCCCCATCCTCTTGAAATCAATTATGGTACCGGACCTCGGCTGTTGTGGGGCAAAATGAAGCGATACCACCTGTGGCTGAACTAGGGCAACCCTCTCTACTGCTTCAAGTGCTAGCTGATGGGCATTTTCTATCCTCTGCCTCATCATATCTGACTGACGGTGCTGAGCCTCTGCCTGATCCCTCGGGGCCTCAATCATCTCCCGAAATAGCATAAAAATCTGTGCGGCATCGACTGGTTCTGGGGGTGGTGGAAGCTCCTCAGAAACTGTAGGCACCATCCTCTAAACTGGAGGTGGAGCACTCCCAAAAGCTGCTACTGAAGCTTCCACCTAGACCAGTAAGGCAACCCTCTGATCTAGAGAAGTTAGAGCAGTAGCTGTTATCTGCCTCTGAGGTAACGAAGTAACTGACCTTGCTGAAACTGTGCCAGAGATCTGGGATCTGGTCTTCGGCGGTATCCTGAAGACAGATTCAAAGCAAAGAACTCAACATTATGCAAGATAAGATAACATCAAGGAAGAACAATAATATTTCAAAGAAAGCAATTATTCAGAATGATAAAGGTAATAAATTCAATATATTTGGAAATATTCCTATTCTGATTGAGTATATTCTCATCCTATATCCCTAGTCATATATCATATATCAGGTTTTTAGTAATACTCTAAGTCTGAGTACTACTACCTAGAACTGCATGGGCCACCACAAAAATGTGTCACGACCCGCACCTGGTATAAGGGCACGAGTACGTGGGTACGTCTAACCTATGTCGTAGCATCGGCGGTAGAGCGCTGTCTAGGTCAACGATACTATCTAAATATCTCACACAATATATATAATATACTTGTCAAGATATCTCAACTCCCAAATGGAGGATAATATGATAATGGTAATCAATACTCAATCATAATATAAAAGTAGAGGAAGATATGGCATGATATGGAATAGAAGAAAATAAATACAGTCACAATATATCACAAGACCAAGTCCAATAGCCTATTCTCAACACAATAGTCTCAAATATAATACATGTCAAAATGTCTAAAATGAGACAAATACAGTGTCATAAAATAAACTACCTAAGTCTTCTCGACAGCTGGTATATCTGAATAGGCTCTACGGGTGCTATCTCAACTGGCTCGCCATCCCGTGGCCCATAGTGCATAGGATACCAGTCCTCTAATGAATCATCTGAAAAATATATCCAGTCAGGATTGGAGCAAAGTACAACCGAATATCATTTCCAATAACTGACAGAAACTATGAGACATCAATAACAATGAAAATAAATGATGGAAGTAACTAAACTAGTAACTATCACGATATGAAGTATCATGGTAAACCATAAAAATAAACTGAGAACAATATAATGAGGAACATCAATGCAATGAATTGGAATAAAGAAAACATAATAATAAATGTGCCTTAAAATATTTGTAAGATAATGTGATCGACTTGGGCCTAGCACGAACTATATATAAAAGGGAAGCTAGCGTGACCACACATGAGTTGCATGATCTGCTAGCTATCACGGGCTATAATAAAACACAGGCTATAAAGTATGATCACATATCCACTAATACCTCTCCAACCCCTGACTAGTACACAGATCCGAATCACGATAATTTATAACACGTATATCATAATGCACGGTCTATAATATCATGCGCTATGATCACGGTCTATATAATCAATATGATATCACAGTAATCACTGAGTAATCACGAAGACGATACGGTAATCACTGAGTAATCATGATCAATAACATCTCATGATGGGGTAAAAGGTTGATTATAATTCTAAACTAGTTGGTACTAGGTGATACCTAGGTTTCTAAGTTCATAACTAGTAGGTATCAACTATACTAGCTAATATTACTAAGGTATATATAGATACTAGTTAATAATTATATTAGTAATTGGTATTACCTATTTTATCTTAGTACTAAACTCTAATACTTACCTTAGTACCCAAACCCCATATCCAGACATCTCAATATGATTTAGTTATTAAAATATACTCATAGCCTCTACCTTAACATCTAAATGCTCACTCATGCCTAACCAATATCACTAGTTTACCAACTAGGATACACAAGTATCATATTTATACATAGATACCTTGCCCGAAGCTAACACCCCCTAAATACCCTACTTCCATCAACCTTTTACCCCCACTAACACTCACTTGAACATTATCTGTGTATTTATTTACATAAATCAACACTTAAACTGAATACCAAAAGGCTAAACACCAAGTATTAATTACAACTGATACTTGGGTATCAGTATCAGAGTTTCCCCCATTCCTACTTGATGCTACTGTTGTTGCTATTATCTTCCTCTTAAATAGCTACTGCTGCTGCTCATACACTGTGCCAATGCACAACAATGTGTGCACTGTTGCTGCTGTTGTTGGTTCCTCCTACAGCCAACTTGCCCAAGCCAACCTACCTGCACATACCCTTAATTCCCTGTACACTGCCCATACTAACCTGGACAACAACTAACACCAACGCCAATACCACACTAACTTCATACTTGCACCTCACATACTTTCCATACCCGAGCCTCTACCTTATAGCAGTGCACGACTGTGCACTGCTCACAAATGAGAACCCCACTCATTGTTACTGCACTGCAGTAAGAAATCTGCACTTGCAGTCCACTGCATTCCCAAATGACTGTTGCTCACTCAACACAGTCACAGTATCTGAGTATCCCCCATGTTCACTCTATTGCGATACACAATGAACACCATACATAATCTAATAGTTAATCACATATAACTACACACTAGTTTAATGTTTCTACTGCAGCTACTTGTATCACAATTGCCCGAGCATCCTTGCTCCCACAGACATCACCCCCTAACCTGAGCACTACTCCTCTTGCATAACCCGATCCCCCTACCACACATTCAACACTCACCATCACATACACACAAGTAATTTTATATGTATACTTATATATAACAATTATATAACACATAACTATAGGTATATATGTGATACACTTACACCAAGTGCATTCATTTAAACACTTAGATTGCACAACTAGGATACCCATGACACTCATCCTAATGAAGTGCCAAAATCTCCAATATATTACAAATACTAGTTATACTCCTTAATCTCATCATTTAACAACTAAAGTAACTTGTTGCAAAGGAATTTGAAGAGAAATCACACACATGCACAAATCACCAAAACTGAACCCCGTATCGCAAAGTATCACACCGTATCGTGATACGACCTACTCTTATCAATTATGGACACGTATCTAGTCCCACACTATCAATCTAAGTCTAATTAGATCTAATTGGTCTCATGACACACACTTGATACATCAATCTTGGAATTCCTCAAAAATGAGCACAAATCTCTATGTAAAAATCATAATAGGGGTCCTATGAACATAGTTCTTGTTCCTATGGGTAGCCCTAAGCCAATGAAGGTTTTATAATGGTTAAATGAATGAATTAGAGTCTAAATAATAGGAAAAATCAGAATTTACCTATTAGGAGATGGATTCATAATAAAATGCTCAAATGGACACAATTAGGACACAAGCTCCTTGTCAATTCCTCCTTCTCCAAGTGCTCCTTGCAATCCAAGCCCCAATGCTCCTTAGGTGATATAATTGGAAGGGAATAAGAGTGAATTAGGATAAATTTGGTGGAGGGATAAAGTGATTTGGGGAAGAAAATAATTGGGGATCTAGAATGAAGGAGTTAATAAGAGGAGACATAATCCCCTCTTGTGGCCGGCCCCCTTTCCCTCCTTTCTAAGCCAAATAAAATGTCCAAGATACCCCCCACTAATTAGTTATGAGGTTTAATTAGGGATAGCTATATTAGGAAGCTTCTAATCTAATAAAAATTAATCTAATATCCTTAATTAACTAAAGGAAATAATTCTAATGGCCTAGTCCAATGTTGGCTCAATGTGTCATGACAATCTAATTAGGTCCACTAATAACAAGTCCAAATAATAGGCTAGCTCACTAACTAATAAATAATAGCATAACACATAATAAATAATTAGTAGCATAATAAATAATATAATCACTGTATATAAATATTTTGTGTAATGACAATAATACCCTCATTTAAAAATATGGTAGTGACAAGAACCGAGTGTGTTCCTCGGATAAAAAGAACCGAGTGTGTTCCTCGGATAGAAGAAACCAAGCATGAAGTTTTCAGCTAGGATGAAAGTGGTGAATTAGTTGCATGGTCAAGAACAACTGGTTCCGTACCAGGAAGATAGTCCTTGAACGATATCCGAGGCATCAAAATTGTGTTGGCCCAAAGGGATAGCACTAGCGAGTTTCTAGTGTGATCACTAGTGTGGTCCTAGTGAGAATGCTAGCTAAAGTACTAGCAGGCAAGATCAAGACGTCCAACAAAGTTTGCTACCAACCTGGAAAGACAGCCGACTCGTCGGATGGAACACGACGCCCGGTAAGGCTTGCTACTGAACTAGGAAGTCAATCGTTCAATCCTAGAAGATATATCCTAAATGGTTTGTAGAGCCAGTAACCTTCATATAGATAAGTCATGCATGCATAGGGGCAATCTGCCTACAGGAGTGGAGTAGCACGGAGGAGTTTGATGCATGGTACATTGTACTATAGAAATGGATGCACGGTATTCGTTATGTTTCAAGTAAAGCATGTCTGAGGCAGAGACACATTCACGACACTTAAGTTTACATAGATATTGCTGTTGTTGTTAATATCTAATCGATAGAATTGCTGCATATGACAGAGAAGCAAATGGTAAGAAAGGGTAAGATGAACTCATTTATATACTATGACATGACCTGAAGAACAAGTATTTTTATATTTATTATGCCATAAAAACTGATCCTAAGGAAAGACTAGAAAGATAACAAATGAGTTGGTGCACATAACTAATGAACTTGCTTATTTTGCGGTGTGGGTGAGAGGCCTCCACACTAGTGAATTCAATGTACTGACACCCGACCATATTGCATGCAGGGTATAGGGAGTGGCTCATACGGTTTCGGAGATAGTTTGACGCATCGAGGCGCCAGACTGCACTTGGCGTCTTGGACCGTGGCGCACGGACTTGAAGCTCACATATACGAGACATAATATATGGGAACATCATCATCCAGAGTATTTGATTCAAGTTGTATGTCTAAAGGAACATTTATTGTAATGAGAGAGAAAAAAAGAGAAAGAGAGAGAGAGAGAGAGAGAGAGAGAGAGAGAGAGAGCTTGAGCGACTTATAATCTAGGCCTAGCGCCGCTTGTAATATATCTTCATTATCAATAAAGAGCTTATTTGTTTCACACTTGTGTTTATTTAACTTTCTCTGTATTGAGACTATTTGTGCAACTTTGTGGCTTAGTTTTAAATTATCTGTTTTAGGTGCTTGTCTTGCACGGGAGCAACTTTTGCTCACGCGATATCATGCCCATCTGAGGAGGTTCGGTCCTGCGAGACCGGGACGTGATAAAAGGAACCATCTGGATACTGGCCTGGTAACTATTATTATACGAGAACTCTACTAGATGAAGATGACTCTCCCAAGATCCACCAAAATTTAGGGTACAAGTTCGTAACATATCTTTCAAAGTCTAAATGGTCCTTTCTGACTGTCCATCTGCCTGCAAATGATAGGCTGTACTGAATCTCAATTGGTGCACAATCTCTCATGTAAGCTCTGTCAGAAACGAATATAAATCGAGTGTCCTGATCTGATATTATACTGGCTGGGATACTGTATTGCCTTACTATCTGCCGCATGCACATTTCTGCCAACTATTCTGTGGACTGCCATACTCTAAAAGAAAGAAAATGAGCTACCTTCCTGAGACGATTTACTATCACCCAAACTACATCTCGACCAGTCGGAGATCTAGGTAGACTGGACATAAAATCCATATTGATATGCTCTCCTTTTTTCTCTGAAATAGGAAAAGAATACAATAATCCTATTGGTCTCTGCTGCTCGATCTTTACTTGTTGACATACCAAACATCGAGATACAAACTGGGCTTTCTCTTTATCCTATTCCGCTAGAAATGCTGCTTGACATCTTGGTACATCTTCGTGCCTCCTGGATGAATTGAGTATTGAGAACTATGTGCCTCAGTCATTACTTTCTGTTGTACATTTTTTTTGTCACAAAAAGACGGTTCCCAAATCTAAGTGTTCCATCTTCAAGAATTGTAAGATCCTTCCTAAGAACATACACACACTCTGTCCGCAGCTTCTGAATCTGCGAATCTTCTATCTGAGCTACCTTAATTCTCTCCACCAGGGTAGACTGTATCTGTAGACTGGCCAAAATCCCTGTGTCTTGTGGAAGTATTATCTCTATACCCATCTCTTGTAAATCCTCTAGTATATGCCTTTGTGTAGTTAACACCAATTTGCTACCTCTTCTGCTAAGAGCATCTGCTACTACGTTCGCCTTGCCTGGGTGATATTGGATCTCCATATCATAATTTTTTAGCAATTCTAATCACCTCCTCTACCTCATGTTCAGGTCCTTCTGTGTGAATACATATTTCAAGATTATGTGATCCGTAAATATCTCCACCCGATTACCATATAGATAGTGTATCCATAACTAAAGTGCAAATACTACCGCTGTCAATTCTAAATCGTGTGTCAGGTAGTTCTTCTTATGATCTTGAAGTTTCTGAGACGCAAATTCTTTTACCCTTTCATGATGCATCAAGACACATCCAAGACCTTTTTCAGATCCATCACAGTACACTATAAAACCTATGGATCCTACCGGGAGAGTAAGGATCGGTGTAGTAATCAATCTCTTCTTTAAATTCTCAAACGCTGCCTGGCACTTTGCTGACCAAACAAACTTGATGTCCTTGCATATTAGACGAGTTATCGACGATGAGATCCTTTCAAAATCTACCACAAACATCCGATAATACCCTATAAATCCCAGAAAATTCGTATATCTGCTACTGTCTTCGGAACTGGCCAATTCTCTACTGTGTCAACCTTCTTCGGATCTACTGCCACTCTTGCTCCTGAGATGATGTGCCCTAAGAATGATATATGGTCTAACCAGAACTCACACTTACTAAGTTTAACATATAACTGATGTTCCCTTAGGATCTGCAAGACTTTTCGGTGATGCTCTTCATGCTCTTATTCACTACTAGAATAGACAAGAATGTCGTCTATAAATACTACTACACATTGATCTAGATATTGCATGAAGATACGGTTCATCAAATCCATAAAAATTACTGGTGCATTGGTTAGCCCTAATGGCATTACTAAAAACTCATAATTCCCATACCGCATTCTGAATGCTGTCGTGGGTATATCTTGCTTCCGGACTCTCACATGATGATACCTAGACCGAAGATATATATGGAAAGGATTCTAGTCCTGATCAACCGATCAAACAAATTATCAATTCTAGGCATTGGATACTTGTTCTTTACCGTCATCGCATTCAATTGTCGAAAGTCGATACACATTGATGACTTTTTGTCCTTTTTGTTCACTAGTACCACCGGTGCTCCCTATGACGACCAACTGGATCGAACGAACTTCTTCGCCTTCAGCTTCTCTACATGTTGATATAGTTTGTTAAGCTCTGATGGGAATATTTGATAAACCTTACTAGAATCTTGTTCTATTTCTGGCATTAATTCAATACAAAACTCTATATCTCTTACTGGTGGTAATCCTGGTAGCTCTTCTAGGAAAACATCAAAAAATTCCTCGACTATCCTAGGGATCTGGTCCTCTACTGCTGCTGTTGCTACAATACCATTTTTTCGCTGACCATCTACCATTCTAGTGAAGACAACCATTCTGTCCTGGAATGCTAAACATCACTCTACCCCTATGATAATCTATTGTCACATGACCGTCTCTCAGCCAGTGCATGCCTAATATAACATCGAAGTTACCTATAGAGAACTCGATCAACTTTGTAGGTAATGAATGACCGCACACTACGATCGGATATACTAAATTTACTCTACAAACTCCTACGTGTTCATTACCAATGAGTATATTCAGCATCTCTATCAATGTCTCAAACTCCAATCCAATGTGTGTCATAAATCGTGCAGATACAAATAAATAGGAAGCTCCCGAATCAAATAATGCCATGGCAAAAAAAGGTGTGACGAGAATATTACCTACCACCATGTCGCGCAGTGCCAAAGCCTCCTCCAAAGACAAGCTAAAGGCTTGCCCCTGGCCTTGCTGTACTCCCCTTTGTTGTCTCCCTTGATTATGCGATGGTGGCCTCTGTTGCTGTAATGCCTGAGATGCGGCGACAATGGTCGTTAGTCTAATGGCCTCACTGCCAATGTTGGCCCTCGGTTTTGAACTGCCCCTGGTGCTGGCAATAATAGGAACTGTTGGACTGGTCCGCCTGGCATCTGCATCATTGGACATGTGGAAATCTTGTGGTATGGACTACCATATCCTATTTGCTGACCGACACATGTTCCAGGTGTGGCCTCCCTTACCGCAATAGGTATACCCCACTAGTGCTCCCAAAGGCTCTTGCTGTTGCTGCCTCTGCTGATATGGCCAAGCTGGTACTGTCACTGTCTAAGCTACTGGCCTTTATATTGCTAAATCATAGATACGTATGCCAAGTGAAGGTGCTGACATCTGGGGTACTGCTCCTCCTTTCCCACTCTGAGCATGGGAACTTTTCTGACATTCCGTCCTAGAAGCCAACCTCTGGATCGTAAGCTCGTATCTCCTGGTTACTATCAATACAACCATAAAATTCTGTTTGTCATGCCCCTCTACCAATTGCAAAATCTCTAACCAAGCTGAAACCTCATCGCCCTCTTTGGTTCTGGAGCCACCATCGTCGGGGCAAACCTGTTCAACTTGCAGAACTCTATTTTATATCCATCCATTGTCCTATTGGCCTATTTGAGACAGATAAACCTCTGTTGTAATTCATACTGAGCTACGACGCCAAAGAACTTGGCCTTGAACCTCGTCCTGAAGGTATCCCAAGAAATATGATGCCTCAAACCCATCTCCACCGATGCCCACCAATCTCGAGTAAGGTCCTGAAACTACAATCGGACCTGGTCAACCTGCTCCTCAGCCGAAACCTTTGATATTTTTAGGATAACCTTGATGTCCTGAAGCCAAGCATCTGCTGTAATGGTATCCTCTGTTCCGTTGAAGTACCTCAAATTAAGTCAGCAAAATCTAACCGATGTTATTTGCAGGCCCTAGTTCAACAAGACATTATGTTCCAACTGTTGAAATTATTGATACTGTTGTACTGCCATTTGCTGGTGCTGGGTGGACATCATCCCCCTGATTATCTCCAATAAAATGTCGGGGTATCAAGCGCTGCTGGTACAACTGGCATTATCGGGGGAATCCAAATCTCTGGTATCTATTGCTCAATATTCTCTGCCATTGTCTCGACCACATGCTCAACCATTGGCTCGATCCGGATCTGACCCTGAGAATGCACTGCCGCTTGCTGCTGTCCCATAGCACCCTGCTCTGCTGGCAGTCCTGTCACCCCTACTGCTCTAACAACCGAGGAGGGGGAAGCCCTAAAGAAAAAGATACAAGACATTAAGAACATGACGAGATGAAACAAATAAGCAATCAATTTTGATAGTTCAAGCTGGGTATTTAAAGAAGCTAAATTCAGGAATCAAAGAAAACATGTTTGATTAAGACTCCTAACACCCCACAAGTCTGAAAAACTGACCTGCATGGGCCACCACTAAAACCTTGTTACCCAGTACCGAAATAAGGAGAACGGGGGTATGACATAGCCAGCTACACACTACGGAGTACACAGATATCCCGGGGTACGTCTAAGGTTGTAAAAAGAAAAGGGGTGCATACTACAATCATGTCACGTAGAATTTCTGAACATCTATGTCTCAATCATTCAAGTCAGGAAGCAATAAGTATAGAACATACAAGATACATCAGTAAGGCATCCCAAATGCTCTATCAGAATATTCTAGAGTCTAGCTGTACAACATGTTAGGCTAGCATGGTAACAAAAGTATATAATAATATGTCAGTTGCAGTTTGAATTATTATAGTCATGTAGGAAACTAGTGTCCAGACTTTCCGACTAACAAGTGCCGGTAGCTAAACGCCTAAAAGAATTTAATGTATATTAACGAGCAGGGAAGAAGAAACCCACTCGTGTCCCTCAACGACCATCCATCTGGTGCGCGCCATTAGTTAGGGAGAGATAGGTTGGATCCTTAGGCTCTAGCTCTAAATATGGCCATGTAAAACCAGTAGGTTAGATCCCAAGTAGCAAGTACCACAAGGAATCACTGTCACTAACACATTTCTATATAATTATATTTTGGTCATTTAGTATTATTATTATTTAATAATTAATATCTATTTATATTGTGCTATTTATTTAAATTATGCTTGTGCTATTTAATTATTGTTAGTGGGCTAGCCTATGGTTATTTGGACTTGTCACTAGTGGACCCATTGGATTGTCATGACATATTGAGCCCAACATGAGACCAAGACCATATAAACATGTAGTATATATATAAGTTATGGTGTATATAGATACATAGAGTATCTTATTATCTAGTATAGCTAGTATAGCTAGTTTGACTAAGGTTGTCCCAGTTTGACCTGGTTTAGCTAGTGAGACATAGAAATGGCCTAGAAGAGCATATTTTATTGCATTTAGCTCATTTATCAATTGATTACACCAATTTGACATGCCATTCATATTTAGGTGTGTGTGACACCAGCTCGAATATCGAGATATATTATTTTCTCAGGACCACAGACGAGTATATTCTATGATAGTTTCCTTATTTGATAGCCTCTTTGTTTTATGTATTTATTATTGATACATTTGATTCTTGACATAATGGTTTCATAGATTGGTATACGTGGAACTTGGTCATGAGATGTTATTGTCATGGTTACTTAGTGATCGTTGTGTCATGCTTCATGATTACTCAGTGATTACCGTGATATCTTAGTGATTATATAGACTCGATCATAGTGCGTGATATTATTGACTGTGCAGTGTGATATATGTGTTATAACGTGTCATGATTTTGATCCGTGTACTAGTCGAGGGGTTGGGGAAGTGTTAGTGGATATGTGATCATATCTTATAGCCCGTGATTGAGTATAACCCATGATAGTTAACATATCATGCCACTTACGCGTGATAACGCTAGCTCACCTTTTATATAGCCCGTGTTAGGCCCAAGCCGACCATATTATCTTACTAATATTTTAAGGCACATTTATATATCCATTTCAGTTCATTATATTATTTTTTCTCACCATATTGTTCTGAGTTCTTGCCATTATTTATCGTGATGCTCTTTCTCGTGATACATGCTATTTAAGTTACTTATATTATTTACATTTATTGCTATTACTGTTTCATAGTATATGTCAATTATTGGAACTGATATTTGGGTTGTACTTCACTCCAATCCTGATTGGATATATTTTTCAGAAGATTCATTAGAAAACTGGTGTCCTATGCACTACTGGCCACAGGATGGCGAGCTAGTTGAGTTATCACCCATATAGCCTGTTGAGTTAGCACTAGCAGTTGATGAGGCATAGTTAGTTTATTCATTAGATTGTATATGCCAGTTAGACTTTGGCTTTGTATTATTATTTGATGTCTTATGTTGAGATTAGACTTGGGCTTATGATGTATTTGTGACTCTTTTCTTTCCTTCTATTCCATATCGTGCCTTATCATCCTCTAGTTTGATATTGTGATTGAGTATTGTTTACCATTACCATATTATCATATTGTCCTCCATTTGGAGATGAGATAACATGACAGGTACCTTATATATATTGTGTGAGATGTGTACATAGTATTATTGACCTAGACAGTGTTCTACCACCGATGCTGCGGCGTAGGCTGGGCGTACCCACATACTTGTTCCCTTACACCGAGTGTGGGTTGTGACAACCACGAATGAAGAAACAAAAACCAGATCTAGCATATAATGCAAGAACCAAGAATCATTGGTGCATTCCCTATTATCGTGATAATATAACACCCTTATACCAAACAAGGATAATAAGTGCCATATTACCTCGAGATATAGTAAGTCCCATGATAATAGTCAAGCTAAGGATTCCTGTGTCATAGTTTCAGTCCATAGCCCATCGTAGCATAATAGTCCAACCCTACAACCAAACAAGGACACGGGTTGAACTACCACACCACGACAATCCATGTCCCTAGACTACCAGCAGAAGAATACAATATACAAGCAATTAAATTAATAACCGGCCAAGTAATTCTATGGCTTACTAGGTGAAGTCTGGTTATCCAGGGAATGCACAATATAGGAATCCTCAGATCGTGCCATGATCGAGCAGGATAGCAGCTAAAATAATAATATAACACGTAGTAAGAATGCACCAGTCCCTCGTAAGGCCATCGTGCTAACGAATCTTATAATATCACATAGTACATAATAGCCAGATACTATACTCTACTATAGTAGAAGATATACAGTATCTTTTAGGTGCCAGCCTGACACCCTCAAATCTATGTTCGACTGGTAGTTGTCATCTACAATCTCGGGATATTGTTCCCGCCTAATGCTCTATAAGTTTTTGTCACGACCCACACCCGGAATAGGGGCACGAGCGGTGAACAACGCCCATCCTACGTCACAACATCGACGGTAGAATGCTGTCTAGGTCAACCATACTATATAAATATATCATACAATATATATAAGGTACCTGTCAATGTCATCTCAACTCCAAACGGAGGAACAATATGGTATATGATAATGGTAAATAATACTCAATCACAATATAAAACTAAACGAAGATACAACACAATATGGAATAAGAAAAATGAAATAGGAATCGTAATACAAAAACAAGTCCACAATATGAGTCTAGGCATAGTACAACTCCAAAATAAAATACATGCGAAAGGTCTCAATAAAATTCTAATACAAGTCTAAACAATAAGTATAAGCCTCCTCAGTATCTGGCACTAGGCCCTCCTGCTCTTAGGGAGTATCCTCTAATGGTACACCATCCTGCGGCCCGTAGTAAGTGGGACACTGATCATTAAACCAATTATCTGAAAAATATATCCAGTCAGGATTGGAGTGAAGTAAATACCTCTGAAAGCAGTTCCAAATATATAATAGAGCATATATAACAAATAATAGAAAATAATACAAGATAACTAACAATAGGAAATAAAATGAACTAGAGTGAACAGGTAATATACCAAACAATAAGAACAAATAATATGAATAGCTGCAAGTGATAGAAATAGATAAACTAGCTAATGTGCCATATAGTATAAGTTCAATATGTGATCGGTTTGGGTTGAACATGAATACAATATGGTAACTCGATTATACGTGTGCTATATAATCGACATGTACATGAATACACTTGTACTTAATCACATAACCAACTTCTACTCCCCCGTCCCCAACCAATACTCATGGATCCAATCAAGACACATTACGAACACGAATATAAGCACACTGAACACAAGCAGTGTGTGAACATAATGTACACGATAATCAATATCCAATACATACGATAAACTACATATGAAGGAGTACCTGTTGGACATGGAAAGGGGATAACATCTCTTGACAGGATCCATATAGTACCAGTCCGTGTAACCACAGAGTCGAAATCAAGTATACAGTTATAGAACATGCGATATATACATACAGTTCTAGAATATGCGATATATACACTATCATGAAATAAAAAGTAACAGAGAGATGTACTCATCTCTGGCCCTGAACAAATGTATCTCTCGATGCCCAAGATGGTGTTACATACTCCTATTTAAAAAATATTAAGTTAATAGGTGTATTGAAAGAGAATTGGTTAAAATATAAAAATGCATGCTTCTAGGCCAATCCAAGGTTAATACCTTGATTCTAGGTTCTCACCTAGCTTCTAAGTTGATTAATGCTAAGCTATACTAAGTCTTGGTTCGGTTCTAAGTTATAACCTTAAACATTACAATACTGGCTAGGGGTACTAGGATTTCCTTATGCTAGGTAGTATGATACTTTGTATCTAAAAGTTAATAATACTAAGTTATCACAATACCCCATTACTTACCTTAGTTATACTTAATGCTAAACTTACTAATACTACTAACTACTAATTAATAAATAACTATCAGTATACTAACTGAATACCAAACAGAGAGACTAACTGATACTAAAACACACTAACTAATGCTACAGAACAGCTACTAGTACTAACTGCTACAGATACTTTAACTAACTGGCCCTTAAGGTATGCTAATTAATAACTGTTATACACTAACTAACTGGTGTATATATATATATACCTCTGACACGTTGGTATAGCCAACTAATACATCTAACTAAATGTATACTAACTAAGCTAACATGTAGCAACTTAGATTACTAACTGGCATCCCAACTATAGCCTAGTAAATGATCTTTTACTATTATCTAATTGATACATCACTGCTATTGCTACTTGATGCAAATGAACCCCAGTGCACCTGCTATTACTGATATCACAAAACAATGTGACTGATATACACATGTATCAGTCAAAACCCCAACTTCTAACTCACCTCTTACACTCCCAAGTAGCTACTGCTTAAGCTTACTCTCCATCATACACAACCCACATACATTTTCTTGCTTCTTTATTAATCAATTGCATCAGTTGAGCAACTGATACTCTTTTTTATAACTAGGAATGATACTCACTTAACCAATACACCTACATCAGATATCCCACTCTCAACTGATACTGAAGTGTCAGTGACTGATACTAAAAATACCAACCAAAAAACTACTCGACCAACTACTCAAGGTAGTGTTTGATCCCCTCCAGTGTTGCTCTCCTTCAAATGCTGGTATGCACTTGGATACTCAAGTTCTCACATACCTACACAATCTTGGATGTATCGCCTACAAGTAATTGGTATTCCCTTTACTAATCCTATAGTAGCAATGCACCTAAAGAAGAACTACCTGCTGCTACTATTACATGTTCAGTTCTCCCAGGTAATACTCCTCCACTACACTAGTGTAGTTCACTGCCCGAGCACATCAACCCATATCTCTAAAGTCTGAACAAAGAACACTCATAGCAGTGAAAACACTGTCGTGTTCTGCACTTCACAACACTACCTGTTAACCCAATTGAATGGTGAAGTCCCCAATATCAAATGCTCATCCTCATATAAATTATAACCATAGAATAAATATGCAGATCTATATATATAAATAACACACACACCATATACCTATATCCATAGGTGCACTAGTGTCAAATTCTTAAACACTTAGAGTATCAAATTGAGGAACTCATGATACCTGTCCAACTCAAGTGTCCAAAAGCCATAACTCCCATAATTAACCATTTACACATATCTAAAACACATAATAGTAGCTAGTAGACTAATTATGATAGAAAATAAAGAGTAATTGCATAAATCATTAAAAATAGAGCCCCGTATCATACGGTATCGCACCGTATCACGATACGGCCTACTCGTGTCTAATTATGGACACGTATCTAGTCCCACAATCCCGATCTAAGTCTAATTAGGATAAATTAGTCTTATGATAATACTTGATGTGTTAATCTCGTAATTCTCCTAAATTATATACAAAAACCTATGTAGAATTGTCAATTCCTAACAATTAGGCCTAGAAGTTCATCCTATAGGTAGCCCTATGCCATTGGGGTATTCCTAAGAGTCAAATTCATGATTTGGGACTCAAATTAGAGATTAATTTAGATCATACCTATTGGGAGATTGATTCCCAATGAAAAGTATAATGGACATGATCTCTCCACCAAAGCTCCTTCTTCTTGAGTTCCTTGCTACACCAAGCTCCAAAACTCCTTGAGAAATGAAAATGAGAGAGAAATGTGAATAAATTAAGAGGAATTGATGGAGGGATGAAGGTATTAGGGATCTATGAATTGGAGATCTAGAAATAAAGATGTAAATAAAGATGAGAGAGAGAGAGAGAGGAAACCCCTCTTATGTGGCCGGCCCCTTTTTTCCCTTCAAAGTCACCATCAAATGTTTAATTAGCCCTCCACTAGTTTCATGTAGGTTCTAATTAAGAAGGGGTAAATTATGAAGGCTTATAACTAATAAAAATAAACTCTGCATCCATGACCATCTCCGGTCCCAATAAGGCTCTCTCACCAAGATTATCCTAAGATAATGGAGTGCGGCATCTCCGTCCATACATCGCCTCAAATGGTGATATCTCAATGCTGGCCTTGTAGCTGTTGTTATAATCAAACTCTACCAAGTGAAGGTGATCCTCCCAAGAGCCTCTAAAATCCAAAACACAAGTGCATAGCATATCCTCGAGGGTCTGGATAGTCCTCTCCGATTGCCCGTCTGTCTGAGGGTGATATACGGTACTAAACTTGAGCTGGGTACCCAAGCTAGCCTGCGAACTCCTCTAGAAGTGGAATGTAAAATGACTCTCCCGATCTGAGACTATGCTCACAGAAACTCCATGCAATCTGACTATCTGCCGCACATACATCTCCGCGAGCTTCTCCGTAAACGTACAAACTTTGAATGGCAAAAATGGGTCGATTTGGTCAACCTGTCTACGATGACCCAAATCACGTCTTTGCCTCCTATAGAACGCGGAAGCCCCGATACAAAGTCCATCGTCACATGCTCCCATTTCTACTCTGGAATGGGTAAGGGTTGAAATTATCCACCTGGCCTCTGTCTCTCCACCTTTACCTTCTATCACCCTCATTTTTTTAGCTATGGGTAGTTTGGTAAATTGGCATAGGTAAATAATTTTAGGAATAGATATTTATATTGGTGTGTTATAAAAATTATTTAATGATTGTATTAATTATTTAATTATTAGTAAGTTATAGATTAAGAGTGACTTGTATTAATTATTTTGTTAGAGGCTAGTCCAATAATTAGACTTGTCATGACAACTAGTGAGCCTAGCTTGGATCCAAACTCATTAGACCTACCCCCATTAATTAATTAGATAACATTAGCTTAATTAGAATTTGTTAAAAGTTTTTTAAAATAGCCCTTCCCTAATCCTATTCATAATTGGATGGAGAAGGATAATTTGGACCATGCACATTACTTGGAAAATGGGGAAGGGGGGCCGACCACTATTAGAGGGGGCTCCTCTCTCTCTCTCTCTCTCTCGCATCTCATTTGTATTCATTTAGATCTAAAAATTAGATCTCCAATTTGTATTATTCCCTTCATTAAATTTCTACTCAATTTACCTCTATTTCCTTCTCAAATTTGTCACTCTTGGAGCTTGGAGAAGCAAGGAGCATAAGGAGGAGGAGCTTTGGTGCAAGAGATCGTGTCCGGAAGGTATCCAAATTTATTTTCATTGAGAATCTATCTCCCAATTGGTAATTTTGAATTTTCCTTTCATTGTAGCTTCTTAATCATGCATTTGACTATTAGGAATGACCCCATGGCATAGGGCTACCTATAGGAATAAGTTATAGACTATTTCGTTATGTATTATGAGTTATATGAAGTAATTTATGTATATGGTGGGGGAATTACAAATTAGACACATCAATTGTGTGCCATGAGACCTATTAGATCTAATTAGACTTTGATTGGGGTTGTAGGACTAGCTATGTGTCCATAATTGGATATGAATAGGCTGTATCGTAAGGATTTGTGATACTGGGTGATTTGGGAGTTTTTCCTTCGACACGGGTGCCACACATATGTGAGATTTTCACACGACCCTTGAATCTATGTGTTAGCACTTATTTCAGGTTCTAGTTTTTATTTAGAACTTGTGGGTGTGTTGGGTGTCGAGTTTGGATATATTTGGGGTGCATATCATGATGTATCATGATACACACGCCAAGGGTTCGATAATTTGACTTTGTGGCCATTCCTTATTCTAATTCAGGATTTGTACTTTTTTTAGATTGTATACTCAATATAGATTAGTATATACTGAACTCTAGTGTTATATATATATATATATATATATATATATATATATATATATATATATATATATATATATATATGGTTATATATGTGAATGTGTTTATATGTGTATAAGTGATAATATTGTTGTGTATTAGTAGTGATGTTAAACTGATAATAGGAGGGGGGAAATTAAGGTCTGATATTGGGGTGATAGCAATTGTCAGTAGATGAGAAGAGGATATGCAACTAGTGTACATTGCTTGGGAGAACACTTGTGTTCTGTTCAGAACTACATAGGTACAATTGAGGCTCGGGTGTGCAGATTTCTGCAGTAAGGTCTGCAGTCATTGGAGCTCGAAGGGGAGGGCAGTCATACACTATGTGCACTGTAATTTACTGCAGTATGCATCAAAGTCTGCTGCCAATTGTTAGTTCAATATGCATAAAGACATGGGCAAAAGATGTGCAACAGTCCAAGTTATTGTAGGTGTATGCTTAGTGAGGCTCGTGCAAGTGGATAGATGGAGAGACTGATGTATTAGCGTATGTGAAGATGGTGTCTAGGAAGTGATTGTGCCAGATTATAGAGAGGCGTATGTGTATATAGTGGTGAGGGTTGGCAGTAAAGTATTTATGTGAGTGATTGTAAGTGTTGTAAGTATAGGACCTGTAGATAGTGAACTCGGGACTTCGAGCAATCCAAGTATCATGAGTACATGCCTATAGGTATATATCAAATATATAAGTGTGTCGGGTACCAAGTTTGTGGAGTTGGACTAGTTAAGGTAAAGGCAAAACTTTGAACCATAGTTAAGATATTGCTTAAAACTAAGGTAATGTTAGCCTAATAGATGAGTATTAGTATTAGTCATGAATTATCTTAGGGTATAGGATAACCAAGGTTTTTGGTGAGATAATGTTTAGGAGTAGGTTAGAGTATCCGGTGTAGAGTGCAACTAGGATAGAGTGGTATGTGATGCACAAGTATATAAATACATGAGTGATTGTGTATGTGGTTAGTGTATTAGTGAGCAATTGAGTAAAGTGTAGTTGGTTGAGTATCCATAAGTACATGATTAAGGTATCAGGACTCTAGGTAATACATGTATTGGTAATACTTTTAGGTAAAATTAAGGTAAGAGAGGTATTAGATTGAGTATTGAGTATTGAGTTAAGGTAAGATACTAGTTATGTTAGACACCTAGTAATCTATACTAAGGTAAATTAGAGAATAGTTATAACTAGTATAAGTATATATAATTACTTAATAATAATAGCTAGTTATGCTCTAGAAACCTAGAGATAACCTAGGTATGACCTAGTACCATCTAGTATCAGCTAGTATGGGCTTGAAATCAACCTAGAAGCTAGGTATAGACCTAACATCAAGGTACTAGCCTAGTTTGACCTAGTTTAACTAGTATGACCTAGAAATTATATTATAGTGCATTAAGATTATTTATCACTTCTTTATGCCCAAATAACATGATATTTTCTATAGGTCAGTGTGACACCATCTCGGACACTGAGTTATACCTTTGGCTCAATACCACAAATGAGTACATTTCTCTGTTATTTTTTATTTCATAATAGTGTATATATCGCATGTCTAGAACTGTATACTTGATTTCAATATATTGGTTACACAGACTGTTACTATATGGATCCTGTCAGGAGATGTTATTCCATACCGTGTTCAGCGGGTACTCCTTCACATATATTTCATCGTGTGTATCGGGTATTGATTTAGTGTGCTTCATTTTCACACATTGCTCGTGTTCAGTGTGCCCATATTCGTGTTCATAACATGTCATGATTGGATCTATTGGTATTGGTTGGGGATGGTGGAGTAGGAGTTGGTTATGTGATCAAGCCAGTGTATTCCTGTACATGTTCATTACATATCACACGTGTAATCGAGTTACTATATTGTATTCGTGTTCAACCCAAACTGATCACATAATAAACTTATATTCCATGGCACATTAGCTAATTTTATCTATTTTTTGTAGTTATTTTATTGCCTGTTCTTCATTCTAGTACATTACTTGTTCTCTCTACTTTATTCCATTTCTTATGTTTAGTTATCCTATATTCCTTTCTACTATCTGCTTTATATGCTCGATTGTTTATTTAAAACTGCTTTCAAAGGTATGTATTTTGCTCCAATCCTAAGTAGATATATTATTTAGATGATTGGCTTGTGGACCAGTCTCCCACCTACTACGGGCCGTAGGACAACATACCATTAGAGGATACTCCTTTAGAGTAGGAGGACCTAGTACCAGAGGTTGAGGAGGCTTAGACTTATTATTTAGACTTGTATTAGACTTATTTGAGGTTATTGGAATATATATATCTTATGTCGGCCTTGTGGATGTTTTGTGACTCTTTCCTTCGTTATTCCACCTCGTGCTTTATCTTCCTTAGTTGCATTATGATTGAGTATTGCTTACCATTATAATATGCCATATTGTTCCTCTATTTGGAGTGGAGATGACATTGACAGGAACCATATATATATTGTGTGAGAAGTCTAGATAGTATGGATGACCCAGACTGTGTTCTACCGCCGATGCTGCGGCGTAGGCTGGGCGTTGATCACTACTCGTGCCCTTACTCCATGTGCGGTTAATGACACGTGCTGACATACCAAACATCTGAATACGAAACTCTCCATCTCCCACTTCATACCATACCACCAAATATGCTCTCTCATGTCTCTATATATCTTGTTGGCACCTGGATGAATATAGTACTGAGATCGATGCGCCTCCTGAATTACCTTCTCGAGCAACGCTCCACTCGATACAAATAATCTGGTACCGTACCGCAATGATCCATCCTCTGCAATACTGAAGTCCTCTGCCAATACCATCCGGACCTGCACTCTGATGCTCCTCAGAGATTCATCTTCGAACTGTATGGCTCTGATTCGGTCCATCAACTCTGACTCTATCTGGAGTCCCCATATCTGTATTACAACTCGAGGAACTAGCACCTCAATACCAAAGCTATCAAGATTGGCCAATAAATATCTTTCCCTCGTCAAGTACATAGCCACTGGATACCTGCTCAAGACATCAGCGACTACGTTGGCCTTTCCTGGATGGTACTGCAAAAAATATTAAAGTCCTTCATCAACTCCAACTATCGCCGCTGCCTCATATTGAGATCTTTCTGTGTAAACACATATTTTAAGCTCTTCTGGTCTGTAAAGATGTCCACACGCTCTCCGTACAAGTAGTGTTTTCACAACTTTAGAGCAAAAATGACTACTGCCAACTCCAAGTCATGGGTAGGGTAATTCTTCTCATGAGGGCGTAATTGCCGGGATGCATAGGCAATCACCTTCCCGTTCTATTGTAACACACATCCCAAACCCTTACTCGAACTATATATAGAAAATTCTTCTATCCCTGATGGCAACATCAACACTGTAGCTGTAGTAACCTCTTCTTCAGCTTCTTAAGAGCAGCCTGACACTCCTCAGTCTAGTCGAACTCCACGTCCTTCCTGGTCAGCCTAGTCATTGGCTGTGCAGTCTTGGAGAAATTTAAAATAAATCTTCGATTATAGCCTGCCGATCCAAGAAAGCTCCTGATCACTGCCACTGAACTTGGGGTAGACCATGACTCAACTGCTAAAATCTTCTTCGGGTCTACTGAGATCCCGTCTCCTGTAATCACATGTTCGAGGAATTCAATCTTATCAAGGAATAAATTATACGTTGAAATCTTGCCATACAACTTCTCCTTCCTGAGAGTCTCTATAACTATCCTCAGGTGCTTCTCATGCTCCTCCTGGGTTTTCGAATATATCAATATATCATCAATAAACACCACCATGAATTGATCAAGGTACTGATAAAACACCTTATTCATCAAGTTTATAAATATCGTCGGTGCATTGGTCAACCCAAACGGCATCACCAAGAACTCAAACTGCCCATACCGAGTCCTGAAAGCTGTCTTTGGAATATCTTCTTTCTTCACTTTCACTTGGTGTTACCCTGACCTCAAGTCTATCTTTGAGAATACCTTTGCTCCGCTCAACTGATCAAACAGATCACCAATCCACGATAACAGATATTTATTCTTGATAGTGGGGTTGTTGAGAGCCCTGCAGTAGATACATATACGTTATGACCCATTCTTCTTCGGTAAAAATAATACTGGAGCACCCCACTGTGATGAACTTAAGCGGATGAAGCCCTTGTCCTACAACTCATGCACCTGCTTCTTTAACTACCAGTTCGCTGTTGTTCACTCTATAGACGTGCTATGATATTGGCTCTCAGACTGGCACCAAGTCTATAGAGAACTCCATATCTTGGTCTGGTGGCAACCCCGACAACTCCTCCAAAAAGACGTCCATATACTCTGCAATTAATGAATATGGCAGCTTCTGTACTTCCACCATAGCTCCACAAAAGTCTCTCTTGCTCTGTTGCTTCTCTGACGAACTCAAACTCTAGCTCTCCTGGTGCCTGAAATAAAACTCTACCTCCATGACAATCGATATTAGCATGGTGCCTACTCAACCAATCCATCCCGAGTATTATGTTGTAGCTCGGAAGTGGCATTACGAGTATACACGCACTCAACTCTTGTCCTCCCAAAAAAACTCTACGATCCTTGCAAATATCACTAACCAGGATAATGCCATCCTCGGACGTGATCGTGTAAGTCCTCGCCAACGGTTTAGTCTCAAGATGATGCTTCAAAGCAAAAGATAGATTTATAAAACTATGTGAAGCACTGGAATTAAATAAAGCATGATCTAGAAAAGAATCAAGATAGACTGAATCTGAGATAACATCTCCGACTGGCTCATCCTCTTCGACGGTCAAGGCGAAAGCTCGCCCCTACTGTGCACCTCTATGCTGCTGCTGGTGTTGTACGAACCTCTACAACTATGTAGGCAATGGAGGCCCTCTCCGTTGTCCCATTGGTGGTCTCGCGGGTGTTCTTTGTGCCTGGGCCTCCCCCTGAGCTGGACAAGCTGGAGCTCTAGAAAAAGCCCTCAACTGGTGGTCTCCTGATCCATAGAACAAATACTGGCCCAATCTTATCCTTCACGCATCCCATCGATGTCTCGACTTCTTGTAAAATGGGCAAAGAATAGCATGCCTCTGGATCTGGTGTGCCTGCTGTACTGGCACTCTAGCTGGTATGGGAAACTGCTGCCTCGTCTGTTGGAAGTGTCTCTAATGCTGCTGCTAAAAGTGAGGCCGCTTTGCTGGCCCCGCACTACTGCTAGCTCCTGAGGGATCCTTCATCCTCATGGAGCCAAGCTCCAAATCATCCTTCGCCTGTTGTGCCTGTGCTGGGATCTCTTCAAATATAGTGGTACGATGATCGCTAGTATAGGATTTGATCTCCCTATTCAGACCTTTTCTGAACTTTTGGGCCTTTCCCCAGAGATTCTGTCCCTCCACAAAGTAACCCAATCTACAAATCTCTATTGCATACTCGTCCACCGTCATGTTGCCTTGGACGAGATACCAAAACTGGCTCTCTAGAGATGTCAGAGTCACATCTGGGAAGAAATTTTTCTTGAAAAATTCCTTAAAATCTTCCCAAGTAAGTCTCGGCGCTGAGATCCTGGGGTCCATCCTGAACCAAGTCAACGCGATGTCAAACATCATGCTTCCTGCGGCCTCTACCTGCAACCTCTCTGGAATCTGTGCCAGCCACAGGTTCCTCTAATTATCTTTGATCCAATCATCAGCATAAAGAATCCCCTCTGTTCCTTTAAAGTCCTTCGGCCCAATCCTTTTGAAATCTATGATAGTCCCCGGCCTCGGCTGCTGTAGGGTAAACTAAGGTGGAGCTACCTGTGGCTGGACAAAGACAACTCTCTCCACTACGGAGAGTGCAAGCTGGTGGGTATTCTCAATACCCTGCCTTATAACCTCTGACTGGCACTGCTGTGCCTCCATCATCTACTGAAAGAGCGCAAACATCTGCGTCAGATCAACTGATGGTGGTGGAGGTGGAAGATCCTCTGAGACTGTCGGCGCTGTCCCCTGTACCGGAGGTGGAGCTCCCCCGAAAGCTGTCGCGAAAATGCCCACCTAGACCAGTGAAGAGGACCTCTGAACCAAAGCTGTGGGAACAGTGTCTGCTAGTGCTGCCCTTAGAGGCAACAAAGTGACCGTCCTTGCTGACACTGCGCCTGAGCGCTGGGAACACGACTTCGGCAATATCCTTAAGATAAATTGAAACAAGGGAATTAATATTGAGTAAGATAAGATATCATCAAAGAAAGACAGAATCATTCAAAGTAAAGCAAGCATTCAAATAGATAATGATAACAAAACAGATATTTAAAAATGTTCTATAGTTGTGATTGAGTATACTCTCAGCCTATATCCTATATCTTAAAACAGGCTCATAGTAGTACTCTAGGTGAGTACTACTACGATATCGCTCTAATTGCGAATCTTGACCTGCATGGGCCACCACTAAAAATGTGTCACGACCCACACCCGAAATAGGGCACGAGCGGTAAACATTGCCCAGCCTACACCACGGCATTAACGGTAGTATACTGTCTAGGTCAGCTATACTATCTAAATATCTCGTACAATATATATAAGGTACCTGTCAATGTCATCTCAACTCCAAACGGAGGAACAATATGGTATATGATAATGGTAAACAATACTCAATCACATTATAAAAATAAAGGAAGATAAAGCACGATATGGAATAAGGAAGATGAAATAGGAATCACTATACAATCATAATTCCACGATATGATTCTAGGCACAATACAACTCCAAAATAAAATACATGCCAATGGTCTCAATAAAAATCTAATGCAAGTCTAAACAATAAGTCTAAGCCTTCTCAGTATCTGGCACTAGGTCCTCCTTCTCTAAGGGAGTATCCTCTAATGGTACACTATCTTGCGGCCCATAGTAAGTGGGACACTGATCAACAAGCCAATCATCTGAAAAATATATCCAGTCAGGATTAGAGCAAAATGCATACCTCTGAAAGCAGTTCCAAATACATAGTAGAGCATATATAACAAATAATAGACAAGAATACAAGATAACTAGCAATAGAAAATGAAATAAACTAGAGTAAACAGGTAATATACTGAACTGTAAGAACAGACAATATAAATAGCTGCAAGTAAGGAAAATAGATAAACTAGCTAACGTGCCATAGAGTACAAGTTTATTATGTGATCGGTTTGGGTTAAACACGAATACAATATGGTAACTCGATTACACATGTGCTATATAATCGACATGTATACGAATACACTTAGGCTTGATCACATAACCAACTCCTACTCCTCCGTCCCCAACCAATACTCATGGATCCAATCATGATACGTTACGAACACAAATATAAGCACACTGAACACGAGCAATATGTGAACACGAAGTACACGATAATCAATACCCGATACACACGATGAAATACATGTGATGGAGTATCTGCTAAATACGGTAAGGGGATAACATCTCCTGACATGATCCATATAGTACCAGTCCGTGTAACCACTGTGTCGGAATCAAGTATACAGTTCTAGAATATGCAATATATACACTATTATAAAATAAAAACTAACGGAGAGATGTACTCGCCTCTGGTCCTGAGCAAATGTATCTCTCAATTCCTAAGATGGTGTCACACAATCCTATTTAAGAAATATTAAGTTAATAGGTGTAGTGAAAGAAAATTGTTTAAAATATAAAAATGGATGCTTCTAGGCCAATCCTAGGTTAATACCTTGTTTAAAATATAAAAATACACTGATTCTGAAATATATTATTGTGGGCCTCCCCAATAATACATATGTCATGAACAAGCTCGATAAAGAGTAAGCTTGCAAAACTAGGCTATAAAATAGCAGCGTAAGTCAAGGTAATATATGAAATATGAGTACGCTAGATGCTGATGAAAGGAGGTACAAATTATTCAAGTTCACAAAATAAAAACAAAATAAGCATCATTAATAAAAGACTCTACAATCTCTACAGTTATCATACAACTTCCTTATCTAAGTCGCTAGTCGACCAAATAGGGGCAAGGACCTCTAAATTCTATTGTCTGAATAACCACTGTCGTCTTATGCTAGCATACAATTAATGCCATTCAGTTATACCGCCTCGATGAGTCGAGTGGACTATGGGGTACTAGTCTCAAGGGAAAGAAAATATAACTTGTATCGAGGTGGGGGTACAAATTACGTAATTTAACACTAAGGGATAATCATCGGGTCACAATCTACAAGATTAACTCAACTTATCGAACTCTAACTACCAAGCACAAAATTTTCAAATTCAAGACTACAGCTATAATCCTAGCAAACTATGGGTCCTTAACAAGGAATAAAATTACTTGGCCTACTATCCGAAGTGTCAGGTGGCACAAATGGAAATACGGAGAAAAGAATAACATATTTTAGTCGTTGCGCATTAGCGAACGATAAGGTCGCAGATGAACAACATAGGAAATATGGGGCTCTAGATAATATCATGGTTCCCTAAGGTGAAGGTGGCGAGCAATTCTCCGTGTTTGAGGTATGATCCTATAGGGAATGTCATACTCGTTGCTCTGGGCTTCCTGACGTACTGTCTGCTAATATCACGACAAGAACCTATATCCTAGCACTATCTCACTGTGCACACTAGGTTCTGTTCTAACATTCGATCTCAGATTTCTATTGGTTCCTCAAGACTGGGGTCAAACACTAGGGTCGAACATTATGGTAAAACTTTTAACTAACTCTAGTTGTGTCTATGCTACTCTCAAGTCTTCATAATACATCAGGGGGTAATGGTAAACCAATTCTAGAGATAAAAAATTCTAGTGTTCCCTAGATATTCTAACTTAGTGGGGTGTCAACACTCTAGGGGTACTCTTAATAGGAAGGTTACCTTACTTATCATCTAACAACAGGAACTTATATATTCTAAGAGAGGCTATACTCAAGAAACTAATAGGGAAGCACATGAATCAAGCAGGATGCAATTTATCCGAATGGAATGGATTAGAAGGAGGATGAGTCATAGTCAGTGTGGATGAGATCCTATACTCTAATCCTAGGTGCAGGCTTGCTCGGTCCCTAAGTTGAAATCGAACAATTTAGTCGTTGACCTGCATGGGCCACCATAAAAACTATGTCATGCCCCAGTCCCAAAATATCGAGGGACTGGACACGTGGCAATGGCCAGCAGCACGCACCGATGGACAACCCAATTTAATGGATCCATCAGGGCGCACTTAAGCTGTAAAAGAAGGTCTACTACAACAAGCCACAACTAATCTCATCCATAAAAGATAAATATAATCAACTGCATAATAAAATGGAAATAAGTAGCAACAAGTCTCAACAAGTAGGTCGGAGAAACAATCCGACATAAGTCTGAATATACTGCTCAATAGGCCAGGAACAAAAGAGTCAAACACAAGTAAATACTGAGTACGGAATCAGGTACTCAGGAAAAGTCTTCAGCAGTCACCTCGTCCTCGGGGTTCGGTTCTGTTCCAGTATCAAGTCCAGCAATAGCTTCAGCTCCTATCCCGTATACCTCGGGATACTGCTCCTCAGCTAAATCTGGGGACATAATACGGATCCAAGCCCTCAGGGGACATAGCAAGGTACAGAAAACACAAGCCAAAATAAATACAGTGCAGCAGAGAAAATAGGGTAAGCTATATACCCATCTATGTGAAATACAAGTGAGAGCATCACTAGAACTCAGGCTGAGACCGCTACAAGCTCTGTGTCGGGGAGCCGGTAACAGTAATAACAGGTAAAGGGTCTAGCTCTGCTGGAGAGTCTACAACCTCACAATAGTAGTGGATATATATATATGGAATAGCCTGTAGCCTGTGTGTCTCTCCCCACCCAATGTAACCACGCATATCATGACCATAACGTCTCATGTCCATGTCAGCGGGATCATAGCTAATGCAACCGTCATATAATATCTAAGAATATAATGTCTATGTCAATCCTGTATCCTATACAGAATCACCATGAATATCTCAGAAAGATTCTGTCTGCATGAATATTGTCAAGTGTCCTGGGTTATGTTGTACTTGATAAGACAAGTACGAGAAAGTGAAGGGTCCGAAATGTCCATCTCTAGATGACGTACCCAACACCGCGTACGGGGTTGGCACCCGACTATAATCGGACACTAAGTACGTCACACGGTTCCTAGGTTAAGCATGTACCACAAGTATAATTAAGACAAGTAATATGAAATAAAGACTGCAAGTTGGCAAGGTACACTTGCCCACTGATGGATAAATAAGCCAAGGAATATTTAACAAAGACTGCAAGCTTTGGCGAGGTACACTTGCCTGATGTTTGATTTCCAACTACTGTTCTGTTACTCGAGAAATTTCCAAAAATGTCTCCGGATGCTGAAATAAACATTACCATCATGCTTAGAATATATCAAATAGCTAGAAACGCCTGTCCTTGAGTCCAATTTGGACACAGGGGCGAAAATGACCACTTCGGGTCAAAATGGCGTCCGCATGTGGGCCCGCTTTGCACCGGAAAATGTGTCAGGGTCTAAGGTCTCCAAATTTGTCCAACTTAGTGTCAACAAGTCAGGAACGCTGATATGAACTCAACGAAACTTCCAGAATTGGATTCCGATGAGGCGGTCACAAAATCGCCTGTCGAGCGGGTCCATGGGGCCCACGACACGTGATTTTGTCAACGTTCTCAGAATTGAACCAAACTTGGGTCACAGGACCAGCGTATTGCTACGAGTCCGATGGCGCAAGTTTTGTCTCGATCCGACGTGTGTACACGAAGTTACGATGCATTCCAGAAAGGGCGGATACGGGACGGTGTCCGCGGATACGCGTTGATTCCGGTGTGCACGCACATCCAAATCAACTTCTGCGAAATCCCGCACGTCCGTATCAACGGCGCGCACGTATCGGTGAAGACCGCGTGCGACCAAGTCGTCCCGTTTGGCGGAGCATACTCAGTTTTGGGGTGAAACAGGGCATTGTTTTTTCCTATTTTTGGATCGCGGTTCGCGATCGCCACAGGACGCGATGCACCGAACGGGTTGTATGGGCACCGAAAGGGTCATGCAGGGTTCGCGTTGCAACTGACGAAAATAAAAATGGGTAAACGAGCAGGGAGATACGCGTACCTGAACAGGGTCCGAAAAACCCAAAATTTACTGTGTCCGACACGTGTCCGGCACGTGTCCAGGGCTGAGTCGCCTAGAGTTAGGGTTTTGGGGGTTCTGCCGGAGCTCCAGCGGTGCTGCGGCGGGGGAGGCTAGCCGGAGGAGCTGGGGCGGCACCGGCGAGGCTGGGCGGAGGCGGCGCGGCGGGCACGGCGGCCGGAGGTCTGCTCGAGGTCGGCTGCTTGGCCGCTGCGGGTGGGGAAGAAGGGGAAGGAAGAAGGATGAGGCGGAGGAGGGAGCTGCGGGTGGCGCGGCAGAGCTGGGAGGCGGGACACGGCAGGGAGGAGGAAGATGGTGGAGTGGGAGGAGGAGAGGCGTGTCCGGCGGCGCTGTCGAGGGAGGTGGAGGTCGGAGTAGTGGCCGGAGGGGCTGATCGAGGGGGGGTTTATAGGTGAGCTAAGCGGGGGGGGGGAGGTCGGTCGGAAGAGGCGGGGGAAAGGGGTGACGTGGGGCAGGTCAGATGCGGGCGTCCAGGCGACGTGGCCGGAGCCGCCGCCGGAAATCGCGGAGGGGGACGCGGGCTCAGACGTGGGGGAGAGGGTTTGTGCGGGTCGGGCGGCTGGGTCCGGGTCTGGCTGACCCGACCCGACCCGATAGTCACGGGTGGGTTGGTTTTGGGCTGGGCCCGATTGGGCTGGGCCCGATTGGGCTGGGCCCGATTGGCTTTAATAAATAATTAAATAATTAAATAATAAATAAATAATTAAATAAATAGTTTTTAGGTGTTACAAATTAGGTCCGGGGCCCAATAAATTCCAGAAAAATTACCCTAAGACTGGTTTTTAATTTTACATCATAAAATCTTATTTTTATAATATTTTAATATTAATTAGCATCATCTAAAAATCCTTTAATCCCAAAATACCTTAGTTTTAAGTTCCATAAATTACAGAAAAACTGTAAGAAAAATATATTTAAAAATTTTAAAAAAATCAGGGGGCTTACAATCTACCCAACGTATAAAAATTTCGTCCTCGAAATTAAAATTAGGCCATGGTAGAAGTCAAGGATGGTCTAAGATTTGTGTTGGTTAAAAATGCAAGGCTAGGTTAAACGGAGTGAGCGAAGATGCGCGTTGCATATTCCGGAAATCATGGAAAAATCCATATGAGCAAAAAAATTGATTTCTTCATGTGTTATGTCAATGATGTGGACACCTAATTGCTCTTTTGCATAAAAATGTCCAACCATTAAAATGTTGCACAAAGATAGAAATGGAGGATGGTCACGTCTATAATAAGGTTGTGGAATTTGTAGAAAGGCAGTGACTAGGGAAGTGCTCCAATTATCGAAGCAATGGTAAGGGCGTCAAGTGATATCATATTGTAAAACTAAATGAAAATACCGTGCTCTATTTCTAAGTGGATTCGAGCTAGCCTCAGTCTCACTATCTAAGCCAAGTAGGTCTAATTCTTAGGTGAGGGGGTTTTACAATCCAGCCAACTTAAGACAATATCGTCCTCAAAATCAAAATATGGCATAATCTATTAATCCTTTATGTACATAAGGCAAGTCAATCGCAATCTCCTTGCGATAATCAAAATTTTAATCATATCCAATGCAATCACTTCAAGGTTAAGATGACCACTGTTCCAATCAAAATTTCCACCTATGGTTATCTCTTCTCACTTTCTCAAATTATCCATATCCATATCCAAATTTAAATTAAATCCTTATAACATCTTCAAAATTTAAATAAGCATGTAAATTTTACCTCACGATCTCTAACTATCATAATCTCCTCTAGAAGTAATCCAAGTCCAATATTATTTTCATTTTCACTTATAAATTTTTGTATGCTTCGACTTTTTAAACTCCATTCACATCCTCAACGTTTCAAATAGGTAGTCCAACCATCAAATTTTAAATTCTTAATTCCAATCATCAAATTTAAATGCAATCCACCATTGTTCAAGTCTAAAATTCTATATTTTTATCCTCTAAATTCAAATTGATGATTTTACCTTCATTATTCTAAATTTAAATCATGTACCTTAGGTATAAATATTGGGTCCTCAATATCAAGAATTTTGAAGTTCATTAATCCTCATCATCTTAGTCATTCTTCTAAAATTCTCAAAATTGAAATGGCTTGAACCTCTCCCAATCTAAGCTTTACTCGATCACAATCCAAAAGAAATTTCTCTCGAGTTGACAATGCACTGCTACCCAACTTAGAATTTACCCATCTATCACGTAAGGCTATATACCTTAAGAAAATATTCTTTAATTTGTTTACTCATGTCCTTCAATCCTCGAAACTTCAACGCCGATCATATTACATATGATATGTCCTTAATTACGGAAGAATAATCCTCAAATATGTGATCGGCCTATGGGGTATATCTAGTACTCTCCATGTATCAAACTTATACCAAGCACGAGGTTTCGTCTTTCCGAAATAAGGGAAGACAGAGATCAATAATAAAGAGTTTCAAGGGCGAGTTAATAGATTAGAAGTATCGGAATCAAGGCATTTAAAGAATTCAATTAGGAATTGTCAAAGCAGTTGTGGATTGAAATCCTATTTTGGTAATCCTTTGTTCGCCTGCTCGTATTAGTACAGTTATGTAACCGATACGATATGTCAGACATGTCTAGGGCAAGTATATTCGTCTACTAATCACTACCTATCTCAATCCACGTAAAGTAGTTATACGAAGGGTGAACCAAGCGCACTATGGTTGATCAGACCGTAATACACTAATTCTGAAATATATTATTGTGGGCCTCCCCAATAATACATATGTCATGAACAAGCTCGATAAAGAGTAAGCTTGCAAAACTAGGCTATAAAATAGCAGCGTAAGTCAAGGTAATATATGAAATATGAGTACGCTAGATGCTGATGAAAGAAGGTACAAATTATTCAAGTTCACAAAACAAAAACAAAATAAGCATCATTAATAAAAGACTCTACAATCTCTACAGTTATCATACAACTTCCTTGTCTAAGTCGCTAGTCGACCAAATAGGGGTAAGGACCTCTAAATTCTATTGTCTGAATAACCACTGTCGTCTTATGCTAGCATACAATTAATGCCATTCAGTTACACCGCCTCGATGAGTCGAGTGGACTATGGGGTACTAGTCTCAAGGGAAAGAAAATATAACTTGTATCGAGGTGGAGGTACAAATTATGTAATTTAACACTAAGGGATAATCATCAGGTCACAATCTACAAGATTAACTCAACTTATCGAACTCTAACTACCAAGCACAAAATTTTCAAATTCAAGACTACAGCTATAATCCTAGCAAACTATGGGTCCTTAACAAGGAATAAAATTACTTGGCCTACTATCCGAAGTGTCAGGTGGCACAAATGGAAAGACGAAGAAAAGAAGACCACATTTTAGTCGTTGCGCATTAGCGAACGTTAAGGTCGCAGATGAACAACATAGGAAATATGGGGCTCTAGATAATATCATGGTTCCCTAAGGTGAAGGTGGCGAGCAATTCTCCGTGTTTGAGGTGTGATCCTATAGGGAATGTCATACTCGTTGCTCTGGGCTTCCTGACGTACTGTCTGCTAATATCACGACAATAACCTATATCCTAGCACTATCTCACTGTGCACACTAGGTTCCGTTCTAAAATTTGATCTCAGATTTCTATTGGTTCCTCAAGACTGGGGTCAAACACTAGGGTCGAACATTATGGTAAAACTTCTAACTAACTCTAGTTGTGTCTATGCTACTCTCAAGTCTTCATAATAAATCAGGGGATAATGGTAAACCAATTCTAGAGATAAGAAATTCTAGGGTTCCCTAGATATTCTAACTTAGTGGGGTGTCAACACTCTAGGGGTACTCTTAATAGGAAGGTTACCTTACTTATCATCTAACAACAGGAACTTATATATTCTAAGAGAGGCTATACTCAAGAAACTAATAGGGAAGCACATGAATCAAGCAGGATGCAATTTATCCGAATGGAATAGATTAGAAGGAGGATGAGTCATAGTCAGTGTGGATGAGATCCTATACTCTAATCCTAGGTGCAGGCTTGCTCGGTCCCTAAGTTGAAACCGAACAATTTAGTCGTTGACCTGCATGGGCCACCACAAAAACTATGTCACGCCCCAGTCCCAAAATATCGAGGGACTGGACACGTGGCAATGGCCAGCAGCACGCACCGATGGACAACCCAATTTAATGGATCCATCAGGGCGCACTTAAGCTGTAAAAGAAGGTCTACTACAATAAGCCACAACTAATCTCATCCATAAAAGATAAATATAATCAACTGCATAATGAAATGGAAATAAGTAGCAACAAGTCTCAACAAGTAACAATCCGACATAAGTCTGAATATACTGCTCAATAGGCCAGGAACAAAAGAGTCGAACACAAGTAAATACTGAGTACGGAATCAGGTACTCAGGAAAAGTATTCAGCAGTCACCTCGTCCTCGGGGTTCGGTTCTGTTCCAGTATCAAGTCCAGTAATAGCTTCAGCTCATGTCCCGTATACCTCGGGATACTGCTCCTCAGCTAAACCTGGGAACATAATCCGAATCTAGGCCCTCAGGGGACATAGCAACGTACAGAAAACACGAGCCAAAATAAATGCAGTACAGCAGAGAAAATAGGGTAAGCTATATAACCATCTATGTGAAATGCAAGTGAGAGCATCACTAGAACTCAGGCTGAGACCGCAACAAGCTCTGTGTCTGGGAGCCGGTAACAGTAATAACAGGTAAAGGGTCTAGCTCTGCTGGAGAGTCTACAACCTCATAATAGTAGTGGATATATATATATGGAACAGCCTGTAGCCTGTGTGTCTCTCCCCACCCAATGTAACCACGCATATCATGACCATAACGTCTCATGTCCATGTCAGCGGGATCATAGCTAATGCAACAGTTATATAATATCTAAGAATATAATGTCTATGTAAATCCTGTATCCTACACAGAATCACCATGAATATCTCAAGAAGATTCTGTCTGCATGAATAGTGTCAAGTGTCCTGGGTTATGATGTACTTGATAAGACAAGTACGAGAAAGTAAAGAGTCCAAAATGTCCATCTCTAGATGACGTACCCAACACCGCATACGGGGTTGGCACCCGACTATAATCGGATACTAAGTACGTCACACGGTTCCTAGGTTAAGCATGTACCACAAGTATAATTAAGACAAGTAATATGAAATAAAGACTGCAAGTTGGCAAGGTACACTTGCCCACTGATGTATAAATAAGTGTCACGACCCGCACCCGGAATTTGGGCATGAGTCGTGGGTACGTCCAGCCTACGCCGCAGCATCGGCGGTAGAACGCTGTCTAGGTCTAAACATAATAAATACTGTCAATAATCTCAACTCCGTACGGAGGACAATGATAATAATCCACAGTTCTATGATATAACCAATCACAAGCTAATAGGAATCATAGCACGATGAGAAAAGAAAAGAGTTCTAATAAAACCAACCACAATAATCCAACTCAAATCCTGGGTCTAAATGACCTCACAAAGTCGCAAAATAATAAATACATCTCAGTCTCAGTCTAAAACGATAATACAGAAAAGTAGTCTAAGAGCAGCCAGGTACGTTCTCCTCTAGGCTAGGCAACTCCTCTGGGGTTTCTGGAGTGAAATCACCCTCTAATCCTGGGCCGTAATGAGTGGGGCAAAGATCCTCCAGGTCCTCTGAAAAATGTTATCCAGTCAGGATTGGAGCGAAGCACAAGCACTAACAGCAGTTTCATTAAATTGACAAAATCTATAAACAGTGTAAGAGATACAAGATGGAAATAAATGCTGAAAATGAGAAGTACAGGAGAAATAAAATAGACAATAGAGCATCTAGCAATGAACAATAAACAGTGAATGCTAGAACAAGTAAATCTGAATAAAGATAAAACATCTAGCTAAGTGTTTGAAATATTAGTTTATCATGTGATCGGCTTGGGACTAGATCAGGCTGGTTATATATGATTAGCTATGATTCTTGGAGGTCAGGCTAACCATATGGTTAGCTATGATGCATGATAATGGTCAGGCTAATCATATATAACAGCTATGAAGCATGATGATGGTCAGGCCGCACCCGACGTGAGAAGTGGGGTGAGCTATGATGCATGGTAAGGATTTGGATATGATCACATAATCTACTAATAGTTCCCCATCCCCAGCTAGCACGGTGGATTCCAATCACGACTCCTCATAATGGGGATCTAGGGTGCTAACTCGTGTATCCACAGTGTCGGAATCAAGTATGTAATACACTACAATTTATAGAAGTAATCAACAATGAAAACTGTCAGAGAATGTACTCGCCTATGGTCCTGAGCAAAGTGTGAGGATCGATGTCCAAAGGGGGATCACAATGACCTATTTATTGAATATTAATGTCAAAATATTGAAACAAAAGAATAAACATGCTTAACAATTTAAATACGAGGTTTCTAGGTCAATCCTAGCTAAACTAGGTCTGAATAGTAAATTCTTGGTAGTATCAGTCTACACCTGGGTTTCTAGGTTGATTTCCAGGCTATACTAGTTGATACTAGGTTGTGACTAAGTTTCTAGGTCCATCTCATGAGTATCTAGTTACTAGGTATCATATAGCTATAGAGACTATATAGTGACTCGTAATACTATATATATGACTTATAAATATACTTGTATTAAGCTATAACTAATATCTTACCTAGGACTTAATACCTACCCTATTACATTATACTAATACCTGGGTAGCACCCACCAGCTACCTACACTAGGCATCTTGATACACTATATGAACTTCTATAACACTAGTATATAAATACCATAACTATATTACCTATAAAATATTACTGACACTAACCAATTTATACCTTAACATATCTTATATCTTAACATTTACCCATATTCAACCCCAACTTGACCCAAATAACTGATACACCTCAGCTATCTAACATACTGAAATTAATTCCTACAAACACACAGGAAACTAGGTTCTATGAAACTCACACACACAAGTTCTGAACTGACACAGTACCCACTGATGTTCACACAGTTTGCTCACTGCTCACTGGTTTTTGGGATACTCACACATGTACACAGTCCTCACAATCACTCACAGGCACTCTGTTATGTATCAGTGAATGATACACCCTCATCTATACTAAACTCCTACACTGGCACCCAGATATCTACTCACTGAACACACACACACAGTACACAACTGCTCTCTCTCCCTTCCTTCTCACATAGGCACAATTACTCACCCAATTCAATACCCTCATACCCACAGTCTACATACAGATCCTGAGACACAGATATAGATTACTGATACTAAGGGATACACATAGATATTCACAGGTTTCCTACCAATTGATACACTACACAGGTTTTCTGATCTGGGTACACAGGTACTCACTGAGAATCTCCTCAGTAGACACACAGGTAAACACTATTCAGCTGCACACACTGATACACTGTTTTCCTTCTCTCACAGAAATCTGATACACTCAGAATCTATACTATACAGACACCTAAGTATTGGACTGAAACTCCTCACTGAGACACCCCTAACACAGTTTCTCACACTGTGAACACAGCACAGCCATTAAACCCATATGAACAACAACCACACTCTAATTATCCATCACAGTGAACACCTCACCACACCTACACAGTTTGAGTTCTGATACACAGAACCTAATCTACACAACACTATCTATACACACAGGTAATACTCTGAGATTCACATACTGGCACTCTAGTGATACACACACACATATACACAGAACCTAACTAGTACACCTACAGTTTTGTGGAGACTGGCACAGCACACACACACAAATACACATGGACACAGGTTCATTGATACACTAACTGAGACACACAGGTACAACTAGACACTAGGTTCCAGTCATCTCACACACACACGCCCATCCTCACCTAATCTAATACACATATACTGATACATAACTACCCAAGTTCTGGATACAAAGAAGTACACACAAGAACCACCATAATACATTGCACACACATACAGGATTCTAATACCCTAAAATCTGAACTAAACCTAGGGCACATATGCTGATTTCACACAGTTCTCTCAACTCACCCTGCACACAGGTACCCACAACCCACAGTGCACAAACCCGACTACACACACAGATTTTTCCACCGTGTCTGACATTCCCAAGACACGGGGACACAAGATACACACTACAATAACACAAACATATTTAGGTATGTAGATTTATGTATCAAATTATGCAGAATTTAAAACACAAAGATAGGCAAAACCCCTAATAAACATTTCAACAAACACGAAGAGTGCAGAAAATCAGATTTACTCAAGAACCCATGAATCCTTAATTCAAAACCCTAAAAATCGAGTTCAACCTACACATGTAAGATGAAATCAGTCTCCCTACAATTACCTAGGGTTAGGGTTCCTGTTAATTGGGGAAAACCAAAAGAAATTTCACCAAAACCCTAGATCTCCTAGGTGTTCATGTAGAATCCCTAAAATTCGAATTCTAAACCTTAGGGTGGGTTCCTAATGGGCATTAACATCTGAAAATAGAATTAAAAATGAATAAAAATAGGGTTTTACCTATGGAGATGGCTTCTTCAATGGAAGTTCTTCTTCTCCAAGGCTTTTTGACCCAAGTCCCTTGCTTTTCTTGCTTTGAGGAGGAAGGTGGAAACCCTAGGGTTAGGATTTCGAAATCTGGAGGTGGGGAGATGGTTTTTCTCTTGTGGAGGCTAGGGTTTCTTCTCTCTACAAGAAGGATGGCTTCCCTTTTATATTAAACCTAGTTTTAGGGTTTCCATGCCTAGTCCTTTTTTAGGTTAAACCCCCTGGCCCTCTCATGTAGAACCTAATTAACTCAGGTTTAGGCCTTCTAGGGTTTGAGGTCCAAATCTAAAATTAGAATTCTAGGGTTTCACTAGAACTAGGTTTACAATTAGGGTTGACTCACTAGGGTCTGTCCTAATGAGTTCTAGGGTTTGACCTAAAACTAAATATTACAAATAATAATATAATTAGTTACAAAACTTAGCAATTAATTAAATTCATAATTATTTAAAATAGCTAAATTACACAAATGCCCTTATATGGAAAAGTGGTAGTGACAAGTCTACCCTCCTAAAAGAAATTTCGTCCTCGAAATTGGACTGAACTAGAACAAGAGTGAATCTGAAAAGGAAATATACCGCAAGCCTAGAAGAGGTACGGGTATTGCTCGCGCATCTCGTCCTCTCTCTCCCAGGTTGACTCACCTGGAGAGTGATGTCTCCATGCCACACGAACCAAAGGAATGGTTTGGTTCCGCAACACCTTCTCTCTGCGGTCCAAGATCTTTACGGGCTGCTCGGGGTAGCTGAGCGTCGGACCAACCTCAATCTCCGAGTGGTCAAGTACGTGACTAGGGTCGACCACGTACCGTCTCAGCTGTGACACGTGGAACACATCATGCACTCCTTCTAATGCAGGCGGCAAGTCTAATCTATACGCCACTGCACCTACCCTTGCAAGAATACCGAAGGGTCCGATATAGCGTGGGCTAAGCTTCCCGCCTCTACCAAAACGAATTGTGCCACGCGTCGGAGAAATCCGTAGGAATACTAGATCGCCAACCTAAAACAAAACAGTCTCAACACGCAGTCTAAACAACAAACACAAGCCAGAAAATAACAATCTATACCTGAAACTCAAGGGGTCTACGGTGGCTGTCGGCCCAATGCCGCTGTCTGTCCTGCGCCACTCGCAGTCTGTCTCTGATGAGTTTCACCTTCTCTGCTGCATCCACGACCATTTCTGGTCCTAACAAGGCCCTCTCTCCAACGTCGTCCCAAGATAATGGTGTACGACACCTCCGTCCATAAAGAGCCTCAAACGGTGACATCTCGATGCTGGCCTGATAGCTGTTGTTGTAAGCAAACTCTACCAGGTGCAGATGATCCTCCCAAGAACCTTCGAGATCTAAAACACAAGTGCGTAGCATATCCTCGAGAGTCTGAATAGTCCGTTCAGACTGCCCGTCTGTCTGGGGGTGATATACGGTACTGAACTTGAGCTGAGTGCCCAAGCTAGCCTGCAGACTCCTCCAGAAGTGGAAAGTAAAACGGCTATCCTGATCCGAGACGATGCTCATAGGAACTCCATGAAGCCTAACAATCTGTCGCACGTACATCTCTGCTAGCCTCTCTGTCGACGTGCCCACCTTGAAAGGTAAGAAATGGGCTGATTTGGTCAACCTGTCCACGATGACCCAAATCGCGTCCTTCCCTCCCGGAGAACGTGGAAGCCCTAAAACGAAATCCATGGTCACGTGCTCCCATTTCCATTCTGGAATCGGTAAAGGTTGAAGCAACCCACCTGGCCTCTGCCGGTCTGCCTTTACCTGCTGGCACACTAGACACCGGGATACGAAGCGTGCTACCTCGCGCTTCATTCCATACCACCATACATGCTCCCTCAAGTCTCAATACATCTTGTTGGCACCGGGATGCATCGAGTACTGAGAGCGGTGTGCCTCCTGCAAAACCTTCTCGCGCAACTCCCCGCTCGGCACACATATCCTCGTGCCGTGCCGTAAAGAACCATCATCTGCGATAGTAAAGTCGTCTGACAATCCCATCTGAACCTGTGCCCTGATACTCCTCAGAGTCTCATCATCGTACTGCGCAGCTTTGATCCTGTCCATCAGTTTGGACTGTATCTGCAATCCCCACATCTGAATCTCAGTACCGGGAACTAACACCTCAATCTCCAAGCTTTCCAAATCCGCCAACAATTGTCTATCAGTCATCAAGTACATAGCCATCGGATACCTGCTCAAGGCATCGGCGACTACGTTGGCCTTCCCTGGATGGTACTGCAATGAGATGTCAAAGTCCTTCATCAACTCTAACCACCTCCTCTGCCTCATGTTCAGCTCCTTCTGTGTGAATACGTACTTCAAGCTCTTGTGGTCTGTGAAGATCTCCACACGCTCTCCGTACAAGTAATGTTTCCACAGCTTTAGAGCGAAGATAACTGTTGCCAACTCTAAGTCGTGGGTGGGATAGTTCTTTTTATGAGGGCATAACTGCCTGGAAGCATAGGCAATTACCTTCTCGTGCTGCTGGAGAACACATCCCAGACCCTTCCCTGAAGCATCACTGTAGATGGTGAAACCACCTGTCCCTGCTGGCAACGTCAAAATTGGAGCTGTTGTCAACCTCTTCTTTAGTTCATCAAATGCAGCCTGGCACTCCTCCGTCCAGACAAAATCCACATCTTTCCTAGTCAATCTGGTCATCGGCGCTGCAATCTTGGAGAAGTCTTGTACAAACCTCCTGTAGTATCCTGCTAGCCCGAGAAAACTCCTGATCTCAGCTACCGAACTGGGGGTAGCCCACGACTCCACTGCCTCGATCTTCTGTGGGTTAACCGAGATTCCGTCACCCGATACCACATGCCCAAGAAATTCGACCTTGTCAAGGAAGAATTCACACTTAGAGAGTTTCCCGTACAGCTTCTCCCTCCTGAGAGTCTCTAAGACCAATCTCAGGTGCTCTTCGTGCTCCTCCGGGGTCTTGGAATACACAAGAATATCGTCGATGAACACCACCACGAACTTGTCAAGGTACTGGTGGAACACCTTGTTTATCAGGTTCATGAATACTGCCGGTGCATTGGTTAAACCAAATGGCATCACTAGGAACTCAAACTGGCCGTATCTGGTTCGAAAAGCTGTCTTCGGCGTGTCTTCTTTCTTCACCTTCACCTGGTGATAGCCCGATCTCAAATCTATCTTTGAAAACACCCTCGCCCCGCTCAGCTGATCGAAAAGATCATCTATCCTCGGCAGCGGATACTTGTTCTTGATAGTAATATTGTTCAAAGCTCTATAATCAATGCACATACGCACCGTGCCGTCCTTCTTCGGTACGAACAATACCGGAGCTCCCCATGGTGATGAACTGGATTTGATGAAGCCTTTGTCCTGCAGCTCCTCAACTTGCTTCTTCAGTTCTGCCAGCTCGCTGTTGTTAACTCTATAGACATGTTGTGAAATGGGCTCCGCTCCTGGAACCAAGTCTATAGAGAATTCAACATCTTTGTCTGGCGGCAAGCCTGGCAACTCTTCTGGAAATACATCCAGGAACTCCGCTATCAGAGGATGTGGCAACTCCTCTTCTTCTGCCCTGGCTCCGCAAAATGTGCCCCTGCTCTGTTCCGCTGCTCCTCTGACGACCTCAAATTCTGGCTCTCCTGGTGGTCTAAACAATACTCTGCCTCTATAACAATCTATAGTAGCATGATGTCTACTCAACCAGTCCATTCCGAGCACAATATCGTACCCCGGAAGTGGCATGACGAGTAAACTCACGCTCAAGTCTCGGCCTCCTACTGACACTCTCCGGTCCTTGCAGTGATCACGGACTAGGATAATACCTCCACCAGTCATGATCTTGCAAGTCCTAGCTAATGGTTCTGTGTCTAAATGATGTCGAAGTGCATATGATACAGACACAAAACTATGGGAAGCACCAGAGTCGAATAAGGTAAATACGGGAATATAATCGAGAAGAACCGAACCTGTGATCAAGTCTCCTGCTGGCTCGATCTCCTCGACTGCCATGGCGTATGCTCGCCCCTGGGGTGCACCTCTCTGCTGCTGATGCTGGGCGAACTTCTGATGTTGTGGTGGAAGTGGTCCCCTCTGTTGTTGGCCTCCTGGTGCGGTAGGCACCCTGTCTGATCCTCTCTGGGCGGCTGCTCCACCCTGACCTGGACGAAAGGTAGGACAATCCTTCAGCTGGTGTGTCGTCGATCCACAGGATAGACATGAGCCTAATCTCTTCCTGCAGATATCTCTAGTATGTCCCATCTTCCCGCAGTAAGCACACTGGATGGCGGGCTGGTTCTGTTTCTGTTGCTGCTGCTGGACCTGCCCTCGGGCTGGTGCCTGATGCTGCTGCTGAAAGGGTCTCTGCTGTTGCTGCTGAAAGTGTGGACGCTTGCCCGGTCCCGTACTACTGTTTGCTCCTCCGGAGCCATCGCGTCCCCTCTTGGGCCTGAGGCCCAAGTCGTCCTCAACTACTTGGGCATCCATCAATATGCCCTCGTAGGTAGCTGTGCGACGTCCCGACGTGCGAGACTTGATCTCCCTTGTCAGCCCCTTTCTGAATATCCGGGCCCTGTCCCCCAGATCTCTAATCATCGATGGCGCGAAGCGGCTCAGGCGGGAAAACTCTGCAGTATACTCGTCGACGGACGAGCTCCCCTGGGCTAAGTCATGGAACTGACTCTCCAAAGCTCCCAGGGCGACATCAGGAAAAAAAATTTCTTTGAAGAGTTCCTTGAAATCCTCCCAAGTGAGTCCCCTGCGCAAGAGTCTCGGCTCCGTGCGAAACCATGTCAAGGCAATGTCGAACATCTGGCTGCCCGCGGCCTCGATCTGGAGCGCCTCTAGAATCTGTGCCAAACGCAAGTTCCTCTCGATGTCCTCTAGCCAATCATCGGCGTAGAGTATCCCTTCTGTCCCCTTGAACTCCCAAGGCATCATCCTCTTGAAGTCCACAATGGTGCCCGGCTCTGGTGGTGCTGATCAGGACGCTGCTGCTGCTGAGTGACTCTCTCCACAGCTTGGAGAGCCACTTGGTGAGCATTCTCCATGTTCACCCTCATCATCTCTGTCTGGGCCTGGTGTGCCTCAGCCTGCACTCTCTGGGCCTCTGCCGACGTCCTCTGGGCATCGACCATGCCCTGAATCAAAGCGAACATCTGTGCCCCATCGACGGGCACACCTCCTGGATGCTGAACTGGTGGTGGAGGTGCCGTCGTAGCTGTGGGGACCCTCTGAACTGGTGGTGGAGGACCCCCGAATGCTGCAGACACTCCCACATGTACTGGAGATGTAGGAGGTGCTACGAATGTCTGTCCGGCCGGGCGAGAGGTGGCAGACCTCTCTGAAGCTGCTGCTCCGAGTCTCTGGGACCTGGTCCTCGGCATCCTGAAGACAGATCGAAAGAATCAATTAAAGTAATAAACACGATATCATCAAGGAAGGACAATAAATTCTAAAGGAAAATCATTAAGAGTAATGTCATAAGAATCAGAATTTCCTAATTGTGATCGAGCATATCCTCGGCCTAAATCCTATTTCCTAAAACAGGCTCGCAGTAGTACAACTAAGTTGTCGCACTACCATGACACCACACAACTTACGAAGCTGAACCTGCATGGGCCACCACTAAAAACGTGTCACGACCCGCACCCGGAATTTGGGCATGAGTCGTGGGTACGTCCAGCCTACACCGCAGCATCGGCGGTAGAACGCTGTCTAGGTCTAAACATAATAAATACTGTCAATAATCTCAACTCCGTACGGAGAACAATGATAATAATCCACAGTTCTATGATATACTCAATCACAAGCTAATAGGAATCATAGCACGATGAGAAAAGAAAAGAGTTCTAATAAAACCAACCATAATAATCCAACTCAAATCTTGGGTCTAAATGACCTCACAAAGTCGTAAAATAATAAATACATCTCAGTCTCAGTCTAAAACAATAATGCAGAAATGTAGTCTAAGAGCAGCCAGGTACGTTCTCCTCTAGGCTAGGCAACTCCTCTGGGGTTTCTGGAGTAAAATCACCCTCTAATCCTGGGCCGTAATGAGTGGGGCAAAGATCCTCCAGGTCCTCTGAAAAATGTTATCCAGTCAGGATTGGAGCGAAGCACAAGCACTAACAGCAGTTTCATTAAATTGACAAAATCTATAAACAGTGTAAGAGATACAAGATGGAAATAAATGCTGAAAATGAGAAGTACAGGAGAAATGAAATAGACAATAGAGCATCTAGCAATGAACAATAAACAGTGAATGCTAGAACAAGTAAATCTGAATAAAGATAAAACATCTAGCTAAGTGTTTGAAATATTAGTTTATCATGTGATCGGCTTGGGACTAGATCAGGATGGTTATATATGATTAGCTATGATTCTTGGAGGTCAGGCTAACCATATGGTTAGCTATGATGCATGATAATGGTCAGGCTAATCATATATAATAGCTATGAAGCATGATGATGGTCAGGCCGCACCCGACGTGAGAAGTGGGGTGAGCTATGATGCATGGTAAGGATTTGGATATGATCACATAATCTACTAATAGTTCCCCATCCCCAGCTAGCACGGTGGATTCCAATCACGACTCCTCATGATGGGGATCTAGGGTGCTAACTCGTGTATCCACAGTGTCGGAATCAAGTATGTAATACACTACAATTTATAGAAGTAATCAACAATGAAAACTGTCAGAGAATGTACTCGCCTGTGGTCCTGAGCAAAGTGTGAGGATCGATGTCCAAAGGGGGATCACAATGACCTATTTATGGAATATTAATGTCAAAATATTGAAACAAAAGAATAAATATGCTTAACAATTTAAATACGAGGTTTCTAGGTCAATACTAGCTAAACTAGGTCTGAATAGTAAATTCTTGGTAGTATCAGTCTACACCTGGGTTTCTAGGTTGATTTCCAGGCTATACTAGTTGATACTAGGTTGTGACTAAGTTTCTAGGTCCATCTCATGAGTATCTAGTTACTAGGTATCATATAGCTATAGAGACTATATAGTGACTCGTAATACTATATATATGACTTATAAATATACTTGTATTAAGCTATAACTAATATCTCACCTAGGACTTAATACCTACCCTATTACATTATACTAATACCTGGGTAGCACCCACCAGCTACCTACACTAGGCATCTTGATACACTATATGAACTTCTATAACACTAGTATATAAATACCATAACTATATTACCTATAAAATATTACTGACACTAACCAATTTATACCTTAACATATCTTATATCTTAACATTTACCCATATTCAACCCCAACTTGACCCAAATAACTGATACACCTCAGCTATCTAACATACTAAAATTAATTCCTACACACATACAGGAAACTAGGTTCTATGAAACTCACACACACAAGTTCTGAACTGACACAGTACCCACTGATGTTCACACAGTTTGCTCACTGCTCACTGGTTTTTGGGATACTCACACATGTACACAGTCCTCACAATCACTCACAGGCACTCTGTTATGTATCAGTGAATGATACACCCTCATCTATACTAAACTCCTACACTGGCACCCAGATATCTACTCACTGAACACACACACACAGTACACAACTGCTCTCTCTCCCTTCCTTCTCACATAGGCACAATTACTCACCCAATTCAATACCCTCATACCCACAGTCTACATACAGATCCTGAGACACAGATATAGATTACTGATACTAAGGGATACACATAGATATTCACAGGTTTCCTACCAATTGATACACTACACAGGTTTTCTGATCTGGGTACACAGGTACTCACTGAGAATCTCCTCAGCAGACACACAGGTAAACACTATTCAGCTGCACACACTGATACACTGTTCTCCTTCTCTCACAGAAATCTGATACACTCAGAATCTACACTATACAGACACTTAAGTATTGGACTGAAACTCCTCACTGAGACACCCCTAACACAGTTTCTCACACTGTGAACACAGCACAGCCATTAAACCCATATGAACAACAACCACACTCTAATTATCCATCACAGTGAATACCTTACCACACCTACACAGTTTGAGTTCTGATACACAGAACCTAATCTACACAACACTATCTATACACACAGGTAATACTCTGAGATTCACATACTGGCACTCTAGTGATACACACACACATATACACAGAACCTAACTAGTACACCTACAGTTTTGTGGAGACTGGCACAGCACACACACACAAATACACATGGACACAGGTTCATTGATACACTAACTGAGACACACAGGTACAACTAGACACTAGGTTCCAGTCATCTCACACACACACGCCCATCCTCACCTAATCTAATACACATATACTGATACATAACTACCCAAGTTCTGGATACAAAGAAGTACACACAAGAACCACCATAATACACTGCACACACATACAGGATTCTAATACCCTAAAATCTGAACTAAACCTAGGGCACACATGCTGATTTCACACAGTTCTCTCAACTCACCCTGCACACAGGTACCCACAACCCACAGTGCACAAACCCGACTACACACACAGATTTTTCCACCGTGTCTGACATTCCCAAGACACGGGGACACAAGATACACACTACAATAACATAAACATATTTAGGTATGTAGATTTATGTATCAAATTATGCAGAATTTAAAACACAAAGATAGGCAAAACCCCTAATAAACATTTCAACAAACACGAAGAGTGCAGAAAATCAGATTTACTCAAGAACCCATGAATCCTCAATTCAAAACCCTAAAAATTGAGTTCAACCTACACATGTAAGATGAAATCAGTCTCCCTACAATTACCTAGGGTTAGGGTTCCTGTTAATTGGGGAAAACCAAACAAAATTTCACCAAAACCTTAGATCTCCTAGGTGTTCATGTAGAATCCCTAAAATTCGAATTCTAAACCTTAGGGTGGGTTCCTAATGGGCATTAACATCTGAAAACAGAATTAAAAATGAATAAAAATAGGGTTTTACCTAGGGAGATGGCTTCTTCAATGGAAGTTCTTCTTCTCCAAGGCTTTTTGACCCAAGTCCCTTGCTTTCCTTGCTTTGAGGAGGAAGGTGGAAACCCTAGGGTTAGGATTTCGAAATCTGGAGGTGGGGAGATGGTTTTTCTCTTGTGGAGGCTAGGGTTTCTTCTCTCTACAAGAAGGATGGCTTCCCTTTTATATTAAACCTAGTTTTAGGGTTTCCATGCCTAGTCCTTTTTTAGGTTAAACCCCCTGGCCCTCTCATGTAGAACCTAATTAACTCAGGTTTAGGCCTTCTAGGGTTTGAGGTCCAAACCTAAAATTAGAATTCTAGGGTTTCACTAGAACTAGGTTTACAATTAGGGTTGACTCACTAGGGTCTGTCCTAATGAGTTCTAGGATTTGACCTAAAACTAAACATTACAAATAATAATATAATTAGTTACAAAACTCAGCAATTAATTAAATTCATAATTATTTAAAATAGCTAAATTACACAAATGCCCTTATATGGAAAAGTGGTAGTGACAATAAGCAAGGAATATTTAACAAAGACTGCAAGCTTTGGCGAGGTACACTTGCCTGATGTTTGATTTCCAACTACTGTTCTGTTACTCGAGAAATTTCCAAAAATGTCACCGGATGCTGAAATAAACATTACCATCATGCTTAAAAGATATCAAATAGCTAGAAACGCCTGTCCTTGAGTCCAATTTGGACACAGGGGCAAAAATGACCATTTCGGGTCAAAACGGGGTCCGCATGCGGGCCCGCTTTGCACCAGAATACGTGTCAGGGTCAAAGGTCTCCAAATTTTTCCAACTTAGTGTCAACAAGTCAGGAACGCTGATACGAACTCAACGAAACTTCCAGAATTGGATTTCGATGAGCCGGTCACAAAATCGCCCGTCGAGCGGGTCCTATGGGGCCCACGACACGTGATTTTGTCAACGTTCTCAGAATTAAACCAAACATGGGTCACAGGACCAGCGTATTGCTACGAGTCCGATGGCGCAAGTTTCGTCTCGATTCGACGTGTGTACACGAAGTTACGATGCATTCCAGAAAGGGCGGATACGGGACGGTGTCCGCGGATACGTGTTGATTCTGGTGTGCACGCACATCCAAATCAACTTTTGCGAAATCTCGCACGTCCATATCAACGGCGCGCACGTATCGGTGAAGACCGCGTGCGACCAAGTCGTCCCGTTTGGCGGGGCATACTCAGTTTCGGGGTGAAACAGGGCATTGTTTTTTCCTATTTTTGGATCGCGGTTCGCGATCGCCACAGGACGCGATGCACCGAGCGGGTTATACGGGCACCGAGAGGGTCATGCAGGGTCCGCGTTGCAACTGACGGAAATGAAAAAGGGTAAACGAGCAGGGAGATATGCGTACCTGAACAGGGTCCGAAAAACCCAAAATTCACTGTGTCCGACACGTGTCCGGCACGTGTCCATGGCTGAGTCACCTATGGTTAGGGTTTTGGGGGTTCTGCCGGAGCTCCGGCGGCGCTGCGGTGGGAGAGGCTGGCCGGAGGGGCTGGGGCGGCACCGGCGAGGCTGGGCGAAGGCGGCGCGGTGGGCACGGCGGCTGGAGGTCTGCTCGAGGTCGGCTGCTGGGCCGCTGCGGATGGGGAAGAAGGGGGAGGAAGAAGGATGAGGTGGAGGAGGGAGCTGCGGGTGGCGCAGCGGAGCTGGGAGGCGGGGCACGGCAGGAAGGAGGAAGATGGTGGAGTGGGAGGAGGAGAGGCGTGTCTGGCGGCGCTATCGAGGGAGGTGGAGGTCGGAGTAGTGGCTGGAGGGGCTGATCGAGGGGGGGTTTATAGTGGAGCTAAGCGGGGGGGGAGGTCGGCCGGGAGAGGCGGGGGAGAGGGGTGACGTGGGGCGGGTCAGACGCGGGCGTCCAGGCGACGTGGCCGGAGCCGCCGCCAGAAATCGCGGAGGGGGATGCGGGCTCAGACGTGGGGGAGAGGGTTTGTGCGGGTCGGGCGGCTGGGTCCGGGTCTGGCCGACCCGACCCGACCCGATAGTCACGGATGGGCTGGTTTTGGGCTGGGCCCGATTGGGCTGGGCCCGATTGGCTTTAATAAATAATTAAATAATTAAATAATAGATAAATAATTAAATAAATAGATTTTAGGTGTTATAAATTAGGTTCGGGGCCCAATAAATTCCAGAAAAATTATCCTAAGTCCGGTTTTTAATTTTGCATCATAAAATCTTATTTTCATAATATTTTAATATTAATTAGCATCATCTAAAAATCCTTTAATCCCAAAATACCTTAGTTTTAAGTTCCATAAATTACAGAAAAACTGTGAGAAAAATGTATTTAAAATTTTTGAAAAAATCAAGGGGCTTACACTTAATGATAAACTTACTAGTACTACTAACTACTAATTGATAACTAACTATCAATATACTAACTGAATATAAAATAGAGACATTAACTGATACTAAAACACATTAAATAATGCTACCTAACAGCTACTAGTACTAACTGCTACAAATACATTAACTAACTGGCCCTTAAGGTATGCTAATTAATAATATATATATATATATATATATATATATATATATATATATATATATATATATATATATATATATATATATGACACTTAGGTATAGCCAACTAATATATTTAACTAACTGTACACTAACTAAGCTAACATGTAGCAACATAGATTACTAACTGGCATCCCATCTATAGACCACTAAATAATCTTTTACTATTATCTAACTGATACATCACAGCTATTTCTACTAGATTCAAATGTACCCCAATGCACCTGCTGTTACTGATATCACAAAACAATGTGATTGATATACACATGTATCAGTAAATAACCCAACTTCTAACTCATCTCTTACACTCCCAGGTAGCTACTGCTTGAGCTTACTCTCCATTATACATAATCCACATACACTTCCTTGATTCTTTGTTAGAACAACTGATACGCTTTCTTACAACCAGGAATGATACTCACTTAACCAATACACCTACATCAGATATCTCACTCTCAACTGATACTGAAGTGTCAGTGATTGATACTAAAAATACCAACCAAAACACTACTCGAGCAACTACTCAAGGCAGTTTCTGACCCCCTCTTGTGTTGCTCTCCTTCAAATGTTGGTATGCACTTGGATACTCAAGTGCTCACATACCTACACAATCCTGGATGTATCACCTACAAGTAAATTCCCCTTACTAATCCTATTACATGTTCCGTTCTCCCAGGTAACACTCATCCCCTACAATGAAGTGCAGTTCACTGCCCGAGCACATCAACCCACATCTCCAAAGTCAGAACACAGAATACTCAAAGCAGCAAAAATACTGCTATGCTCTATACTTCACATCACCACATGTTAACCCAATTGAATGGTGTAGTGCCCAATATCAAATGCTCATCCTCACATAAATCACAACCACAAAATATGTATATATATATATATATATATATATATATATATAACACACACACACACACACACACACCATATACTCATAGGTGCACTAGTGTCAAATTCTCAAACACACACACACACACACACACACACACACACAATATACTCATAGGTGCACTAGTGTCAAATTCTCAAACACTTAGAGTGTCAAATTGAGGAACTCATGATACGTGTCCAACTCAAGTATCCAAAAGCCATAACTCCCACAATTAACCATTTTCACATATCCAAAAGCCATAGCTCCTATAATTAACCATTCTCACATGTCCAAAACATATAATAGCAGTTAGTAGACTAATTATAATAGGAAATAAAGAGTAATTGCACAAATCATAAAAAATAGAGCCCCATATCGTACGGTATCGAACCGTATCGTGATACAGCCTACTCGTATCCAATTGTGGACACATATCTAGTCCCACAACCCCGATCTAAGTCTAATTAGGCTAAATTGGCCTCATGATACATACTTGATCTGTCAATCTCGTAATTCCCCCAAATTGCATACAAAAACCTTTATAGAATTGTCAATTCCTAACAATTAGGCCTAGAACTTCATCCTATATGTAGCGCTATGCCATTGGGATGTTTCTAAGAGTCAAATTCATGATTTGGGACTCAAATTAGTGATAAATTCAGATATTTACCTATTGGGAGATGGATTCCCAATAAAAAGTATAATGGACACGATCCGAACACGATCTCTCCACCAAAGCTCATTCTCCTTGAGTTTCTTGCTACTCCAAGCTCCGAAGCTCCTTGAGAAATAAAAATGAGAGAAAAATGTGAATGAATTGAAAGAAATTGATGGAGGGATGAAGGAATTGGGGATCCAAAAATGAAGAAGTAAATAAAGAGGAGAGAGAGAGAGGAGACCCCTCTTATATGGCCAGCCCCTTTTCCCCTTCCAAGTCACCATCAAATATCTAATTAGCCCTCCACTAGTACCATGTTGGTTTTAATTAGGAATGTATAAATTAGGAAGGTTTCTAAGTAATACAAATTTACTCTAATCCTCCTAATTAATTAGTGGAAAATATTCTATTGGGCTTGGTCCAAGTTGGCTCAAATGTTTGTCATAACAAGTCTAATTGGGTTTACAAGTTATCAAGTCTAATTAATAGGCTAGCCGACTAACTATAAATAATAATACAAGTCACAAATAAATATATAGCACACTATTAATAAATAATTAATACAAAGCACCAAATAACTATATAACATACTAAATAATATTTAATTCCTAAAAATAAAATAACCATGCCAAAATTACTAAATTACCCCTATTTGTAATAGTGAGGGTGACAGTTTTTGTTTTCTAGTTAACCCTATTGTTAACTGGAATCTCATGCCGTGATCTCATGATAATTCGTCCTTAGATATCGTACTTAAGTACATGCACGCTCGGTACAAATCCATATTGTTACTCGAGAGTTCAATCTAGATTCACCCAAGTGTAGATGCAACAAATCAATAATTCCTAACCACGGTATGATCACTAGACAACTACCATGTTCGTGCAAGAAAAATAATCACATATACCGTAGTATATGTTACATAGCACATAGCAGGATCAAGTGGCACATTGCCACACAAGTAATCAAGTTGCACGCTCAGTGCATATATATGTATCAGCATGAATACAAGTAGTAAGGTCAAGTATACATAGTATGTCCAATCAGGTCCTCTAGTTCTCTTATAATCATGTAAATCATGTCAGGTATATAACCAACGCTATTATAGCCATTTATCACATTGTCTCGTTGAACTAGATCTTCTGGCAAGATATCTTAGGAGCTAGTCACTTGTTCATGAAAGTCATGTTAATCTAATCATCAAGCTCATTGGTCATTCACCACATATAGGGTCAAGTCAAACATCCAAGTAATCAAGAGGAAACAATAATTCCCAACAATTTAACTAAACATATAGGTAGAGTCAAGTAGGCGCACAATAGATCAGGCAAGGGCCGTGCATAAATCGGTAGCAATAACAATATGGCACACAAAAAATCCAACAAGAAAACATAGTCCGACGTATAATATGAAAACAAGCTAAAGCAGGATTAGCGCACTTTTAAGAAAAAATGCGAGAAAAAGACATGCACAACGAGAATATACGTGGGCAAAATTTGGGCGTACAAACAATAATACTTCAGCCAAAAGTGCTAAAGGACAAGGCATAAAATCGAAGAGAAAAGCACGATAGTCGAGAGCACTTGAATCAAAAACAAGAAATCCAAGAACCCATAAATCGAGGACTCAAAAGTCCACACTCGTCCTCCGAGGAAAGTTGGAAACATCAGAATTACATGCCTAACAAAGCTTGGCGTACTTTTCTAAGGTTGAAGGAAAATTCTCTCACAAGGTATGCCCATACTTTATAAAGGAAAAAATAGAGGCTGATGCACTTTGGAAGGAATTGAGCTAAGGGGCATGTACTAAAAGTACGTCTGAGAGTTGTCTTTCAAAAGTACGTCCATGGGAGACTCATAGAGTTTCCTGGTGTATTTTGTAAGGAGGGAAGAATGTTGTACAAAATTACGCATGTTGGGTTCTGTATTAAATGTATGCCCGAGAACGAAAACCCACAGAACATACGAGCATGGTTACATAAGTGTTTTAGTAAAATAATGTACTTCTTCTCTGGTCAGCACTTAAGTGTGTACAACTTATTTTGTGCCCAAAATCTATACTAGAACTCCAAATCAAATAAAAAAATGATCAAAGTAAAGTAAGATCCAATGGTCTACAACATGAAACTAATAGTTTTTAAAGATACTAAGTTTTGGGAGATCATTCCATAAGAAAACTAAGTGGAACCCAAAGCAATAAAATTAAATCTATACTAATCTAGAAATCAAAGCCAAAAACATCAAGTTCTAAAGATTTAAAGGAACATAATATACATATAATGGACTAATAATATGCTTGAAATCATATGAACAAAAATATGCAAGATCCATGTTTCTTCATGAGAGCAAGATGTACTTGCCTATGAGGAAAGACAAGAAAAGAAGAGAGGGTAAATGAGGAAAGAGAAAAAAATAGAATATATATATATATATATATATATATATATATATATATATATATATATATAGGGTGAGGGTTAGATTGTTTGGCCATTGGATTAAGTCATTATCCATCCTAGCCGCAGAAGCAAACTATGAACCCAACACAACCAAGCCACACGGGTCGGTCTAGACCAAGTGGGAGGGTCAACTGAGTGTTACGCCCCAGTCCCAAAATATGTAGGACTAGGAATACGTAACACACCAGCCGTATGTATACGAACTCCAATATATGGAAACCATAAACACACGTACGCTGTACATGAATATCAAATCCACCAGTGATAATATACTGTCAATAAGTCACACGCAATCTATATCTCATCCACAGCACAAATAAATAAATAGAAAATAAATAACTGAATCTCGAAGATGAAGTATCAAGTATGATAGTCGGATGGAAATAAATCCACTCCAAATCGACTATACTAAAACTACTAAAAGAGAGAAGAGATCAAACTCTAATATAAGATAAATGTCCATGAAAGAAATAGCAACTAAAAATCCATCAGTTGTGACGAATCAAAGGTACTCCGAAGGTAAGACCTCCTCAGTCTGGTAAGAAGCGTCAGGTCCAGGTCCGTACTTCTGTGGATAATCCTGTCGTCTATATCTGGAAAGGGACCAGGTCCTCAGAGGGACATAACAAGATACATAGAAGCATGCCAATAAAGTACTGAAATAAATATCCAATGGGTCGCCTAACCATCTATGTGAATGTAGTTTGAGAACAACTTTCCAATAAGTGGGCTATCTGGCCATAAATGGGATTGATATGATTCTCTCAGAAAATCAGGGGCCTACAAAGCATGTCGTCTTTTGAACGCCAGAGGCCGCCAGTAATATATAGGGGTCATCACAGCCACGTATCTCCGGCGGAGTATACGGGTTACAGAAAGGAAAGTGCAAAGGAGCCCAATTGCCTTACTTGTTGTTCTCCCCACCCCATGCTCTATGCATGTCATATCCATGATACGATGATATCACTAAATAACTGCCAGGTCTACTAGCATGCAAAGTTTCTATCGACAGTTATCCCTATCCGTCGCACGACCTATACGTACCAGTGGCCAGTCGAGTACGCAAGTCCGTGTCCTAAATGTGACTCACACTAGTATAAGAACAGTGTCATGGTCAATGAAATATTAGAATGTCTCATGATAATAGGGTGGTCTCATAAACTAGGTCACATGTATATACATAAATAAAAATAGTTTATATAGCAGTTTAATGGGAAACAACTATGAACCCAAGTTAATCTTGGACGCGCAGTTTATATAGCAGTTAAAATATATGAACTAAATGAACAGAAATAAGATGCATGCAATATATGGAATATAAATTATAGTACAATGACAAGGTATACTTGCCTGACAAACAATCTGTAAAGTATAAGCATCTAGATGTCAGGTACACAAGATCAGGAACTAAGGCCTCCGAATAAACGTCTAAGGATGCTGAAATAGACATCATCAACATTTCCAGAATCAACGAGATAGCTAAAAAATACTATCCTTTCGTCCAATTTGGACACAGGGGCAAAACGATAATTTTGGGTCAAAGTGTGGTCCACAGGTGGCCCACTTTGCACCAAAAAGTATGCTAGGGATAAAGGTCTCTAAATGGGACAAATTATAGGTCAAACAAATTCTAAACGTTAATACAAACTCAACGGTTGTCTAATTTAGGATTCCGGTGAGCTGAACACAATTTTGCCCAAAAAGTCAACCATGGAGCCCGTAAATAGGCGGCTTGGTCAACTATCTTAGAATTGCCTGAAAGTTGGGTCACAAGACCAGCACGATACCACGAGCACAGTGGCACAAGTTTTGTCGTATTCTGACGAGCGTACAATAAATGGGTGTTTTGCAAAGTTGCGATACGGGGACCTTTCGCGGATACGGGTTGATTCTGACGCGCACACGAGTCCAAATCAGTTTTCGCAAGATCCTATACGTCTGGACATACCATACGCGTCTTTCGGTATAATTGGTATGTGACGGGGCGGTCCCGTTTGGCGGGGTGTGCTCCGTATCACAAATTTTAAAGTTTCAAAAATATATTTTTCATAATTTTTATGTCAGTTTAATTTTGCATACAGCATCAAATAAAATAATATAATTGACAAAAAATAATCTAGGTTTGGTGGTCTTCACATAGAAATATGAAAATCTACGTTTGGATCTCTGTAGTGGAAGAAACGAGTCCGTAAACATTGGTGGTTGTAGCAGTTTTTCTGAGATTAAAAGTTATCGTTTTTCTCCAACTTGGTCTCGATTTTTGCCTAGGGTTACGCATTGATCGAAGGAAACTAATACACAGAGTTGGAAGAGGGATAGGTTGTGAACATACCGGTGAAGACGGGGTCGAATTTGGTCGAGCGATGGAACGGGAATCAGCGCCTGAACAGGGGTACGCTGCTGTGAATTTTTCCTGTCGAGGGGTTCTCGCGGTCGCGGACGCTGCGAATTCCGGCGGTGCTGCCGCGGGTCCAGGCAGCGGTCGAGGATGTCGGCGGCGGCTCGGGGTTGGATGGTAAGGGTTTATTAGGGTTAGGGTTTATGTTGTATATATATATATATATATATATATATAGGGAGCGGGGAACAAAAGAACGCAAGGGGGGGTCTCGGTCTTCAGCGGGTTTGGGGTTGCTTGGGCTACCGCGGGTTAAGGGAATAATGGTCTTTAGGATCTTTAGGGTTTTTTTTTTCTTCCTTTCTTTTTCTTTTTCTTTTTCCATTCTCTTTTCATTTCTTTTATTTTCTTATTAATATATATATATATATATATATATATATATATAATTCCAAAAAATTATATTTGTGCATACAATTAATCTATTAACCGCCCATAAGGTCTCCTACATAAAATAAATTAGGGTAAAATAATAGTTGCTCCATAAATCTCTAAATGCTTAATTACCTAGAAATAAAAATTCAATAAATTATATTTCTTTTAATTAACTAATAAATATTATGATTAAATTAAATAATTAATACGGTTTTTAAAATTAGGGGGTTTACATTCTACCCAACTTATAAAAAATTTATCCTCGAAATTAAAACTAAGCCACGATAGAAAGTCAAGGATGGTATAAGGTAGAAATTCACAAAATAAATTCATACCTTGGTCTACGAATAGATACAAAAAATGCTTGCGCATGTCATCCTTTTGCTCCCAAGTTGATTCTCTTGGCGCGCCATGCTTCCATGCTACACGGACCAAGGGAATAGACTGGTTCCTCAACACTTTCTCTCGACGATCAAGGATTTCAACGAGTTGCTCTTGGTATGACATGCTCGGCCCAATGGTGATCTCAGAATGGTCGATACCATGACTGCTATATGTCACATATCGCCTAAGCTACGACACATAGAATACATCATGTACTCCCTCGAGTGAAGGTGGTAGCGCAAGTCGATATGCCACTTCTTCCACTCTCTCTAGCACGTCAAATGGTCCAATATACCTTGGACTCAACTTGCCACGCCGTCCGAATCGAATGGTGCCTATGGTAGGTGATATCCTCAAGAAGACATGATCGCCCTCTTTAAACTCCAAGGGACGACGATGAAGGTCTGCCCACTACTTCTGCCTGTCTTGTGCTGCTCGCAAGTGCCCTTGTATCTTCTTCACTGTCTCAACGATGTTGATTACAAACTCTGGTCCAAGAATATGACGTTCTCCCACGTCACTCCAACACACGGAATATCTATACTTTCTTCCATACAATGCTTCAAACAGAGCCATCTGAATGCTCGCTTGATAGCTATTATTGTAAGAGAACTCCACAAGATGTTGGTGGTCCTCCCATAATCCTCCAAAGTCTAACATACAAGCCCTCAACATATCCTCCAGTATCTGAATAGTATGTTCGAACTGCCCATCTGTCTGCGGGTGATAAGATGTACTGAACTTCAGACGAGTCCCAAGACTCTCTTGAATGCTTCTCCAAAAGTACGATGTCAAACGCGGATCCCTGTCTAATACAATAATGACTAGTATGCCGTGCAATCTCACGATTTGCCTCACGTATAAGTCAGCCAAAGCTTCTGTAGACTGGCCAACTCTAAAAGGCAAGAAATGGGCTAACTTGGTGAGTATATCCACTATTACCCATACTGCATCTCTTCCACTTGGACTCTTGGGAAAACCCGTGACGAAGTCCATAGTGATGTTCTCCTACTTCCACTTTGGAATTGGAAGTGGTTGCAATAACCCTGCTGTTCTCTGATGCTCCGTCTTTACCTGCTGACATACTAGACATTTAGCTATAAAGCGAGCTATCTCTCTTTTTATCCCATGCCACCAAAAGTGCTGTCATAAGTCACTGTACATCTTCGTGCCTCCAAGATGAATAGAATATATTGAGCTATGAGCTTCTGCCATCAGCTCCTATCGAATCACTCCATTAGGAACATAAAGACGATCACCATATCGTAATATCCCGTCATCATGAATGCGCAATCCTGTCTGCTCTCCGGCCTCTGTCTTTTTTTCAATCTCCTGAATCTGGAGTCCGTAGGCAAAGCTACCTTGATCCTCTCTGCTAGTGATGACTTTACTTGCAAGTTGACTAATGTCCCATCTGCTCTGGGTAATATCACTTCTATGCCAAGCTCTTGTAAGTCCTCCAATAATTCCTTCTGTGTCGTCAAGAAGTAAGCTGCTGGTTTTTGGCTTAACGCGTCTACTACAACGTTAGCCTTGCCTGGGTGATAATGTATTTCTATCTCGAAATCCTTCATCAACTCAAGCCATTGACGCTGCCTCATATTTAACTCCTTCTGCGTGAAGACATACTTGAGGCTTTTGTGGTCAGTATAGATCTTTACTCGTTCCCCATATAAGTAATGTCTCTATAGCTTCAGAGCAAAAACAACGACTGCAAGTTCCAAGTCATGAGTCAGATAATTCTTCTCATGTACCCATAATTGTTTAGATGCATATGCAATCACCTTGCCATGTTGCATCAATACGCATCCCAAGCCTTTCCCTGATGCATCACTGTAAATTATATAACCTCTTGATCCTGATGGAATAGTCAATACTGGTGCTGTGGTCAGTCGCTTCTTCAACTCGTAGAAAGCGGCTTGATACTCGCCGGTCCATATGAACTCTTGATCCTTGCACGTCAACCGAGTCATAGGTGCTGCTATCCTTGAAAAGTTATCCACGAACCATCGATAATATCCCATAAGTCCAAGGAAACTCCTCACCTCTGATGTTGATTTAGGAACGGGCCATGTCTCGACTGCCGAGATTTTCTATAGATCAACAGAAATACCATCTCCCGTAACGACATATCCAAGAAATAAGAATCTGTCCAAGAAAAACTCATATTTACTGAGCTTCGCATATAACTGCTCTCTCCTCAATGTCTCTAGGACGATCTGCAGGTGCTTCTCGTGCTCCTCGTGGCTCTTCGAATAGACAAGTAAGTCATCTATGAAGACGACCATGAACTGGTCCAAATACTGGTAGAATACTCGATTCATTATGTCCATAAAGATAGTTGGAGCATTGGTCAATCCAAATGGCATGACCAGAAACTCGTAGTGTCCATATCTTGTCCTGAATGCAGTCTTCGGAATGTCCTACTTCTGTACCTTCATCTGGTGATATTTCGATCTCAAGTCTATCTTCGAGAACACCTTGGCTCCACTAAGCTAATCAAATAAGTCATCAATGCGTGGCAATGGATATTTATTCTTTACGGTCACTGCATTCAAGGCTCTGTAGTCAATGCATATACGTACTGACCTATCCTTCTTTGGTACAAACAATACTGGTGCTCCCTAGGGTGATGCACTTGGTCGAATAAAATATTTCTCTTCTAGTTTTTTTAACTGTGCCTTCAGCTCATCCATCTCCTTCTTCGCCAATCTATAAACATGCGACGCTATGGGTGCTACTCCTGGTGTTAATTCAATTGAGAATTCTACGTCTCTGTCTGGTGGTAGTCCTGGCAGTTCCTCTGGAAAGATATCTTGAAACTCTGAAATGAGGGGGTGATAGATAACGTCGTCCATTGCAAGCTGAACACCATCAATGGCTTCTGTGGATCCTTATGCAAACTCAAGTTCCGTCTGGCCTGGTACCTTAAAAAGAATGCTTGCTCTAAAATAGTCAAAGAAAGCGTGGTACTTGCTTAGCCAGTCCATCCTAAGCACAATATCAAAAGTTGGCATATGAAGGACTAAGAGTCGGGCATTCATCTCTCTGCCATGAATCACTACAGGACACGATCTATAAATCCGACTAACAGGTATAACTCCTCCTCCGGTGAGAATTCTAACACAACTAGGTAAAGGTGTAGTGGAATATTATGTTTGGCAATAAAACTAGAATATATGAACAAGTGGATGGCTCCCGTATCAAATAATGTCACAACAGAAAAAGTAAAAGCAAGAGTAATACCTGCTATAACATCAACCTCCTACTCCATGTAATCCACTTATAGTGCAAAAGCTTGTCCATTCCTCTGTGGAAGTCCATAACTGGCCCTCGTGAACTGATCCTTCTGAGTAAGTAGCAGTGGTCCTCGCTGAAATCCTCCGACTGCTGGAGGTCGAGGTGCTCCTGGTCTAGTCATCTGCTGAACTGGGTTCGGTATTGGAAGTGCTAGCCTCTGTGTTGGCGGGGGAAGCACAAATATCTGCTGTACTGGACAGTCTCTCACCATATGCTGTCCGGAACCATACCTCATACATTATCCTAAGCGGTTCCGACAGTCTTTCATAATATGTCTGCGTCTCCAACAATAATTACGTTAGGGATTCTCCAAAATCTGGTACGGTCCTGCTCTGTGCTGGTTCTACTACTGTGCCAAAAGACGTCTGATAGGCCCTCTTTGCTGTGTCCTTGCTGGTCCTTGCTGTTTCTTCAGTTAACCTCCCTTTCCCTTGCTGATGGACTCTTGAAATCTTGCTTCTGTCAATAATTCGGCATTAGAGATCCGGGACTGTGAGCTAGTGTAATGTTGGAGCTCCTGAGTCAGCCCACGGTAGAATCTCTTAGCCTTCTCTAAGTCATTCGATATCAATGCAGCGCCATATTTACTAAGGCGACTAAACTCTGCATCATACTCGTCAACTATTTTGTTCCTCTGCTCCAGATGAAGGAACAGATCAAACAACTTATCCCTTACAGTGTCCGGGAAGTAATTTTTCTCAAAGCACTCCAAGAATTGTTCCCAAGTCTGATACATACCCAACTGGCGCTCCATTGATTTCCACCAATGATGAGTGTTACCATCTAGCAACATCCTTACGCCTATCATCCATAGATCTGTAGGCAACTGTGATGCTTCTAACAGCTTTTGGTGTGGGTAATCCAGTTTATAGTCTCCTCTGGGCTCTCAATTCCTTTATACGGCTTGGGACCCATCTGTATAAAGTCCTTGACTAAACCAACTCTAGCTCGCGGTACTGGAACTAGTGTTTGAGCTGGTATAGTTGCCTGTGCAGCCATCCTCTCAAGTGCTGCCAGAAATTCTTGCCTCTACTCTGTCGCATGTTGCCTCTGCTCTGCAGCTAGTACGACTGCCAGTTGTCTATGTTCCTGCATCATCATTTGGAAGAATTGGAACAGCTGTGTTTGGCCATCCTGTGGCATCGATAATGCTAGAAGGGTCCCATTAGGTGATGCAGAAAGGTCAGATGGAACTGGATTATGAGTCTGTCTATCTGGCCCCAGAAGTCTAGGAGTCATCGAGGTCTCCCCCTGAGTTTGGCCATTGACTCCTGAAGACGTGTCTCCATTGGCGGCAGTACATCCACTACGCATATCCATCTTTCTGCAAGTGGTGGATGAAACGATTAGAAGAAGTACAGGAATCAAACAGGATGCAAGCATTTAAATAGGATATTTAAAAGGGAAGATGAGTTTTAGTCAAGCGTGGATGAGATCCTATACACTATTCCTATACGCAGGCTTGTTCGGTATAGTAACGTAACCGAGATAATATATTCTAGACCTACATGGGCCACAACTAAAAATATGTCATGCCCCAGCCCCAAAATACATAGGACTAGGAATACGTAACACGCCAGCCGTGTAAACCCCCAGATTTTTCAAGATTTAAAAAAATAAAATTTCCTAATTTTCTGGATATTTTAACAAATTAAAATCAAGGTATTCTGGTTTTAAATAATTTTAAATGTTTTTAATAAATATTAAAATATTATAAAAATAATATTTTTAGGTGTAAAATAAAATATTAGACATAGGGTAATTTTCCTGGAATTTATTGAACCCCAGAACCATTTTAAAACCCTAAAATCTAAGTTATTTATTAAACCCAAAATAAACCCGGTTTAATGAACCAACCCAAACTGAACCAACCCAGACCGGCCTTTGTGAACCAACCCTGAACCCTAGCGGGTCGGGTCGGATCTAAACCCGACCCGAAACCCGACCCAAACCCGCTACTGCAGAATCCCTAGACGCTCGACTCCCCGACAGTTCCCCTCCGCTGTTCCACCTTGCCGACCGCCAACGGTTACGCCGCTTCGCCTCCCCCATAACTGCCCAAGGCCTCTCCCCTTTCACCTCCCCTCTCTGTCAACGGCCGCCGGATCCCCTCCCGTCCGCCTCCTATAAAACCCCTAAACACTCCGGCCACTACGAACCCCCGTCATCTCCCAATTCCTCCACCGGCCCTCACCGTGACCCGACTCTCCGGCCACCTTCTACCTCCGACGATGCCATGATCCTCCGCCCGAGACTCCCCGCCTTCTCCTCGCCTCTCCCCGCTGCATCTGGACCACCGCGAGCAGTCACTGCCACCACAGCCATGACTACCACTCTCCTCGAACCCCGGCGCCTCCTCCACCGGACTCCGCCGCAACGACGAGCTCCCTTGCCACCGTCAACAGCCGACGACTCCACATCCTTACCCCAGACGCCTTGCCCTAGCCGCCATGCCCTAGCATGCCGTGTCGTGTCGTACCGCCCCGCGAGATCATATTTTCATTCTTCTTCGGAGCCCTGTTCAGGTGACTGTTTCTCTCTCCTTGCTGCCCTGTTATCCGTTCCGTCTGCTGTGATGCATAGACTGCATGAACCTCTCGATACCCGTACAATTTGTTCGAGGTATCGCGTCCTGTGTCGGTCGCAAAATGCGACCCAAATTCAAGAAAATTTACCATGTTTTCCACGAAACTGGGTGCGCCCCGCTAAACGGGACGACTTGGTCGTGTGCAGACTTTACCGAAAGGTGCGCACCGTTAATCAACGTGTATCCGTCGACAACACCCCGTATCGGCCCTGTCCTGGAACTCGTTGTAACTTCATGTACGTACGTCGTATCAAAAAGAAACTTGCGCCATCAGACTCGTAGCAATATGCTGGTCCTGTGACCCAAGTTTGGTTCGATTCTGAGAACGTTGACAAAATCGCGTATCGTGGGTCCCACGGCTCCACCTGACGGACGATTTTGTGATCGGCTCCTCGGAATCCAGTTCTGGACATTCTGTTATGTTTGTATCGTCGTTCTGGACTTATAGACACTAAGTTTGACGAATTTGGAGAATATTGTCTGTGGCATATTTTTTGGTACGAAGCGGGCCACATGTGGACCCCGCTTTGACCAGAAACGGTCATTTTTGCCCCTGTGTCCAAATTTGACTTATGGACAGGCAATTCTAGCTATTTGATATCTTCTGAACCTGATGGTAACGTTTATTTTAGCAACTGGAGGAGTACCTGCAAAACTTGCTGATACCAGAGCAATAGTTGGAGCCAGAACCCCAAGCAAGTGTACCTTGCCATACTTGCAGCATTTGTTTATACTATTCTCTTGATTTATTATTGTAATATCTCTGTTCAACCTAGGACCGTGTGATATTACTTCACGTCCGAATAATATTCGAGTGTCAACGCCGTACGCGGAGTTGTGTAATGTCACATAGACATGGATATCGAGATCCTATACATTCTCGTGCTTGTCTTATTAAGTACGTCATACCTCAGGACACTTGATACTATTCATGAGATAGAATCTTCCTGAGATATTCATGGTGATTCTGTATAGGTTACAGGTTTCATGACATATACTTTATTCATATGCTTAGCTATCTTGATGACTTGCTGCATTAGTTAGAGGTGATGATCTTGCATGTCATGGACATGAGACGTGTGATTACATTCGGTGGGGAGAGACACACAGGCTACAGGCTGATATATATATATATATATATATATATATATATATATATATATATTATGGTGAGGCCTTAGACTCAACATCAGAGCTAGACGCTCTACTAGCGATATCACTGCTACCGGCTCCTCGATACCGAGCTTGTAGTGGTCTCAGCCTGAGTTCTAGTGATGCTCTCATCTTGCATATCACTTAGCTGGTTATATAGTTTATCCTATTGATTCATTTATTATTGCACTGCATTCATTATGGCTTGAGTTATTCTTGTATCTTGCTATGTCCCCTGAGGACCTGGATCCGGATTATGTCCCCAGGAATAGCAGAGGAGATCTATCCCGAGCTATACGGGACAGGAGCATTAGCAGAAGCAGGAACATGAGCAGGTGCATACATTGGAGCAGTACCAGAACTTGAGGACGAGGTGATCGCCGAGGATTTCTCCTGAGTATATGCTTTATCCATACTCAGTATTTGCTGTTGTTATCTTTATTCTTATATCTTGACTATTGTATCAGACTCATTATCGGGTTGTTCCCCGAGTTATATTTTATTGAGATTTGATATTGCTTTATTTTTGATATTGTTTGTATTTATTTCTGTGGATGAGGTTAGTACCATTGCCCATATTGTTATTTTACAGCTTAAGTACACCCTGATGGGTTCATTAAATTGGGTTTGCCCATCGGTGTATGCTGCTGGCCATTGCCACGTGTCTAGTCCCTCAATATTTTGGGACTGGGGCGTGACAAGCCATATGTATACGAACTCCAATATATGGAAACCATACACACACGTACGCTGTACATGAATATCATATCCACCAATGGTAATATACTGTCAACAAGTCACACGCAATCTATATCTCATTTATATCACAAATAAATAAATAGGAAATAAATAACTGAATCTCAAAGATTAAGTATCAAGTATGATAGTCGGATGAAACAAATCCACTGCAAATCGACTATACTAAAACTACTAAAAGAGAGAAGAGATCAAACTCTAATATAAGATAAATATCCATGAAAGAAATAACAACTAAAAATCTATCAGCTGCGATGAATCAAAGGTACTCCGAATGTAAGACCTCCTCAGTCTGGTAAGAAGCGTCAGGTCCAGGTCCGTACTCCTGTGGATAATCCTATCCGTCTATATCTGGAAAGGAACCAGGTCCTCAGAGGGACATAACAAGATACATAGAAGTATGCCAATAAAATATTGAAATAAACATCCAATGGGTCGCCTAATTATCTATGTGAATGCAGTTTGAGAACAATTTTCCAATAAGTGGGCTATCTGGCCATAAATGGGATTGGCATGATTCTATCGGAGAATCAGGGGCCTACAAAGCATGTCGTCTTTTGAACGCCAGAGGCCGCCAGTAATATATAGGGGTCATTACCGCTACGTATCTCCGGCGGAGCGTACGGGTTACAGAAAGGAAAGTGCAAAGGAGCCTAAATGCCTTACTTGTTGTTCTCCCTACACCATGCTCTAAGCATGTCACATCCATGACATGATGATACCTCTAAATAACTGCCAGGTCTACTAGCATGCAAATTTTCTATCGGCAGTTATCCCTATCCGTCGCACGACCTATACGTACCAGTGGCCAGCCGAGTACGCAAATCCGTGTCCTATATGTGACTCACACTCGTGTAAGAACAATGTTATGGCCACTGAAACATAAGAATGCCTCATAATAAGGAGGTGGTCTCATAAACTAGGTCACATGCATATATATAAATAAAAACATAATACGATGCCAACGTCGTTGCATCCAAGTTATTCTTGGACGTACAGTTTATATAGCAGTTAAAATATATCAACTAAATGAACAAAAATAAGATGCATGCAACATATAGAATATAAATTATGGTACAATGGCAAGGTATACTTGCCTGGCAAGCAATCTGTAAAGTATAAGCGTCCAGATGTCAAGTACACATGCTCAGAAACTAAGGCCTCCGAATAAACGTCTCTGGATGCTGATATAAACATCACCAACATTTCTGGAATCAGCGAGATAGCTAGAAAATACTACCCTTTCGTCCAATTTGGACACAGGGGCGAAACGATAATTTTAGGTCAAAGTGGGGTCCACATGTGGCCCACTTTGCACCAAAAAGCTTGCCAGGGGTAAAGGTCTCTAAATGAGACAAATTATAGGTCAAACAAATTCTAAACATCAATACGAACTCAACGATATGTCCAATTTTGGATTCCGGTAAGCCGAACACAATTTTGCCCAAAAAGTCAACTGTAGGGCCCGCAAATAGGCAGCTTGGTCAACTATCTTAGAATTACATAAAAATTGGGTCACAGGACCAGCGCGATACCACGAGTCCAGTGGCACAAGTTTCGTCGCATTCTGACGAGCGTACAATAAATGGTGCGGTATTTTGCAAAAGTTGCTATACGGGGACCTTTTGCGGATACGGGTTGATTCCGACGCACACACATGTCCAAATCAGTTTTCATAAGAGTCCACACGTCTGGACATATCATACGCGTCTTTCGGTGTAATTGGTACGCGATAGGGCGGTCCCGTTTGGCGGGGCACGCTCCGTATCACAAATTTTAAAGTTTCAAAAATAAGTTTTTCTTAATTTTTAACTCAGTTAATTTTTCATACAACATCAAATAAAATAATATAATTGACAAAAAATAATCTAGGTTAGGTGGTCTTCACATAGCAAGAAGAAAATCTACGTTTGGATCTCTGTGGTGGGAGATACGAGTCCGTAAACATTGGTGGTTACAACAATTTTTCTGATATTAAAAGTTGTCGTTTTTTTCAACTTGGTCTCGGTTTTCGCCTAGGATTACGCGCTTATCGAAGGAAACTAATACACAGAGTTGGAAGAGAGATAGGTCGTGAACATACCGGTGAAGACGGGTTCGAATTTGGTCGAGCGATGGAACGGGAATCAGCGCCTGAACAGGGGTACGCTGTTGTGAATTTCTGTTGTCGCGGAATGCTCGCGGTCGCTGCAGATTCTGGCGGTGCTGCGGCGGGCCCAGGCGACGGTCGAGAAGGTCGACGGCGGCTCGGGGTTGGATGGTAAGGGTTTATTAGGGTTAGGGTTTATATATATATATATATATATATATATATATATGGAGCGGGGAACAGAAGAACGCGCCGGGGGGGGGGGGGGGGGGGTGGTCTCGGCCTTCAGCGGGTTTGGGGTTGCTGGGGCTACTGCGGGTTAAGGGAATAATGGGCTTTAGGATTTTTAAGCTTTTTCTTTCTTTCTTTTTCTTTTTTCCATTCTCTTTTCATTTCATTCCTTTTCTTATATATATATATATATATATATATATATATATATATATATATATATATATATATATATATATATATATATAATTCTAGAAAATTATATTAGTGCATATAATTAATCTATTAACCGCCCACAAGGTCTCCTACATGAAATAAATTAAGCTAAAATAATAGTTGCTCCATAAATCTCTAAATGCATAATTATCTAGAAATAAAAATTCAATAAATTATATTTCTTTTATTTAACTAATAAATACTATGATTAAATTAAATGATTAATTAAATAATTAATATGGTTTTAAAATTAGGGATTTTATACCGAGCAAGCCAAGTATGCGTAGAAATGTACGCCGGGAACGAGGAGTGACAATATTACTTCTGATAGTATTAGTTCTCTCAACTTATTATTGGTACCTAGCCTTAGGTACACCATAGATGATAAGTCCACTTAAAAATTCTCTAGTGGAATTTTTCTATCCCTTTTCCTAAAGAATGCAATATTCATTACGTCCATAATACCTCTAGTGAATATATGTATTCACAACATAAATGTTTGGAAGACAAAGATTCTGGTCTTTGTTATTCTTGCATAAAAGAAAAAAAGATACAAGGCATTTTTTTCCTTCTTCAAAACAAACAAAAGAAAGAAAGTGATAAACGTCAAGTATCCGGACAAAGTTTTTTTATTCGTCTGCGAAGGAAAGCAGTATTGGATTCTTTCTTGACTATGGCCCGACGTTCATCTTCTTTGTTGAAGAGCAGATAGATTTTGCAGACGTGAAAACTCCTCATGTTCCTTTTCTAATGGTTGTAATTGAGCATCAAGAATGGCAGAGGATTTGGCAATATTTCTTGCCTGTTCAGATTTATTTTCCCTCTCTTCAGTGGCTCTTTTTAGATCAGACTCTAATTCTTCATACTTATCTTCGAGCTTTCGGAATTGCCGAATAATTTTAGCTATCTGCTTGGTTAAGGAGTCTTGTATCGAAAGGTGACTTATTCTAGCATCATTAAGCCTTTTGTACACATCATTTAAGCTGTGATAATCATGATTCAGGATCCATTTTCTCTGGGCATAAACATCTTTTTCCTTCTTCACCTCAAGCAGCAACTTGGCATGCTCTTCAAGTATCAGATCCGTTCTGTTCGTTTGTTGCAGTTGGTGGAGCTCATCCAGATGCTGCTCCAACTCATTCAATTTATGAAGCAATAGTTCAGCTAATTGCTCGAAGCCCGGAAGGACCTTAAGTGCATTTATTTGATATGTGGCAGACATTCGTGCTAAGGAGAAAGACCTTCCTTTCTCCAAGACATTTGAAACCCCTTGCTTCAAGAGGGCATAAAATCCATGGATATGAATTCTTGCCATCTCATCTATATCTGCAAGAGTGGATAGTGTTAGTTGAGTTCGAGCTGCTATGGTCCCAGTTGCTGGTGGAGCTTGTATACTACCAAAATAAGTGATATTAGCGACGTCTTTAGTGACTCTGGATTACAACGCCGCTAATATTATCAAAATTAGTGACGTAATAAGAAGACGCGTAATGTGTCACAGTTGGCAATATTCCATGACGTCGAGCGACTACCATTAGTATTTTGGAAATGAACGTCGCCGAGGAGTCGTCGAACGTCGCTATATTTTTACAGTTGGCGATGTTTCATGATGTCGTTACATTTACGTACTATTGTGGTATAGGAAACTCGTTATGGACCCTCGTCTCCGAGTACTCTAGTGATTCGACCTCTCACATCTCTGACTGCGTCGACGGTACATGGCAGTACTCCTGGGACTTGTAGTTCCAGGGAGCAGCCTACTCCATCCAGCGTTCCTCCTGCTTAAGGTACCATGGGGACGAAGGAGGACATGGATGAGGTTGAGTCGACTCTATCTGCGTATCAGAGCGATCCTCCATTCGCGCCTCCATACGAGATGAGGATAGAGATTTGGGCTGACGGGCCTACAAAGTAGGTTAATTAGTTAACATTTTCTTATGCATGTCTATATATTTACATTTTTACAAATTTAATTATCGCTGTATAGATATCTTTCCTCGGCAATACATAGAGACCTTTGGTCATTTCTGAGGCAGAACTATAGTGGGCCTTGGATCAACTACTCGGATGCTTCGGACGATAGGAAGACGTTCTGGTTTGCACACTTCAAGGTAAAGCATATTTGGTTTTAATATCAATCATCTAATTTATGCATATTATTTAACTTACTACTTTACGTCTTGTAGAGAACATATTTCTATTCACCACGCCGAGCTAAGCAGATTAAGCATCAGTGTTCTGCCATGGCCGCCAAACTGATCCGTGATGGGATCAACGACCAAGGAATCAGGATCGTGTGGGAAAACTAATCCAAGGTTGGATCATTCTTGAGCAGTGGACTATGATGAGGGCTAGATTCGACGATCCCAGGTACAAGAAAAAGTCAAAAAAGGCAAAGGTGGCTAGTACAAAGGCAGAAAAGTGGTGTGGTGGCTCGATTCCCATAACGGAACATTTTCGTCATCTGGTATGTATTTTATTGAATATATAATATTTTAATAAAAGTAGAATAAAATATAGTTTGATAAAATATTTAATTTTATAACAAATAATATATATTTTTAACAGGTATAGAGGGGTGAGGATGCTAATATGGTGACCGTCTTTCTGGCCACCCATCAGAAGGGCAGAAGGTTTATAGATGAGAGACCCATGCAGAGCTATGTAAGTATTACTTTATATTTTGTTAATTTTAATATAACTTAGAAAATATCAAAATAAATATCCATATAGTTAGTAATAAGTAGCTTAGACATTAGCAATTACGAAGTGTAGATAACAAGAAGTACGCTTATCGAAAGAGACATATTTTCCTAGGACGAGTATCTTAGGCTGCGTGAGCGGGCGAATGCTACAGCACCTACAGAGGGACATGCTGGTACTTCCTCGCAGCCCCGCCCTCAGCTCCGTCGGAGGATGAGCTCTGCATGACCATCGTTAGTGGTCTTCAGAGGGTTACGTACTACGGTACAGGATCCTACGACGCCTTTGTTGCGATGCAGTCATATAGGCCCCCCTATGACAGTATGTATTCCTCACAGCCTTCGCAGGCATCAGTACAAGCACAAGAGAGCATTGATCGTCAGATTGCTGACCTGCGTGACGAGTTACTACGGAGGATTACGGAGCAGCCCCAATCTTAGCCGTAGATGGACGATGCGACGATCACCGCACATTTTGATATGCTCGAGCACCGCATTATGGAGCTAAGGATTGAGCCAAATGATAGAGCACAGCATGGTGACTCTGGATGCTTCTACGGAGCAAAAAAATACAGAGTTAGAGGGTCGCATTCGGCCATGAGTGACTCACGGACGAGGCTATATACGACACCGGTTGTTATGTCAATGTCGGTGGCGGCGAGCATTGTGAGGATGCAGGAGGCGTAGGATTCTTTGAGTCAGTCTATGGCGGAGAGCACTTCGAGGATAGTACTTCCCATGGATTCATATAATGCTCGACTGTTAGCATTACAACAAATACGTCCTCCTGGTCCGCCGATATCGACACCGACTCCATCGATTACACTGCCTCCATCATCGACATCGGTAAAGCTTTCACATAAGAAGTATGACTTCCTTTTATCCAAGATGCGCGATAATGCTACTCCTCCTGATAAGAAATAGTCCTTGTTTGGACAAATTTTTAGTGTGTTTGTGTATATTGGCCCATTTTTGGGTCTTTGATGTATTTATTTTATACTTTTTATGAGATTATTTGGATGAGACATATGTGCATGTATTTTAAATTCATTTATCTATTTGTTGGGACATTCTTGCGTATTTGGACAATAGCGACGTTTGTGTATTTATCGGTGTTTGTGTATTTATCGATGTTGAGTGTTACACCGAAGGGGGCGACGAACCCAAAGAATTCAATGGAGGGTTGCACCGGGTCTATAAACAATGATATACAAACTGTAATTTTAAAACTGCAGGCAATTTTTTACTGAAAACTATTTTACAAATTGCAAGCTATTTTTTTATTTTTTATTACAGAATAGCGACGTTTAGAGACTATTGACGACCAGTGATGCACCTAAACGTCTCTAGTTGGTATCATAATGTCTCTACTCTGTATCAGGGACGCCACTATTTTGCCTCTAAATGTCGCTAATATGCTGACCTGACAATATTTCCCATGTCATCCTGACTTAATAATAACTTTGCTAATTGAATAGTGAAACATCATTAATTCTATAAATTATAGCGAAGTTTATTGATTAAAATATTTATCGCTGATATACGATGATACGATGTTGAACATTAGTGACGGGGTGTCGTTGCAAAATATTTGTTAGCTACTAGCTAAAACACAACTTTTCTGAAACATCGCTAATTATTTTTGGCAACTTTTTGGCAATTTAGCAAAATTTTTAGGCGTCGCTAATATGTCTTATTCTGGTAGTGTTAAGGCAACACTTTTTGATGATGAAGGCAAGACTGAGATAATAGATCGACAGTGGGCGATGGGTCAATGGAAAGTTCTTCAATTCTTATCCCGGATGAGCTAGCAGTAGTAATTTTCCGGATATCGATTGTAGGTGATAGTTGTCATGGCCCGTACTAAAAAATTCAGGTATGAATAGTGGGTATGTCCAGCCTACGTCGCAGTCTTGGTGGTAGATCACTGTCTAATACCTCACAAATATATATAATCCAACTTACACAATAATATCTTAACTCCACTAAGGGAGGAACATGCAATATTCAATGATAATAATTAATCACAAATTCTAAGAAAGATAAGCATGATATAATAAACGTAGAGAAAAGAAGTCACAAGTCTAAACATAAATCCATCAAGTCTGAAATCCAAAATAAATCTAAGTATCAATATGGTTTTCGGAAACAAATCCGGTATCAAATAGTAGATGTATGTTAGTTAACTATCTTGACAGTCTCGGGTTGGGTCTCTCCCGCAACTACTCTATGATCCTCCTGAGAAATGTGATGAATCTCAGCTATATTCACCTCTTGAGGCCCATAGTAAGTGGTGAAGGACAGTAGGACAACTCTAGAGGGGGTGGATATAGTACAGCAAAATAATCTATCCAATTAAAAATTAAGTAGAGTGAAGGCAGCTAGCAACTAACAGTGTATATGAAAGATAGTAATATAAAGTAGTAAGAGTAAGAGAAAGCAAACGCAAACACCGCGATGTATACTAGTTTTCCTCTGAGAGGACTAGTTCAGTCCCGAAAACTCTTGCTCGAAGTTGTATATACTATAATCATCAATAGTGAATAACAAGCTTTGATCCGAAGGCTTACCACTTCTTATAACCATGAGATTTGATCTGAAGTCTCACAACTTCTCAACAAAAGAGAGACAGAGAGGAAACTGGTTGATCCAAGCTCTTTATAACTCTTGTAGACTTCTAGACCGATACCGCACTTGACAGTTAGAAGGCTAGGAAGTTTTTCTTGGAGATGAGAAGGTTAAGGCTTAGATGTTTGCTTTACTAGAGGATTGAAAGTAGAAATGATTGGATGATATAAAATATAGGAATTTTAATCCTATTTATAGGATATGAGCAAACAATATTCGGCCAGAGTTTTGGTAGGTTTTAATTCAAATTTTTAAACGATGGGCTAAGAAATCAGGGGTATAATAACTGGGTTAATTTGATACTATATAGGTGACCAAGTTCTGTCCGAGTTCGGCATGAATTCGTCTCGAGTTTGGCTGCCTATTCTAGTAAGGTTTGAGTATGAATGTAGGCTAATTTTGTGGATAGGTTCAAGGGTTTATTTGAGTGGACTTTGGGTCATGCCAGTGTGACTCGATGTACACAAGTTCTATACTCAAATAAAGTAAAAATTATACTTGAATGATGCAGTACAATCAGCATGTAGCAGCATTGTTGAGTCTTCAGATTGTGATATATCGATACATGGTTTAGTTAACTATTAAAATCAAGTTGACTGAGACTAGATGGGCCAACAATCTCACCCATTTTGATAATTGACAAACTATGAATGATGTTGTAAATCTTTGAGTGTGTAAGGATCCCCTACAGTTTGTGGAGCAATTTGATATACTTTAATCAAAGTCTGATTCTGAGTCAAGTATCATCTTGTTATTTTTTTCTAATACAGAGTATCATGTTATTCTTCTCCCCGTTGTTATTTGATCAAAATGGTATGCTCTCCCAAAATTGGTGAGGTATTATGTATGACAAGGAAACAAGCTAGTGAAACATATATAGAATAACAACAATAATAAGATGAACCAAAAATTAATAGCAAATAGTAAAATCTATTACTTTTTATTAAACACTAGTTCTCAAACTTAAAAACATACAATAAAAGTTGTGGACTAGAAACATCATAGTAGATAAACCAAATTAAGTCTAAAATATTCAAATCCATTGTAGCATCTAGTTATTATCTTCATCTTCATTATCAGTTTCTGTTGTTCTATTTGGATCAAAGAAAGCATCGGCTGGATCCAAATATCTCCAAACATGGGAGTGATCAATGCGAAATCCTGGTTGGTTGGGATTTCAGAGAATCAAAAAAGGTCTTGATGGGTGCTGAGAGAGGTGTACTGGATATCTATCAACGTGTTGCCAAGGGCCTAAGTCTGAAGAGTTTGGCGGTGATCATAAACACGATAGTATTCATCTTCTTTGTGAAAATAATCACACAATAGAGTGAAGATAGGTTCCAAGGTTTGCGGTGGCTTAGCAGAAGTAGGAGAGGAATCATCAGGATGTGTGTTGGAGTTTGAGGACGAGTTATAAGGTAGAACTAAAGATGGTATCCTACGAACTCTATTAAGGGATAAAGTTTCATCGAGATGAGGGCAAGTATCCAAAGAAATACCAAAGTAGATAAAAATAGTTGGCAAGTACATGGCGTAAAGTAGTGGACGCCTTTTCTTGCGATGGAAAACCATTTGAGTGATGATGGTCTGGAGAACATTAAAATGAATGAAGAAATGCATATGGTATAAGAATAACATTTCTAAGTAAGAGACATCATGATATTACATCATCTTAGGTAGAAACGTAGAAAAGATAACGCAGTGCATTTCAAAAAAGTGACTATTTAGATAGCGAGCATAAAATTTTCTAGGTGGACATTCATGAGGGACACAGTATATTTTTGAAAGATTCTAGATTTAAGTCGTGTTCAAATTAAACTTGTGTAATGTTGACAATGGGTCTACCTTCAGCAGGAATGCGTAGGATGTCACCCAAGTCATTTGCATCAAATTTAATGTGAATACCACAAACTCTAAAAGTGATAGTGTCATTTTTATATGCTAAGTTGCAATAGAACATTTTGGTAGCATTGAGAAAAACACGAGAACAGGTTGAAACAAATTCTTCAAGTTGAAATTTTTGAAAAATAGGTAGGTAGTCATTTTAGTGGAGGAAATCAATAGGATGGTCAAAACAGATGGTTCTTTTTGAGTAGTCATTAAACCAATCAATAGTTTTTTCTAGGTTTCTAAAGATGAAACCATTGAATTCTCCGATGTTTGGCATAATGGGACAGAAGAGAGAATCAGAAAATGGTTTTAACTTTCCCTTGGGGGGCATAGGAAAAAGGTTTAGAGAATAGGAGAAAAAATTAGGTTTTTGTTTGTGGAGGAGGTAGTTTTTCATTGGTCTGAAGTTTTAACCACGAAAGGATATATAAATAGACCATCAAAAATCTTAATTAGAAAGATATTAAATGACTAGAATATTCGGGAGTAATGGTAACTGAGTTCAGTCCTAGCTCGACCTGAGTTCGGTCTGAATTTTGTTTCCATTTATTTCCAGAATCATAATGCAACTTTAGTCGATATTTTGCCTCTTTGGACTTTATATAAATACAGAATAATAAGTGCTAAATGGGATTTATCATATCGTAAGTTCTCAAGGGGTTACATTATCTCGGAGCAGCTGTAGGGGCCGGATCCCAGCTAGCTGTGGTTCGAAGACACTTATATACCGTATCGCTTAATGTTATTTATACCTTGTTGATAGAAGGGCCCTTTCGGCTTGTATCCAAGATTTATCAACCTTTGAATAACTTTAGACTGAATAAGAATTTAAAGTATCTTATAATTCTTATATTTTATCGGAATCTAAAAGACCTAATTCTCGACAGTTAAAGTTGAAATGATCTTCAGCTAAAGGTTTATTAAAGATGTCTGCTAATTGATGTTCCATGTCAACATATTTCAAACAAATATCTTCATGTTGTTGATGATCCCTTAGAAAATAATGTCTGATTTCTATGTGCTTAGTGTGTGAATGGTATACTGGATTTTTAGTAAGATTAATAGTGCTAGTGTTATCACAGAGAATAAGAATGTTCTTGTAGTGCAGATTAAAGTTTTCTAGGATTTGCTTTATCCACAAAATTTGAACACAACAATGGCCTATGGCGATATACTCACCCTTGGTTGTTGATAATGTAACAAAATTTAGTTTTTTGTTAAACCTGGAGACTAGAGACTTTCCTAGAAAATGACAAGTGCCGTTGGTACTTTTTTGATCGACTTTGCATCCAACATAATAAGCATCTGAGTAACCATAAAGGTCAAATGACGTAGTTTTGGGATACCATAAGCCTATCAATAAAGTCCCTTTGAGGTATCGAAAGATAAATTTAACTGTGCACAAATATGATTTCTTAGGGTTAGCCTGATATCTAGTACAAAGATATACCTCAAACATGATGTCTGGGCGACTAGCAGTTAGGTATAACAAACTACCAATCATATCTCGATACTTATGTATGTATATAGGTTTACCGCTCTCATCAAGGTCAAGCTTGGTAGATGTTGTCATTGGAGTTCTGATAGACTTTGCATTGTCCATGTCAAACTTTTTGAGCAAATATTTTGTGTATTTAGTTTGATTGATGAAAGTTTCTTGTGAATCTTGCTTGATTTACAATCCTAGGAAGAATGTTAGTTCTCCCATAATGCTCATCTCAAATTTACTATATATACACTTAGCAAATTCGTTACATAACATCTCATTAGTAGATACAAATATGATATCATCTACATATATTTGCACTAATAACAAAGAGTCATAAAAAGTTTTTATAAAAATGGTAGTATCAAATTTTCCTTTCGAAAATTTATTTCCAAGCAAAAAGGAGCTAAGGTACTCATACCAAGTACAAAGGGCTTGTTTGAGTCTATAAAGAGCTTTTCGTGGCTTGAATACATGGTCAGGGTATTTAAAGTCTTCAAAACCAGGGGGTTGCTTAATAAAAATTTCTTCTTTTATAAAACCATTTAGAAAAGCACTTTTAACGTCCATTTGAAAAGTTTGAAGTTATGAAAACTGGCAAAAGCAGAAAGCATTAGGATAGATTCGAGTCTAGCGATAGGAGCATGGTCTTATCGTAGTCAATGCCATCCTCTTGGTTGTAACCTTGTGCTACGAGACGTGCTTTATTGCGTGTAATTGAACCATCCTTGTTTAATTTATTTTGGAAGAACCATTTAGTACCAATGATCGGATAATCGTTAGGTCTGGGAACAAGTTTCCAAACTTGATTACGTTTAAATTAGTTGAGTTTATCTTGCATAGCAGAAATCCAAAATTTATCAGCAAAAGCTTCTCCTATATTCTTTGGTTCTATTTGATAAATAAAAGCAATATTTATAATGGTATCTCTATTTGAAGAACGTGTACTTACACCTTTTGATACATCACCTATTACTAAGACCTCTGGATGATCAGTAGCGAATCTTAATCTCTTGGGTAGACTTTCAAGATAACTTGTATCGATTGTATCTTCAGGAGTCTTGTTGGTTGCAAATTGAATATCTTTATCGTCACTGTCGTTTGCTACTTCAGTGTTGAGTTCATCGAATATAACATTGATTGATTCTTCAACAGTCAATGATTGTTTGTTGAATACTCTAAATTTTTTGCTTTTGGCAACATAATCTAGAAAAATACCTTCATTGACCTTGTAGTCAAATTTTCTTTGGTTATCTTTATTATTGAGAATAAAGCATTTGTAGCCAAAAACTTTATAGTAACTTATAGTGGAGATTCTACCAAACAAAAGTTTATAGGGGTTTTCTTTGAGATAGGTCGAATAAGCACCCTATTCAAAATATGGCATGATGTACTTACAACTTCAACCCAAAAATATTTTGGAAGGTTATATTAATTTAACATGACTCTATCCATATCGCCAAGAGTTCTATTCTTCTGCTCCACAACACCATTTTGTTGAGGAGATCTAGGAAAAGAAAATTCATGAGAAAAACCATTTTTATTGCAAAATATTTTGAAATCACTATTTTTGAATTTGCCTTCATGATCACTTCGGATACGAGCAAACATGAAACCTTTTTTATTTTGGACCTCTTTAAAAAAGTGATAAATTCAAAAAATACTTTATTTCTGTTTGCAAGAAAATAAACCCATGTGTATATAGAATAATCATCAACAATGACATAAGAATAGAGCTTACCGCCAAGACTAGTGACGCTACTAGGTCTAAACAAGTCCATATGTAAGAGTTGAAGTGGTCTAGAGGTACTTACATCATTGATTGACTTAAAAGAAGATTTAGTAGCTTAATTTTTTTCACAATCAGCACATACCACAACTTTCTTGAATGTAATCTCTGGTAAGTCTCTTACCAACTTTTTTGTGGACAGTCTTGCAATAGTGTCCATGTTTGCATATCCTAGACACATGTGCAATAGCAAGCTATCATCTTTGTTAGCGTCTAGATATCTGCCTACATTGTTAGCGTTATTTGCTAGATAAAAAAAAATATTATCTTCCATAATCCCTTCAATATTTGTAGATCTTTTATATATAAAACATTTATCTTTTACGAAGTTAATGCCATAATCTTGGTCTGCTAGATGACTTATGCTGAGTAGGTTATGTTTTAATTTCGTTACTAGACAAACGTCTTTTATGACAGGATAGGAAGGGATACCAATATTACCATTACCAATAATATATCCTCTGAGGTTATTATCAAAGGAGACGTATCCTTCTTTCTTCATCGATAGCGTTGCAAATAGGTTAGCATCACCTGTCATATGTCGTGAGCAACCACTATCAAGAATCTACTTACTTCTAGCATGAGAGGGTTGGTCCACCTACAAAACGAGTTGTAGATGTAACACTTGGTACCTATTTCTTTGAGGGTCCAGCTGTGTTAGTTTTTGGTACCCATGTATAAACATTCATATCTTTAACTTTCTAGTTCTATATAATCTAGATTTATGTCCTTTCTTACCACAATAGTGACATATAGCTGTGTTATTGGTGCTTGGTGCAGCATGATATATATGAGTGTATAAAGTAGTTCTTTGTGGTTTACGTGATATCTATAGTAAAATGCATGATTATGTGAGGCGTGTTGAGTTCTACGTGCATGATAGCGTGCAGCGTTATGATGTGTTCTGCATGTATGACTGCATGGAACATTATGCTTGTAAGTAGGAACATAACTGTGAGTGCTCATATGTTTTGCTACGTGTCTCATGTTAGGTTGGGTAGGGGATTGTTCAACCTGTTTACCCAATCTAATCTTTAATCTTTTAGAGGTAGCATATAGTTCATCATATTTAGCAGTGAGAGCATCTATTCTACGAGCAGCAATGGAATACATCTTCTTTTTGGATTCAAGTTCTTCCTTAAGTTTAGTATTCTCTTGAGAGCTTTTGTCAATGCTGGCAAGTGTCTCGTGGAGATTAAGCTTAAGTCCATAATTCTCTTCTGAATTGTTAGAAGTATCCTTTACTTCACTTAGTAAAGATATAAATCTCCCTATCTCAGTTTGATAATCTTGAATATCTTTTCTATCATGTTTGTATTTATTCCTAAGATTTCTAAAATCATCAAGCAAATCACTAAAGGCATTACCTAACTCATCAAATGTAAAATCATCATAAGAATTTTTGTTTGTTACTTGATCAGTCAGTGCCATGAAGCATAGGTTTACTACTTCTCGAGGATTTTCTTCTTCAGATTCACTAGCTTCACTTTCATGCCAGATGCTAGTATTTGCATACTTTTTGATATCCTTCTGGATGAGCGATCGTGGTAATTCCTTTACTTTAAGGTTGGACAATCTTTCTTTGTATGACCTGTATTCTTGCAATTATAACATATAGGCTCTTTATCACTATTGTCATTGAGCTCATTCTTCTTTGATCTCTCAAGTTTTAGAAATTTTTTGAAGTTCCCTGTGATTAGGGCAACTTCTTCATCTTGAGATTCATCGTCGTCGGAGTCGCAGTAGGTGACCTTCTTGTGATACGCCTTGAAAGCAATCGTCTTCTTCTTTGGAGTAGAATCTTCAAATTTCTTAAGATCCAGCTCATGAGTCGTCAGTTTGCCCATGAGCGTCTCGAGGGTCATCGTGGTGAGATCATTCCCTTCTATGATTGCAGTGGCCTTGGGATTCCAGTTCTTAGTAAGTCCATTGAGTACTTTATGAATCTTCTCGTGATTGTTGTACTCCTTGCCAAGAGAGGATAGTGGGTTGACGATGTCGAGGAATCTTGTGAATATTTGAGTGATCGTCTTATTTTTTCTTTATCTTGAATGCTTCATATTCCTGTGTCAGTCGACTTATTTTTGATTCCTTCACTTGTGAGGTTCCTTCATGAGTGACCTCAGGAAGTTTCCAAACTTCGTATGAAGTTCCACAAGTGGAGACCCTGTTTAATTCATTTCTGTCTACAACATATAATACAACATTAATAGCTTTCACATCAAGACTAGCCAATTTTTTTCAGTATTTGTGTACTTATCATGAGGTTTCTCTACAAGGTTGCCATCTACAACTATTTTTGGTGGCTTCTTGTGCCCTTCTACTACAACAGTCCAAAGATCAAAATCAAGCAACTTTAAATAAAAGCTTATACGTGTCTTCTAGTACATGTAGTTAGTACTATCAAACAGGGATGGCCTGTTTGTGGACTGGCCTTCACTATTGTTGGTGTGGATAGATCTAGCAGTTTCTATTAGTCTCTTAGGATGTTAAGCCAATATCAAGAGAACTTGCTTTGATACCAATTGAAGGACCGTAAAAAAATTCTAGAGGTGGTTGAATAGAGTACAGCGGAATAATCTATCCAATTAAAAAATTAAAACTTAACATGCCCCACTACTTCATCTACCAAAGTGAATAAGGAATGATTGAACTTCTGCTTCCGTAATGAGATGCTAAAGTCCGGTAAGTAAAGGCAGCTAGCAACTAACAGTGTATATATAAGACAGTAATATAAAGTAGTAAGAGTAAGAGTAAGAGTAAGAGTAAGAGTAAGAGAAAGCAAACTCAAACACTACGATATATACTGGTTTTCCTCTGAAAGGACTAGTCCAGTCTCGAGAACTCTTGCTCGGAGTTGTATACACTATAATCACCAATAATGAATCATAAGATTTGATCCAAAGGCTTGCCACTTCTTACAACCACGAGATTTGATCTGAAGTCTCGCAAGTTCATAGCAAGAGAGAGAGAGAGGGAGAGAGAGAGAGGAAACTGGTTGAGCTAAGCTCTTTACAACTCTTGTAGACTTCTAGACCGAGATCGCACTTGGTACTTAGAAGGATAGAGAGTTGCTCTTGGAGATGGAAAGGTTGAGGCTCAGATGTTTGCTTTAATAGAGGATTAAAATTAAAAATGATTGGATGATATAAAATATGGAAATTTCAATCATATTTATAGGGTATGAACAAACAGAATCCGGCCAGAGTTCGGGTAGGTTTTAATTCAAAATTTTGAACGCAGTGCCAAAAAATTAGGGATGTAATAACTTGGTTAATTTTATACTATATAGGTGACATAGTTCGGTCCGAGTTCGGTACAAATTCAGCCTAAGTTCGGTTGCCTATTCTAGTAAGGTTTGAGTATGAATGTAGATTGATTTTGTCTATAGGTTCAAGGGTTTATTTGAGTCGACTTTGGGTCATGCCAGTGTGACTCGATGTACACAAGTCCTATACTCAAATAAAGTTAAAGTTATACTTAAATGATGCAGTACAATCAGCATGTAACATCAGTTTCGAGTCTTCAGATTGCGATATATCAATACATGGTTTAGTTAACTATCAAAATCAAGTTGGCTGAGACCGGATGGGCCAACAAGTGGGACACCAATCCTCCAAGTAATCTGCTAAAAATATTATCCAGTCTAGATGGAATGAGTACAAACACTGAAAATAGTTTCAATACATGGTAGAGACTATAAATAATAAATAGTAATAAAATACATGATTAGAGAAATAAACTAATATCATGGCATGGCAAGTAAGGAGAAATAAGTAACCAGAAACAAATATGCCATGTATCAACAAGTAAGGAGTAAAACAAAGAAGAACTGTAACTAACTAACTAACTAACTAACTAACTAACTAAGTGTTTTGAATTACTAGTTTCGATATTTGATTGACTTGGAAGAATCACGGTCTATACTAAGATCCATCTTAATTATACATAAAGTGTATGACTAGATATTAATCACGGTCTATACTACCACATGGTCTAATAGGATTTGATCACATATCGAACTAATACTTCTATGCCCCGACTAGTACAATGGATACATATCATGATACATCCTGACAAGTAAATCATAATGCACGGTCTAAATTATGAGCACAATAATCACGGTCCATATAAATATATGAGAAGCAATATCACTTGACTGAGATCCAAAATATACCAATATGTGTACCAACATGTCAGAAATCAAGTACAATATTACTAAAAGCATGTATCATAGAAGCTATCAAGTAAATATAACTATCAGAGAATAAACTTGCCTGTGGTTTTGAGCTAAAAATACAACTCAGAGTCCGTAATGGAGTCCAAGTGACCGATATTATAAATTCTAATATCAATAGGTGATTTGGAATCAATAACAACCATAACTACTTTTATTTAAGTTTCTAGGTCAATTCTAGGTCAATAGGGTTTGAACTACGTAGGTATCTAATTTAGGTTCTCCAGTACCTACTTGCTTGTATATATAGCTATCTAAACTATTACCAAGTTATCTCTTGGTATCTCTAGGCATACCTATTTGGTATATGTATCTAGGTATCATATAACTAACTAACTAACTAACTAACTAACTAACTAACTAACTATATATATATATATATATATATATATATATATATATATATATATATATAGGTATCACATCAATACCTTAACACTTACCGAATACCTTATCCTTACCTTAATACTACCCTCAAGATACCTATAGCCCAAAACCTATGGCATTCCCATGCAACTTGATACTTAATACTCTTTGGTATCATGATATCCAACTCCTTAATACTTACCTATACAATTGGCACATTACTCATACTCATCTAATTACCCTTGCCACTAATTATACTAACTCCTAACACTTAAACTTATATACACTCAATAGGGACTGTCCTAAACCACATACGGCCCATAGTACAACCTGCACTCAACAGCCTCTAAACCCTATACATTAGATTTTGCGCACTTTTATACCTCCATTACCTAATGTTGCTGCTGTCTGCTGGCAAATACCAATGTAACCTAGTACAACAACTGCTGTATGTAGTTGCTCTTAGAACTTCTACTGCTTGCTTGTATGCAAGATGCAACTATAATCTTGCACCGGCAATAACTCTTGTGCTACCTGCTGCATGTACCCTGCTGTGCACAAGCACTTATAGTGCACCAAAAAAAGTCCCTCAAACCTGCTATGCTCCTACTGTTACTAGCAGCTACTTCTGCTGCTAAATCTGTTTAGGGTTTACAGCAAGCTCCAGTTGCTGCTGGCATGCAAGCACTACAAGTGGCAACTTCTGCAGTACACATAAAACCCCTCTCATTAGTACACACCATGTGGCACAGGCAACTCTCTAACACACCTTATTGTACTTCAAATGTGCACATACTATTCACTTGCGCTCATACACATCACAACTAACATATGGTACTAATATGTATCACACACACACACACACACACACACACACACACACACACACACACACACTCACACACACACACATCAATTTGATATACACAAATCCTTCTCATGATACCCATGAGTATTACATGATACTCAACCAAATCCATGATACTCAACACACTAACTCCTATGATACACCATGCTACCCATCAACCACATGTCCATAACACATAAACCAAACCAAATCTCTTCCAATTGAAATATATAGTAATATGACATGTAATAGATCTAATTAGTACTATATATTTATACAATTGACACAAAAAGACACAAATATATTTGAATTACCAAATTTAGCCATGTGTATCATGACATATCACGATACGGACACTAGTATCCAATTTTGTACACCAGGACACAAGAACAAACCAAATTGGATAAAAAATCCCTTTGAGAACACAACACAAAGACTTGGTGGACACAAATTCATAATTCTACCAAATTGACTATAAAACACATAGATCTACTAAGTAATGGCTCTCTATCATCTAAGTCACCACCTATAAGGTTAGATCTAACTATTGGTGGGTTCTTATGGGTTCAATTTAGGTTTCTACCATAGAAATTAGGAGAAAAGATGAAATTATCTATTGGGAGTTGTATTCCAATGAAGATCCACGAATTTGGACACGAAGAGGATGAATTAGACACATTTCTCCTAGCTTGGGCTCCTTTCCAAGTTCCTATTGTGCTTCAAGTTTCTAGCTATCTATTGGGAGGAAAATTGGAATAAAATTGTGTGTTTGGAAGCAAAATTTGGTTTGGAATTTGGGGTAGCTTGGTGGAGAAGTAGCTTGGGAAAGAAGAAGGTGTTTTGGTAGAAAAAATAAAATAGAAATGAAGAGAGGCCGGCCACTTTGGTTGGTTTTGGGGTGTTGGGAATTACAAGTTTGCCCCTCCTCTTCCCTAATTTGAATTTTAGATCTAGTGTGAAATGAATCAATTGGTTATGGAGGAAATCTAATTAGTTATGAATGATATCTAACTAATTAAATATAATATTCTATCCATGACTAATGAATAATAATTAATTTTAATCTAACTACTAACTTAATATAACTAAATGATTAGCAACCAAAAGTAAATTTTCAAAAAAAAACCTAGTCCTAATTTTAGTTGGTTAAAAATCTACCGCCTTAAAATAATTTTGTACTCGAAATTAAAAGACAAAACAAGCAAAAAAGAAAAAAAGATACCTTACAACCCGAAAAGATAAGGGTATTGCTCACGCATATCATCTTTTCTCTCCAAGTAGATTCACCCGAAGGGTGGTGCCTCCAAACAACAAGAACTAAGGGAATCATCTGGTTACTTAGCACCTTCTCCCTGTGATTGAGAATCTCTACAGGCTGCTCCGGATAACTGAGACCCAGTCCCACCTCTGGTTGGGATTCCTGTTGTTGATGGTTTGCTTGTTGTTGGCCGATTTCCAAACAATCAACTAAAAGTTAGTTTTCTCACGGGTCCTTTTTTTTAATATAAACATTCCTTATTAAGCTTGGGACACAATGTTTACTAGCCAATGAGCATACAAATCTCCCAAAAGGGAGGACTGTCCTTGCTGTTGGTTTTTCCACGAATGCATCATTCTACTAAATATGTAAGAACCTATATCCATTCTTTTTTTCTTCCACATATAATAAAGAAATTTACTCTTTTAGGATGGGTGGAATAGTGATGTCCAGTAGGGTTGAGTGTCTGAGATATGTAGGCATGCAATATCCTCTTCTTCTTGTTCAATTTTAGCCCTAAGATTTGAGTAAAATTCTCTAACTATTGTTTGAGAGATTTTCCTAACACATGATTTGTTCAGTTTCTCCAACTGGTAGAATTTTAATACATCTAGGAAACCTTTATTTTCAACATCAGCTATCTTAATGGATCTTTCAGGTATAACAACCTTAATAATCTAGGAAAGTCTTCTTAGATTTAGAGTCTATAATTTTTTTCTCCTCTCCCTCCTTGGGCTTCTTGGCCGATGGCTCCGCCTCTTCATCTCCCTCCTCTGGTGAGGATTCATAATCCTCCGAGTTCGAGGTTGACTGTGTATCAGTTGCCACCTTTGCCTTTGATTGATTAGGCCGTCATTTTGTATAAGTTGAGTCTTCGGACTCTGTATCGAAAATAGATTTTTTGGCCTTTGGCGGTGCCGGTATTTTTTTGCCTTTTTTACAGGTGGCTCGGCTACCTCTGATTATTATTCAGATTCATCTGACTTTGATACTTCTGAGTCTGATGTCTCTTCGGGTTCCCTCATTGTGTGAGATTTTTCCTTCTCTTCCTTTCTTTGAGTAGGCGGTGCCGTTTCCACTGCCGGCACATGAGAACCCAAAGTCTTTGCCGCTTTCGCTACTAACGCCTCTGCCGGCACATGAGAACCCAAAGTCTCTGCCGCTGACGCCTTTGCCGCTTCCGCCACCGACGCCTCTGCCGGCACATGATAACCCGAAGTATCTGCCGCTGCCGTCTCTGTCGCTGGTGCTGCTGCCGCCTCTGCCCTTGCGGCCATTATCGCTTCCCTTCTTCCTCGTATATTCTTCCCCTTTGGGGACCGTGTATTCTCTGATTTTCATTTCATCAAAATTTTTGTTAAAATTTAGCAGTCATTTAGGGGACAATTTGGGGAAGGTTTGGGGAAAGAAGAGGAAAAGGTACAGTGCTAAAAATTTTTAGCAGTCGGTTTGGTAATATATTAAAAGACGTGCGATTTAATTTTGGGTTGATGATTGAAATTCTCCCCCAAAATCCTATGCTTTTGAATTTTTTGGATTCCATCAAGATATGTTCGACAACAGCATAATTTTTTTTGAATATGTGTTAATCTATATAATAATACAATTAGTTTAAAAATAGTTTTGAATATGTGTTGAACTAGATAAGAATACAATTAGTTTAAAAATAGTTTAACTTTTAAAAATAATTAAACATATATTGTAGTTAATATTATCTAAATAAAACATTTATTTTGATTATGAGCATATATTTAAAATAATATTAAAATTTACATTAACCTTAAAATTAATATTAAAGTTTACATTAATACTAATATTAACATTAATTTTAATATTACATTAAAATTAATATTAACATTAAAAGCAATATTAAAAGTAAAATTTGTCCTGTTAGCTATCATGTCATCTCCCATTACGTGGCATTTGACATGGCAGCTGCTATAATTTTATTTCAAATATATTTAAATATTTGAACTAAGTACATGGTATTATTTGACTCACATATCCAAAATTGTAAGAACTTATCTATAAGAAATTCTAATTAAAATATATTTTAAACATTTTAAAATAATTTAAATTTTTATGTAATTTTTTAATAATTTTGTTTTTATGTGGAACGCCCATGGAGGTAACTAGTTAATATATATAGATGTATATTATTGTAGAACAAAATCAGTAAATACAGTAAATATATTTTTATATTACTGGAGTAATATTAATTTGAATACAGATTACAAATTTATAACTTTTGTAATAAATTAACGATAATTATATAATTATATGTTAACCGTAATCAACCAACAAATATATATCACAAACTAGAATTATTTTTCCTTTAACGCAAAAAATATTTAATAAAGAATGAAAAATTGATATTCAGATTACCTTGACCATGCTTTAAGATTTCCCTCAATTTGATAGTAGGTTCTTGATATTAATTAAGAATCAAAATTATGTGATTTTCTTATATTTTTGAAAGATGATATTCAAATTAACAAAATATTTGAATATAATTTTGAAACTTGAAAGAAGAAATGATATTCAAACTAGTGTAAATAATAGATATCAGGTTAATATGATAAAACATAACAACCAAAAAACAATCCGTTTACTTTTCTACATTAAAACCAAGAAATATTATCGTTAGAAAATCAAAAATATTATTAATTTTTATATATATTATTAATTAAAAATAACAGCATGCGATTTTTTTTGTAAAAAAGAAACAACAGGCGTTAAACTAGGAGTTTTTTTTTTACAAAAAATAACAGACGTTAAACTAGGAGGGGTTTTAAAAAAAAAACCCAGGCATTATACTAGTAGGGTTTTTTTTTGTTAACTACAGGCATTGAACTATAAAATAAAAAGTTGGTGTTAATGTAGGGTGGAGAATGGAAATATTGAATGTCCAATGCCCATCAAATTACGGTAATCTAGAAGGATTTTTTTAATAAGTGAACGGGTTAATATGACCTGCTATACCAGATAAAGAAAAAGTCAAAGAGACAACTTTCACAATTTATAATGCACTTGTCTGGGATGTATATATATATATATATATATATATATGTCTAATACCTTATCCTTACCTTGATACTACCCTCAAGATAGCCATAGCCCAAATCCCATGACATTCCCATGCAATTGATACTTGATACTCTTTGGTATCATGATATCCACCTCCTTAATACTCACTTATACATTTGGCACATCACTCTAGGATACTCATATCTAATTATCCATGTCACTAAATATATTAACTCTTAACACTTAAACTTATATACACTCAATAGGGACTGCCATAAACCACACACTACCCATAGTCCAACCTGCACTCAACACCCTCTGAACCACACATACTAGAACTTGCACACTTTCTACAACTCCATTACTTATTGTTGCTGTTGACTGCTGGCAAATGCCAATGTAACCCTGTGCAGCTACTACTGCCTATAGTTCCTCTTGCAACTACTACTGCTTGCTTGTATGCAACCTGGTACTACCATATTGCACATGCAATAACTATTGTGCTACCTGCTGTAAGCACCCTGCTGTTAACAAGCACTTGTAGTGCACCAAAACAGTCCCTCAAACCTGCTGTGCTCCTAAGGCTGCTGTTACTAGCAGCTGTTACTGCTACTAAATTTGTTTGGGGTTGACAACTTGCTCCAGTTGCTGCTGGCATTCAAGCACTGCAAGTAGCATAGTTTCTGCAGTGCACATAAAACCCCCCTCCATGGTACACACCATATAGCACATGCAACTCTCTAACATACCTCATTGCACATTCAAATATGCACATAATCTTCACTTGCACTCATACACATCATAACCAATATATGGTACCAATATGTATCACACACACTCACACACGCATACACACACACACACATACACACACACACACACATCAATTTGATATACACAAATCCTTCTCATGGTACCCATGAGTATTACATGATACTCAACCAAATCCATGTTACTCAATGCTAACTACCATGATACACCATGCTACCAATCTACCATATGTCTGTAACACATAAACCAAACCAAGTCTCTTCCAATTGAAAGATAAAGAAATATGACATGTAATAGATCTAATTAGTACTATATATATACAATTGACACAAAGAGACACCAATATACTTGAATTACCAAATCTAGCCATGTGTATCATGATATATCATGACACAGATACTACGTATCCAATTTTGGACGTTAGGACACAAGCATAAATCAAATTGGACCCAAAAATCCCTTTGGGAACAGAATAGAATCACTTGTGGATACAAATTCGTAATCACACCAAATTGACTATAAAATACATAGATATGCTAGAAAATGGCTCTCTATCACCTAATTTATCACCTATAAGGTTAGATCTAACTATTGGTGAGTTTTTATGGGTTCAAATTAGGTTTCTACTATAGAAAATGGGAGAAAAGAGAAAATTACCTATTAAAAGTTGTGTCCCAATAAAGATTCCAAAATTTGGACAGGAAGAGGATGAATTGGACACGATCCTCCTAGCTTGGACTCCTCCCCTGGCTCCTATTGTGCTCCAAAATTGGAATAAAATTGAGTGGTTGAGAGTCTAAATTTGTTTGGAACTTGGGGGTGGCTGTAACGCCCCGCTCCGTGCCGGCGTTATATATCAAGGTGAGTTTTGCTACGGTCGCTCACCAGTACATGTGGTAGTACTGACCCACATTTGTGGGCAAATATCCAGGTGCTGGGAGCGAGAGTTTGGCAAGCATCCTCAACCTGAATCAGCGTGTGCGCACCCTTCCCTAGGAATGTGTTCGTGCTGCTTCCTCTGCTGCTTACCTCTCCAGTGGGCTACTCTTCTTCTGCTAGATGTTTTGGTTATTTTGGTCCTACTACAAGGGCATAATTTAATGGGCGTTGTGGCTAGTTTTGGGAATGTGAAAAGAGTTGTAAGCCTTCTAAGGCATATTTTGTAACTCAGCCAAGCAAACACTTTATAATCCAAATCTTCAGTATTCAATAAAAAGAAAGTATTTTGTGTGCTATCAAATGTGTTCAACTTTGGTTCTCTGCATTTTACTCTGTGCCTATATATGTATATTTTCGTCTAACTTGTGTCTTGTGCAGGTACGTTGCCTGGTGCAAGCGCAACTTAGGCTTGCACGGCATCGCGCCCAAGCGAGGACGAACGGTTCCGTAGGGACCAAGCGAGGACGATCGGCCCCTACGGGATCGGGGCGCGACAGGTGGTATCAGAGCGGAATCGATTCTCTGGCCCAAATCCGTTGCTATGACTCTGTGTCGATATGTTTTTGCAAAGAGCGTTCCATACAATAAGGCCATAGATATTCTCAAAGTGCAAAATATTTCCTGAACTTGAATTGCTTGATTGTTTCGATTGAGTACGGCGAGGGACGGCACTATCGCTACTCGGAATATCGAGAAGTTTATCCTTGAAGTTTCGAGGACGAAACTTTTTGTTGTTTGATAAGTATGTAACGCCCCGCTCCGCGCCGGCGTTATATATCAAGGTGAGTTTGGCCACGGTCGCTCACCAGTACATGTGGTAGTACTGACCCACATTTGTGGGCAAATATCCAGGTGCTGGAAGCGAGAGTTTGGCAAGCATCCTCAACCTGAATCAGCGTGTGCGTACCCTTCCCTAGGACTGTGTTCGTGCTGCTTCCTCTGCTGCTTACCTCTCTAGTGGGCTACTCTTCTTCAGCTGGATGTTTTGGTTATTTTGGTCCTACTACAAGGGCATAATGTAATGGGCGTTGTGGCTAGATTTGGGAATGTGAAAAGAGTTGTAAGCCTTCTAAGGCATATTTTGTAACTCAGCCAAGCAAACACTTTATAATCCAAATCTTCAGTATTCAATAAAAAGAAAGTATTTTGTGTGCTATCAAATGTGTTCAACTTTGGTTCTCTGCGTTTTACTCTGTGCCTATATATGTATATTTTCGTCTAACTTGTGTCTTGTGCAGGTACGTTGCCTGGTGCAAGCGCAACTTAGGCTTGCACGGCATCGCGTCCAAGCGAGGACGAACGGTTCCGTAGGGACCAAGCGAGGACGATCGGCCCCTACGGGATTGGGGCGCGACAGTGGCTTGGTAGAGAAGAAGGTGGAGTAGAAGCTTGGGAAGAAGAAGGTGTTTTGGTAGGAAAAATGAAATATAAATGAAGAGAATAGGGGCCTGCCACTTTGGTAGGTTTTGGGGTGTTAGAAATTACAAGTATTCCCCTCCTCTTCCCTAATTTGAATTTAAGATCTAGTATGAATGGAGTCAATTTGTTATGGAGAGGATATAATTAGTTATGAATGGTATCTAACTATCTAAATAGAATATTCTATTCATGACTAATGAATAATAATTAATTCTAAACTAACCACTAATTTAATATAACTAAATGATTATCAACCAAAAGTAAATTGATAAAAATACCCCTAATCCTAATTTTATGTGGTTACAATGGTTCAATGAGAAATTCTTCCATTCTGACCTCGGACGAGCCAGATGCAGATCTAGACCTCTTCCTGATAAGGGCCCCTCCTTCTTCTTCAGTCTCTTCTTCCTCCGTAATAAGGGCCAGTATCACAACAAAAGGACCTATAAATTCAAATCGACATGTGGTTAACTTCACCAATAGAATTGAGAATTGAAGCAAAAAAATCTCATCACTTATGAAGTTTAAGAACAACATTCTCTAAAAGGTCACCGGAACATGATGCTCAACCAGTGTTGTGATGTGTCACGACCCGCTCCTACTTTTTGGATAGAAGTACATGGCAAAGTCCAGCCTATGCCACAGCATCGACTGTAGTACTCTGTCTATGATAAACAATGGTCCATAAAATTAACAAGATACATATATTATCCACATACTAAGTCATAACAAGGAATTAAACTTAATAGTCTTAATTATTTATTTAAAGAAATTGTCACATAATCTACTACAGCTGAAGATGGTCTCGGGAACAAACCTTGTAAAATAAAATAGATAATTAGAACTAAAGTCTACTAAGCCTACTATAATACAAAAATCATAAAAAAGAAAATATGCTACTCCTCATCCAAAGATGAATTTGGTAATCGGTGAAATCTGCATCGCTAACGTACTCACCGTGAATTTTCGGACAAATGTCGTCGCCTAAAATTGTCAATATATCCAATCAAGATTGGAGCAAGTTCAAATTTAAGCCAACAAGATACAAGTATAATATAAACTAGTCAAATACTAAACATGTGAACCAATGATCAATAGAAGCATGTATGAGGTGAACTGATGACAATAAAAAGCAAACATAATAAGACCGAGAAAGTTTAATAATATATAATAAGTTCTCATGTGTCAGGGAAGTACAACTTTCCTACACGTGGAAGGCTAGGGTAAAAATACTGGGAAATGGCTCGTCTCCATAAACGGGAGAAATGCCAACGTTGGGGCTAGTCCACGTGCCTAGTAATTATACCTCCCTCATATCTCATATCTCACACCTCACTATCATGAAATACGATATGATCACGAAATACAATCATGATAAACCAACTTACAAAATTTTTTCCTCAAAAATTAAAATAAGCATGATAGAAAAGAGTAAGAAAATTCACCACGGAAGAAAGATAAATATGACTTGTCGTATTGAATTTCTCGATATTAGAAATAAAGCACGATCTAAAGATAAAGAATACAAAACGGTAGAAAATAATTTAAGTATGCAAGGTTATACCTTGATTCTTGAAAGATGGTGGATACATGTACCAATATGATCATAGTTTGACGTCATATTCTAAGAACAAGGGTACGCTTAGTCCAAGATGCTATCCAACTTATAAAAAATTAAGTTGGCGGTAGAATCTCTAATCATGATCCTATTTACAAACAATTAAGTTTGCCTTGCCTGGATGTGTAGAGAAAGTATTAAGTTTTATAGGAACTATCCTACTCGAACATCTAAATTACCCAACTCTTCGTGAGTATTTGCCTTGCCTGAATGATATTCCATTTCATGTCAAAGTCTTTGAGTAATTTCAGTCATCTTCTTTTTCTCATATTTATCTCATTCTGAGTAGATAGATACTTCAAACTTTTATGATTTATATAAATCTTAATACATTCTACGTATAGATAATATCTACATAATTTAAGTGCAAATACTACATCTACAAGCTCCAAATTGTGAGTTGGATAATTTATTTCATGTTGCTTCAACTGACGAGAAGTATATGCTATAACTCTCCCATGTTGCATTAACACACAATTCAATCCCTTACCAGACGCATCCCTATATATCTTATATCCTCCAGATCATGAAGGTAATGTTAGTACCGGTGCCAAAATTAGTCTCTCCTTTAATTCATTAAATGCATCCTGACATTTCTCCATCTAATTAAATTTTTCGGCCTTTTGGGTCAGGTGAATTGATGGTTCTGCAATCCTTGAAATTTTTTCATAAATCTTCTATAGTACTAGGCTAACCTCAAGAAACATCAAATTTTTGCTAGAGACTTCAATGTTGGCCAAGTTTAATTGCCTCTAACTTCTTTGGATCCACTGAGATTATTTCTCCACTGATAATATAACTTAGAAATGGTATATTGTCTAGCTAAAATTAATAATTACTGAATTTTCTATTCAATTATTCCCACCTTAGAGTATGTAGTATGATCCGTAGGTGCTCCTCGTGTTCTTCTTTATCCTCTGAATACATCAAAATGTTATCAATAAACACAATTACAATTTTTTTCAAGTATTGATGGAATACTCGATTCATTAGGTCCACGAATATTGGAGAAGTATTTATCCATCCAAATGACATGACTATGAACTCATAATGTCTATACCGAGTCCTGGATGTTGTCTTTGGTACATCGTCCTTCTTTACCTTTACTTGGTGATATCCTAACTTCAAATAAAATTTTGAATGTACCTTGGCTCCTCCTAGTTGATCAAATAGGTCGTCAATTCTTGGCAACAGTTACTTATTCTTAATTGTTACTTCATTTAATGCTTTGTAGTTAATTACCAATCTTAAAGTCTTATCTTTCTTTCTTACAAAAAGAACCAGTGCTCCCCATGGTGACGTACTTGGTTGGATGAATCCTTTTGACATAATATCCTTTAATTGTTCATTCAGTTATGCTAATTCTTTCTTGTTCATAGGATAAATCTTCTTTGCTATGAGAACTGTTCCTTGTCCAAAATTAATATTAAATTCTAATATTCTATCTGGTGGTAGTCCTGGCAATTTCTCAAGAAATACATCCTTGAATTCATCCAGAACTCTTGGTTTCTTCTCTTGTTCCTGATTCTTGAATACTCCTAGGGTCAAAAATTCAAATTTCTCCATTCACTCATATCAAATTCTTTCTGATCCCATACAAATTCAAGCATTTCTTTCCCACGCAGTTGGAATGAGATTCTTCCTTCACCATAACCTATGATTGTATATGTCAAAGTCAACCAATCCATTACAAATATTATGCCATAATTATTCATTGGGAATACTAGGAGTCTCACTCGAAATATTCCCCACCTAGTTTAATTGGATATTTACAACAAATTTGACTAACCTCTACTATACTATTTTCCATAAGAATTCTCAAATTCTTAATTAGAGTTGTGATTCAATTCCATGTAAGGATGCAAATACAGAAGATATAAAAGATGTGTTGCTCCTGAATCAAATAAAATTGATGCTGGATATGATAAGACCAGTATGATACATGCTACAACTTCCTTAACGATTTTAGCTTCGTCCACAACCACCATTAAAGCTTGTATATTTTTTCTTTTTCTTTCCATGATATGGATTATTTGATTTCCGAGCTTGGTAAAATTGATGAGTTTGTGGATCCAATTGGGGTCTACACTGGAATCTAAATGGTACAATTGCTCAGGGATTTGATGTTACATGAATCATAGGCCTGAAACCACTTCCTTATAGCCTCAGCCTTGGGTTGTTCCCTTCAATCATTAGTCGATGACCTTGCTGAGTTTATCATGCCATGGTAGATTGAGTGGAATGATAAGCTTGATGTACTGGGGATCCACAGTTCAAACATAAACCATTGAGACACCTACGGTTGCTCTTAGTGTGCCCTTACCTTGAGAAAAACTTGTAAATAGGTGCTTCCTTTGTATGATCTACTTGAGGACGCTTCGGTGGTCCCTGCCACTGATTCCTCTGAGATGAATGTCCCATATCTCATGACCTCTTTGGAATTCATGGTCTCTATATCTGCTCCTCTCTTAATATCTTCTCTTGGTCCCACGCACCTTCAGTTATCTTCGATAGTTGCGGCACCGAAGTAATGCTACCATATGCTTCAAACTATCATTCAATCCTTCTTGGAATCGAGCAACCTTTGCTTCTTCTATAGCCACATATAAGGTGCAAACCTACTAAATTGAATGAATTTAATGGCATATTTATCCAGAATGAATTACCTTTGCTTCAACAGAATAAACTTTCGCTTTAACTTTATTTTTGTTGACCATAGAAAGAATCGATCTTTAAATTTTCTTTTAAATTTTTTCTTGGGGACTATCTCTTCCGATTCCATTGGATATCCTGTGCTCCACTAATTATCTACGAATCCTACAGTTGGATTATGATTATTGATACTATATATTCAGGGATGATCTAGGTTGCCAACAATAATACCTCCGTTGTTCTCTTCCACTGCACAACTTCCATTGGGTTCTTATTTCCATAAAATTTTGGTTGTTTAGATTCCTATAATCATCCACTAATCTCCTTTTGGGTTTTTGCGGTGCTCGTTATTGCTCCATCATTGTGGTAGTTGCTGCCCATGTCATTTTTTAGTATTTGCTTGTTGATTATTATTTTTCGATATTTGCTGTAATATGTGTTGTATATTTGGAGCTCCTGGTTTGACTTGGTTTGAAGGGAAGATTAATGAGGATCATCAAAACTAGTCATTTCCTAAACGAATTAGGAGATAGAGAATTTTAAATAGTTCGAGTTCAAATAAGAGATCGATAAAATAATTTGTCAATATCAATTGGGAAAATCATAGTTTCACATCTCATGGAGATGAAGGAAAATTCAAGAATTTGACAGCAAGGAACACAAAATTTAATACAAGTTTTCAAAGAATTAAGAGAAATTGCATATCCATTCACTATGAAAAAAGGTGATACAACATGCAGTTGAGGTCACATGCTATAGAAACATACTAACCATATGTACATTATATATATATATATATATATATGCTGTTAAACAAAATTGATTCGCAATAGAAAATTCTAGCCCTAACTATATATAAAATATTGCCCCCAGATAACTCCAGCTCTAAAGGTACAAGAATTCAGTCCGTGGATGGTTGCCCTAGGGTGTAGTTTACTCAATTTCTCTAAAGTACCATTATACCCCTCTACCCTAAGGTTGGAACTGCTAGGCTCTGGTGTATATATAATAACTCTCTTTAATTTGGTCCACCTCCGCACCATCCTACATATTTCTAATAACATAATGTACACTCCATAAAATACTCTAAAGACGGGTATAACCTGGCCCCATGCTAGTCGTTATCTTCTCCTAGAAAAATATTGATACCTGTAATTTCTCCTCATGCTACAATCCCAATACATGGATGGTATAAATTGAACCATGACCTACACCTATAATAATTCAAAATATGTAATCTTAAATAATAACTTAAACATAACTATAGGTGTTAAAAATAATGGGACTAGTGATGGTTCTATGAAGTAAGTGCAGTTGAAGATGTTTATTAAATAAGCAATCTAAGGCGACATATCTTAGATTCTCTTATATCTATCTATGGTATTATTCCTTATCCTGGTATTACCCGATACTCCCATCCTAAGGTTCTTATCAGACCTCTTCTTAAAATATCAATAAGTCCTAATGTTTGATTAAAAGTATCCTTAAATTTGACTTACTTCCTATCTTATAAATAGGTTTACATTCCATCCTATAGGATTCCTAAAAAAAGTCTGACCTACATGGGCCACCACCAAAAGACGTGCCATATCCCGCTCCTAGAATATATCGAATCGGAGATATATAACATCCTAGACTATGCACTATATGAATAAATCGATATCCGTATATACGATTGTCGCCTGTAAGTTCTAGGATTAGAGTACATATATTCTATAAATCTATACAGTCTGGAAATATAATAACCTTCAAGCATAACTATCCAAATATTTACATCATATAGATACTATCTCAAAATATTTAATTTACATATTTTATAAAATAAGATACAATATTTATACAAATTATTCTGAAACTTGGAATCCTATGATCATTAGTCTTCAGCCTCATCCATATTATACATCGGCAAGACTTCTTCTGATTTAATTTTTTTACATAGTGAATAAATACTAGGTTATCAAATACATGTAAGCCCTCAAGTCAAAGGCGATAATGAACATGAAATAAGATAATAATTTCTAAAATTATACTAGAATTCTGAATTGAATAAAGAAAATACTAATATTCAATTCTCAGACCTGAATTATAATGTTAACATAAAATATAAAACTAGGATATTGTTTATCCTATTATACCTAAGTGTCCAAATATAAATCGTAAAACCTAAGCACAACCACAAGCACAGTCACAATCATAATCATATTTAACCTCATTATTATGCAGTTTAGAGAATATTTGTTTATCACGTCTTCTTCTAGTTTCCTGACAATAATCTCATTTAGCCTGGATCAGGTGCTTTAGATCTGACCCCCGTATAGGCTGTAGAAATTTGTAATATCTTGAATTATTAAATTCTTATTTTATCAAAAATTTACTATAACCAGGAATTTTGTTGGTGAGCCAAGCCTCACCCCTTGCATCATAAGGCCCTACTAATGATGTAAAACTACTTATCATCTCCCACTGGAATTGTTATTATATTGTAAGGATTTCGATAACCCCATGATACAACTACAAATACATACAACCTATCTATTATTACCTATGTCTAATTTTGGTTAGGATCTGTATATTATCTCGTGTGTCTATGATATCACACCCTACGATGATACATTATTGGCAAGAAGTCAGAAGACTAGAATCATATTAAAATATTTGATTGAACTTCTATTTTTTTCGTATCGATGTCTTATGCTTCTTAAAATATAAGAAAATCGACTCCTATGGTATAAAGTGTAATCGTGAAGTCCGTCTATAGGGAAATTTCTCAAATTCCTAAATTTTAGGGTTTATCACGTTAAACCTAATTATGGATTTCAAAATTGGTTCTCTCCCAAAATTACTGAGAATTTTGACAATCTCTTTTGTATTTTGGCTTTGAAAACACACACACACACACACACACACACACACACACACACACACACACACACACATATATATATATATATATATATATATATATATATATATATATATATCCACCCAGAGCAATCCTATGTAGAATTTCCTCGGGTATCCAATTCCTTCAGTGGAATACTCAACACCGGAATCACATGCAATATGAATTAAAATTCATAAAAAAATCGTCTTTCCTTTCTAGCAAGTGTGTTTAGCGTATCTTACCAAATTGCAGTAATGAAAATTAACAATTGGTTATAGATCTGATATTCTATTTCAGACACAAGTAAACTAATACTTCTCATTAGTAACCATAATTCATGAAATTATATAAAACAATAATTAGAGAAATTATACTATTATTAATATTTATAAGGTATTAATCATTCAAAATTCAAGTACTGATTATCTTAATATTGTAATAGCCACTTTGCTCAATTCTGCAAGATGACTCAAACGGCTTATCAGCACTTGGACTTGGAGTTTTCTGCGGTTCACTTGTAGTCTCACTCGGCCGAGGCAATCCCTCGTTAAGGTGGGTGGCTACGATGAACCTGTCTTTGGATGGCATGCACACCTAAGAATTTAGAATATAAATGCTATATCGCTAGGCGATAACCCTTGCATGGTAATAAAAGAAGTGAACGCACCTAGCGAAGGGAATAATCCCATCTTATACTGCTTGCGCGTAAGGGCTTATGTTGTAAAGTATACTATACCACGCATTTTCTTATGCTTATGTTTTATACAAATGCAATGCTTACCTGCTTTACATGCTAACCATTACTTGTTCGTCTCGTTCCAATGCTCGTCACATAAGATTCATGCCACAACCTAGTAACACTATCCATTTCTTGCATTCATCTAGTTAGCCGGAAGACTATTTGAATAGTCATTCCGTGCAAGTATGAACCTGAAAGTATTCAGGACCGTTAGGTCGCCAAGGCAGTTTTTGAACTAAGGGATTGCATCATTTTAAGTAAAGTAAGAATCACAGCTCGTGGAGCAATACTCGTTCAGGACAAGAATCAAAATTTATTCCATACATGTCATGTAATCTGGAAGACCCAAAGACTTGCATAGTCACAGACAACTTGGTGCACAAGGGAGATTTTCGAATCTCGTTCCACGGACGGTCGTCTGGGCACTGGGGCCGATTCGATCCGGATGAAACTTCAGGAAGTCTTTTTCATGTGCGGGCAGGATGGCGTGTATCGCTTCATATTCCTCGCACCATTCTCGCTTTAAGACTGGTAGTCTCATGTGCGGGCAGGATAGCATGTAATGCCTTACGTTCTTTGAGTTGCATACCATTCTCACTCAAGACTACATGACGGTCCATTATGGCTATGCTAGGGACTCCGATTCATATAGATTAAGTCATCTCGCTTAGCGACAATCCGCGTGCGAGTCATTGTATCGTACATACTAATCAGGAACACCTGACCGAATATGAGTATAGGACATTTGTACATACTTGAACAACAAAGTTTCACACCTAAGTCAGAAATACGCTCGTGACACTTGTGTTTGCTTATGCGATTCCTTGATATATATATATATATATATATATATATATATATACTCCTCGGTTTAACTTAGTTTACCTTGGACATGGAAGGATGAATGGTAAGTTGGTAAGTATCACCGTGTTACTCTTATATCACGGCGCACTGACACATGAGTTAGGCTTTATATACAACAATGATAGAGTGCACATAACTAATTGAACGTGTTGGGATTTGTTGAGCGGGCGAGAAGCCACCCCACTAGTACATTCAATGTACTGATAGTCCACCAGATTGTGTGCAGGGTGTAGGAGAACCTCGTTCGGTGCGGCGTGTCCCCTCGTACGCGCTAAGGCACAAAGTTCGCTCTGGAGCCTTAGAGCGTTGCGTCCAGAGCAGAAGCACATATATAGGACATAATGTTGGAACATCGCCTATGTATCATCCCATGTTGTAAGCCACTTGGTACGCCTTTATTGTTTCGAGAGAGAGCTTGAGCGACTTGTAATCTCGGCCTAGTGCCGCTTGTAATACTTATTCATGATCAATAAAGAGCTAGTTTTTGTATCATACTTGTGTTTGTTCTATGCTTCCGCTATATCAACCTTGCTAACTATTTATCTCACTTCCGGTTCTATGTCTGGCCTTGCGCGGGCGCAACTTAGGCTCGTGCGGCATCACGCCCATGCGAGGACGACTGGCCCTGCAGGGCCATGGCCTGACAAATGTTATTACCATATATGGAAAAATATTTGGAATTTATTATTTTTGAAAGTCCCCGAAGTCCTAGAAAACTTAAAATCAATAAACTGTCAAATCTATCATTTTATAGACTAAGTCAGGGATTTACAAATTAGTAATTATGTTGAATTCTATAGATTTTAAGTCAAATTCATCGAAATATCAATTTTTGGTCCTATATGCTAGTCCTATACTAGGATATAAGGACCTATTCAATGTACCCTAAGTTTCTAAAATCCAACATGATTAAAATTAAATCCAAACATACATGGATGCTGAATTCTAAATCAAATAAATTCTTATTGCCATAATCGACAAATTTGAGCCAACAGTCCAAAATATTAAGACATGAAAATATCATATGATAGGTCTGAGGTTCTCTAATCCTACGATCTCAATATGACATTCCAAAATTAATCCAGATTTGAATTTTATTCATAAAGGCATTCCTTAGGTCAATTCTTAGTTTAGATCGATACAGTCAACTATTGATATCCTAAAACAACCGAAAAGTTATTTCCTTGATTTCCTTTATTATATCATTCATAATACAACCTTTCAATATGACACAATCCAAATGATAACGTTGAATTTAATGAATAACTTAAGATTGAGTCAGATATGACCGATATAGCCTAATATTACTTATGAAAAACACTTGTTTATGGATGCCTATGTAACCCTAGTATACTTAATACCTAATTTATCTTGTATGAGTCCTAAGAACAACTCAAAACACCCAATTTCAATTTTGGCCAATAGCTACTTTATGTCCCAAATTGTCATTCCTTAACCATTAAAAGATTAACTAGTATTAATAGACTAGTTAACATGAACCTTAGGGTATGGCGTGAGTTTCAACTACCAATTAATTTTAAGTCAAACTCAAAACACCCAATTTATTCTCACATGGTAAGGTGGCCAGAGAAGTATGGCGTGAGTTTCAAAATTTGATGGACATTAAGTATGTTGGTGACCTTCTCATGACTCGTCTGAGTAATTAGGGGAGCAGGCCAAACCGTCATGTTAGGTAGGTAATGGTGGTGGCTATTACTTGGATTTTATGGAAGAATAGAAACAAATCTAGATACGAACATCACGGGTGGATGATTAGCAAGCTCATTATGGAAGTCAAAAGGCAAATCAACAAAGTTCTCATCAAGTGCAGTCATTTTGACTCGGGGTCCCCTCATTTATTGTGTGTCCGACGCGTAGTGGGCGGGTGGTTAGTCGGGCCTATTTTTGGTTTAATTTTGGGGTTCACTACTAGAATAAGCAAAATTAGTGACATTTTTAGTGACATCAACGGAAAACGTCGCTAATATAATATAAATTAGCGACTCCATGTAGAACCGTCGCTAGACGTCGCTAATTGCGACATTTAGCGACGTTTAGCGAATTTAATTCAGTTTTTAAAAGATTACTCACTATAAGTTCAATTAAGGTCACTAAACGTCACTAATATGTTTCATTTAGTGACGTTTAGCGATGTATTTAGCGACGTATCTATTATTAGACATTTAGCGAAGTAGTTAGCGACGTCCTGGATGTCGCTAAATTAGCGAATTATTTACTGGTGTCGCTAAACGTCACTAATTTGTTTTATTTAGCGATGCTTAGCGGTTAACTTAGCGACGTCATGATGTGCGTCGCTAAAACGTCGCTAAATAAGTTTTATTTAGGGCTGATTCACCCCATTTCTTTTGATCCCTCTCCCAAATATTTTCCCCCCTCCCAAATATTTCCCCCCCTCCCCGCGTCCCCTCCTTCCTCCGGCGACGTGCTTCCTCCCTCCCGGCAACCCCCCCGGCTGCGTCCTCCCCCTCCGGCGACCCCTCCTCCCAATCGACGACCCCCCTCCGACCGCGTCCTCACGCCTCTGGCCGCGTCCTCTCCTTCCTCTGGCTCACCTTCTTCCTCCGACTCCCCTCCTCGGTGAGCTCCTCTCTCTGTCTCCTTTCTCTGTCTCTCTCTCTCTCTAACAAGACACGACACGACATGATATGACACGATACCTTGACCAATCTCTCGTGTTGTGGCTGCAAAACCTCGGTCTTACCTTATTGAGGTTCCAAATTTTGAGCACGGTCCTGCCATCATGCAACGGGTCCTCGAAGAGGCAGTCCCTGGTGGGGAGGGCGTAGTGCTCATAGTGGAGGATCGTGTCGTCGGGCAACGCCAGCCTTCTCCGGAGCTCAAACTTAATACCTACACAGTGGTTATACGGACTGGTACTATATGGATCCTGTTAGGAGATGTTATCCCTTACCGTATTCAGCGAGTACTCCTTCACATATATTTTATCGTATGTATCGAATATTGATTTTAGTGTATTTTATGTTCACACACTGCTCGTGTTCAGTGTGCTTATATTCATGTTCATAACGTGTCATGATTGGATCCATTGGTATTAGTTGGGGATGGGGGAGTAAGAGTTGGTTATATGATCATGCCCAAGTGTATTCGTGTACATGTTGATTATATATCATATGTGTAATCGAGTTACCATATAGTATTCGTGTTCAACCCAAACATATCACAAAATAAACTTGTATTCCATGGCACATTATCTAGTTTTATCTATTTTCCATATTGTAGTTATTCTATTGCATGTTCTTCTTTCTAGCACATTACTTGTTCACTCTAGTTTACTTAATTCGGATGTTTAGTATCTTGTATTCCTTTCTATTATTTGTTATATATACTCGATTGTGTATTTGAAACTGCTTTCAGAGGTATGTACTTCGCTCCAATCTTGACCGAATATATTTTTTAGATGATTGGCTTGTGGACTAGTGTCCCACCTACTATGGGCCGCAGGACGGCGTACCATTAGAGGATACTCCCTTAGAGCAGGAGGACCTAGTACTAGAGTCTGAGGAGATTTAGATTATCTGTTTAGACTTGTATTAGACTTTTACTAAGGTTGTGGCATGTATATATTATTTCGGACTTGTGGATGTATTGTGACTCTTTTCCTTCGTTATTATATCTCGTGCTTATCTTTTTTAGTTTACATTATGATTGAGTATAGTTTATATTTATCAGTTACCATATTGTTCCTCCATTTGGAGTTGAGATGACTAACATGTACTATGCATATATGGTATGAGATATTAGATTATGGTTGACCCAGACAATATTTTATCCCTGATGCCGCAATGTAGGCTGGACGTTGATCACTTCTCGTGCCCTCATTCCGGGTGTGGGTAATGACACATTTTTAGTAGTGGCCCATGCAGGTCCAAGAGTCACAATTAGAGCGATATCGTAGTAGTGCTCACCTAGAGTACTGCTACAAGCCTGTTTTAGGATATAGAAAATAGGCTGAGAGTATACTCAATCACAACTAGGGAACAATTCCAAATATCTATTTTACTATCCTTATCTATTGAATGTGCTTTACTTTGAATAATTCTATCATTCTTTGATGATATCGTATCATACTCAATATTGATTGTTTTATTCAATCAATCTTCAAGATGCCGCCGAAGATGCATTTTCAGCGCTCAGGCACAATGTCAGTGAGGTCAGTTACTTTGTCATCTCTGAGGGAAGCACCAGCAAACGTTGTCCCAGCAGTTACATCCCAAAGGTTCGTTTTACCGATCCAGGTGGACATTTGTGCAGCAGCTTTCGGAGGTGCTCCACCTCTGGTATAGAGGGTAGTACCGACAGTATCAGGGGATCTTTTACCCCCACCATCTGTAGTCGATCAGACATAGATATTTGCATTCTTTTAGCAGATAATGGAGGTGCAGCAGCGGCGGTCAGAGGTTATGAGGCAGGGTATTGAGAATGTCTATCATATTGCACTCACAGCAGTCGAGAGAGTCGCTTAGGCAAGCCACAAACGATACCACCTCTGTTTATTCTGCTGTAGCAAAGGCCGGGGACTATCATAGATTTCAAGAGGATAGGCCGAAGGACTTTAAAGACACTGAAGGGATTATTTATGCTGATGATTGGATAGAAGACATTGAGCGGAACTTACGGTTGGCGCAGATTCCAGAGAGGTTGCAGGTGGAGGCTGCAGGAAGCATGATGTTTGACATCACCTTAACTTTGTTAAGGATGAACCCCATGATCTCATCATCGGGACTTACTTGGGAAGCTTTCAAGGAGCTCTTCAAGGAAAAGTTCTTCCTAGATGTGGCTCTGACATCTCTAAAGAACCAGTTTCAGTACCTCATTTAGGGAGGTATGACGGTTGATGAGTATGCGATAAGTTTTGCAGATTAGGCCGCTTTGTGGAGGGGAAGAACCCCAGAGGAAGGGCCAAAATATTCAGAAAGGGCCTGAACAAGGAGATCAAATCACATACGAATGGAGACCCTACCGCCACTTTTGAGGAGATTATGAGACAGGCACAACGACAGAGGATGATATAGAGCTTGGCTCTAAGAGGCCGAGGGACATAGGAGGATCCAGTAAAAATACGGGTCTAATGAAGCGGCCTCACTTTCAGCAGCAGCATCAGCGACACTTCCAATAACCGAGGCAGCAGTATCATAGACCAGCCAGAGTGCCGGTACAACAAACGCACCAGATCCAGATGCCAGCTATTCTTTGCCTATTCTGTAAGAAGCAGGGACATGGATGGGATGTGTACAGGATGGGATTGGGCCAGTACTTATTCTGCGAATCATGAGATCATCAGTTGAGGGCTTGTCCTAAAGCTCCAGCTCGTCCAACTCAGGGTGGGGCCCAGGCACACAGAGCACCCGCGAGACCACTAACGGGACAACAGAGAGGACCTCCTATACCACAACAATAGAAGCAGTTCGCTTAGCACCAGCAGCATCAGAGAGGTGCCCCGTGACAGGGGCCAGTTTTTTCCTTGACCATCGAGAAGGAAGAGCCAGTCGGTGATGTTATTTCAGGTTCAGTTTGTCTTGATTCTTTCGCAGCTCATACTTTAATTGATTTTGGTGCTTTATATAGTTTTGTATCTGTATATTTTGCTCTGAAATACCATCTTGAGACTGAACCATTGGCGAGGACTTGTAAGATCACGACCGGTGGTGGCATTATCCTGATCAGTGATGTTTGCCAAGATCGAAGAGTTTTTTTGAGTGGTCGAGAGTTGAGAGTGTGTCTACTCGTAATGCCACTTTTGAGCTATGATATAGTACTCGGGATGGATTTGTTGAGCATGCACATGCTAGTATCAATTATCGTGGAGGCAGAATTTTATTTTAGGCGCCAGGAGAGCTAGATTTTGAGTTCGTCAGAGGAGCAACAGAGCATAGCGAGGGAGACTTCTGTGGAGCTATGGTGGAAAAGCAAGAGCCGCCATATCCATTGATTATAGAGTATATAGACATCTTTTTAGAGGAGTTGTCGGGCTTGGCACCCGACAGAGATATGGAGTTCTCTATAGATTTGGTGCTAGGTGCAGAGCCAATATTACAGCACGTCTATAGAGTGAACAATAACAAACGGGCAGAGTTGAAAAAGCAGGTGGATGAGTTACAGGACAAGGGCTTCATCTGCTCCAGTTTATCACTGTAGGGTACTCCAGTATTATTTGTATCAAAGAAGGATGGGTCGGTATGCATGTGTATCGACTACATGGCACTCAACAATCTCACTATCAAGAATAAATACCCGTTGCCACGGATTGATGATTTGTTTGATCAGTTGAGATGGGCGAAAGTATTCTCAAAAATATATCTGAGGTCAGGGTACCACCAGGTAAAAGTGAAGAAGGAGGACATATCAAAGACAACTTTCAGGACTCGATATGGGCAGTTTAAGTTCTTGGTGATATCGTTTGGGTTGACCAATGCCCCGACGGTATTTATAAACCTGATAAATAAGGTATTTTATCAGTATATGGATTAGTTTGTGGTAGTATTCATTAGTGATATATTAATTTATTCAAAGACCCCGGAGGAGCATGAGAAATATCTGAGAATAGTTATAGAAACCCTCAGGAAGGAGATGCAATTTGGTAAGCTTTCGAAGTGTGAGTTCTTCCTTGATAAGGTTGAATTCCTCGGGCATGTGATTACCGGAGACAGAATCTCAATAGACCCCAAAAAGATTTTAATAGTTGATTCATGGTCTACCCCAAGTTCAGTGGCGGAGATCATAAGTTTTCTTGGATTGGCGGGCTATTAACGAAGATTTGTTCATGATTTTTTCAGGGTTGCAGAGCCGATGACTAGACTAACTAGGAAGGATGTGGAGTTCGTCTAGACTGAGGATTGTCAGTCTACTTTTAAGGATCTAAAGAAGAGGTTAACTATAGCTCCAATATTGACATTGCCATCCAGGATAGGAGGATTTTTTATATATAGTGATGCATCGAGTAAGGGTTTGGGTTGTGTGTTGCAGCAAAATGGGAAGGTGATTGCCTATGCTTCCAGGCAATTACTTTCTCATAAAAAGAATTACCCTGCCCATGGCTTGGAGTTGGCAGTAGTTATTTTTGCTCCTAAACTGTGGAAGCATTACTTATATGGAGAGCGGGTAGAGATCTTTACAGATCATAAGAACTTGAAGCATGTGTTCACACAAAAGGAGCTCAATATGAGGCAAAGGCGGTGGTTGGAATTGATGAAGGACTTTTATATTTCCTTGCAGTACCATCCAGGAAAGGCCAACGCAGTCGTTGATGCCTTAAGAAGGTATCCAGTGGCTATATACTTGACAAGGGACATACATTTGTTGGACGATCTTGATAGCTTGGGTATTGAGATGTTAGTTCCTGGAGTTGTAGCACAGATGTGGGGACTTCAGGTACAGTCAGAGTTGATAGACCGGATCAAAGTCGCATAGTTCGAGGATGAGTCTCTGAGGAGCATCAGAGCGCAGGTCTGGATGAGATTGGCTGAGGAATTCAGTATTGCAAATGATGGATCATTGTGGTACGGTACAAGATTATTTGTGCCGAGTGGAGCGTTGCACGAGTAGGTTCTTCAGTAGGTGCATCGATCTCAGTACTCTATGCATCTAGGTGCGAACAAGATGTATAGGGACATGAGAGAGCATTTTTGGTGGTATGGTATGAAGTGGGAGGTGACTAGCTTCGTATCCAGATCTTTGGTTTGCCAGTAGGTAAATGCAGAGAAGAGGCCAGGTGGATTGCTTCATCCTTTACCCATTCCAGAATGAAAGTGGGAGCACATGACAATGGATTTTGTTTCAGGGCTTCCACATTCTTCAGGAGGTAAAGACGCGATTTGGGTCATAGCAGACAAGTTGACCAAATTAGCCCACTTTCTGCCATTTAATGTGTATACGTCTACGGAGAAGCTCGCGGAGATATATGTGCATCAGATAGTCAGATTGTACGAAGTTCCTGTGAGCATAGTCTCGGATCGGGATAGTCACTTCATGTCCTACTTCTGGAGGAGTTTGCAGGCTAGCTTAGGCACTCAGCTCAAGTTCAGTACTGCATATCACCCTCAGACAGACGGGTACTCGGAGAGGACTATCCAGACTCTCGAGCTCTCGAGGTATGCTATGTACTTGTGTTTTGGATTTTGGGGGTTCTTGGAAGGATCATCTTCACTTGGTAAAGTTCTATTTCAATAACAGCTACCAGGCCAGTATAGAGATGTCACTGTTTGAAGCATTGTATGAACGGAGATGCCACACTCCGTTATCATGAAATGATATTAGTGAGAGAGCCTTATTGGGACCATATATAGTTATGGCGCAGGACAGACAGCGGCATTGGGCCGATAGCCACCGGAGACCATTGGAGTTTGAGGTATAGATTTTATTTGCATTGCATGTGATTGCTTATTTTTGTTAGAGTGCTAAGGCTATGTTTCTTCCTAGGTTGGCGATCTAATGTTCTTGAGGATTTCTCTGACACTGGACACGATTCGCTTTGGTAGAGGCGAAAAGCTAAGTCTATGGTACATCGGACCCTTCGGTGTTCTTGAGAGGGTCGGTGCGGTGGCCTACAGACTAGACTTGTCGCCTGCATTAGAGGGAGTGCACAACGTGTTTCACGTGTCGCAGCTGAGATGGTATGTGACAGATCCTAGCCATGTACTAGATCACTTGGAGATCGTGGTTGGTCAGACTCTCAGCTATCCAGAACAACCCGTGAATATTTTGGACCGCAGGGAGAAGGTGCTGCGAAACCAGACGATTCCTTTTGTGCACGTCGTGTGGAGGCATTACTCGCCAAGAGAGAGTGCCTGGGAGCGAGTGGCCGAGATGCGTGAGCGATATCCTTATCTGTTTGAGCTGTGAGGTATAATTCTTTCTTGCTTGTATTGATTGCTATTGATAGTCAGTTCTTTCTTAATTTTGAGGACAAAATATTTCTAAGGTGGGTAGGATTGTCACCTTCATTTTTTTAGCTAGAGGTAGTTTTGTAGTTTGGTATTTTGATATGGGTATTTCATTTTAGGAATATAATATTAAATATTAGTGTGATAATTGTATTAATTATTTAATTATGTTGAGCTATAAATTATTTGTGACCTGTATTAATTATTTATTAGAGACTTGTTTTATTTATTTTTGATAGAGAGACTAACCCAATATTTAGACTTGTCATGACAAATAGTGAACCCAACTTGGACCCAAGCCCATTAGACCTTATTAATTAATTAAGGAGAATTAGTTTAACTACAATTAGTTTGAGACTTCCAATAATATCCACTCTTAATTATTTCTTATAATTCAATATATAGGGGTAACTTGGGCATTTTATTTTTTTGGGGAAGGGGAGAAGAGGTCGGCCACTATTAGAGGGGGGTTCTCCTCTCTCTCTCTCTCTCTCTCTCTCTCTTCTCATTTGCATTTATTTTTTATCCAAAATTCTAGATCCCCAATTTTTTCCCTCTATTAATTTCTGCTTAATTTATCTCCATTTCTTCTCAAATTTATCACTCTTGGAACCTTGAAGCTTGGAGAAGCAAGGAGCACAAGGAGGAGGAACTTTAGAGCTAGAGATCGTGTCCGGATCATGTCCAATTATATTTTCATTGGAAATCCATCTCCCAATTGATAATTTCTAAATTTATCTCTTATTATAGTTTCTTAATCATGCATTTGACCATTAGTAATGACCCCATGGCATAGGGCTACCTATAGGAACAAGTTCTAGGCTAATTGGTTATATATGGTGAGTTCTATGTGGTATTTTGTGTACATGTTAGGGAAATTACGAATTTGACACATCAATTATGTGTCATGTGACCAATTAGATCTAATTAGACTTAGATCGAGGTTATGGAACTAGGTATGTATCCATAAATTGATATGTACAGGCCGTATCATGGTAAATTGTGATACAGTGTGACACGGGGCTCATTTTTGTATAATTGTAAAATTTCTCTTCAATTTTCTATTTTAAATAGTTGCAATAGTTATTTATATATGTAATTTATATAAATAATTGATTGTTATTGGGAATTGGTGAGTTTGGTGCTTGGTGTAGGTATATATCATGAGCATCTTAGTTTTGTACTTAAGGTGTTTGATTAATTGTTATTAGTTTACATGTATATAGCTTTAGAGATATGTATGAGTGTCTTTATATAAGCATGGAGGGGTATATATATGTGTGTGTGCTTATTCACATAGATGTGGGTGTTTACTGGTAACCGTGTGACTCTAAATTAGGACTGAGATCGATAAGTGTGTCGAGTATGGTCCAGTAGCAACAGTGCAGTGGGACGACTGATATCTGAAGGGGAAGTGTTCCAGTTGTTTGTGGAGAATCAGATGTCTGCATTAAGATAGTGGAGGTTCAGTTGTATCTGAAATAATTAATTTTATGCTCAGGTATCAGTTGGGTGCAATGGGGGGGTTGGCTTTGTGGGGAGATCATACATAACAGGTTAGAGTGTTGCCCCGGGAAGGAAATGAACCCAGGTGAGTACTGGGGATCTATCTGATGCAGTATCAGATATTGATTAATACAAGCATTTAGAAGAGGGCACAGGATTCAGGTATTGAAAAGGAGTATGATAGTGCATTGTGTACACTGTCAGTTGAATACTGCAACATCAACAGGGTGGTGTTGCATATCAGAGTATTGGGTCTATTATGAGTTAGTTCATTGATACAATCTCTATTAGTATTAGATTCAGAGAGGATGGAGTTTTAGTGTATCAACAAGAGAACAAGGGATCAATAATGATTATTCAGTTGGGCACTGTAATGAGAATGCAGTGTGCGTTGATACATAGCAGTATTGAGAAGGTTAGGTCGAAGAGTTGGTACAATGCACTGATGCAGTAATGAATGAGGAGTACAGTGCATATATGCTCAAGTGAATGCATATAGGTGTAATAGTATCAGAACATAAGTAACCCTATGTATCTGTGTACTGTGAGTATAGGGGGAGTGGTTCCAGGTAAGTATTTTAATTGAGACTGTGGTGAAGTGACTATGTGAGAAAAAGAGATAACCAGGCTTCAACTCTGGAGATTGTGTAGATCAGTAGCAGTGTATCAGTGCACAGTGTGCACTGATACACATTAGATCAGTTACAACTATATTAGTAGATGTATTTAGAGGTTGGGATATTGGGCTAGGTATGGCAGTATCAGCAAGTTATGAGGATGTCCAGCTTGTGCCAAGCATTTGATGCTCAAGCAATTGCAACAACAGCATGAGCAAGCATTTATAGTAGCAATCTCAGTGAGCAGTAGCCATTTTGGGCATTAAGGTATCCTAGATGTGGCATTGCCAGGGAGTTGGGGGTCAAGTTTATGAAGTAATCTGCAACAACTGTGAAGTGCACATAGGTATTAGGTGTACCTCAGTCCAGTATAGGGGGTAACTGGCTCAAGCTTGGTGAGTGAAGTGAGACATTAGTATAAAGTGAGATATTAGTGTATCAGTAGGTGATAGGTGGTCAGTGTGTCTTTAGTTGCTCAGTTATTGCTAGTTGAGGTTATAATTTGTATAGTGTCACTATATCTAGAAATTAATTATTCAGGTACCAATAAAAGTTGTTTAGTTAGCTATCATGTATCAGTTAGTATCAGCTTTTGGGATATCAGTTAGCATTAGCGAAGGTTAGTTAGTAATAATAGTTGTTATAGGTATTATCATTTAGTGTTGTTGTGTCAGTTAGTTAATATTAGATATTAGCATAGTCAGAATTGACTAACAAGTATTAGGTACTTAATGACAAATATAGATTCATAACCTTAGCTTTGACCTAGAAATGGCCTAGAAGTGCATACTAGTACATTCTTTAACACATTTTTCCTTCAGCACACCAATGACTTGATATCTCGTTTATATAGGTCTGTGTGGCACCATCTCGGACACTGAGTTACCTCTTTTGTTCCGGACCAGAGGCGAGTACATCTCTGTTAGTTTTCATTTCATAATAGTATATATATTGTATATTCTAGAACTGTATACTTGATTCCTACACAGTGATTACACGGACTGGTACTATATAGATCCTATCAAGAGATGTTATCCGTTACCATGTTCAGCGGGTACTCCTTCACATGTATTTAATCGTGTGTACTGGGTATTGATTTTAGTGTACTTCGTGTTCACATACTGCTCGTATTCAGTATGCTTATATTCGTGTTCGTAACGTATCCTGATTAGATCCATTGGTATTAATTGGAGATGGAGGAGTAAGAGTTGGTTATGTGATCAAGCCCAAGTGTATTCATATACATGTCGATTATATATCACACGTGTAATCGATTTACCATATAATATTCATGTTCAACCCAAACTGATCACATAATAAACTTTTATTTCATGGCATATTGTAGTTATTCTATTGCATGTTCTTCTTTCCAGCACATTACTTGCTAGTTTATTTTATTCTGATGTTTAGTATCTTGTATTCCTTTCTATTATCTATTATATATACTCGATTATGTATTTGAAACTGCTTTCAGAGGTATGTACTTCGCTATAATCCTGACTGGATATATTTTTCAGATGATTGGCTTATGGACCAGTGTTCCACCTACTACGGGCTGCAGGACGACGTACCATTAGAGGATACTCTCTTAAAGCAGGAGGACCTACTACCAGAGTCTGAGGAGGTTTAGATTATCTGTTTACACTTGTATTAGACTTTTACTGAGGTTGTTGGCATGTATATATTATTTCGGACTTGTGGATGTATTATGACTTTTTTTTTCTTTATTCCATCTCGTGCTTATCTTTCTTAGTTTGTATTGTGATCGAGTATAGTATACATTTATCAGTTACCATATTGTTCCTCCGTTTGGAGTTAAGATGATTGACATGTACCAATATATGGTATGAGATATTAGATTATGGTTGGCCCAGACAATGTTCTACCGCCGATGCCGTGGCATAGGCTGAGCATTGATCACTTTTCGTACCCTCATTCCGGGTGTGAGTCGTGACAACTAAAGTATTATATATCTATGATAGGTACCGTCATACGTGCTACTCATACCGATGGCCAGTCAAGTGCGTAAGCTTGTGTCCTTGTAGAAGCATGAAATACGCTAAAGAATTGTACGCGTAATATACAGTAAAAAACACCAACATACATGAAGTCCGCGTAAAACAGAGCTTCAGAGCTGTTTTGCGTAAAGTGGAGCTTCAGAGTTATTTGGCGTAAAGTAGAGCGGCAGATCTGTCCGCGTAAAGCAGCACCTCAAGGCAGTTTTGGCGTAAAAAGGTTGCTTTACCCTCCTGTGCAAAGCTTAAAATACGTTTGTCTTTAATGCAGCGTAAAGTTGTACGAGGAACTCTTCGTATTCCTCGGATGAATTTGTCAGAAAAGACAGTAAACCTGACTTCTAACAAAAGTACTGCACGATGATCGAGAGGACGACTGTGATGATGATTTTACACAGAGACCCAGCCTGTCTTCTAGTGACATATTCTTGATATAAGTCATTTTTACGCATTCAAAGAATATGATGCCTATTCTACATGAACAGAAATGAGTCTTTACGCTCAAGATAAGACGAAATCAAACGCCACGTCAAAAGTTGTTTCTCTTACAGAGCTCGAGGCAAATCTCGGCATTTATTGCACGAGATTGAGGCATATTTCTGCATTTAATGCACGAGATTTGGTTCTATTCTTTAAAATTTGTCATGACTGTGAGAGCTAAAACTGTGACTAAATACGCTCATATCACCATCCTTGCATTTTACACCAACCAGGCTATTTTCAACTATAGGAGTACGCCGTTTGCTATCTTCTCGAAATACGCCAACTCGGCTACATTTGCAAAGGTATGTGATAAGGCTATTTAGCCCAGAATACGTTCAAGACCTCAGTTGTGATGGATAATTGGCTGAGAAAGCTAAGGCTGGGACTAATACGCTCACATCACCATCCTTACATTTTACGCCAACCAGGCTATTTTTAACTATAAGGAGTACGCCGTATGCTATCTCCTCGAAATATGCCAACTCAGCTATATTTGCAAAGGTACGCAATAAGGCTATTTAGCCTAGGAATACGCTCAAGTCTTCAGTCGTGACGGATAATTGGCTATTTTACGCTGGTTATCTATTATTCCAACATCCTCAAGTTTTACGCAGAGTTTGGCTTTTTACGCCAACAAGACAATTATTCGGCTTTTACGCCAACCATCTTCGAGAAGCAGTTATACGCGTTATCTCATGAAGGGACACGTGTCATACGCATATTTAGAAGACAATTAGAATGTGGGGTAACAGTTATCATAACCGCGGCGTAAAATAAGTCTTCTTCTTCACAGCTTGGCTTTTACGCCAACAAGACGGTTATTTGGTTTCTACGCCAACCATCTTTACGCTGGGGCAGTTACCTACGTGGCTTGCATGCCATGATCTTTGAGAAGCCGTTATATGCGTTACCTAGTAATGGGACACGTGTCATACGCAGACTCAGAAGACTGTGGGAACGTGGGTAGCAGTTGTCATAACCGTCGCGTAAATGATGCAACTCTCTTCACAGTTTGTCCTTTTATGCCAAACTAGACACTTATGTCATGGATCTCTATAAATAGAGACCCCTGGCCACAAGCACAAGGGGAGACACATACAGACAGAGACCAGAGAGGGCATAATCAGAGAGAGAGAGAGAGAGCAGACAGAGAGTGTTTGTTGACAACTTCGGCAACGAGAACTCAATCCCACTTGCAACCTTTGAAGCTTCTTCTTCTACAGCACTTCTTCATCATCGTGTGGTCCAAGGGACAAAGTAATCGACCGCAGATCAGACTCCTATAGCAATACTTTCCCAGAATTATTTTATTGTACTTAAAATCCTCGTATAGGATTACTTGTACTCTTTTTCTTGTTTGTAAGCAAAAAAAGAAAGGTTTCGTATAAACCCGCTTCTTCTTTATTTTGTTTATCCAAACAAAGATGGCGACTCTACTGGGGACAACTTCCTCCTCTGACGAGAAAGCAATTGCTTAACATGATGTTGTATCCGTCGGATCAACGAAGAAGACTTTGGTCGTCCAGTTCGACCAATCTGCTTATGAAGACATGCTTCATGCAGGGGGTGGCTCTCATTCCTCCTCTGTCCAGGACAACAGGAAGCTGTGTAAAGTGTGGATGCCTAAGACGTCCTTTACCCTTCCTACAAGCTCTCTCTCTCTCTGATCAACAAGGTTGTGACGACACAGCCGATAAGCCTTGTGCGTAAGAATTTGTCTCCCGTCTGTGATATGGTAGACAAAACTTCTGGCAATGCCTCAGTGCCAACCCAGGAGTCTAAAATGCGCCCTGTGCATAAAACTTTGTCTTTCGTCTGTGACGTGGCAGACAACATTTCTGGTAGTGCCTCAGTGCCAACCCAGAAGTCTAAAATGCGCCCTGCGCGTAAACCTTCGTCGCCCGTCTGTGACGTGGCAAACAAAACTTCTGGCAATGCCTCAGTGCCAATCCAAAAATTTCAAACACGCCTTGTGCATAAAATTACATCTCCTATCTATGATGAGACAGATGGGCCCTTTGATCATCAAGGGAAAACAAGTGGCGAATCTTCCAACCTCTAGGCTTTTACGCCCACAAGAGAAGAAAGTTCCTACTCTTCAGATTACGCGGACTTTTCCTGTTTTACGTGAACCTGTGCAAAAATCCAAATTATGCCAGGATAGATATGTTCGGGTAAAGAATACCCATTTCACGGGAAAATATGCTCCTCAGACGGATAATGGGTCATATGCTACCCATATGGGTGAACTGTTGTATTCCTATGGCAGAGAAAGGATTATGGTTCCTAACCTCCACGCTCCTACTGATGTAGAAAGGCAGAATAAGCCTTCTTCTTCTTCTGTTAATCCCCCTGATCTGCGTGATTTCTTGATCCAGAAACACAAAGTCAGGGGTCAAAATCAAGATTTAGTTCCCCTAACTACCAAGCGTGGGGAGATCATGCGGGAAGTAGCGGCAATATCTACTGTCGTCATGACATATGGGTCACATGAAGAATCTGTCTTTATTATTCCACCTACTCGCAACGATCAGCATCTAATAGTCTTCGGTCGAATTCGGAATAGACCGATTATACAAGAAGATTCTCACGAGTCTGTTGTTGGGAAAATACAAGTCCACAGATATAGCCCACAGGCTTTAAAGATTATGCAAAATATGGGTTATGACTTGAAATTGAAGCAAGGCCTCAATTATGGAAAAGGCAGAAGGATACCGTTGCATGGTGATCCTTACTGTCAACGAACTCGTTTTGGGTTAGGGTATACCGCATCTCTTGCAAACTCCAAACCTCCAGAGTCTGATCCTATAATACCAGAGGCAGGTCCTTCTAAATCAACTTCTGTGGACAAAGGCAAACAAAAAGAAGAAGAAGAACCAGACGATAACGTGTCTGGGGGTAGTCTCCCTCGACAAAACAGAGCAGCATCCAAAGCTGGGGGTAGAATTCCCTCTGAGTCCGAAGATGATGCAAATATGACCATCTTCCCTAAGGACCCTATGACTCAAGTCTCGGAAGCCCGAAAGCCAAAGAGGACTTTCTCCTTCAAAGATGATGACATCATTGAAATCTTCAATATATTAATGAAGAAAAACAAGCTTCGGCTACCCAACATCAGATACCTTGAAAGGGCTGGCAAGGTCGATGACCCAGAATATTGTCTCTTTCATCGGTACATTCATCACCCCACAAAGGCATGCTATGTACTGAAGAGGAAAATCCAGGAGCTGATCGACGCCAAAGTCATCACTTTGCATTTATAAGCTAGAGTTGGTCACTACAAATTGATCTCACTCCAACGCGACAATTTGCCCCCTCAAGAAGTACCAGATGATGAGGCCCTAAAACCTCCCTAGCAGGAACAAACTTCAGGACTATCCCCACTCAACAAATCACTCCCCAGTGAATTTTTCGGACATGGGTTCACGTCCATATTACCTCTGAACTATTGTCCAAACATTTTTTCCACAGCTGAGTTTGCCATGTCCAAGTGACCTCTAAGCAAACCTCCCGGGTTGTTGCTATCGATTAGTTCATGTCCATATTACCTCTGAACTATGTCTCTCCACTTTCTCAGGCAGAGTAAATCCATCACCACAAAAAATGGTCAAATCCATATTACCTCTGCCCTCTTTTTCTTTATTACCACAGAGTCATATCTTACCACGTCCACATTACCTCTGAGTAAGATATTTTCAGAACTTTTTTTTATGTCCACATCACCTATGAGTAATGTTCTGCTCTTCGACTTTCTACTATCGCATAACCCCTGGTGGTTCTGGTCATGTCAACTTATTATCTGTACTTAAGGTACGCCATAGGTAATAAGTCCACAACCCAGATGTACAAATCAACTCTTGGTTAATCATCCCCAGCAAGTGCCTATATGCAATATTTTCCCCTTCGTTATGAATTCTTGAAAACCATCATCTGTATCCTAGAGTCCCGGATACGCAATGGACGATGGATCCTCAAAATCTCTCCAGTAGAGCAATCTTTGGGTCTACTTGCACACCCCCGTAGTGACTATTCAAACTAATCCCGATAGACGCTAGCCATGCTCATATTGCCTCTGAGCTATTTTCCCATCAATCTCCCCGCGGAGTGATCCTTTGGTCTATCTTCATATTTGGATGGACCACACTCAACAAATTACTCTCCAGTGAATTTTTCGGACATTAGTTTACGTTCATATTACCTCTGAACTGTTGTCATAATATATCTCTCAGGATGAGTTTGTCATGTCCATTTTACCTTTGAGAAAATCTTCCGAGTTTCGGCTATCGATTATAATATCCATATTACCTCTGATATCGGTTATCATCTCAACTTAGCACCCGTACTTAACTCTAAGTACGCCAGTGGTTTTAGTTCCACAAAAACTGCCACGTCCATATTACCTCTGGCAGGGTTTGTCTTAAACTTATTACTTGCACTCTCATGCACAAGAAGTAATAGGTCCACCAAAAATCTTCCGTGGGATGCCCGCAATGGAAACGAATAATTCATGTCCACATTACCTCTCGACAAAAATATGTCTCTCCATTATCCCCACAGAGTCATATTTTACAGCGTCCATATTACCTTTGGCAAGGCTTATCTCAAACCTATTACTTGCACTAACGTGCGCAAAAAAGTAATGGGTCCACAAAAAATCCCCCAGCAAGACGTCTTTACTACCCACAAAACCTATCACGTCCATATTTCCTCTGATAGGTCTGGTTTCGAACTTATTATTTGTACTCAACATGCGCAACAAATAATAGGTCCACCAAAGATCCTCCAGCGGGATGTCCTCAACAAACACGGTATTGTACTACGTCCATATTACCTCTGGTACGATATCCAAAGTTCACACAAACAATCGTAAAGAAATGGAGGGCCCTGTTGTGATTGAAACAACATTTTCAAATGGCGCTTACAGATTAGCCAAACCTAATAAAGATTTGATAATGGCTCCTATCAACAACAAATTTCTAAAGAAGTACTATGATTGATCTCCTTTGCTTAACGGAGTATGGTGAAGATTCCATTATGACGATACTACTTACAAAGGTTAGTTGTATCATATTCTATCAGGTTTAAATGACCTCTGAATAGATCTGCTTAACTAATTTGTAAACCTATCATATTCATATTACCTCTGATAGTGTTTTGTATACAAATTTAGTTGGATTATATTCTATCAGGTTCGTATTACCCCTGAATAGATTTATATACAGCCAAACCTTACCGAAAGTATACCATGTTCATATTACCTTTGATATCACTTTCATCTAAGCCTATCATTTATATTTTAAAGTGATGGGTCAACAAAGTCAGAAAATATATCTTTATTATCTCTGAGAAAATAAGGAGCAAAAAGTAAGAAGTACATTATTGGGGAGGAGCAGTTAAATCGCGGATCTGTTGCGCCAAAGCAGTCATCCTCTCATTCCTGGAGTTTAAGATGTTAGTGCGAGCCCGTTCCAGCCTTGCCTTGTCATTGCTCAAGAGATATAATTCGGACAGAGTATCAACAAAACTTGCGTGGATGACACCCACATGTGTCAAATTCTGTTGAGCCGTCTTCACTTGGCCCTCCAATACATCACGAACTAGCGATGCCTTGAGAAGCCTATCCCTGGTTTGAGCAAGTTCAACGTCCAATTCTCGAACCCACACTTCATATCCCTCACATTCAGTATGGCACTGGGCTAGCTGAGGAATACTCTCCACCAATATTGCTTGCTCTTTCTCCATCTCTTGTTGATGTTCCTGGATGGATTTGTTTAAAGTTTATGTCTTCTGAGCAAGTTCCGCATTTAGTGAGTCATACTCAGCCTGAACCAGGTCATCGATGCTGTCTCGGGATAGTTGCAAATACTCGTTAATGGGTTGTTCTAAACCATTAACCATTTGCTCTAGCGCACCAGCTCTTTCAGTGTCATTAAAATGTCTAATCTGTGCTATAGTGAGATTGGAGGACACCTATAGAGCATCAAAGCCTAGGTTCTTCTCCAGCACCATGTATATCAATTCTTTCAAAGTGAGGTAGAATATGCTAGTGTATTGATCAACTAGCATAGCAAAGCTCGAATGGACGCTGGGAGTGGCTGCAACATCAATAAATCTTTCTCCTGGAATTACTGCAGAGGATATTGCCATAGTCGTTGCTTCAACAGATGGCGCAACAAAATAAGAGATACCAACAACAGTTGAAGTTGCTGGCACGCTCGGCGAAGGAGGCACAGTCGAGATGGTGGGTTCATCCACCTCTAATATTATTTGAACCACTACTGGAGGAGTGACATCCGAGAATGTTGCAGATGAAAGATAAACGGCTTCAAGGTATGCTTCTTCGACGGTGGTCACCGCTGTTTCATCAGTTGGATCTGCAACAAAATCAGAGGTCGTTCCAGCTCCGCCCTCCCCCAAGATGTCTTCTCCTGAAGATAAGATAAGAAAAAGTTAATGTCAATTTGATGTTAATTTTCATGAAAAAAGCGTGAAGACAACATTTACCCATGGCCGACGGTATGTATAGCGTGTCTGCAGCTTGTATAGCTAAATCATTTCTTAATGATGCTAAACAAGATGTCATACCTAGAGAAGAGGGTACGCCAACTGACGCTTGAGGTTTGTCATCCCAGTCATCACCCAGATCTACTCGAGGTTCGTCGGGTGGAATCTCGCTTGAAATACTTACAGATGAAGGAGGGGCTAGCCCCATTATTTGTCTGGGTAAAGGTATAGTGATCCTTATTAAGCTCGGCCTTGAAGGCGATCTAGAAGCATCACTAGTAACGGTGGTAGCGGTCATGGCCAAAGAATCTCCAGCACTTTCAGCTGGGACTATGGAGGCTCCTTCTTTAAAAGGCGAAGGACCCCTAATCAAAGAATCATCCCCAATAGGGGAAACAATAGGCTCACTCCTGGAAGAGGCCCTCTTGGTGGAAGTCTTTTTAGGACCTCTGGTAGTCTGCTTCTTCTTGCGGGGAGAAGGCTCTTTCAGAGTGGAAGCCTTTCGTTTATGGGAAATAATCAAAGGCTCTGTGGGCGGATCTATTACGCCTCTCGGTAAAATCAACAAATAATCATCTGCACCGGTGGTTTCATCACCTTCATCAGAGGAGATAGATGGTATCTCCTTTCTTCCAGTGGACTTATGGGAAGGCATTCTAAAACTTCCATGTACATCAAAATTACGATGGAAGGTATTGATGGACGCATAAAACTATGCATACGAATGAAGAATGCGCAGCTCCATGGAGAGAGAGGTCGCGAGAACAACAAAGGTTGCTCCAGTATAACCCGTGATAAAATACCGCCATCCTCTAGCTCCATCGATAAGTTCACCTTTGAACTTGAAGCTGGTGATGGGATTTCCCACGTGCAACTGATCATACCCAAATTACCTAGCGAAACGGCTAGGCAGATAAGGCTCCAAGTAGCAGTGGTCCTCACTTCTGTACAGCAGGTGGGAAGGTCTATAGACCAACCAATAAAAGGCTTTAGGAGAAAGAATAGTCTTCCCCTGACCTGCATCCTAAAGTTTAGTCCCCTGTTGATTGATATGTACGGGGGGGATGGTGCAGAAGAATTTCCAACTATGGGCAAAATTTAGTGCTAGTCGACAATCTATGACGCTAGTCACATTCCAAGAAGAATTCATGTAATTCAATAGGAAGTTATTGCCCGAACCACTGGCGGATCCGGGAGACATCACTCTGGTGTTGTGAAGGATTAACCATCCCATCAGATATAAGAATGGTAATTCCACTCTGGGATATCCTTCACGCTGTGCAGTATCGGCCAACAGTCCATCAGTAATAGCCCTCAGGCCAGTTTGTATCCTGTATACCATGGCAGAAAGTAGGCCCAATATTTCCCCAAACACCAAACGCACTGCGGGACATAAGGTGTTACGATGAATGTGATCCGAGGACGCGATGCCAGGCACCACCCATCGGCGTAGCCATAGAAAGGAAGCCAGCTAGTTGAGCTTCTTTTGATAGAGGCTTCCGATAATGCCTCATATAAATGTAGGCTTTGGTCTCTGCAGGATAACCCCCCATCTCTTTGTTGAGTACACAATCTGGAGCCCCTGCATCTTCAATAAGATCATCGATTGTGTCGGCATCAAGAATGCTCAGAGGGTTCAAAGGTTTATCTTTGCTATCTACAACCTTGCCCTGCTTGGCATTTCTAGCCTGATGGAAGAAGAGGTAGGATACCCATTTGTTAATATGGGCCAAATCAGAGGGCTCACCGTAGAAGGTGGTACATGCAAGATAGTGGCTCATCAGCTCTTGGTACACTGCCACTACCCGAGGGTTGGTATCCTTCAGCTTCCTATATGTGGGAACGTACTCTTCATAGGGAGCGTCTCTCATTGGCAGCTTTGAGATGTCTGCCATCTCATGAAGTGCCAGGCCCAACTCACCTATCGGAGTGTCGAAAGTCCCGGTGAACGAGTTATACCGCTCCATCAAAGCCAAGAACAAATTGGGGTTGATAAGCAGCCCAACACTAGTAGCACTCACAGCCTCAAACAAGTTAATACTTTCCAGCTCCGTCTGAAAGTGCTTCAGGGCCCATGTTGTCAAACTGGCCCATCAAAGATTGTGGGGGCTAAGCCACCCACTGGTACAAGGGTTAACTTTGGGGTATACTCCTCCCTGCCCCATAAAGTCATTGTAGAAAGTTGCTATTTGAAGTGGCTAGATCAGTGAAGTGTCTTCACTAGGGACACTGCCCGGTAGAAAGCCTCTGAAGGGCATGGCAGGGCCCGAGGGACTGCTTACAAAGGATCCTTGGCTCAATCCTTTCTTATAAAAGATCTTCCCTGGCTGGCCATAAAGATCAGGAGTCAGTGTCCATGACATCCTTCTGGGATGTGTGGCATGGAAGAATACAGAGATAGGGTAATCTTTGGACAACTTTGGCAGGAACATTACTGTGCCCTCAGCAGAAAATACACAATCTTCCTTCTTGGGCTTTGTCTGGGATTGCTTATTAATAACATCCCCAAATAAGAAAGCTGGTTTCTTATACTCGGTCCCATCTATGTACGTCAGGGGTTTCCCAC